>CM053742.1:40954674-41079661 GCA_028658305.1 Pachyuromys duprasi
TGCATATTTGTTTTAAAAACTTTCAAATTTCCCCTTACTAAGTCAATAAATTTAAGTGTTCTTTATTCCACCCAGAGATCTGCACTGTCAAATACAAGAAGTAACACATGTGAAACTGAGAACCGCCTGCTTGCCACAGTCCTCCCCTCAGTCTGTATTTTATATAGTCTAGGGTTTAAGAAGGAAAGCTCCGAGCAGCGCAGCTGCCATGTCAGGACAACTGCAGTCATTATGGTAATATTTCCTCATTGGCTACACTAACTTGTGTGAAGCCATGCTAAATGTTACAGCATATCTATAGCTTCAAAGTGATTAACCTAACATCAGAATAAAAAGGCAATGAAAAAGATCTAGAAACATGTTACATCACCAATTTTCCACATCAACCAAATAATTAAAAGGTAACCAGCCTTACATTGCTCATAGTAAAATTGACTCCAGTGGCAAAGAATGAACACGAAACTATTGGTGTGACACGAATGGGCTGTTTTGTTGTTGGTTTACTTTTTGTTTTTGTAAAGGTGATCCAAATGCCACAAGGTAGGCAACACTGGCTGCAGAGTGCAGTGGGTATAACAAGAAAATTAATGTAGTTTTTGTAGATCTGTGAGTCTCATCAAGAAAAAAAAAGGTTCTTGCTTAAGAATTAACAGTCAAACATTAATATACTATATACACCTTTGCCATTTACACATTAGCATCAGGCCATGTATTACAAAACACTATACACTTTCCACTGCAGGCGGGTTATATATTGACAGCAAATTTCTGCAGATAAGACAGTGAACAAACTCTCCATTCCATGTTGATTAGGAATAGTTTGCTAGTTTTAAATTATTAGCCAGACACAGAAAAAAGTTGGACTGTAAGGCCTGGGTGCACAGTCTTGATGGAACCAGTTAATATGTGCATTTCACTGATCCTTGGTCTGAGGTGGGGACACTTCTTCACCGCCTTCATAATTTTCTTGTGCTCGCTGGCCAGTTCTCTGAGGGTTGTTCATGTGATGTGCTGCTGGACCTGTATATGGCTGTCCATGCACATGGTTATTCTGAAAGGAAAAAGAAATCTGTATATTACAAATTTTCCATGGCTGGAAAAATGGATCACAATCTTACAGAGAACCACAGTTTGGTTCCCAACATCTATGTGAGGTGACTTATAACTGGAAAAATTCAACTATAGGAGGATCTGGTACCTGAATATAGCAGAAATTTTGAAAATTTTCTTTAAAAAACCAAAGAAACAGCTGGACACAATGGCACACATCTGTAATCCCAGAACTCAAGGAGGTACAGGCAGAGGCAGGCAGATCTCTGTGAGGAAAAGGCCAGTCTGGTCTACATAGTCAGTCCAAGACAGTCAAGGCTTCACAGGACACAGGAAACCCCGTCTCAACATAAAACAAATAGTGTGTGTGTGTGTATGTATTTTGTTTTAATCCCGGGTGTGGCAGTTCCACAGCAGCTGACTATGATTTACCTCTAGCAGCTGTGATTTTGCCAGCTGCAGATAGTTTCTTCCATTGTATTGTGTGGAATTCTGGGGACTTTTCAGAGAGTATATAGATGCTAAATCCCCTAGAGGCTTGGAGATTTTGTTGGTTGTTGGTCATGGTTTGTTAACAGGTTGTTAACAGCTTCTGTGTGAAGAAACAACCAGAAGAAAGTAGATATCCTGACAACGAAGATCAAACTTGCAGCAAGGAACCCAAAATCCCTAACCAATAGAAAGTAGTCTAATAACGACACCAACCCCTTTTTAATCCCTGATTTTATTTCCTCTTCTCTCTCTCTCTCATCTAGTGTTAGGGGTTTAGAAGGTAGAAAAGGAGTGGAGAAGAGCAGAAGAACCCACAAAGTAGCAAAGATCAGTTTAGAGTCCTCTTGGCACTCGCTTGCATATATGCATAATACATATAATTAAACACGACAAAACAAATCTAGGAAAAACCTAACCTATCCAACAGTAGGCACATTTTAAAATCATGAGTTAAACACTAATACACGTAACGAAATCTTAAGAAAAAAATGTAAATTCCATTATTAGGCTCTCTTTCCCAGCATAAAGCTGACTGACCATGACCTGAAATCTACAGGTGCAACTGTTAGGTAGACAGAACTACTTTCAATTAATAATGTCACTGAACTGACAAGGCTGAAAAAAATTAACTAGGCTAGAGCTTTCTTAGGGCTGACCCAAGTAACTTCTGTCCTAGTTCCCTATTTTTTTTTGAAGATGGGGACTAGTTGTATATGTCAGCAGACATGGTGGTGCATGCCTTTAATCCCTGCCTGGTTTACAGGGCAAATTAAAGGACAGGAGGAAGAGAGAAGGAGGGAGAGAGAGGGAGAGGAAAAGGGGGAGAGAGATATTCACTACATGTCAACTACTTTCCCAGTAGTTGAATTACAGGTATGTCACAAAAACTGTTCTTTCATCTTTTTAAATGCCTGAACCTGATATGGTTAGGTTTTCTTTGTATTGTCATGAGCCAGGCCAAGATTTTTAGGCTTCATGTTCAATTATTCTAGATCATGAAAATAGCTATGTAGAAGATACACTATTTTCTGTGGTTTCATTTACACCCTAAAACCTAAGGCTTCTTCTCCTAATGTCAATTCTGGCATGCTTTTCTGACTGGTAGTGCCTGGGGACTTTTGAGGATTACACACTGTCATCTGATCGCGATCCCCGCCCCCAATCCCCCCCCCAGTGTTACCCTGGCTTTCCTGGAACTCAGAGATCTACCTGCCTCTACCTCTCAAGTGCTGGGACTAAAGGCACATGCCACCACTGCCCCTAACCACTACCAGCTATGGCTGGTATCAAACTCACAGATCTGCCCATGTCTGTTTCATAATGCTAAAATTAAAGGAGAGCCATATACTCTGGAGTTTTAGGACTATGCACTATGCTATAACGCTAATGTTCATTTGTGTGCTACAGCCACCTCAAAACATTTGACTTGGTGACAACTACATTTAGGAGCATTCCCATTTAAAATACTGTTTCTTTACTTTTGTAGATAATTATTTTTATAGGTAATTAATTTGAGTTAATTACCTGTAGAAATGTTAAATTCTCCATAATATTTTGTCACTGAAATCCTAGTCTAATTAAGCAATAATACTTCACTGCCATACTTTGTCTTTAGAATCCACTTGCAGACTAAGCTTAAGAAGAAATGTCACCATAATTCTTCACATTTTATGCTGACAACAATTATTGTCAGTTTTACTCACTCTATACCAGTGTAAGACATACACCTATTTGGTAAGGGGACTACATCCCTAGTCAAGTTCAAGTTTGTACCATGACCCCATACCAGCCACTTTATCATGTCCTCCAAGTTAGTACATGAGTTCAGAGTCATGGTAAAAAGTCATCCTTTATAATTAGGCATCAAATTGGTTCTAGACAGTGCTTCTCAACACCTTTGGGGAGGGGTTCTTGAATGACCTTTCTTATAGAGTACAGCATCAGATGTCCTATATATCTCATATTATGACTCATACTAACAAAATTATACTTCTGAAGCAGCAACAAAAACAACAAAAATCATGGTTTAAGGTCACTACAACATCAGTGACTATTACTAAAGGGCTGTAGCATTAAAGTTGAGAACCACTGTAGAACCCCATCATTTGTCTCCTGTTTACCTGCTGATATTGAGATCCAGGGGAATGGGGGTATAATGGGGCGTCTTCTGGTGGAGGCGACTCGTGCTCATCTGGGGCATCTTGGTCATCTGGTTCCTAGTTTTAAAGAAAAGGAATTATGCAGGCAACATCAAGCTTTAAAAAACTGTGTTTATAACTCCTGCATAGGCTCAGGCAACCTCCCCAAACCATTGAGGGGGCAGAAAGAGTGTAAGGGACAGAAAGTCTGCTGTGGGGCTCTATCTTCTAGAAATGTCAGGGAAGCTGTAGCCATGTAGCCTCGACAACATGCCTGCCTAAATAAGGGTACCAATAAATGTGCTAACACGGAAGGAGAAAATCTCATGTGACTTCAACACTAGACAGAGAACTATAGGCAAACAAGGAATTCTGAAAGCAAAAATAATGTATCCCCCAAGGGAAGGGTTACCCAATAACAAATGGCTAGCCTTAAAGTCATAAACATATAACTCTGGGCAGGCTATTTGTAGATTTAGGAATATAGATACATGTAACAACATTTAAGGAAAAAACCATGAGACAGAGCAGGGGGTTGCGTGGGAGTAGCTGAAATGGGGAAAATGTAATTATATTTTAATTTGAAAAAAAATTGACCTTTACATGTGCTATGGTTCATATCCATGTGAATGCTAAAAACAGGAGAGATGGTTCAGAAGCTGAGATCACATGCTGTTTTTCTATAGGACCCAAGTTCTAGTCCTAAAACCCACACAGCAACTCACAAAAACTCCATTTCTAGAGGATCCAATATCCTTTCTTCTGGCTTCCACAAGCACCATGCAAGCACATTGTGCAGATACATATGAAGACCAAATACCCATACACATAAAGATTAAAAAAAAAAACAACCTAAAAATCCCTACCTTGGGTTCTTCTGAAAATACATTTCTGAGATTATAGCACAGTAATTTCTCCAGAAGGAGGCATTCTCATTAATGTAACACATCAGTACATATTAAAGCAAACACAACTCTACTAAAACCTTAAAAAAAAAAAAACACCCCAAACTGTTATTAACACAGTGGCCTAAAAAGAATTACTTTGCTTTCTTCCATTTCTATCTCTTGTAGACTGGTGGCTTTTTTTACCTCCTCAGGACAGAGTTCACAAGCTTTTGCAAGTGTCATCCTAGCGCTATGTGATCTCTCCAAGAAATAGCCATTTGATGTTTCATTGCTTTGCACTGGTGGAGACCAATTGTTGTAAGTATACTGAGGATTGCCAGTGTATGGTCTTCTTTCGAGTTCATCTCCAAGCCACTCCACTGCCCAGGTCCATTTCCTTTTAAGATCCCCATTGCCCTTAAAAAGTAAATAAAATCATACACATTTAAAAAGATTTGGGATATAAAGTAAATAAATTTTAATTTTTAAAAAGATTTGGAGGGTTTCAAAGGTAACACAAAATGATAACTCCACAAACTCAGGATTCTGTTCTTTTCCTTTTTCATCAAATAATCTTATGTAACCCTAGCTGCCTAGAAATTGTTATGTAACTCAGGCTGTTGTCAAACCTGTGGCTATCCTCCTTGAATGCTAGGATTATAGATGTATACACACCATACTTGGATTAAAACAGGATCTGAATGGCCTTTTCCCTTCCTTTTACTGTTTGTGATTCTGGGGATTTAACTCCAAGGCTCTGTTCATGTGCGGTAAGCAGTATACTAGAGCTACAGCCTTAGTCCTTTGAAACATCACCTGTAACTTTGATTCAAATTTCTAGGAAATAAAATATCCTTACCTGCAGGATTTGGTAGGCAACAGGACAACTGCTAAAGAGAGCTACCATACATTTTATACACTGGTATGCTCTTTTTTGATAGTGATTCTTAGAACGCTGGATTGTGTCAAACAGCCCATCTCGGTCATCTGGAATTCCTTTAAGGGCATTATGAATTCTGAAAAACAATCACAAGATAAAAACTTCTAAAATCTAACCAAAGCTAACATTTATTGAGTGTTTATTACATACCATTCAGTAAATGTCTGTATGTGGGTTCAGTTGTTTCCTAATAGACAGGAAGTATTATTAAACCTTTGAGCAGGTTAGAGAAAAAAAGCTTGCCTAGAGCCATATAGTCACCAAGCAGTCTGACTCAAGTCTGCACTCCTATTAACTTTACTTGTTCCAGTTGCTCTTGTCAGAAAAGTTGAAATACACTACCAGAAGCAAATTCAGGACCTCAAGAATAACAAAAACTTAACAAATTTACAGATACTGTAGTTAATCATTTTTGTCTTTCACTTTTGAGACAGGGTCTCATTATGTAGCCCAAAATGGCCTGATGAAAAAAAAAATACCCACCTGTGAGTCTGCCAGGAGTCTTCAATCAGTAAGATTTGTAAAAGCAGATCCAAATAGGGTCGGAGTTCATAAGTATAGGAATAAGCAACCTAGAAAAAGATAAGACACAGTGAAAATTGTATAAATGGGTAACAAATTGTGTCACAGAAGTTTAATAATGCTTATATGTTTTCTTAACCTGCCAGAGAAGTTCACTGAGGACGGTAGATGAGAACTGAGGATTCTCCCAACAGCAAAAGCGAAGCAATTTGACAGTCTCGTCAGAGTTACTGCAGTCTTCGATAATTTTCTTCACATAACTTGTTCTCACAAATAAGATGTCTACAACATTTTGCTGAATTGGCATTATAGGTTGTGATAAATTAGGATCGCCAAAAGGATTTGGAAGAGAAGGATTACCTATAAATGCAAATTTGTCACCAATTAACAACCAATAAACTTTTCCACAATAATAATGTAGACTTCTCTGAACATAGCCTGTGAATGTGTTTTAGAAAAGTGAGCTGTAGAGGTCAAATTTTCTAAGCATAATGAAGAAAAGTAGTATTATGTGTTACAATGACTAGGTATTGAAAAATTTACTGGAGTTTAACCCAGTAACCAGCAGAAAAGATCCATATTAATCACAGGACAGATATTAATCAAAGGACAGGGCTGGAGAGATGGCTCCGTGGTTAAGAGCACTGTCTGTTCTTCCAAAGGACCTGGATTCCATTCCCAGCACCCACGTGACAGCTCACAACGGTCTATAATGCCAGTTCCAAGGGTTCTGACACCTTCATGCCAATGCACATAAAATAAAAAATTAAATAAAAAAAGAAAATGACAAAGCACTGCAAATATTGTAAAAATCTTACAGTGTGAACCTTCCTTTATCCCCTTACTTTGTATTTATGTAACTTCAGGGTTCTATTTAATCTAGTTCGAGACATGACCCAGAGTATTCAAAAGTATTGCCAAGAATACATTACCATTAATTGAAGACTGCATTCTTGAGGAGACGTTGCAACAACGGATCAGCTGTGACACTACTGAGTATAATTTGCCTAATTCAGCATACTGATATTTAATTGGAGGACCAGGACCTTCATCTAAGGACACAAGCATAAAGGTGGCAGGTACACTCAGTTTCAGCAGCTGGGTCTTCTCTGCAACTCCTGCAGTGGTAGACAGGAAGCAGGAAGAGAAGAAGAAAAACATTAGGGTGGAAAGAACTTTATGAACAAAACAAAAAGGGTAGTTATTTAAAATATCTGTGTATCATCCTTCCCACTCTTCTCATGTGTATTTGTGTATTCAAGGTGCACTAGCCGGTGGGGAACCCAAGCTGATGTTGAGAATATTCCTCAAAAGCTGTTCCACCTTATTTTCTGTGGCAGGAACTCTCAAACCCAGAGCTTGCAAATATAGTTCACCTTAGTAGCCAGCTTGCTCTGTACATCTCGTGTGAACCTTAACAGGTTGGAATTACAGGCAAACCATCATATCGTGCTCACCATTCACATGAAGTCTGAGGATCTGTATATCAAACACTTTACCTGAGCCATCTTTCTAGCCCTGGTTGGTTGGTCAGTTGGTCAGTCAGTCTGTCTAACTATGTATCTACCCATCTATCTAGCTACCTATCTATCTATCTAGGGAGATAGGGTTCTTATCCATCCATCTATCTTTTTTGGAGATAGGGTATCTCAATATAGCCTTGGCTGTTCTGAAGTCACTTAGTAGATCAGGAGAGCCTCAGATTCAGAGAGATACTTCTGTCTCCCAAAAGCTGAGATTAGAAATGTTCTCCACCATGTCTAACCCATGATTATCACTTTGATACTCTTACTTGGATTCAGACTTATTTAACCAGATAGGAAATTTACCACTTTCAATATTGAAATCTATACAAAAACAGTTAGCATTTGACAATGAGCATGTAGACATGAGGACAGAGAAGAGCTTATACCCTGGAAAAAGAGAAAGTCTAGATGTGAACTATGCTGTAGGCACTATTATAAGAGCAACTAGGTAAAAAACAGGGTTGTGGGATGTTATACAGCCTGAAAATTACACCAAATATACAGACAAATGAGAAGTAAAGAGAACTATGAATCATTAAATAATGCTTCGGTGTAGAACTCAAATTTCAATGTAAAAGTTTTTTTTTTATTAATTACACTTTATTCACTTTGTATCCCACCATAAAGGAAGTTTTTAAAAATTAACTGTCTTAAGTTTCTGAACCAGTTCTGAATAATGCAGAAAATAATTATTACTAACTCAGTATACTAATACCTTATTGGCAATTTTTTTGAGACAGGGTTTCTCTGTATAGCCTTTGTAGACCAGGCTGTCCTTGAAGTTGCAGAGATCTGAATGCCTCTGCCTCCTTTTGTGCTGGGATTAAAGGTATACACCCGCATACCTGGCTACCATTGGCAATTTTTATACTTTTTACTACTATAATAAATTTATATCTTGTTCAAGCAAAATAAAATTAAAAAACAAGAATTATTTGTTGCCGTTTTAGTTTGCTTGTTTGTTTTTGAGACAGGATTGTTCTGTGTATCTCTGTCTGTCCTGGAACTTGATCTACAGACCTAGTGGCATTGAACTCACAAAAATCTGTCTGCTTTCCTAGTGCTGAAATTCCCTTGATGCTAGAAATGCCCATGTTTATGCTAAACAAGTATTCTCCCCCAATCCAATTTTTAGCAATAAAACAGTGGAAGACAATAGAGCATGACATTTAGGTACAATTCTAGTACTATCTGAACAGAAATGAGCCAGTGGTATTAAATATTTCATCACTGGACCTTCTGAATGACTTTATCATTTAACATAATACTTTAACAGAGATGAGGAAAGGTTCGATTCTTACCTAAATTAGCATACATTACAAACAAGTTGAAATACTGCTGTAAATGCCGTCCGTGCTCTGAAACTTCCCTCCTCAACAGATTTAGTACTGCTCTTAGTAAGTGGTCACTCAAACTTAAGTTGTCATAAGCCTGTAAAGAAGAAAACACTAGCTGATTCTCAAAAAGGTGCAAAGACAATATGTTGAGCACAAGAATACTTTCCTGAAGGAACTGATCACATGACCACGAACTCTATCTATCCACCTGTCTACCACTACTAGATCAATCCAAGAACTTGTGTATGCTAATATGAGAAAAGAGCTTTGCCACTGGGCTATCTCCCAAGATCTCTTTTTACTATTGAAGAAAGCACCTCAATTTAGGAGGCCTACGCCGACTTACATTTTCCAACTTAAGCCTCCTAAGCAATAGGGATTATAGGCCTGAGACACAAACTGTTAAAACAAGAATCAATTCCTGCAAAGGTAACGAAGATCAAGTAGAATTACTAGTTTTGTTTTGAAACAGGGTCTCAGTATTCAGAAACCAGGTTGGCTTTGAACTCTCAATTCCCCCTGCCTCAGCCTCCTAAGTTTGAGTTATAGCCACATGTTACCACACCCAGATTGAGTTCATTATAGATATTTTACTTTGTTGCAATTAAAACCAACACTACTTTCTAAGCTGGTGAGATACCTCAATGGGTAAAGGAGCTTACCACTAAAACAGGAGTGGGAGTTGGATTCCCTAGGACCCACAAGGTGGAAGGAACATTTGTGCTGCAGAACGTGCTCAACATTCCATACAAAAAAGGTTTAAAGAGCACACATATAAAATAATCTCTTCAAGAAAATTCCCTTGTGCGCTGTTGATGGAAACTGGGGCCTTGTACATTTTAGGAGTGTTCTCTACTACGGAACCAGGCCACTCATGTATTTTAGAAGGGTGAATAATCATTGCTGGGTTTCATCTAATAATTTTAATGAAACTCAGATTTATCTGTTACTGCAGTAAATATTAAATATGTATTTTAATACATTCAAGTTTCTCTCTTCAACTTTGAGAAACACATTTTTCATTTTGTAATTACATAAATAAACAAAGGTACAATTACCTGACTAGAAGGTCCAGGAGATGCAAAAGGTGAAGGACATGGTCCATCTTGCAAAGAAAAATGTGCAATGAAAACTATAAGTTTTGCAAATGCACCTCTCACTTCTGCACTAGGGCATTCCAAAAGGTACTCAGAGAATCGATTCGAAACATTAAAAAGGACATTGTGAGCAAACCAAAAGCGCACATTCTTGCTGTGACGAAGAAGAATACACAGTGCATCATACCTAAAACAAAATAAACCACAGCTATCAATTTAGTTAACTTTTCTTATAATAAAAGATCTTTCCTATAATAAAATTATCAAAACAAAAACAGCAAATATCGTTTTTCACTGGAGAACAGCAGTAAGGACTACTTCTAGTATTAAAATTAAAACAACTGATAAGAGTGTGATGGTGCATGTCTTTAATTTCTAGGCAGATCTGAGTTTAAGGCTAGTCTACTTTATGGAAAGCTACAGGCCAGTTAGGTCTACACAGAGAAACCCTGTGTGTGGGGGTGGATGGGTGGGCAAATGGGGGAGGATGATGAACAGATGAATAATATATGGACAAGCCTAATCTCATGGAATTATAAAATAGGTGAAAGCTTGTACTGGGTCATTAAACACCCATTACTAGTCAAAGGTAGTGATTTCAGCACACAGGAGGCCAGCCTAGTCTACAGAGTGAGTTTAAGGACACCTAGGGCTACACAGAGAAGCCACATCTCCAAACAAAATCCATTAGTAAATAGTGATAAAATACTGTCTTTTCTTACTGTAGTTATCTTCTGGTTAAGTTTTTTTAAAAAAAGGTTTTTTTTATTTAAAAAAAAAATAGTTGTGTGTTTGTGCATGTGTGCACATGCCACATGTGTAGGTAAAAAAGGGCTACTGTCAGGAACTGGTTCTCTCCTTCTACTATGTAGATTCGGGGGCTGGAACTCAGTTTTGTAAGGTTTGGTGACAAATGTTCACCTACCAAGCCATCTTACTGGTCCTGAATAAGTAACAATTGTTAATCGACTGTGTACTTATTTTTACCCTTTAAATTTTTGTGAAGTATTTTTTAATTCCATATTTCAATTTTGAAATAATATTCTCATGGCTTTGAAAAGAAAAAAAAAAGCACTCTAAAGACCACAAAATCTGAAAGTGGAATAAAAATCTAAAACAATGTACCAATCACTGGCAGAGCCTCGGACTATTTTCTTTGTGTGAAATCCTGTGGTAAAAAGGAACCTAGCAGCAAGCTGAATACTAATCATAGTAATTTCTTCTGCTTCAGGAGACAGGTGATCTTGTCCTAAAACAAACAAACAAACAAACAAACAAACAAACTTTAAAAAAACCTTTCTGTTCAAGCCTCATTTTCAAACAGCTCTGTACTTTGAATTCTCAATTTGTGAAAACTCTTCTTAGATTACTTATGAAATTCTTATTCCTCATTTAAGAACCAAGTACAATACTAATGTGTAAGTAGTTAAACATAAAGCCAAAAGCATCTACATACACCCTTCCAAAATGAAAAGGCAAATTTTATAAATTTAAGTAAGGAAGATTAGCTGGGCATGGTGGCACATGCCTTTAAGCCTAGCATTCAGGCAGAGGTAGATGGATCTCAGAGGTCCAAAGACAGCCTGGGTGACAGAGAAACATTGTGTATAACACAAACAACCCCCCCCATAAAAACAACCCCAAGCTAACAAATATCCCTCCCTCAATCAAAAACGAGAATGTGGTCTAGAATATATGGCTCAGCAATCATGAATGCTTGTTGCTCCTATAGATCTGAGGGTAAGTTCCCACTCTACAACTCCAGTTCCAGGGGATCCAATGCCCTCCTCTGGCCTCTTCAAGAACTGAATGAACACGGTGCACAGACAGGTATGCAGGCCAAACACATGTAGAAATGAATAAAGCTAGCAGACTGGTGGTGGCGGCGGTGGCGGCGGCGGCGCACACACACCTTTAATCCCAGCAGAGGCAGGCTAATCTCTGAGTTTGAGGCCAGCCTGGTCTACAGAGTGACAAGGACACTTGGGGCTACACAGAGAAACCCTGTCTCAGGGGAAAAAAAATAACACAAAAACAAGTCCCCCCACAAAATGCAGCTAGAAAAGAAAAAGCAAGACTATTCCTGCTAATACATCTTACAAATAAGGAGTATTCTTTGCTATAAGGAGCTAAGTGTTGACACTTACCTGGAGGAGGGTTTAAGTAAACACCATTACACGTAAGTAGTTTTTTCATAAACTGAAAATATTCCAAACTGTACTGCATTCGGTTGTGCATGAACTGTACATTCTGCTTCCGTACACTTCTCTCAATGGCTGATGGCATAACAATCTGATGGGGCCTTGTGGTGATTGCAAGTTCTGATATGTACCTTACCAACTCATCACCATGATCTATTGTGTCCATTCGTTCATAAAAAAGTATATATGCATTCCACCACCTTTTCTGGCGCCGGTACGACATGCGCTTCATCATGTGATCAAACACTTCTCCCATGTACTCTCCACCAAAACACTGGTTTTTCATTTCTTCATCATCATCCATTTTACACTCTGTTACATCTCCATCATCAAATTTATACCAGCGATTTTTTTCACCATCCCCTCCATTCCTCTGAATGATGTAAGAATAGTAATGTCCCCCACTTGCTTGACCGCTGTGCACAAGCACACCTACAAGTCTGTATTTTGTGCTTCCTGATTTCTCGCTTTCAGACTGTTCATTCTGTTGTATCAGCTGACTTTCTGGGTTTACATTATCTCCCTCCAGTTTAGCAACACCAGCAACTGTGTAAGGTTCCATGTCTAACTCTCGAGGAAATTCAAAATAATCGTTGAACTTGATGGCACATTCTCTTTCCCAGTCATAATCAAATCGTTTTAGTTGGATAGCAAGAACAGGAGGTAATTTCTTAATCAGTAAGCGCTTTACAGTATCAACCTAAATTCAATAGAAAAAAATTAATAGATATAATCCACTGGAAAAAAAAATCAAACCAAAACCCAAGTAAATACAACCATTCCTAAATAAGAAAGTGTACCTAGGGTATCACACATACTAAGCAAGCACTCATCCTTTAGCTGCACCTCCAGTTCTTTCTCGCTCAGGCTGGCTTTGAACTTGCTCTGTAGCCCAGACAGGGTTTTGCATGTGTGATTTTCTTAGCCTCGTAAAGAAGTTGAGGTTACAGGCTTGTGTCACTAAGACCACCACACCAAGTAAACTTTTCTCAGGATAGGGCCTCATACTATAATTCCAGTTGGCTTCAGATTAGTGCACTATGAATCTTAGGTAGGCCTGAACCCATGGCAATTCTAGTGTTTTGCCTTCCCTAGTGTAGTTGTAAATCACTGCATCTGGCTCTTCGAGCAAATGATTTTATGTCTAAGTGTATACTACATGTGTGTTGGTGGCTGAGAAGGCCAGACAAGAGCATTAGAGTCCCTCAAACTGGAACCATAGATGGCAGTGAGCTTCCACGTGGGTGTCTGAAACTGAATCTCAGGTCCTCTACAAGAGCATCTCTCCAGCTTCTTAAGCAAATTCTTAAAAAGGACTGTATCAAATTTTCTTAGACTTACTTGAATTGCAATCATAAGCTATTTCTGTGAAGTTGATGTAAACATTAACGGGTTAATAACATGCCTATACCAGTTAATATAAATTGTAAAAATTAGTCATTTACACATTACTTAATATCTGGTTTCTATTCTATTCTTACCTCTAGCCACCGTTTGTTATACTTATTCCAACTAAGGTTGTTTGCTGTAAAGCCAACTGAATAGTTAACTTTTTAAATAGAAGGTAGGTAGTTGCTTGGTACCCCCCAACCCCAATGTATGGACTTCAATACTTCTCTAAGTAGCGTGACAGGCCAACCACCACAGATGACTTAGAGGTGAAATGGTTTGAAAGTCAGAAAATATAACCATAATTTACTATTCACACATGTGACTATCTCTCTCCCTTGAAGAGCTAAGTTAAAAATAGAGAAAATCTAATCAGGTAGTAAAAAATAAATTTTATTGTATTAAAAAAATAGTTTCAGCAAAACTATCCTGGATGTTAAGAGGAAAAATGGTTTCCATCCGTTCTGCAGATTGTTTCTTGGTAGAAACAAATTTACCCGTGTTAATGTACACAACACAGGTGATATTAAGTTATTCTATATTTGTTTCCTGGCATTACATTTCACTTCCTTCCACCTCCCTCCTTCCCTCACAACTGTTTTTTACCACCACAAAAACCAACCAACACCTTCAACATTCATGAAACATGCCAGGTGTGATAGTGCATACCTTTAGACCCAGAACTCTGAAGTAGAGGCAGGTAGATCTCTACTAGTTCAAGACAGCCCGATTAACACAACCAGGAACATGTAGACTATCTCCAAAAATTAAACCTCCGTCACCAACAGAAAAGACCCCAAATATATTAGTTATAATTAAAGTATGTATATATGTGTATAAACACATACTTTAAGTGAACCACATCCTCAAGGAAAACTCTCTCCTTATCAAGAAGCTACTGATTACCCATAGTTCCTCAGTTAGTTATCATAGTTACCTTAACAGACAATTCATACCTTTTTATTGCATTTTTCACAATGATAAGCATTTGCCCCTTCTAGTAAATCTCCTTTGACATACTGTTCCAAAGAATCAAGAAGATTTTGGTGGTTTCTAATGTCTACATTCAGAGTCGTAAAAGATTCTTCACATTCGTACCTGAAGATATTAAGAAATTATCAGAAAAGGATTTATTCTTTAGTTCTCTAATCACTTCATATGAAAACTAAACTTGTAATACTCAGACTATGAAACCCCTAAGTTATACAATGTTACCAATACTGAGGCCTTTTTTGGCTCTTTAGACTGTGCTGGTCACTACATTAGGTTGATTACAAACCCTATATGCTTAGTTCTTTTTCTTCATGACAAAACTGCTGGACAAAATTAACCATGCTTGAGTGAAATGGAAATTAAGACAGTCCTGCCAGGGAGGCAAAGATAGGCTGATCTCTTTAGTTTAAGACGAGTCTGTTCTAGTTCCATGACAGCCAGGAATATACAGAGAAACCCTGTCTCAGAAAAACTATCCAACCAACCCAACCCAACCAAAACCCAAACCTATCGACCAACCAATCGGACAGGGCTTTTCGGGCTTAAGCTCTTTTAGTGTACAATATTTTCAGGTATGATTTGCTTTGACAGTAATTATGGACCCCATTTTATCTGTGGCAAGTGCTCATTTCTGCCATTCACAAAAGTAAACAGTATATAACAGAGTGAGCAAGTTCCAGTAAAACTTAATAGAAATAGGTTACTGGCTAGATTAGGCCCATGCTCTGTATCTTTTTGACCACTATTATAGACAAATCAAGTACTGTTATAGTAGACATGGATTTTTTTCTTAGCTATAAACAAAACCAAGACTGGTTTAGTTGTTGGTCAAGTATTATGGATCTGACTTGAAGAATGTTTTAAAAATTTTCTCTTGGCAAAAAAAATCCCAATACTTTACAAGACTAATAGAAGCAGATAATCATCAATAAGGGTTAAATAATTTTGTCCTTTGCTTCAAATAAAAGCACTTTCCAAAGGACCAAAAAGAGCCCAGGCTAGGGGAGAATATGCTCAAAGACCAAACAACTTATTTGAACTCTAAAACCACAGAAGTTCTCATTTATATAGTACTCTTCAGTCATTTACTAAAAACAGAAACACCAAAATGCTGTGTTCAATAACGAACTAATCCCATGAGTACATGAGTTTGGCATATGTAAAAATATCATCTTAAAAAATTTACACTGTGATCATGCTGGTTTCCTATCTCCACAATGTTGGATTTAAGGATGGAGCTTAGGTCATCAGGCTTAGAGACAAGCACCTTTACCTTGCTGAGCCATCTCACTGGCTTTAAAATTATCAACTTCTGTTTCAAAAGAATTTTAGTTGAAAACAATTTTAAAAATATTTACAGTGTGTGTGAGACTGTGTGTACTACTACTACACAATACATGTCAGAGATCAACTTTGTTAAGTTGGTTCTCTACTTCCATAGTTTGCCAAACTTGAGCCTCCAAGTGACTTTTATCAGCTGAACCAACTCACTGCGTCCAATCAAAAAGCATATTTTTTAAAAAGTTTTGTGTAAGTTTGCACATCTGACACATGTTATATGTCCAGAGGCCAGAAAAGTATGTTAGAAGCCCTAAAGTTTGAGTTCTGGTTATTTACCAACTGATGTGCAGGGAAATAAACTTGGGTTCTTTGGAAGAACATGAGCTTGCAACTGCTGAGCCATCTCTCTAGGGAACAGCTACTTAAAAAAAAAAGATAACTCGTGCATGGGTGTTTTGCCTGCATGCATGTCTGTGTACATTGTACATGACCAGTGTCCAGAGAAGCCAGTGGTATCAGATCCCCTGGTAAATGGAGTTACAGACCAACAGCTATGTTATGTGGTGGGTGCTGGGAATTGAACCTGGGTCCTCTGCAAGAAGCAGCCAATTCTTAAACAGTAATCTGGACTCTCTAAACACCTCCAATTTTTAAATTAGCAAACAAGAGTAACAGGTTTCCTTATAGCACTGAAACAGAACTTTGATGTGATTTGATAGTCTGAAATGCATGCTTGATATTTCATATACAGTGCATAAACTACTAAGCTTTTAAAAAGACTGAACATGCATCTGCACCATATGTATGCCTAATGGATGAGGAGGCCAGAAGGTCATCAGATTTGACAAAACTAAAGTTACAGGTTGTTGTTGTGAGCCACCATAGGTGCTCAAAACTGAAACCCAGTGGTCCACTGACTGCTCTTAATCACCTAGCAGACCCTTATTGAGCTATTTTAATAGGTACTCTAAACTTTGGTACTCTTCCTGCCTTAGCCTCCCAAGCACTGGGACTAACTACAGGCAAGAATTACTACAGACGGAGCAGCAGCAGCAACAACCAGTGCCATTTCTCCTCAACTTTTATACTATTTTGTATTTATACATACCATAAGAATGATGTACTGTAATACTATGGGGGGAAGACAATAGCTGGTAGTTTTAAAAGTGATTTCATTTAAAAAGAAATAACATCTGTAGCCTGTCATCTTATAAACTCAGTATATTATAAAATTCTAAGATAAAAGCCAAACTTATTAAGTAACATCTCTACTTATATGCAAACTATTATCTTAGTTCCTTAGGAATACATAAGAGAACCAAAAGTATGAAATAGTAAAACACAAAAAAATTAAGTTATTTAACAAAACTGAAAACCGTCTCAAAGAACCTAGATATTCAGTTGTAGCAGTTTAATAAACACTGGCATCTTCTATTTTGATAATAGCACTAGAAAGATTTTTATTCTTATTGGCATAACAGTATTATATATTGGTGCTTACCTATGTGGGCAGCCTTGGCAAATCTTCTGATCAGCAAAGGAACCTCCCAGGACTTTACTTAGCATAGCTGGATGCCCTAATGCTTTTAAAGCTTCATCTAAACTATCCACCAAGGAATTAAAGAACTCTAAAGCATCATGTTGTTCACGAAGGTTAACAGGCTCACCCCAAAGCCTGAAAAATGAATGGAATACATGTAACATGTGACAATAACAATACAAACATGTACCTTCTAGAGTTGTGGGTAAGGCAATTACAATGACCGCATATTGAAACCACAGAGGTAGAAAGCAACAAAAAAGCGAGCACTTTATGTTCAGACTGAGATATCAGTGAGAATCATAGTAAAATTGGTACTCTAGAGCTGCCTTAGAAGTACTGATATGGTTGATAGACAGTGTGGCTCTCAGAAGGATAGTTGACTCACACACATGCATTTTGAACCCAGCTGTAGATGCCATTAAAATGAAGTGGTGGATCTTACAGGGATATATATCCCTTACACCACCACAGCCATCTGTTAGAAAACCAAGATATTATTGTTAGTTACTAAATGAACAAGCTGCTTAAGTATGTACAATGAGATGTCTACATCATCATTAATGTATTTTTCTTTATCTCCTCCAAGTTCGATATGAATCTAATCACAAGGAAACAACCTAATTGTGAGGTTCACTAGTATACAGAGTAGAAAAAAGCAAAGGCATAAGAGATAAAATACCTAGCATTGTGGCTCACACCTGTATCTACTAAGGTAGCTCAGGCAAGAGGATCCTGATTTCAAGGCCAGGCTGTACAAACAGTCTCAAATAACAAAATTCAAAACACCCAAAGTCACACACACACACACACACACCCCCCCAAGAGGGACAACTATAACCAAGAGGCAAATTTCAGCATAAAAGGTAAGAAAGTAAGCAGTTTTCAGAATAAATTGAACTGAATTTTTTTTTTTAATTTATAAGAGCCTTATAGAGGGAAAACACAATAGTCGGAGACTGAATAAGCTCTAAGTACTAAGTAGAGCCTTAGGTATGTAAGAAACTGCAATTGTTCTTGTTGCTGGCAATGTCAAAAACAATTCCTTATAGGGAAGGAAAGACAATGAGGAGCCTCACTCTGTCAGAAGCATGAGAGGACAGGCAACCCTCTAGGACCTTCTGTCAGCTGCCAGACGTCCCTTGGAAGATTTGAGTTCCCACTGAACTCCCATTGATGGGATGGGAGTTACGGTCCTTGGGCATGCTAGGCAAATTTAATAGTACTATTTAACTGTATCCTCTGTACCTTGAAGCAGCACTATTTGTAGTGTTTTGTTTTCTTTTTCTCTTTCCCCAAGACAGTATCTGTGTAGCCCTGGCTGTCCTGGAACTCACTTTTATAGACCACTTGCATCTGCTTCCCACTGATTAAAGGTATGCACCATCACTGCTTGGCAAGTGTACACCACCTAGCAAGTGTAGCATTTCTTACTGGAGTATTGTAATACATTAAGTACTGACTTAAAAAGATGAGTATCTAAGTTAAAAACAAAAGAAAATACCAAGCACATAAAATCAACCCACCAGAATAGTACACTTATGCTGTCTTTACTGTAAAACTGTAAAATAACACATGGGTACCAAAATAGTTGGTGAGGCAGTCTCACCATCTATATAAATAAGTTCAAGACTGCTCTCACCAAATGATTATTAGGAAAGGAGCAAGCCTGCCCTGTAGGTTTTTATTCTCTGTTCATGGATTTTTCTCCTACACACAAACCAGCAACGGTGGGCCTCTATCACCACCATTAATAACAGCAGTCAAGCAATGATCCCTCCCCTACAAATGTCCAATCTTGGACTTCAAATCTTTTAAATTGCCCTAAACCTGTTCTCTTGACAGTGTTAAGATTAGCAGCTGGAAACATTTCATTGTCTAAGTTGAGTAAGTAATTCAGAATGACTGCTGTTAAATGAACTGCTACCAGAAAACACGTGGACCAATTCCTCACGGAGGTAAACATGGAAGAAAAGTACTCCTCCAGTAGCCTTGCCTATCCCCTGCATAAAAGCAAAAACACCATGCTGGAGCCAGGCATGGTGGCACAAGGCTAGAATACCAGCACTAAATGAGGCAGAGGCAGGCAGATCTCTTGTGCGTTCAAGGCCTGCGTGTCTACAAAGCATGGTCCAGGACAGCCAAGGCTATACAGAGAAACCCCGTCTCAAAACAAAACAACAAAACCATGCTAGTTTGATCAAGTCTCTGGATCTTACTGGGCACCTTAGAGAACATGCAGTGGAAAAAGAGAAAATAGTATTTGTGGCATATAGTCCTCACGTGGGTTCTGATTTTGAGAAAGGATCAAGGAAAATTATTTGAGATATTGAGGAAAGTTCAAACACTGTATTCGATATCAAGGGAGCTTTAAGAAGCATAGTAAGAGATTAATTATAATGTTTTAACACAGAAACATTATGAAGTAATTATGCAGGAAACTATTATCTGTGATTTGTCTCAAAATATAGGAAGGGCTATATGTAAAATTGCCTATGAGTTGACTATTGGTCAAGTTGAGTGGAAGTATGTACGAGTAACTATGATTCTATTGTATATGCATCAGATATTTTAAATTATGCTTAAAATAAGAGACTAAAGGAGGCTACAACGTAGGCTCAGCAGTTAAAAGCACTTTTTGTAGAGGATCTGGTACAGTTCCCAGCACACACATAGCAGGGAAGAACCTTTTGTAATGCCAGTTCTAGAGGGTTCATGTCCTCTTCTGGCCTCCAAAGGCACCAGGCATGGATGTGGTGCATGGGCACACATATAGACAAAATACCAACAAAAAAGCTATATGAATAATTTTTGATTGAATATACTTTTAATTGAACACTCTTAAGGCAGAGGCAAAAAGGACATCTGAGAGTGAGGCCAGTCTAGTCTACAAAGCAAGTTCCAGAACAGCTAGGACTAGATAGAACAGTGGTTCTCAATGTGTGAATCATGACCCCTTCTGGTAAACCTATATCCTCAAAAATTATTTACAATTCATAACAGCAAATTTTGAAGTAGCAATAAAAATAATCTCATGGTTGGGATCACCATAACATGTGGAACTGTAATGAAGGTTTATAGCATTCAAAAAGTTAATAACCACTGAGTAGGGAGGTGTGCCCTTGTTAGGTGTGCAGCTGGGGGTTGAGCTTTGAGGTTTCAAAAAGCCTATACCAGGACCAGTGTTTGTTTCTCTGCCTGTTGCTTACAGATTAGGATGTACTACTCCAGTACCATGCCTGTCTGCTTCTTATTCTTACCATGCTGATAACAGATGATCCTGAAACTAAGCAAGACCCCAATTTAATGCTTTCTTAAACAGAAGTTGCCTTGGTCATAGGGTGTTCTCGCAGCAACAGAACAGGAACAAAAACAGCAAAAAAAAAAAAAAACCCTAAAAAATGCTGTCCCTATATGTATGAAAATATCTGCATACTATACCATAAATCTGTTTAATTTTTAACATGTCAAATTAACAAAGGAAAAGCAATTGCCATACCTCACTATAACAGTTATGGAAAAAAACCTACAGACCCTTTCAAAACAATATAAGGATGGTTAAGAGTATTATTTCTGCTTAAATAATCCTTTTTTGTTTCTTTGTCTTTAAAGACAAGGTTTCTCTATGTAGCCACAATTGTCCTGGAACTCCTCTGTAGACCAGGGTGGCTTTAAAATCACAGAGATATGCCTACCTCTGCCTCCTGAGTGCTCGGATTAAAGGTGTGCACCACCACTGCCTGGAACATTAGGAGATCTTTTTTTTTTTTTTTTTTTTTTGAGACAGTTTCTCTGTGTGGAGCCGTGGTTCTCTTGGACTTGCTTTTGTAGACCAGGCTGGCCTCAAACTCAGAGACCAGCCTGCCTCTACCTCCCAAATGCTTAGATTAAAAGTATTGGCCACTATGTCTGGCTTATTCAAATTTTAGAGTTTTATTATTATTATTATCCATCCAAACTTTACCTGAACTGTTTCCAAAATCCTCTGGGCACATAGTACTGTAGTCGAGAAGCAGCTAAATGCCCAAAGATAACCTGAAGGTGCCTTAGAACACCAATATTGTATTCTTTCCTATCTTCTGTTTTACTCAGTGCTGGTTTGTCTTCAAATTGTTGGGGATATCCAAACACATCATCCCTGGGATCAACATTGCTCTAGAAACCAAAAAATGTATCATTAATGAGCTAATTGGAAGCTTACTAAAATATGTTTGAGATAAATTCGTTAGTAAATATACATTTTTCCTTTGTTTCCAAGCACCTGATTTTCAAGAGGTGTATACATTTAATTTATAGTAGTATTAGTCTTTATTCATGCCATTTCACATAAATGAGAATGTAGAGACTAATAGTTGTAAAAGAATGAAGCTGAACTCTGCTTAACATTACATAGAAAAAGAAAGCCAATTTGCACTGAAGTCCTATAAGTTAGAGCTAAAACAAAACTCTTGAAGGAAAAATTTCCAAGATATTGTAGCTGGCAATGGTTTCTTACTATGATATCAAAAGTACAAGTAACATATGACAAGTTGGATCTCAGAAAAAAGGAACTCTTGGGTAAACACACTGCCAAGAGAGGCAACAAATTTAGCCTGAAGGGAAAATTAAAAGCCATTTATCTGATAAAGAAGTAGAATACAGAATATAGGACTCCTTAAACCCATAACTCAAATTTCAAAATGCAAAAAGCTGCAAAGTCTTTAACCTCAGCACTTAGGAGGCAAGAGCAGGCAAACATCTGTGAGTACAAAATGTTCTACCTTAAACTCAACTAGTATACCTATCACGCTAAAGAACTAAAAGCGGGGTCTAAGAGATTCTGTATATTCATGTTCATAACTAAAGTATTCACAGTTGCTAAGATGAGGAAGCAATCCAAGTATCTGTGACAGATGAAAAAGGTAACAAAATGTGCTACATACAGCCAGTGAAGTATTATCCAGCTGGCACGAAGAGGCCCACAAGTTCCAGGTCAGTCTGCACTATTCTCAAAAAACAAAACAAAACAAAACAAAACAAAAACAAAAACAAAAAACAGCACACCTAGTCACAAAAGAGTAAATACTAAATGATTCCACTTATATGAGATACTTCAGAACAGTCAAATTTATAGGTAGAAAAAACAAGATGGTGGTTAAGGGCTGTTAAAAGTTGGGAGTGTTCTTTAATGGTACATTTTCACTTTTGCAAGATAAAAAGTTTTGGTTATGGTGGTAAAGGTATACAAAAAGTGCAATTCATAGTAATATAGCTAAGATCAGGTATATTTTAAGACCCTGGAAAAAAACACTGCATCTTGGGTCTGGAATCCCAGATAATTGGGAGGATCACTTGAGCCCAGGAGGTTAACGGGTAACCTGGGCAACATTAAGTGAAAATTATCAAGGTTCAAAATCAGGAGAGCTACAAAAGAAAATTTATAGTTCGGTGGACATCTTGTGTTTGAAAACTGTGATACAGGAATAGACTGTGTTTAGTTTGTATCCTAACCAAGTCTGGATACAAACTCCCCTTATTAAGCTTTGGTAAAAAGTAAAAATCCTCGGTCCCCAATCCCTGGACCATCTAAGTCCAGCAGGTCTGGGTAAGAGTTGTTTTAGAAACCCCAGAAGGGGTAAGCTGTTTCTTTAGAACAAATACAATTTTGCTAAAGGAAAAATAGCCAAAAACATTCATGACAATGAAAATACACTCACAGGCTTCTTACTTCAGTTTGCACTACTACAAACAGGGATAGATGAAACAAAAACAGAGTGGCACAGGGTAGGTACAGATTAAGACATAACTTCAATATGGCCACATTCTCTTCTTTAAAAAGCCACAGTTACTTTTACCTGTTGCTACCACTTAAGATTTTTCATTGCTTTATTCTAATTTTCACTACTTTACAAGCAGCTTAAAACTTTGTCAGAAGATCATGTAAATAGTATTTGAAGTAGAGAAGAGTTTTGTTTTTTAACTAGAAAGAGATATGACAGGGGGTGAGGAACATAACCAAAATTAAGCAAGCACACGTAAAAGTGAAAAACATAGCCTAGTGTGGTGGTATACACTGTAATCCTATCACTTGGATACCTTCAGAGGCCAGTTTGGACAGCGCAACAACATTCTCAAAAAAAAAAAAAAAAAGATAAAAAGTGAATACATTTTCAAATTGCATATCTCAAGATAATTTGTTGTCCAATGTGGCCCAGAAAAGCCCAAAGATTGGCCTTTGGTGATTTAAACTAGTCAAATTTCAACTCTTATCAATCAGTACTTTGAAAAGATAAGTACTTGTACTTAACTAGTGTATTGGAGATATATATACTCCACTAAGTGTTAGCCCAAGTGAGAGAGGCTACACTAACTTTCAAACATATTAACAGTCTAAGGAAGGAAAACACAACACAATTAGCTCTTCATATCCACTGACAGCACCTGTAGCTTCACAATGGTAAATATTGGGAAGAAAATTGATCCTGCTTGTATATCTGTGGATTTCGATATTCTGTGATAGTGGTGTTGGAAGGGAATTTTGGACCAATCTCCTGTGGAAACTGATTGGTGTCTCTCCCCTCAGTATCCAATGAAGATACTGTTATCAGAATTTCAAACACAGAAAACAGAAGTAATAGAAATAAAATTTACCTCATTGTCCTGCTTCTCATCCCCAGACATATCATCATCTACATCACTACCTGTGCCTTCAATTGCAAGAATACCGTTCCTGATAGATGGAATCATATAGAGTTGCTGAATCACAGAATTCATGTAACAAGTAGCACCAGCATTTTTCAGCCCTACAAATCCTTTCGGTGGGCGGGGTCCAACAGGTGGCAGGTATTCCCACTCAGTAAGTGCTTCACAAGCTGGAAAAGATACAAGTGTTATTGAACAAGCGTAAGCAATTTTGTGCTTTTCAAGCTGTTAACCTGACAAAATAGCAACACTGCCACCTATGCAGCCATTGGAGGCAGGGCTCTCACTTGGCATTTCTCCAATAATAAATGCATCTAAGACAGATAGCGACCCCTGTCAATACAGGCTCCTTCATCTACCAATCTATAATTCTAATTTGCTTGTTTTTGAGACTGGGTCTCAGATAACCAGGCTGGCCGGTAACTATCAATGTAACTGAAAGTGATCTTGAAAGTGATCCTCCCGCTTTTACCTAACCCCAGGGCTGGGATTATAGAGGTATGAATCACCATTACTAGTTTCTGTAGTACTGGGCATCAAAGCTAGTGCTCTATGCATGCCAAGCAAGCAACCAATCTACCAACTAAACCACATGCCCAACTCGCACAAAGCCTGTTACTTTTAATCTGGTGTTGCTTCAATGGCATCTCTAATGTATTCACATGAGATGTCATACAGCTTGTCAGGTTTGCGTTCATCTGTAGTATTTAGTCGTTTCTTACTTTTTGAAAAAGTATTTTTATTTATGTGTATGTTTGTGAACAGAGGCCAGAGATATGTGCAGAAGCCCTAGGACTGTAGTTACAGTATCTGAGATAACCAACGCGGGTGCTGGGAACCAACTACAGGACATGTACAACTGGAGCAAGCATTCCTAACCACTGGGCCAGCTTTCCAACCTATATTAACTTTTAGTTTATATGCATAACAACATGTGATGGTTGCTCAGCTTTTATTGTTGTCGCTCAGCTTTAATGAAATTTATTCGTTCATCTTTTTGGTTTCAATAAGCCCCCAAACCCACCCAGGTTTATGTCCTGATTCTGACACTTGCAAATGTAGTTCAGGTTAAAACTAGCTCTGCTTATATCCACCCACACAGTACTACTTTGAGAAGCAAAGCAGTTGTTGAATATTAAAGTTCTATGAGAACGGTAGATATGCTTCCTAAACATATTATCTTTCTGTACCTGGTATAAAGCTGGAAACAACATAAATATCATTTGCTAGGGGGCCAGTTAAATATACTGAATGAAGTGAAAGCTACATAGCCAATAGATGAAGTAGCCAACTACTTATGTGTTAGACAAGGAATGAAAGTTCTATCAAGTGGAAAACAAGGTGAACAATATCAGAGGGCTAACGAGATGGGGAAGAACAGTTAAGAGCATTGTCTGTTCTTCTAGAGGAACTGAATACACAGAGATAAGAAGAAACATATGAATGATGGTAATGATTATAGCTAACAAAAGGCCAAGTATACAGATGGGCAGAAATGTACTTTTTATTGTATAGTATCTTTAGCACTTGCTTCCTTTTTTTAAATTTAAGGTTACCTTGCTCACTGTGTTTTGTCACAGTAATAGAAAATTAATACAAACCGGATGGCTTCAAACTCATAGCCAACTTTTACAGTTCTGGGATTACGGGTGTGTACTGCCAAATTCTATTTGCACTTAAATGCCACCACTCTGGCTCCAGACACTGTTTCTCTGTGTAGCCTTGGTTGATCAGAGCTTGCTCTGTAAATCAGCCTAGACTTGGAACTCACACAGATCTACCTGCCCTGCCCTCCCAAGTGCTGGGATTAGAGGCTTGAGTCACCACCCCTGAAAAAAATCCTAACATGCAAATATATTACTCAAAAACAAAACAAACCCTCCATTAAGCTAAAAAAATTTCACCCCATTACATTTAAATTTGCTAGAACATAATGAGTAAAGAAATATGGAGGCACTTCTCTGTGAGGGCCTGAAATCTATGTCGGGATTTAGGGTTTGGTTCCAATTACTGAGGCTCCTGACTACAATGGAGATAGGCTGTATTTCACATTTGAAAGATTACATTTAAATTACCAAATACTTGCACTTGTGTTCAAATATCTGCTAAAAACCTCTAGTTACTAACAAAACTATGACTTAAAGATGCTTATAAAAAGAGCAAACAATCTAAAAAAAAGAACCATAACTATAACCTTATGTTTTAAGTACTTACTAGTTATTGCTGTACCAATATAATACATTTCAGTCAAAGAATCTACTATCTGTTTGAGGTTTCTCACACAGCCAACAGCTAATGCTACGAGTAACTCAAAACCAGCATTAATCGTAGCTGGTGAGCCACAGACAGGGATGGCCTGTTCAGCTGGGAGTTCTCCATTTCTCATATATTGCAGGTAAACATTAGATGCAGGAAAGATGAAATCGTCGATTAATTCCTAAACAGTTGAAAGAGGAATATTTTAGAATTTCAGACATATAGAAAATGTATGTGGGCTTTATAGAGAAAATATTACACTTTTAAATACTACTTACCAACACACTTAATTTGTTGTTATTTGTTTTTAGGTAATAAGACATAATTGCTTTTATATTTTACATTTACTTTTCTTTGAGACAAGAGGCTCTCCATATGTAACCCTGGCTGTCCTTGAACTCAAAGAGATCCTTGTGCCCACTTCTATTTTACATTTACCTTAAAAATCAAATGGCTATCAATATAAGATAAATCTGAATAAAAATATATGAAATTGACATATTTTTGGTGTGAATTACTCTGCTAAAAAACTTATTAAAGAATTAATATGTGGGGGCTGGAGAGATGGCTCAGAGGTTAAGAACACTGGCTGTTCTTCCAAAAGGTCCTGAGTTCAAATCCCAGCAACCACGTGGTGGTTCATAACCATCTAAAATGAGATTTGGTGCTCTCTTCTGGTGAGCAGGTATACATGCAGGCAGAACACTGTATACATAATAAGTAAATAAATCTTTAAAAAACAGAATTAATATGTATGACGCAGTCTAACAAACATAGGTGGCCAGGTATGGTGGTGCATGCTTTTAACCTAGTATTTAGAAGCCAGAAGCAGGTAGATCTTTGTGAATTCTAGGACAGGCAAAACTACATAGACAGAGTGTCTTTAAAAAAGAAACAAAACAAAACAAAAGCGAGATTCATTTAAATAGCCTTAGGAACAGTTTAGATCTTTCCAAAAATTAATTAATACTTAACACTGACATTTTATATGCATATAGTACCCAGAAACATCCACAGCTACTGGAAGACACAACTGCTCTATATCATATAAACAAATATTGTAACCTTACTGAAGATTCTTAAAGTTTTTTAAAAATTATTAATTTTTAATGTAATTTTTATTTATTACAATTTATTCACTTTGTATCATAGCTATAGCCCCACCCTTGACCCCTCCCTCATCTCCTCCCAGGCCCCTCCCCCAGCCCACAGATAGTGGAGGACCTCCTCTTCCATCTTGACTTTAGCCTATCAGGTCTTACCAGAACTCTTTTTCCTAGTCTTCCTCTGTGGTCTGGTCAGGCTGCTCCCCCCTCATGGGGAGATTATCAAAGAGCCAGCCACTGAGTTCATGACAGAGGCATCCCCCTGCTCTCCTTACTAGGGAGCCCATTTGAGACTGAGCTGCCATGGGCTACCTCTGTGCAGGGGATCTAAATTAGCTCCATGAATGGTCCTTGGCTGGAGTATCAAGTTTCAGAAAAGACTCCTATTAGGCCCAGATTTTTTGGTTCTGTTGTTCTCCATGTAAAAGATCAAAATAACACACCAAAGACCTAGTATTATCAATCAGATTCAATGACAACACTGAAAAGGATAGAATATGTAGTTTAGAATCAAGGACACAAACTTACTTTAATGAGATTAGCACCACCCTTCTCACAACCAATATGAAACTTTTTCTCAGGAGTCTGAAAAGCCAGTAACTCTTTTGTGACCCCAAGGTGTCCTTCCAGGATTGTCTCTTCTACACCTGTTTCACCTGTTCTTTTAACATCATCCTGCCAAAGGAAAAAAAAATTAAATGCCTAACTTATGAAAGGAGAAATCTAAACAAGAAAGCTAAAGGATTTAAGACAATTACTCTAAATCTTTCCAGTCAGTCAAGTTAAAATTATTTTGACATTTCTAGTTTTACAGACAAATAGAAGAAATGCCAATCTGAAGGCTGAAAGGGTCTGGGTGTGAAATGTCCCCCAATAGGATCCTATGTTTGAATACTTGGTCCCTAGCTGATGGTGCTGTTTGAAACACCTAAGAAAATTCCAGGAGGGTGCATCCTCCTGGAGGAAATACATTAATTATTGGATAGGCGTGTTTGTAGGCTTTGAGCTTTGGCCTCACATCCTGTGTTTTCTCTCATTCAGTTTCAATGTGAAAGACCAGCTTCCTGTTTCTGCTACCATACCTTTCTCTACACGATAGACTTTAAAATTCCTTTCTCACTCATTTTTGTTGGGATATTTTATCACAGTAATCAATATAACTATAGCTATCCTCAGAAAGACGTCTTCATGTAAGTCTTCAAATGACATGATTAAAATTAGTATATTCAACTATTTTTTGTAGGTGGGCCCAACCAACATTTCTTTAAAATGACAACTTGCTGAAAGGCAGAAAAGCCAACACTGCAGCTAAGCCTGAGTATGTAGCCTCCCTATGTAGCCTGGAACTCAGAAATGAAGTTAAAAGCACATACCACCGTGCTCATCTTAAGCATACCTCTTCTGTAAGTGGTAATGCATTCATTCTGTAAAGTACAACCCAACAATGCAATGTATATTCTTTGGTTCCCCTTTAAGTTCACCAAATTTTCTAAACTATGAATCATTTATTAATGAAGCATTATTTAATGATATAAACGAACATAGTATTAACTGTGACTTACCCTAATTCTTTTAAGCCAATCAATTTCATTATTGAGAAGAACTTCAGCATTGGGAACATTAATGTTACTGTTGTAAGCATAGTTAAGAAGGTGCCTTAAAAGAGTAAAGTAGTCGCCTGAATGTTTAGCCCTCTCTCTGGCTGTGCTCTGAAAATGATAAAATACAGTATGATGATTCAGTATATTCATGCTTGAATTCCCTTTACAAAAACAGAGTGAACTAATGTTTTATTAAGTATATTCTGTCCTGATACAAGCTAAACCCACTAATTTTTGAACAGCCATGCCCTTGTTGAAGTTATTAGTTATACTGGTAAACATTTTTAATTTAAGACTCTTACCCCCAAGACAGTAAAGAGCAGAGTAATGAAGAAAAGTAGAGGCCTGTGTCCCATGCAACATCTGGTGCACATTAAGAAAAATTGTTCCTGTGCAACTTGACGAACAGTTCTGAAATGGAAACAATTTACATTTAATATATTGTTTTCTCTTGGGGAAGGGTAGATATATTAAGAACATAAAAATAACATATAATCATGATGAGCTTACTATTTCATGTTCAAGTCTGTGACTTCAATACTGTCACTACAGAGTTTGAGTACTTGCTATTCTAACCTTTCTCTAACTCTTAATGCTCTATAGCAAACCTTAAAACACCTACCAGCCCTCTCCCAGAGAATTTTTATCCAATTGTACTTCAGAGAAAGGGCTAGTGTGAATTACATTATCAAAGAAAGGATACTGCTACAGGTATTCCTCATTCTGCAGTATTGATCCAAAAGCATGTCGCCCAGATGAGGAACATCAGTATCACCTGGGAACCTGTTAGACATGCCAATTCTCAACTCTAAAGAGAAATGGTAGTAGGCCTGGCCAAAAATGTGTTAATAAGTCTTTCAAATTATTCTGATATTCTCTAAGGACAGAAAAACCACTGAACCTATACAGCAATTCCTCTAAGATGACTCATGACACAGGAATTTTATCTAACCATTATGAAATCTTTTTCAGCAAGGCTTACATACTACATGACCTTCACTAGAATAAATTCTCCAACTCCAAGGGGGCAGAGACATCTCGTTTGACATGGTGCTTCTACAATCTCAAAGTGTCGAGGACTCTGAGTAGTATAAATATGACAGCCCAGAGGAAGAAGGCATAGCTGCTTGGAGGAGGATACTTGCTGCTAAGTTTGTACTGCTGGTGCATTTGTTGTTTGCTGTATTTGACGGTTACTTGGGCTTCTGGATTTCTGATATGGATTGGCACTGACCCCACCCCCACCCCCAAAGAATCCTATGACCCTACACAGCAGAAAGTAGCATAGAGAACTCTGTCCCCTGTCACCACTAACCTTCTTTCCCTCCCTACCCAGTGTTGAGAGGTTGGAAGAAAGGTAGAAGCACTGAATAACTCTTAAAAAAGTCAGTTTGTTACAGAAACAAACAAACAAAAAAAGTCAACTGCTTCCTATAGTACTTTGTCTGATTAGCTACAAGTTTCATAAAAAGGATTAAATGGGGCCATTGGATATACAGCTCAGAGGTTATTTAGCACACCATGGCCCAGGGTTCCAAATAGCACCACAAAAATCTGGCTACCACCTACCTACACACCACACAAATAAAAGTGAGAGGGCAAAATAGTTGTGACTTACACACTGGAAGCTATATTAACAGAAAAGCAAAAAAACTGTTATATTAAATTTCTTTTAGCCTAGATATGAAAACTTGCCTAATTGGAGGATTTTGAAAGAAAAAAAAATCTCCTACTTTCTAGGTTTGTCCTCAGCAAGTCTTGATTTATCATCTTTCCTTTTAACACCACCACCCCAAATGCATTATTAAATCGAACTACAATGATTCATTCTATTTTTTTCCATGTACAGAGCTACCCAACTATGGTAACATTTTCTCAAAGAGGTAAAAAGCTTTCTCCTATTCTGCAATTGTTTGTATCCCATGGAAAAGAGGGTTTTTTTCAAACTGTCTTTCCTTCCTTTTTTTTTTTTCCTTTGTATATGCCAAGGGGTCCTGGAACTTGCTCTGTAGCCGAGGCTGGCCTCAAACTCACAGCCCTAACCTGACTTGCTGGAATTAAAGGCATGAGCCACCACTGCCCAGTTGTAAGAGTTTCTTAATGGGCCAGACTGGCTGTTTTCAAGGAAATCACTCAAGGTTCTTTTCTGATCAGTAAACATCTTCCTTCAGGAGTAGGCAGGTTATACCTGACCAACTAGTGAAACCAATTAGATTTTGTGAGGTTTCCGTTTTGTCATTTGTTTTGCCTTTTGTTTTTCAAGGCAGAGTTTCTCTGTATAAGCTTAGCAAGTCCTAGAACTAGCTCTGTAGATGAGGTTGACTTTAAACTCAGATCTGCCTGCTGTTGCCTCGTCTTCCCAATGCTGAAATTAAAGATATGTACTACAACCACCACCACCCAGCTCTGTGTATGTATTTTGTTTTGTTTTTTTTAAAGACATGGCCTTGCTATGTAGCACTGATTGTCACTGGACCATTTAAAGCAGCCTAACCTCAAATTCACGGGGGTGCCCCTGCCTCTGCCTCTAGAGTGCTGGGATTAAAGGCAACACCCATGCTGCCTGGCTTAATTTTTATAATGTGAAGATCAGCACTAAACTGCTATAAAAGAATGGGAACCATTTTCTACCAATTTAAATGCCTTAAATTTGAATAACTTGCATAAAAAGCAGCCTGAAAAAAAAACATTACTGATACTAAATACTCTTGAAATAGAAAAATGAAGGATTATAACCAAATGATCTTTATTATAAAATTCACACGTTCCTATGGTAGCCCTTTTATAAATTTCATATTAACAGTCGGCACAAGACAGGCAAATAATATCCTATTGATTCTTTTAGACTAAAACTAAACAAATTTCAGTTAGGGCAAAGATTATTAAGTGAAATTTCCTCAACATTAGTGTAGCATGCAGAATGAGTATTTGGGTTCTGTGGTATCTTATGCTAACATAAATTTGACTCTACTTACAAAAATAGGATCAAGTTTTTGTTTTAATAAAAAGAAACTTACTTGCTGTGGCAGTGCAAAAGTAAGTCAATAATAAATGTCTGCCAAGCTTTTTCTTTACTTAGAGCATCTAAGGCTGTTGGGATCAAGGCGAAGCACAATGTCATCACTTCCAATGCTTCACAGCAAACCTGTTCATCTTCAAGATCTGGCTCATTGCCTGCATTGGTCTGTAAGATTGTAATTGGGAACAAATTAAAGAAGTTTTTAAAGAAAAACCGTATGTAACATGAAAGGGTAAGGGAAGCCTCCTGGCTGGGGAATAGAGGAAAAAAAGGGAGGGGGAAGGAAAGAAACAACAAAAACAAATTTTGTTTGAAAAGCGCAATAAAAGCCCAGTTCTTTGTAAGTAAATTTATAGTGTTTAAAATTCACCTACTGAAAGTACTTGTTCCTTCTTCTTACTCACATTAAGAGGTCTTTTTTAATAGTTTGGAAACAACTATAATAGAAAATAAAGTCTAAGGCTAATATCTTATAATGACCTGAAAGGGGTTGAAGATATAGACTGAGAATATATAGTAAGAAGCTCCTGAAGACCTTCTGAATTGTACACTTCTGAACTAACAACCATTTCTTTATGAACCCACTCTGGGACAATAGGTATGTTAAAACAAATCCACTATATATCCTTCTTATTAAAACAAAAACTACCCCCACACAGACAATTGCTTAGTAAGGGTTTTTAAATTCTTAATGCCAAATATGCTGTAACTTCATTGACAACCCAGTACGTGCAATAGTAATATGACTGAAATAGGCTTTCAATTATTTTGCTGAATTAATATACCAGATAGATACTATAAGCAAACATACTATGGGAATATAGAAATAGTAATAAGGATATGTGTTCAATGTGAAGGGGATACTAGACTGATCAAGGTTTTCTTAAGAGGATACCAGTGTGGGCTGGAGAGTTGACTCAGTGATTAAGAGCACTTGATGCTCTTACAGAAGAAACAGGTTCAATTCACAGCATGTGCATGGTAACTTTTAACTGCCTGTAACTGTGGTGCCAGAAGATCAAATCCCCTCTGATATCTGAGGGGACCAGGTCTTGGTACATATACATACATATGGGCAAAACACATTCATAAAAAATATGGTAAATAAAACTTAAAAATCCTAACTTACAAAGCACTGAAAGATAATAGAAAAAAATTGAAAAAGGCAAAATTTTAAGATTCTCTCACCTCAGTGAATGGAAAATGTCATCTATTCATTTTTGAGACAATGTTTCCCTATGCAGTCCTCTGAAACTCAACTCTGTCGACCAGGCTGGCCTTGAACTCAAAGGAGATCAACCTGCCTCTGCCTCCCAAATGCTGGGATTAGAAGGGTGCACCACCACAACATGGCCAATTTATTTATCTTATATGCATTGGTGTTTTGCCTGCATGAATGTCTGTGTGAAGCAGCCTCATGGAACATTAAGTTTTTTTTATTTTCGAAATAAATCTTTACTAAACTAGAGCTTCAATTAGTAACTATGTAAGAGATTAGATTTTTAAAGATGAATACATTAGAAGTGTAGCCATATGCCCAATTAACTAATATTCACTTATAAATATAGGATATATTTCACAATTTTTACCTTCTCATAAATTTTTGTGACTTCTTCATTTGTGCTGAATACCAGTTGTAATGCCCCACATCCTGATGTCCAAATAATTTTTTGAATAGCTCTAATTACACATATGTCAGGCATATATCTTGAAGCCTATAAAATGATTAATTAAAACTGTTATTAAGTGTTGTTAACTACAAAAAACTATATCCATTGCACTCCTAGGTATTTACCACTATAGAAAATAAAGTTGAAATAATGGTATAAATTCCTCATAGCAGTTTTATTCATATATAAAGGAAAAAATCCAAGTATATTTTGTAAAATATGTTAACAAGTCATGAAATAGTCATAGTGGGATAATATGTTTTATTTTATTACATACGATGAGCTATTTATGTGTGTCTAAGTATATGGATATGCATGCAGAGCTAGTTAGGTAGGTAGGTATTGAGACAGGGTCTCACTATGCAGCACTGGATGTGATGGAACTCACTCTGTACATGAGGCTGACCTAGAACTCACAGTGATCTGCCTGCCTCTGCCACCCTACTGGTAGGAGCAAAAATGTATGCCGCCATGACTGGTTGAAAATGGGATACTATTTAACAACAACAACAAAAATGAAATACTGAGCCTTAAACACTAACAATTTAAAAACTCATTTAAATTGTTTTTTAATTTATTTCTTGAGACAGGGTCTTCCAAACTGGCCTTCAATTTGTTATCATTTTGATTCAGTCTTTTGCGTATTGGAATTACAGGCATATGGTCCAACTGAATAAAACTCAAGCAAGAAAATGAACTCATGTTTTATTGGCACAAAAACAATTTACTGGTTATCTGGTAGTACAGAAACATCCTGTGTGAGGGATATTGTGGATGTTTTGGATTATGATACATAAACAGGTTTTTGTAAAATTCAAATTTGGGGATTTTAGTTTGTTCACAACTTCTTTCCCTCTTATCTGGTGTTGGGGGGTTGGGAGGGAGATAGAAACATTTAATAAACCCAAATAAGGAGGGTTTGTGAAAACAAAACAAAACAGGGTCAACAGGTATGAAATCTTGGATTTAACCTCGAGTCCCAATAGTATAAAAAAATATTGTATAGTGTTTTTGTGTGTGTGTCGTACAGTGTGTGAAAATGCATGTACATTCTGAAAGAATGTTATTTATTTCACATTAGAAAAACATTTAACTGAAACAGTAAACTGAGTAAATTAAAAAAAGTTTGGGGTTAGAGAGAGAGGGCTCAGTGGTTAGGAGTACTGGCTGTTCTTCCAGAGGAGCCTGCACTCAATTCCTGGTATCCACACACGGCAGCTCAGAACCATCTGGAGCTCCAGTTCTAGGAGATCCAAATGCCCTCCTTCTTATCTCCAAGGGCATCTGGCATGTACGTTGTACAGAGTACAGTAAATGTGGGCAAAACACACATAATAAATTAAAAAAAAATTGTACAGTAACATTCATGACACATAAAACATTGTAAATACATAAAACATGTCCTAAATAACTCTACTCATCAGAAATATAACAAACCTCATCAGATATTTGCTGAGCAAGACGAACAGACACATTTCTAAGCATGCATTCAGATGATGGGTTAGGAATGCTCTGAAGGGCACTTTGTAGCACCACTGCTTGATCATGAGTTACTTGGTTGACCTAAAAAAAAAGTTAATCATTTTATTTGATTATTCTGCATATGACTTGATACAATCATGTGTACCTCATTCACCAACATTCCCTTCAGATGTTTTTTCCACATTAACACCTTTCTCCACAATCCCCAACTGAAGATTAATCTGTCAATCTACAAACAGATCAAGTTCAATCACATCTACAGATGCAGTAAGTCATGACATGTGCAGTTTGGGCAGACCCTGCTTATAATCTCCACTTAAATTCTACTTTGCAAACTAAGACTATAAAAATTAAAAAAAAACATTCAAAAGATAGCAGTACTGTTGATAGTATACTAAGTGGTTTAATCAATGAGAAACAGATAATATAGTTAAACTGAATAATTCTGATTATCTTTCAGTTGTAGCTTCTTTCTCTGTATTTCCGCACTAATGGCAGAACTCCTTACCTGGCTGCAATCCCCTGCTGTGTCTTAATTCATCTGTTAAATGTCTTTAGACAGACTCCCTTAGCCACACTTGATATATGGCTGCCCACACAGGTGCCTGTTGGCAAGTCCTTACATTCTACTCATGTTAATTAGCCTGTTAAGTACTGACATTCTGCTCTTACTCGGGGACAGCGCTGCATAATGCAAATCAAGCATCCTTTGAACTGCTTGGTTTCAACCAAATATGTACACCTATTCTTGGAGATCCCCACCCACTTCCCTAAGGGTATATAGCCTTTGTTTTCTGGGAGTAAACTTGAATAAGCCATCAGCTGTTCCCAGGGTGTGTGATCACTGCACAGTTCTCAATGGCCAGCTTCTCTAGCCCCTCCTGACTTTGTGGTCTGCTGGGAGTCAGCCCCCAGGCAGGAGGAGAACCACAGTTGAGTTCTTGGATTAAAAATGTGTACCACCACACCTGGCCTAAAATACTAAATTTTTATTTTGCTTTTAACTGGCAATGAATAGTTTACAATACCTTAGTATCTACAGCTGTGAAATGGCATGATCTCGAAGTATTATAGAAAACATACAAAAAGGAAGAAAGTTATTGGCTTTTGTGTGTATTGTATACTTCATTAAATATTCATGCCATGGATTAAAATAACCTGATTTTTGTCCTACGATGTGATACAGGGTCTCACTTAAAGCTCAGGAGCTCTACACTCTTGGCTTTCTTTCTGCTTTGGCCTTCCAAGTGCTGGGATTACAGGTAAGAACCACCACTTTGAAAAAGAATTTTTCTTTCCTTTTAAGGTACAAGAAATTAAAAAAAAATAATGAAATGGACTACAATAAGAAACAATATATAATTTAAGTAATTTTTATCTTTTATTAAAAAGCTTTCTTTAGGTGTGATACTATGTAGATGAGGCTGTTTTTGGAATTGGTGATCCTCTTATCTTAGCTTGCTAAATGTTGAGATTATAGGCATCCATCATGCCTGGCGGCCTTAGAAAATTTCTAAGATATGGAGAAAGATAATACAATTAAAGTCAGGCCCAGTAGAGCACGCCAGAGGCAGGAGGATCTGTGTGAGTTTGAGGACAGCCTGATCTACAAAGCAATTCCAGAATAGCCAAAGCTACACAAGGAAACCCTGTCCAGAAAAACCAAAAATAGAATACAATTATCGGGAACTAGAGCCATTGCTTAGTAGTTAGGAGCACTGACTGTTCTTCCACAGGACGTCAGTTCATATCCAAGCACCCACACAGCAGCTCACATCTATTATCCCAGTTCAAGGGGATCAGACACTCACAGAGCACTAATGTGCATAAAATAAAAATAAATAATTTTTTTAGAAAAGAAAATACAATCATCTCCAAGGTGACCATTGTTCTGTCTCAACTATTGTCAATTATTCCCTCCTCTCACTTTCCATCTCCACTGCCCTTTAGGATTGATAGTAGGCAAATTGTGGGTATCACAACACTTCATTTATACCTCGGTGTGGTGGTACACAACTTTAATCCCAGCATTCGGGAGGTAGAGGCAGGTAGATCTCTGAGTTCGAGGCCAGCCTGGTCAACAGAGTTCCAGGACAGCCAGAACAAAGCAGAGAAACCCTGTCTTGAAAAACAAAACAAAACAAAAAAACGACAAAAAAAAAAAAAAAAACAAACACCCTTCTAATTAAAAATTAAGGTAAAAATTCTAATTAAAAAAACACCACTTCATTTAAAAATTATTTTGAAAACCTAGCTCGGAAATAAAAAGGTTCTTCCTTTAAATGTTACAGTTACCATATGTAAAACAATCACACATACAGTAGAGGAGGGGCTGCTCTTGGGATGTAGATGATCAAGTAAATACATAATTTATGAAACAAAGAGCTCCAGAGATGGCTCAATGGTTAACAGCAATGTCTGCTCTTCTAGAGGTTCTGAGTTTAATTTCCTCTTCTAGCACGTAAGTGACCTACAGACAGCACTCATAATGACCTAATGAATTTTTGAAAATAAAATTTCTTCCTTGAGGCTTTATTTTTAAAGACAGGGTCCTCATTCTTTAGCCCAGGCTTGCCTTACCTGCTGGGAACCCTCCAGCCCCCCAAATTTTGTCTTCTATGAGTAATTAATAACTATTTGCATTGTGGCCTTTAACTAGACATTAAACTCTAGCTTATCTTGAGAACTTCAGCAAAATGAAGTGAAGGTGTCATCTAGGCAAAAGACAGACAACTACTTCATAATTCATTGGAGTTGAAACCAATGAAGACGGGAAAGAAAACTGGTAAAAAAAAAAAAAAAAAAAAAAAAAACTAAAGCAATACAGCTCTTAATACAACTGGTACCTTACCTGCTTGGCACAAATTAGAAATTCATTCATGGGGAGATTTTCTGGCTTACCATAACTGACAGTGCAAAACTCAAGTGGTCAGATTTGTTCTCTTAAATTAGCAGAAAAGCCAGTGTATATAGTTTGTACTTGTAATACAAATAAAGACTAGTTAGTGAAAAATTCTATTAAAAAGATAGCCACTGGAAATTTAAACGAAGTTGAACTCTTAACTTTGGAATCGCTAAAAAATTTGACCTTAAAATTATTATCTACTATTAGATTTTTTTAAAAAATCTGTATTTACCGATGTCATGGAATTCACGCCTTCTACACTTGGCTGACAAGCTTCTGCCACAGCTCGAACGTGGCCATAGCCAATGGCAGTTAGTAACAGTTTGGCTATTTTAAGAGCATTGAGGTAGGCACCCCTTCGAGTTTCCATATCTGCATTTGGTAGGAAGTTATTTCTGGTTAGCATACTCAAGACAAGGGGCAGACCACCACTTTTCAAGAAGTGAAACTGAAAATCGGAGGAATCGTCAGCCAAAGGTGCACCAGCAGGCATTAACAAGGCATAGACTACCTGAAAAATACAAGGGGAAAGAAGAAAAGAGAAGGACGGTATTAAAAGGGATGTAAAATACAACCTCCATTTCACCATCAAGACTGCTAAGACATTACTGATTATCTCAAAACTAACTTCTTATAATCTTATCCACACACTTCATAGTAGTATCAAATTTCAAAAAGAAAAGACTACATTCAAAATAAAAAAAACAAAGAACTAACCTCTGTTAGGTACAGCACTTGTGATGCAGAAGGACCAAAGAAAAGTGAGTCAAGAGATGGACTAAGGCTACTTTCTCCAAGTTTAGCATGGTCCAAACAAATAGCTCTTAATTTTTCTATTGTTGTACTATCTGTAAAAGAGAGGCATAGGCTGAAATAAAGCACAGTTTACATTTATAGCACTTTTAGCATTTTTAAGAACATGAAAACAGGGAACAATTCACTTGAGCTATGCACACTGTTGAACCTCTGTAACACAGTACCATACTTGGTTGACTTAAAAAAAGCAAACAAATGAGAAACAAAACACCAACCATGGCCTTTTAATCAGCCTAAATGAAAGGGAACAGTCTTTCATCTAGGAGCCTCCAGTCAACATGTACTATTCAGCTGCAGGAGACTGATGTAAACAAACAAACAACAAACTTTCAATAAAATAACAGCAACAGTTCTTACCTCCAAATTTGTTTCTTGTCTTAGGACACTACATATTATCTAGTTTGTTTCACTGAGAGACATCATGGTACTCAAGATAACAGAACCTTAAAAAAATTAAACATTGAAAGAAAAAAAAAAGAGCCAGGCACTGTGGCACACACACACTTTTAATCTCAGTGCAGAGGCAGGCATATGAGTTCAAAGCCTGGTCTACATACTAAAATCTAGGACATCTGCAGCTACATAGACCAAAATATCCATCCATAATCTTGCCAGCAATAGATAGCCATGGTATTGAGTTATTACTTATTTTTTAGAAGATGAAAAAGTTTTTTTAGAGGTTAAAAAAAAAAAAAACCTCAGGGGAGGTAAGCTGTTAAAGCCTCTCAGCAGCTTCCTGGAGGAGTCAAATGAAGAAGGAAAGTCATGCTGACATTTAAGCTGGCGAAGAGGTCAGATGTGGTAAAACAAGAAGTTACATGACAGGGAATAAAGTGCTGGGGGGGAAAGCCCAAATGTTAAGGAAAACATGTTCAGAAAAGTAAATTAAGATTTACGCTTTACTGAGCAATTCAGAAAAATGAGCAGGCTTCCAATCACTTGTGTCTATGGTCTGAAAGATTCTGCCCTACATTTTTTTTTCCTTATCTCTTTAAAAGATACAAAAGTCCAGGCAATCATAAAATTACAGCAATATATTATTTTTAAAAGTAAATCCAAGCCAAGCATGGTGGTATTTCCCTCTGTGAATTCTAAGCCATAAAAACCCACATAGTAAGACCATGTCATAAGAGAGAGAGAAAAAGAGAGAGAGAGAATGTGCCAGGGTCAGACAGACAGGCTGAGAATGAATAAAAAGAACTTATAATAGACTGGCATATTTAAAAATATTCTTTACATTAAACCCCTGGAAAAAGGTAGCTCTGATGAAAAACAACTCATTCATCTTGGTAAAGAAATACATACTTTAAACAAACATAGACTGTTTCAATTTTGGACACTTTTATTTTTAAAAGTTAGGTTAATAATTTAGTGTGTGACTACACATGTAAGCTGTGTTGACTAAACATGACACAGCTCACATGTGGAAGTCTCAGGACTACTTTGTGGAGACAGATAATTCCATTTTTATGTGGGTTCTGGGAATTAAATTCAGGTCATAAGGCTTTTTATCTCAGTGCAGTACCATTAAGTCATATTACTGGTCCAAACTTAGGTACTACATATTGATTTTTATAAAATGTGAAGAAAAAAAAAAAGGAACCTACAAGCTTGTTTGGCTGCTTGTTTGTTTGTTTTTTTGCCTAAGCTTCCTGGCCAGAGATCAATGTCTCCATGTGATGACAGTGAAGTTCAAATCACAAGCTCAAGGCACTGCTGTGGGCTTGTGTTTTTAAACTATGACGTCAAAGTTGAATCTGCACAGATAAAGCAGTAACTGTCACCAACAGGTGAGGAGTCTAAGGTCGCAATCTGTTACATAAATTTATTCTGTTCAATAGGAAATAGAAAGCAAGAAAGGGACAGTGTGTCTATTAGAACAAGGTGTTTATTTTAAAATAATGAGTTAAATGAAGCCCAAGATAGCTTCAAATATTATGTGGACCAATTAAATACGATATATTGAGCTAACAATGTGAAAGAGGAAGCCAATACTATAGACCTGTCAATAAATTATCCAAGGTGTAGTGGGAGGAAACTAAACTGTCAATACCTTAGTCACTCAAATGTTAACTACTCTCCCAAGTTCATCCAAATCCATAAGCACCTGTTTGTTCTTTAAAAAAAAAGAAAAAAAATCACGAAACCAATAAGGTGGGCCTATTGATCCCAGCACTTGGGAGGCGAATGCAGGCAGGTCTCTGTGAGTTCAAGGCTAGCCTGGTTTCAGGACAACTAGGGCTAAATAGAGACCCTGTTTAGAAAACATGCATCCCACCAAAAATGAAATTAAATTAAACCAGTGAACAACAACAAAAAACCGACAAAATAAAACTAGCCAAAGTCCACTAGTCTACTAAAACACACTAGGATTTCACTTTGTGTTGGCCAACACAGGGACTACCATGGCCATGTGAGTGTTGGGAATTGAACTCAGGTCAATTAGCAAGTACTCTTAACTGCCATGCCATCTCTCCAGCCTCCGCTTTTATACTTACATTTTAAAAATCAATATAATTATCTAAGTTCCTGAACCCCTTCCCCCATCTTATGTACCGCCCATCAAATTCATAGCATCTGCTAGACAGGCAGGTATTATTAATCTGTATAATGTTACTTGTATGTATGATTTCAGGAAAGCCAGTTGGTACTAAATAACCACTTTGGGGGACCTCTTCCTGAGGAAAATATTTTCCCTGCTTTCTATATTCCTTAGTTGTTTGTCTAGGGTTGAGGACTAATGAAATTTCCTCCTTTCATGTTAGCATGTATACTGGTGTTGTCCTTGTTTGGGTCTCTATTAGGCACAATGTAGAGGTGATTTAATGGGTAAATCACTTTTCCTTTGCTTAAAAAATACCCAATTGTGTTTGTATGCATGACTAGAAGTCAGCAGAACTTTAAAGATTGTGAATACTAAAATTTAAATATCCCAGAACTTGGTGTCAAAAATAAATATTCTTAAAACTTATTATATTTCTATGTGTCTATGTATGAGTGAATGGCAAACATGTGGAATTCAGAGGACAGCTGAGGAGAGTCAGTTCTCTTGTACCATGTAGGTCCTCGGCATCATAACACAGTTCATTACATCTACAGGCACACACTTTCATCCATCCATTAAGCCAGCTCACAAGACCCCAAACAGATTTTATTTTATTTTAGCCCTTAAAAAATTTAGACACTTTCTTTAGAAAAGTTGTGGGAAGATTTTGACCTATAGGCTAGTTTACCAACCACTGATACACAGTTCATTTAGAGAAATATTTCTTAATACATCTTTTTATTGTTTGCATGCATGTCATCACTGTAATCATCTTACCTGGTGGCATAAGTTTCATAAGCACCCTTGCTCCATCCCTAAGAGGTGGCATGTTTAGGCTGCTCCCTAAGTCTGCTACTTGCCAAAGGAAAGAGATGTATCTGGGATGAAGTGACATTATCTAGAATGTAAAATAAACACATAATTAGCTATAAATTATTCTTTGGCTTCAAAAAAGGTATTCCTAAAAGCCTATCTCCATAATTTGCTACTGTTGTTTCATCATGATACAGACCTAACAAATCACCTGAGCCACATATATAATAGCTTTCTGCCACCATAACACTACTAAATGCCTAACCAATTTGTTCTTGCACTGGAGTTGCTGGTGTTACTGCAGCCATAAGAGTTCTTTTGAAGAAAGGAGAAAACAGGTCAAGAATAAGAGAAGGCACTGTTCTCTTTAGATACAATGAAAAAGAATATTCCCCAACATACAAAGCTTGGAAAGATCTATTTTACAGTACAAGTACGTAAGACAGCGGCAACTCTCTGAATGAAGTGTTATAATTAAACTCCAATAAGTTAATTATATGCAATATAACCAAATAGTAACAACTACAGGTAAGTTGTTTTAAGTATCAGCTGACTTAACAACTGCCATACAGACATCTTCATTGAAGTTGAGAGATAATTGTGTGCATACTTCGCCTTATTAAGCAAAGAGTTCCTCAACAACAATAACAAAATCCTTGTTTGTGAGTTTGTCTATTCTCAAAAATTCTAGAATGCCTTGCACAATGGAATTTACTTACTACTCCAGGCAAACAGCTTTCCACTTCTGGATTGGGGCCGTCACTGTAATGATTACCATGGTTTCCAGGAGATCCAGTTGAGGAATCAGAAGAGCTATCAGGGCTTGAAGGCATGTTGGAGCTTATTTGTGTAAGTTTGGCTGTAATCAGCTGAAAATGATACATATTAAAATCAAAGACAAGAAAAAAATAAACATCAAAAGCCAGAATACGTGGAACCTAGTGATGTATCAACAATTTTGAAACCCCCCCCCACCAAAAAGATGCTGGGGATGTAGAGTTGGTGCAATGATTAAGAGCACTGGCTACTCTTGCAGGAGAGACCTGGGTTCAATTCCCTGCAACCACATAGCAGTTTACAACTGTCTATAACTTCAGTTCCAAGGGATCCAATGCCCTCTTCTGATTTTCAAAGATACCAGACACAAACATGGTGTGGACATACATACATGCAAAATAATCATAGACAGTACTTTTGTAAATATTAGCATCTGTTTTTTTTGTGATTATTACATAAAACTAGAGGCTAATATTTCCACACGTACTGTATCTTATAAACACTAGTTTTGGTAAGTATCACAATGCTTGGCTGTATTATTGTTATAACCCTAGCATCTGACATTAAGATTTACACAACAGGGGTACAAAAGGGAGTCAAACAAGAGTTAAGATAACAAATATTCAGCAATGAAACAAAGGCTGAAGTTGTACTTAAAAAATGTTGTGGGAGTAACTACATATACTTACTGATTTATCTTTTAGGTTGAGTTGTCCAATCAACTTCCTGTCATCTCCAGGATCAATCAGCTCACCACCCACAAAGAGTTCAATTTTTGTATGAGCTACATTAGCTTTAATGCGATTGAGGATACATCGTCGAACTGAACCAATTGTATCATTTGTATGAGACCAAACTTCCAAGTCATCTACTTGTCTGCCCTGGTTTGGAAATCGAACTATAAAAGAGAGGTGTTTTCCACGGAAAGCTCTGGTGGGTTAAAAAAAGGAATAGAAAGTATCTTATTTGGCAGATTTCCAAATTTAGGTGACAAGAAAATAAAGATGGAAACGTAACACTGAGTATTTTCTTAACAGGAAGTGAACACTTTTTAATAGCCTGAAAACAAAAATTGTACTTTTAAACTATAAACACTGCAATGTCCAAAAACACAATGACTATATTCCAACTGTTATTATTTATGCTTATAGCTATATAAAATAATGTACCCGTAAGAAATTAATACAAATGTCAGGCATGGTGTCTTATTCCAGTAATCCCAGCAACTGCTGAGGCAGAAAGTTTTAAGAACATGATGAGCAACTAACTCAAAAGAACTATGTCCAACAAGCTAACAAAAGTCAGACATACTAATAACATTTCATTCACTTTTATCCTCATAAAGCCCAACTCATTAATCCTTCCTTTTTATAAACAGGCAAGGTAAGATTTACCTTCACAATATCAACAACAAAGGATATTGCGAATTTTGCCTGAACTTTATTTTGTGATATGACTGGGTAGCTTTGACTGGCCTAGAACTTGCTATGTAGACAATGCAGCCTTCAACTGGGAGAGATCCATCAACCTCTGCCTTTGTGCTGGGATTAAAGGCATGCACTACTGCCCCAAAATATCAAGTCATTCCAAACCATTATGTTGGCATATTACCTTGAAGGTATGATAAAAAAAAAAAAATACCATCAAGGAACTACTTAACAAAAACAGCACAGGGAATAATAATAAAATGGTGAAGCTCAAAGTACTTTTAGACAACTTGAAAATACTTCTTGGCTGTAACGGTTAGCTGTCATGTCAGTTTTTAATTAATTTTAATTACTTTTCAATCTGAGTATGCAATTTTATTGTTTGCTATAGACAGTGCAGAGAAAACAGGTTAGGTTCCTAGTACCTGCATGGCAACTCATCTCACAGTACTCAAGTGTCTGTAACTATAGTCCCAGGAAATTTAGTACTTGTTTTCTAATCTGCAAGGGCAACAGACATGCACATGGAACACATACTTACATGTAATCAAATACTCATACACAGAAAGTAAAAGTTAATCTTAAAAAAAGAAAAAAAAGTAACTATACACTAAGTTCTTAAAAAAAAAAAAAAACAACAAAATCTTACTTACAGAGCCTTGGCTGTCCTAGAACTCATTGTGTTGACCAGGGTGGCCACTCTCAAACTAGCAACAGGACACTGGCTTATGCCTTCTGAGCAATGGGCTAAAAGTCATGTGGTGATGTTTAATAATATAAAACAAGTATAAAGAAGGCTGAAGGAATATCAAGTGGTTAAGAGTGCTTGGTGTACAAGCATGAATAATGAGGAACCAACTTGAAATCCCTAGCTCCTACCTTAAAAGCTAGAGGCAAAACTCTAGAAATATTGGTGGCAAAAATAGGATGATTGGGGTTTGCTGCCTGTCTAGGTCCTACTTGAGTAAACCTTGTCTATACAAATTAAGGCTTCCAAAGTCCTCCGGCCTCCACTAGGGAGCTTGGTGGGTGTACCTACATACATACGTATATGTATATATACAACACAATTCTATTGAAAGTAGGGGCCTGTGTGTTGTTTTAGCATATAAAGGGGCTTGCTACCAACATGACAACCTCAGTTTGGTCCCTGGGATGCAAAGGAACCAAACTGTAAAAGAAAAAGAACTGACTCCCTCGAATGGTCCTCTGATTTTCACACTCACATCGTGACACATGCATGGCCACACACAAAAGTAATGTAAAAGGAAAATTAATAAAATAAAAACTGACATTGAAAGAATAAATGGTTAATTACTTAAAAATAAAAAACATGCTGGGCATCATTGACTATGCCTGTAATTGCTGCACTGGGGAAGTAGTGATAATTTAAATTTCAGGCCAGCCTGGAAGATACACAGTGAGAACATATTTAAACAAAACGAACAAAAATAAACCACACAAACTTTTTTAAAAGCCCTGGAAGCTTTCACCTTCTTCTCTTGGGAGTGTTTTCTTCGCTAATAAACTGTTGTACCACAAAAATAAGCGAGTATCTCCATAAAATACTTAGTTTTTAAAGATCAAGACCCGTTTTCAGAAGGATAAATTTGTCTTTTCCTTATACATTTTTTTAAAAGGGTAGTGTTCAAGAAAACACCAAATAACTAAAAATTCGTCTGTTATCAGTTATTCACAAACCTTGACATAGGCAAAATTGTTCTTTCTTCATGATAATCACTGTCACATTCATTTATATATTCTCTTAGAACAGTTAACACTCGGACCATTCGAACAGCTTCCTGTCTTGCACAATTAATACTGTCTTTGTCACCATCCAAAACACACAATGTGTCATAAGAGGCTTTCAAACGATCAAAACATGACTGAATGAAGTCTTCATGAATCACCACCTACAAATATAATGGTGCAAAAAAAGACAGAGATGAGAACACCTAACAATGCTGCTTTAAAGACTAATTTCAATATTTAAATAAATGAAATATGTAAAGAAAATAATTACTAAATAAATATTTAAATAAAACAAATATTTAAGCAGATAATTGTTTAAAAAGGAGCTGTGTGAAATAAGTTAAAAACGTGTGATTTAAAAACAAGAAATTTAGGATTATGTACTGGTTATGAAAATAAACTATAATAATGGACACTAAAGATAATCCAACCACATCAAGATTATTATCAAGGCAAGACTCACTTAGATAGCATTCCATATAAAAATATTAAGAAATATTAAGAACTCAAAAATTTTCAAATGTATGGATTTTGAGGCATTATCTAACTGTATAGTCCAAGCGGGCTTCCTCTCTGTAATTTTCCTGCCTTTCAGATGCCAAGACTACAGGCATATAGCACCAATACCAGCTTTTATGCTTGTAGGGACTGAAACAAAACAATTTCCAGTTGATTCTGAATCAAAGACAAAAATCTTACACAGGTTATAGTTCTATCAATTGAAATTCTAGTAGAAGTTTTAATGCATACTGATCCTCACCTGATTGACCTGGAGCCTTGGACCAAGGTTTGTGTATATCTCTTTAAGGAGATCTATGGCTCGACTGGCAATATCATCATTACTCTGAATTACAACCTACATAAAAAAATTAATGTTTTTCAATTAATGTTTCAATTGGGCATTTAAATTCAAATCATATCCTCAGTTATTTTCAATTATACTATTTAACAACATAATGGTTAAGCTAAATAAATGAGACAAACAGATCAAAACCAAAAAAAATTTAAGATACAGCTTTCTGAATAAAACAATTTAAGAATAAATGATATTTTACTACAAATAAAATATGCTTTGACCAAACTGTGAGGCTTTCCAAGAGGTATTCAAACTAGTTGGGGGGGGGGAGGTGCTACATGAATACAGATTAGTTAAAAAAAAAAATCACTCAGCTTTGTAGTATTTACAAATCACATCTAATAACACTGGTAGTTTTTAAATTCTCTTCCATACTCTAGGGTTTAAATTAAGTGTGTAAGGGCTGACCTCTGTTTAAGACACTTGGAAAAGGCAAGGTGAAAAAGCCTGGAGACAATGAACAAAAATACACATCCATCCTCCATTCAAATACATTTACATTATGTAAACTTTCACATTATGTAAAGTTTGATTATTGCTACTATTATTTTGGAAGTCAAGATCCCACTCTGTATCTATAGCCTCGGGTTAATAGCTTCCAAGTATGCACCATGTACTCTATCTGAGGAGCAAATTTGGACTTAAAGGGTTTGTAAGGTGCTGGAGACTGACCTGGGGGCTAAATCCATGCTTAAGTATATACTACCTCTCAATCCCTTCCACTGCTTTTAAACCAAACCAAACCAAAACACCCAAAACTTCCATGCTTTACTTATTTGAAAAGTGTTAAGTATTCAAATACAATAGGAAATACCTTTGTATATGTGATTTGCAGACATCTAAAACGTAGTAAAAAACAGAAGCATCTATATAAAATCAGCCTAGTTTTTTACAGATAGAAATAAAACATCATAAAAGACAGTTTAGCCTCAAATAGATTATCTTTAACCTTGTCTAGGTTTTAAAAGATGCTAAATTAAGCAATGCTAATAAAGAACACACAAATATAAGGATGACCCCAGAGAATACATACAAAATTGATACACCAAATTTAGTCGTAGTTATTCATAAAATATCAGATGCAATGTTGACAGAGCTTCTAGTTTTGACTTACCCTCCAAAGATAGTCTAATCCTATCAATTCCAAATCATCCATCATATAAGCTCTTCTTTTTGCTACTAGTTTTCCTTCTCGACAATTCACAGCTTTGAAGAATCTTTCAAAACATTTCATTCCATTTTCAGTTAAAAGGGAAGGATCAAGCTGAAGCACATTACTTTCAAAGAAGTCCTTATTGATATCAGGATCTAAGTCTGGTTCATCCCCCATTAATTTGGAATACCACTTAAAACAGGCTTCACGATCACAAAGATAAACTGCATTCTCTGCTAAGCACTTCCATATTTGTTTTGCTTGAGGAGCACAAAGCCACAGTTGGCCATCCTTCAATAAAAACCTTAAAGAAATAAAAAAAATAATTTATTTAATCTTTAACCTGAAATACAACCTACCTCTTTATGTATGAAATGACAGCTCTATTACAAGTATATTTATATATATAGAACTTGTTTCTCACTTTTTATCTGAGTTCCAGGACAACCAGAGCTACCCAGAGAAACCCTGTCTCAAAAACAAACAAACAAACCATCTCTCTTATACTTGTTACTCTAAAGCATGACTGTTTCCTATGGTCAAATAGACTGCAAAAGGTAACATGTTTATATATTAGCATAGGCTTAAAATAAGGTTCTTTTGCTTTAGGCTGAGCTGCTATTGTTCACAAATAAGTACTAACATAAACAAGCTGGGGCTGTAATACTTCAATTCCAAACTTCAATATGGCAAAGGGGCTTCTCCACCACTTTCTAGTTCTAAACCAAAGGGATAAAAAACAGGTCATCAATAACTATGACTCATTATGGCAACAATTACCAATGTGAGGAGACAGGACGTTCTACTCAATTGATCAACTCATGAACTTTAAATGCCACTATTCTTAAAACAAGTTTGTCTCAAATTAAAATCCTATTTTCTCTCTACAACAAAAGGAGCTCAATAAGGCAACAGCTAAGAAAAAGACAAAACAAAAACTCCAGAAACTATCAGAACAACCCAATTTTCAAAAGTACTGGCAACCTTAGCATTCGTTAGCACAAACTTATTTATGATGGAGATTCTGACTTAAGATGTACCTCTTATTATAATCTTTTGACCACAAGGGAGTTTTCAAATCTTTTATTTTCTGTTTTGTTTTTCAAGACCCCTGTGTAGCCTTGGCTGTGCTAGATTTGCTTTGTAGACCAGGCTGGCCTCAAACTCAAGAGATCTACCTGTCTCTGCCTCCCTGAAAGCTGGGATTATGTACTGGAACAAATCTACTTTTGAACATTTCAGTTTGTCTTAATAAAATGTACCTATTTTGTTCGTTCTTCTTACATATGACATTATTAATTTGATTTCAAATTGACTTTGCCAGCCACTGTTACAACAAAGTACTAAAGGACTCAGACCACTTTGGTCCAAGAGAATTTTTCTCTTAATTGCTTAGACTCTATGTTACTAACAATAGTATGGGTTGGTACCTGGTCTGTATATCAAAGTATAAAAACTTGCTCTTTCAAAAGTAAACATTTCCAGCATAAATAAATATAAGAAGTCAACACTAAAGCTTAAAAGAATGAGAAGGTTTATAACCCAGGCACTAATATTACAACATCCAGTGTCACAAGAAGATATGGCAAAGGGAAAAAAAATCAAGAAAGACAGCATGTTCAGTCAGTACACTCTTGTCAGAGAGCAATACTAATTTTATCAAACAAACCTAAGGAAGTTAAGTCGTTCCTGGACTTCTTGAACATGACTATATCTACTTCCAACTCTCACAGTTTGTGGGTCATAGTCTTCATGATCTGCAAATTAAAAATGATGCATTATACATATGGATAATAACACTGTTGATTTCAACCAAGTAACTTGTCAGTTAAAAGAAAAAAGAATTATTCTATCATATTGAGTAAGGCAACTGGAAATCTACTAATAATTGGTGCTTTCCAAATCATCTAATATCCTTAAAAACATACATTCCTTTTGTACAACTCAAATTGATCTGCTAAAGGTACTATCAAAATTCTTTAGAACAATCTTTCTTTCATATATTTGGGCTATAAATTCTGGGTGAAAACATTTTAAAAGTGATGCTATGTACTCGGTATTATGCTCAGAAGGCAGATATATCACTGTGACAATCCTTACTATGGTCACTTTGATTGCATGAGAGTGCAGTGGCTTCTGTACAAGCAAGATGCTCATTTTTCCCACCAGTTTTAGCAACCTGTCCTAATCCAGTCTTTAATTCTTAACACATTGGACATAGCGTTTCAGAAAAATCTGATGAAAGAGAAATAAGACGATAAAAGCTAAAGAGATGGCTCAGCGGTTGAGAGCACTGGCTGCTCTTTCAGAGGACCCAGGTTCAACAATCAGCACCCACATGGCAGCTAAAATCTATCTCCAAGTCCACTTCCAGGGAATCCAACACCCTCACACATACAGGCAAAATACCAATGTACATAAAAAATAAAAATTAAAAAAAAAAGCTTTGTGCTGCATGGGAAGAGAGGATTTCCTTCTCGCATAAAGGAATATAGACTACAGGCATGTTAGTGCACACCTTTCATCCTAGCACTGGGGTGGCAAAGGCAAGCAGACGTTTTGAGGGTTTGAATTGGTACACAGTAGAGTACCAGGCCAAGCAAAGAGACATAGAAAGATCTTCTCAAAAACAAAACACCAAGCAAACAAAGTAGATAATTGAGCTATAAATATTCAGTGCTAACAATTACTTGATTTGCTAGCACACAGGAAGACAATCCATTCCTGACTTGTATTATCTATGTGGCAGGTAACTCACAGAAGAAATATGTATGAACAATTCAGGTATCTTTGAAAATGGGTGGAAATAGGTAGTAAATCACAGCTGGGAATCAACATAAATCAGTTATTATTTTAATCATCAAGTTATGAAAGCCATTTCAAAATGCATTATAAAAAATTAAGTTGGTGCTGGAGAATTGGCTTAGTGTGTGAGACTACCTGTTGCTCAATTCCCAACACATCACACAGTAGCTCTAACTGTCTGTGTATCTAAAGTTCCAGGGATATCTGATGACCCCTTCTGACCTCTTCAGGTAACAAATATGTATATGGTACGCCCGCATAAAAGAAAAACATTTATTCACATATAATACATTTGAGCTTACCTATTAAAAAATGTGTTTTTTGTTCAAGACAAGTTTTTGTAGCCTTGAATATCTTAAAACTCCCTTTGTAGACCAGGCTGGCTTTAAACTCAGATGTCGGCCTGCCTCTGCATCCTGACCATTGAGACTAAGGTGAGTGCCACCACCTCCCAGCAAATGAAATATTGCAAAAACAAACAAGCAAATTGTTTTTCAAGACAAGGTTTCTCTGTGTAGACTTGGTTGTCCTGGACTTACTTTGTAGACCAGGCATAGCATTGAACTCACAGAGATCTACGTGTCTCTGCCGCCCCCCCGCCCCCCAGTGAAGGGATTAAAGGCATTTGCCACCATGTCCACTATGAAATAAATTTTAATCATTTTAAGAGAGTTGTATAATTAGCACCAGTCTTGCAGCATACTACATTTTCTGCCTCAGACTATACAGATCATCTCAGTTCCCTCTCCACACACAACCCTTAGTATATCTCAATTATTACACGTATAAAATTATGTAATATAGTCTTTTTCTGGGTACCCCCCAAATTAACAGTTTTCAAGATTCATATGTATCGCAGCATGTTACTCTTTTGATATTCTCATTAGTATTTTACTGTATACACAGTTTTATTACATTTATAATCAACTAGACATTTGGACCACTTCTACTCTTGGCTATTATAACAAGTTTGCTATGAATGTTCACATTCAGGTTAACAAGTTTCCATTTGAGTATGGGCCATACTACTGTAAATTCTGCTTAATATTCTGAGGAACTGCCAATCTGTTAGGTAAAGTGGCGATATGTATATAAAATCCCACAAAGAATGAAGCTCCAATTTCTGAAGTCTCATCCAGCAATACAAAGTGTTGTCCTATCAGCCTAGGAGGTGTGATCTACTGTATCTTACCATGGCTTTGACTCTCATTCTTCAGCTACCTATTAAAGTTCTTACTAGCTATCTACATTTTTCTCTGAAGAAACTTCCACCTATTCCATATCCAGCTCTCAGTGGGTGGTAGAACATAATGCACTCACAGAGGATTTCCGAGCCTTCAGTGAGATTGGGATCACAGAAGGACTTCATTTTGCCTTCTAGATGAAAACTGTAAGTTGTACGATTTCACTTGATGACAGCAGTAAAAGAGAGCTGCACCCATTCGTTTAGTTGTTCTTTACCAATTAAGACAATTCACTTGACACGGAATGCTTTGGTTTCTTCAGGTATAATCAACTGCAGAAACCCTGTCCCTCTGACTTCTCTCCAACTTTTGAGCTGAATGCCTGTGTCTCTAGATAGGCATCAGAGGCAGGATCACATCAAGCTTCTGCCATATCAGTATGTTGGGGTGAAATTAAGGCCACCTGAGATAAGGTCATTAGGGCCTTAATCCAGGCCTACAATGTTGGAATTAAGTTTCAACTTATACAGACACTAAGTGGGCATGGTGATGAAGTCAAGATTCCTTTCAGCCACATCTGCCTATAAATAAGAGGATATCTGTAACATGGACTGGACTAAGGATAAAGGTTAACACTTTTCTGTGCGAAAAGCCAAATACAGTCCTAGACTAGGAGCTGTTTGCAGGGCAACTACTCCTTAGTCAAACTAGTCCAGAATAGCTGGCAGCCACACACTCAAGTTTACTGTGCAGACAAAAACACGTTGTGGGTCAAATGCTTATTTTCTAAGATTTATGTAACTCCTTATAACAATTTATAGGCACTTTAAAATGTTAAAATGAAATTTTGTATTTTTACCCAGTTAAATGGTTGTTTTTTAAGGTCCACAGAGTCTTTTATTTTTACACTGCCAGAAGTTAAATCCTTCAATTCCTTAATTTTATTTTCATCTAATGTTTAGTATTTTCCGTTCAGTATATTCGTATTTATTCAATGGATACATCTATTTTCATTATTTTGAACCAGTTTTGGCCAATAAAAGCCAAATCCTTCATCCTTTATTAAGCTTGATTCTTTGGTCACTGTCACGATTCTCAGTAAGATGCCCTTGCTGTAGGCCTGAAATAAGTCATTTCTCCAGGTAGAAAAAATATTGAAAAAACAGTTAATAATACTATCTTTAAGAATAAGTTGTAAGGCCAAGAAGAATCATCATGAACTTAGTACTTCATGGCTGATAACAAAGAAAACCAATGTTAGGTAAGTGCTGAGGCCAGTATAACAACTACCCTACCAGTCAATTAAAGCTCCAGTGAAAGGGAAAGGTGCTTTACACTTTGCTGTCTACACAGAAAAACTTCTGGAAGACTGGTAAGCACCAGCACAGGAAAGCACTAGTAGTTGTAACACACAAGCAAATATTCGTATCTTCCTTTATTTAAGAGCCAAGTGCAGCAGTGCATGCCTATAATCATCCCAGCACTCTCAGAGGCAGGGCAGGTGCTTCACCGAGTTCCAGGCAAGCCTGGTCTACAAAGTTAGTCCAGGACAGCCACGGCTACACAGAGAAACCCAGTCTCAAAAACACCAAAAAAAACAAAACCCAAAAAATACAACAACAAAACAAAGGGGGGAGGGGAGAATGTTACAGAAGGTGGAGCTGGGCATAGAGGTGCACGACTTTAGCTTCAGTACTGGAGCAGTGGAAAGAAAGCAGATTTTAGTGAGTTTGAGGCCAGCCTGGTCTACATAGGATTCCTCACCCTCAGGGGTAGGGGCGGCAAAAGCAACAACACAGAAGGTGGAGTCGATTGACATTTAACTGAGGTGACTGAGGATATGCTCCCCCAAACACACCCTAGAACTGAAGATGATTGTGATGAAATGTGAACAGAACATGTAATTTAATGCTGAGGCAATGGTTAGCTATAATTTACAATCAGTGAACTGTGAAAGCCTGATGTTATTCTGCTGAACAGTTCATCTATAATGAGATCCACGCAATCCCTTCACTACGCACAAGCGTACCTCGCAATTACAAATTCAAACATGTTGGCAGATATTATCACAGTTCAAAGATTTAAAATAATTACCTCTTGCCCATATATACATAAGAAAAAAGGGAAGATATGTGGTATCAATGAATTCTGAGAAAAATATAAAAATATCTAGTGCTTCCTATGTGGCAGATATTTTTAGGGGATGTAACTTAGTTCAAGGTCATTAGCAGGTAGTATGTTTGGTCATATTTCAGACTCAAATATGTGTGCAGACTGACACTGACACATATTCACAGGTAGGTAGAAATAGACAGTATTAGAAAAAAATAACCCAAAGCATTCCTGTAACCATGAAACAAAGATGACGAATAATTCATGTAGAATGACTCAAAAGAGTAGAAAAGCTTAGCAAGGCTGAACTAAACTACACGTATAATAGCACTTCCTCCTAAGTACCAAAAAACAGTCTTCAACCTCTGAGAGTGAAATCCAAGTACATGAAAATCAGCAGGAGAATGCGCATTACCTATATGACTCTTTTAACTTAGGGCAGAGGCTGTATTGATAATTAAAAATAATCTATCACACCAAGAGATCATAGAAAAAGAGTGTGATGAATTAAAATCCCAATATTTGAGTGTCTATGTACAGAGCTTATTTATGACGTTCTTTCTTCTCTCACTGGTTTTGACTTTCTTTGGTATAGAACATATACCACATGGTTGTATACCTACCTATATGGGCTTCAATGTTCTGGGTGATGGGAAGAGACTTAAGACTAATATGATAAAAGATCACTATTTGATGATCCTTAGCGCCTGATGCTGTTAAATGTTTATCTGGCACCTCATCTAAGAGGACTTACCTGGCCCAAAGGGGAGAAATCTAAAAGCAGAGTTAACAATATCAGTAGATCTATCTAAAAGTTGCCTTTTAATGAATTTTTAGTGTTCAATGAAATTTTGGTGATTTATGAGTACCATGAGTTTGATTCAATGTCAAGGCCATTCTACTGTAATAATATTAATAGCCTTATTTTAAATATATACCACTGCAGATCCTATAACATATCAAATGAACGGTATGTATAGGAACCATGTCTAATTGAGCCTATAACACTGGTATTATATAAAGTTCTCTATGCCTGTAAGGAAAAAGCAGCACTTACAAGGTGGATTTTCTTTTGGGAGTGCTGGACTATAAATATGGGATAAAAGACAGGAAAATATGTACTAAGAAGAATACTAGTGGTAAGATTCTGATATGGCTGTTTAGAAGGCAAACTATGTTGACATAATAGAAGACGTCCCTCAAATGGAAGACACTTATGAAAGGTGAAGGTTATACAGTAATACAACAAATCAGGTACATACCTCAAAGGTCATAAAAAATTCTTACTGTCAGAACTCCAGAGAGAAAGAATAAGAAACCAAATTTACCTCAGAAAGGCAAATAGTTTAAATGTTGGACTGATGTTTATGCTTTCTAAGATCTCAAAATATACATGGTTTTTAAAATCACAAAATTATGTAAGTTTTTAAATATAAAATTGCCATTCCTATGCTCATTTAATTAATGGAAAATGGCAATAACCAGTTACTTCCTATAACTTAGTTATCTTACAGTACATACCTCTGGCATATAGTCTCATGCTTTCCATGTAAGTTGCAAGGTTTTCTGCTACCAAAGTAACTAGGGCATGATTGTGCTGAAGTTGATTGATTAAATCATGACGATAAAATACATGGGGACTTCGCTGAGTTTGACTGAAACGAGAAGAACTTAACAATATAATTAGGCAATTAAACTCTGTTGCAATCAAGAGTTTATTACAACTAAATTATTCACTAATTAAAAATTTTAAAGTAATGTGCCAAAAAATAAAAATATTGTATTACTTGAAAATCAGGTATCAATTTCTATTCACTTCATAGGAGTCTAATGATGGTCTAATGATGGAGTAGCAAGCCATGGATTACAATACATGATTTTTTGAAAATTATAAAACTCTAAACTTCTTTGTACGACTACTATTACAACTGCTGGTTAATAATGTGATTTTTTTTAAAATTAAAGGCCAGAGAGTTGGTTTAGCAGGAAAAGGGACTTGCCACCAGCTTGAAACCCTGAGTCTGATCCCCATTATCCTCACTATGATAGGTGAGAACAGATTGTTCTTGACTGCCATACAAAAATGAGTTCCCATTCACCTACCCCAGATAAAAAAAATGTAAGATTTAAAAAATCATTAGCTATTTAAGTTACACATTTGGTTTGTAGTCAAGTTGTTCTTGTGTTAAGAAAGATACTTAATTTCTTTCCAATTTGTTGTCACATTCTCTGAAACTAGTCAGTTTTCATAACCACTAGTACTATTCTCATATAGGGGTCATTAATTTCTAGGAGAGTAGTTGAACACTGTGTGTCTACCTGAAAGATAATAGATTTGACAAGTGGTGTATGCACACAGGAACCAACACACACAAAATAGATTACTTTGGCATTACTCCCCCCCCCCCCCAATCTGTATCAATTACACAAGGAAAGTATTATTTAGAGAATGTTCCGAACTGGAAAGGACGGTGTTATTCATATGGGATTTATGAATCTTGGTTTCTACTACATTCAGCCTTTTATTTACTTCACATATTTTTTCCTTAATATGCCAACCATTCTAACTCAATTCATTCTGGTAAACAGATTTTGGCCGTTCTTCCAAAGGCCCTGAACCACAGGTTCCCAGCAACCATATGGTGGCTCACAATATTCTATAGTGAGATCTGGTACCTTCTTCTGGTGCACAGGCAGAATGCTGTTAATTAATAAATCTTTAAAAAAAAAAACTAACAAAAAGATTTATTTATTTTATTCATTAATTTACTTTTTTTTCCCCTTTTTTCTGAGACAGGGTTTCTCTGTGTATCCCTGGCCACTGTAGACGAGGGTGGCCTTGAACTCTCCGCCTGTCTCTGCCTCACTGAATGTTAGAATTACGGGCATGGGCCACTGAGTCTGGCTTGCTTCTTCCTTTAAAAATACTTATTTTTATAACATGTGTAAGAGAGTTTGCTTACATTTGTGTCTGTACACCATATATGTACAATGTCTAATGCCAGAGAGGGCACAGAATTCCCAGAAACTGGAGTTAACAAATAAATGGTTATGAACCGAGGTTGAAACCTCTGGAAGAGTACACAGTACTCTTCACCACTGTACCAGCCCCAAGTGAATGAGCGTGCGTGTACATGCATTTCTATGTTTGAGATAGGGTCTCACTGTGTAGTCCTGGCTGTCCTGGAACTCACTGTGTAAAACAGGCTGGTCTTGAAACTACAGAATTCCATCTATTTCTCCTTGATGAGTGCTGGAAGTATCCTGATGGTAAAGGTTGCAGTTCTTGCCTGGACCATCCCCTGCTTTCTGCCTGACTTCATCTGGGGAATGTCTCTAAATGCAGACTACCCTAACTACGCTTGATACAGGCCTCTGACACAGGTCCCTGCTAGCTCACCCCTACCTGCACCTGTAGTTAATTAATCGCTGACATTCTACTCTTATGATAGAAGAGTACTGTATAATGCAAATCAAGCATCCTTGAGGTGCCTAGTTCCAACCAAGTGTGTACACCTATTCATAGAGAAGCCAACCCACTACCATAGGAGTATATAGTCTTTGTTCTCTGACATTAAAGTTGACTAAGCTGTCAGCTGTTCCTGGTGGTATATGATCCCTGTACCTTTCTTGCAGGCCATTCCTGGCAGGGGACCCTGACCTTCCTGACTTTGTGGGCTTCTGGGAGGCAACCCCTATGCAGGAGGAGAACCCTCTTAAATTAAAAGTGTGCACCACCTTTGCAACACCACACCTGGCCCACGATACTTAAGGAATGATATTAGAATGATATTACAAAGCTCGGTGTTCTATCATACCATCTACTATCATTTACGTTTCCACATAATTCAACCTTCTAAATTAACACTAAGAATTGACTACTTAATATTTTTTGAGAGCGATTATGTGACAACATAAAGGAGCAGTATCACCTTGATACTGATCACTTAATCATGGCTTACTTTCCTCATCAATGCAAAGGAGGTAGGAATGACAAGTTGCTTTTCTTCCAAACAGAGCCCTTGCCTTAGCTCCCTGTAACTCCATTAATTTTCTTTGAAATTTACTTTCAACCAGTCATTACTTTTATGAACTGAAATTAACCAACCAAAAATAAAAATATTTTTAATTGTCTAGTCTTAAAAGTCTTACCTCAAATTTTGAGGTGCTTCACCAAATAAACTACAAATTTCTCTTATTTGTTTCAGGGCAGGAATGACCCATTTGTCGTTTGTGCGAAGTTCCTCTATAAAGCGATCTATCCATTGGATCTTCTGTGTGTCCCGGTCCTTAAACAATTTCAATGTTTTACACAGACCAATACTCATAAGAATTATAGCTCATCTAAGTCTAAGTATATAAAGGTAAATGTACATTACAAGGAAATTAACCTAAATTTCGATTATCTGTGTAATTATGAAATTGGTTTTTCTTATATGATTAACATAAGTAAGTAACTGTAAGGGTATTAAATTTTTTATGAAGTTTTTATGAAGTATGTCTTAAATTCACATTTACTACCAAACTCTTAAAAAATAAAAGCCAAGCATCAATTTACCACCTATATTCAATATAGTTCGATTTAAAACCTGGCAGATTCTATCTCATCAGAGAATCATGTATTAACATGTAATAACACAGATGAAATACATGACATACTACTTTATTGTTCTTAATATTGAGTAAAGAAAACATTCATCTCCAAAGTTCCTAACTTAGCTTTTAATATTATATAATTTGAAACTAGTACCTTCTACCATACATGACACAATATCAATAAATGACCTAGTGTTTGTATTTTTTCCCATACTTTAATGCTTCATAAAACATTATTGTAGAGACCAAAGAAAGACTGAATTACATGAGCCATCAATTCTTGAAATCTTTAAAAAGATAATGGTAGAATGACCTAAAACTATCCTGCACTTAAACCATGCTACCTAACACTAAAGTTGCAGAAATGTAACACAAGCAGACCAAACAGCACCCCCTTACCTGGGAGCAACTATAATCTAGTATTTTGATGTGAGCACTAAGAGCCAGGTCCATAATATCTACAGGCACATCGTCACTGTGAGCCAGATTCCACAGAAGGTTCAACACTTTATGTGCCATCACTCCGTCTTTATCATCTTCTGCAAGACGACGAATCAGCTCAAGGAGCTTTTCACGTTGCTTTTTACTTGCATTTGTCCAACTGGCCTACAAATGAGATAAACACCTTTATTTTTCGGGTATGTGTGGGTAGGGTGGTAGATCTCTCAAAGAGTTTGAGGAGAACCTGGTGTACACAGGGAATTCCAAGCTAGCCAGAGATACACAGTGAGAATCTCTCCAACTTTAAAAAAATTTAAAAATGCTTGTTATTTAGCAGGTTCTTGATAAGCATTAATTAATCCAAAGGGGAATCAACCAATCATTACGGAATTATTTAAAGATTATCCTGAGAGGAAGAGATGAGCTGGGGGAAGTAATAACAATGGTTTTATTTCTTTCCTGATTTCAAGTCTGTCACTGGTCATGTTTCAGCATCATTGCAAGACTCATCTCAACATTAAAGATGAGTGACAACTAAATTTAAGGCATTCACAATAAGCAATTACACAATTTCCTCAACTGTCTAATATAATTAAAAGATGGAGAAAAACTATACAACAAGTTTTATCCTTCTTTTGTATGAAATATGTAATATATTTAAAAACACAGAAAATATTCATTTAATGATATGTCCCGGGGCTGGAGAGATGGCTCAGCGTGTTAAGAACACTCGATGTTCTTCCAAAGGTCCTGAGTTCAATTCCCACCAACCACATGGTGGCTCATAACCATCTATAGTAAGATCTGGTGTACAGGCATAATGTTGTATAAATAATTAATCTTAATAAAAAAAGTGTTCCCTTCTAAGCAGTGAAATTTTCAAAAAGACACCATTTTAGAACTTTAGTGTGTTACAACTGACCTAAAAAAATTAAAAATGTGGACTTTTAGGCTCTATACCTCCGGATTGGCTTAATAAGCTTGGGGTAGAGGTAACTTTATTCTCCAATTATGAAATAGACATTCAAGAAGATGTATGCATGTTTTCATTTTGAAAGTACTGAATGTAGACATTTATGTAACCATTACCTATATTAAAAAGCACATGTGATCAACAAAACCTAGGAGTCATCTGGGACTATTTCTGAAGTTTATGTTAATTTAATCAAGTCAGAGATTACTATATACTTCTAGTCCTTTTTCAGTATTATGTCAGTGAAATTCATCCATGCTCTCATTACAGTTTGCTTATTCCCACTACTATAAATGTCCATTATATCCTCTCTATAGAGCCATTTGAAGCAAATCACTTTGGTTCAAGTGTTTTTGAATATGAAGTCTGGTGTACATATGCAAGAATCTTGTGGTGTTTCGGGTTGAATGAGAGCCTTGTAATGCTGGGCAAGCATTCTACTACTACCAATATTCTACCAATATCCATCAGAAATACCACATAACCTCCAAAGTGTTATAGAAACTTATATTCCAAAGTCAGAATCATTATTTTTAGTAGTAATATTGGGTGACTAATGACCTAAGGACAGTACTTAATAAGCTCTCCAATTTGTAAACACTGTCATAATGTTCTTAATGCACAAATTCAATTAACTAAGCATGCACTGAATCTCACCAACTGATGCGAGACTGGTAACATCAAAGTACAGGAGGGGACCAATGAGAGCATAACCGTATGGTCTTGGCACTCTCTTGTAAAGGGCTACATTTCTATTATGTTATGATTTACCTTAGTGTATATCCCCAGAATATTTGCCAATATATTGATAATTCCTTTTCCAGCCATCTCTTTTTCTTCACTATTATTATTTATTATAATTTATTCACTTTGTATCAAGGCTGTAGCATCCTCCCTTCCTCTTTTCCCCCTATGGCCGTCCAAGTCCACTGACAAGGAACACCTGCCCTTCTATCTGACCCTAGCCTATCAGGTCTCATCAGGACTGGATGCATGGATGCATTGTCCTCCTGTGTGGCCCAGCAAGGCTGCACCCTGTCAAGGGGAGGTGATCAGAGAGCCAGCCGCTGAGCAGCCACTGAGTTCATGCCGTAAGCAGGCACTGCTCCCCTTACTAGGGAACCCACTTGGAGACTGAGTCTATGGGTTACGAGGGGTTTTAGTTATTTTTCCATGCATGGTCCTTGGTTGAAGTATCAGTCTCTAAGGGACCCCAGTTTTGTTTTTTGGGGGGTTTTTGGCTCTGTTGGTCTCCTTTTGGACCTCCTGTTCCCTCCAGGTCTTTATCTCCTTCTCTCATAAAATTCCATGCACTTTTCCCAAAGTTTGGCTATGAGCCTCAGACTATACTTCAATACCTCAATCAGCAGAGGCCGTCCTGCCATCCCACACGTTTCTCATAATCACCATTTCCTGCTTTTGTACACTTTAACCTATTTCAAAAATATAGACTGGGAAAAGAAAGCCAAAACGATAACTTGAGTTCTAAAAAGGAATGTAAGATCTTATTAGGACTATTAGAACTATAGAAAGAAAACACTGGCCTGAATCCCAGCTCTTGAGAGGCAGTGGCAGATGGATCTCTGTGCTCTGGGAGTTCAAGGCCAGACTGGAAAACTGCATTCCAGGACAGGCAAGGCTACACAGAGAAACCCTGTCAAAGAAAGGACAGAAGGAAGGGAGGAAAGGAAGGAAGGGACGGAGGGAGGAAGGAAAGAAGGAAGGAAGGAAACACTGACAGAGTCCTTCATACCAGATAAAGTACTTTCACATCAGACACAGTCTTAAGAGATTTTTAATCAATTATTTGCTGGTTAAGAACTTGTATTTCTAATGAATCAGTTTTATCTATAAATAAAATGGTAATAACTTTGCTGTGTTAATAATTACCTTAAAGCAATCAAAAAGATGATCAAGTTGTTCAGGAGAAAAATCCCATGCCAATTTGGCCAGTAGATCATGTACATTCTTTACAATGGCTTCATGTTTCCCCGCCTATTGAAAAATAAGAAGATCACATAGCACACCAGACTGAACAACAGAAACATTTCATTCCATTTAATCATTACATCAATTCTGAACTATTAATTCCTTGGATCTAAAATCTGAGAATTCCATTTCTGCATATAGAGTTAACATACATTTTAGAAAATCCAACAACAGGGGCTGGAGAGATGACTCAAAGGTTAAGTGCACTGACTGCTCTTCCAGAGGTCCTGAGTTCAATTCCCAGCAACCACATGGGAGCCACAAACCATCTATAATGAAATCTGCTACATTTCTGGAATGCAGGTGTACCAGCAGACAGAACATTGTATATATAATAAATAAAAAGAAAATCCTATCAACTTTTAACTACAGTTTATTGAATATACTAATATGTTAATGTCAGCCATTAGGCAAATTATTATTTTCTGGAACTTTAAATATTCAAAAGGATAGCTATTTTCTATACTTCTATAAACAATACAAAACAAAACAAAAACCAGTGACTTGTAAATTAGGTCTCAACAATAAGTAGTTTCTGACTCTTAAAACCTTGAAAAGAGTTGCTAAACCTTCTAAAAATTTTTAAGTCATTTGGAATAATTTAATGATTAACTATACTGAAGGTTTTTTTTCTTTTTCATTTATTTTTTTATTATGTATATAATGTTCTGTCTGCATGTACACCTGCATGCCAGAAGACAGCATCCTATCTCATAAGTGGTTGTGAGCCACCATGTGGTTGCTGGGAATTGAACTCAGGACCTCTGGAAGAACGGTCAGTGCTCTTAACCCAAACCATCTCTCCAGGCACTGAAAGTTTTCTAAGTCTCCTAAAAAGTCAATGAATGATGTGTATTTTTTTCAACAAATTGTTTTGTGGTACTAAGGCAAATACTGTGTGCCACTGAAATATACACACACACACACATCCCTAGCCCTTGTTTTCTGGTTCAGATTTTTGCTTTGTAGCCTAAGCTACCTTCCAATCCATAATTGTCTAATTTCTATTTCATGTGTGCTGAGAGTGCATATACACACAAGCATATTGAGCTTCCCTATTATTTTACTTTTTGCTTCTACAACTTTTACCGAATGTGACCTGTTGAGTATTCAAGTATTATTGACAGTTTCAGAAAGTTTCTAGAAGAATTTCTGTAAGAAGCTATTAAAAAGTTTCAAATTCCTTACCTGTGCTGCCCAGATATTATCAAGATCTTGCAAGGTCAGAGCTTTCTCTTTTATGACAAAACGAAGTATCTTTTCTAGTTTCTCTACATACTGTGGTTGATGAAGGCTATCTCGTAAAACTATGGATAAAATATTGTTCTGCTGTATCCATTCCTAAATGTAAAGAACGTATTTCAAAACAAACTGAAACAGAGACTTTTTGAAAGTACTATAACATAAGAATATGTAGGAATCCTTAAGCATATTTACAAAATAGGTCAGAAGAATACATTGTCATCATAGAACATTACTTTAAAACCTTTACAGTAAGTTCTTGCTTTCTAGTCCTAAATTGTGATCTTCCAATCTCTTAAAGTGTAGTAATTAAAGTTAGAATAATTGATTGGGGAGTTATCTCCATAAATTATAAATCAGTATACTCCAGCATTTAACTCATAAAAATATCATTTAAATGAAACAATCATTACAATTTAGGTAGAATGGGCACAATGCCAACTTTGGCATTTTTAGATCCTTAAAGTATTTCTGCCCCATAATAGTTTTAATATTAGGTTAAAAGATAATTTTTAAAAAAGAATTGTTGATTCCCATGTACCAGACCCTATTGTTGCTTATCTACTAACTCTTGCATCTTTGAAACCACCCAAGGGAGAGACACATTGTCTTAGCATAGTAACCAGGTTTGCAGATATTAATTAGTACTGGAATCTGACTAAGTCTTCATGCTTCCAATGTGTTTCCACAACACTGTGCTATGCTAGGCTATAGCTTGACTTTATCTAACTTCATGAAATAAAGTAGGACTCATGATTCTTTAAATAAAGACAATCCACAAAGTTAAAAGTTTTAAAAATTCCCAACTTGAAAAAGGAAATTTTCTAAGATATAGTAAATATATAGCAATGTCAAACTAACACAAAAATTATTATGCATTTCATGCCATTTTCTATAAAGCTTTGGGATAGGTCACACTGCTCAAGGACCAGCAACATTCCCAATGCAGACAAGCATATGATATACATAAATTTAGACATCTACCACCTTACCTCCCAATCTATGGTCAGGGTCTAAATAACCGCCATGTATTTTCCTTTTTGCTGACAACTAAACCTAGGGTCTCACTGAGCTATATCTCTAACAGCTCCTTATTTTTTATATTTTTATTACATTTATTTACTTTGTATCCCCTCCCTCCCGTTCATACCCCTCCCCCAAGTCCACTGAAACAGGAGGTCCTCTTCCCCTTCCATCTGACCCTACTTTATCAGGTCTCATCAGGACTGTCTGCATTGTCTTCCTCTGTGGCCTGGTAAGGTTGCTCCCCCATCAGGGGAAGGTAATAAAAGAGCCAGCCACTGAGTTCATGTCAGAAACAGGGCCTGTTCCCCTTACTAGACAACCCACTTGGAGACTGAGCTGCCATGCGCTGCCTCTGTGCAGAGGTTCTAGATTATCTCCATGCATGGTCCGTGGTTGGAGTATCAGTCTCAGAAAAGACACCTGGGCCCACATGTTCTGTTGCTTTCCTTGTGGAGCTCCTCTTCCCTCCAAGTCTTTGTATCCCCCCACCCTTTCTTAAGATTCCATGTGCTCAATCATGTTGGTAGCAGCTTTATTCATAATATCCAGAACCTGAAAACAACCCAGATGTCCCTCAACTGAGGAATGGGTATAGAAATTGTGGTACATTTACACAATGGAATACTAACTCAGCAATTAAAAACAAGGAAATCATGAAATTTGCAGGCAAATGATGGGATCTAGAAAAGATCATTCTGAGTGAGGTACAGAAGCAGAAAGATACACATGGTATATACTCACTCATACGTGGATATTAGACATATAAGATAATCATACTAAAATCTGTACATCTAAAGAAGCTAAGCAAGCAGCAGGAACCTAAATAAGATGATCAATCCTCATTCAGAAAGGCAAACGGGACAGACCATGGAAGATTGAGAAAACAGGGAACAGGAGAGGAACTCCATTATTTTTTTTTAAATCACATTCTTATCATTTCCACTGTTAACAAAAGAGATTCTTGGAAAACATTGGTTTGCTACAGTGTCTCAGGACTATCACATATGTACTTGAATAACATAGGTTTTGTAATTTAAATAATGATTTACTCATTAAAGCTGCAATACATAAAATAAATGCAGGAAACAAAATTTTCATATATTTAATGACAAAATGATACAAACTTAAGCACTTTAAAAACAAATTCTCAAAACCAAGATAAAAGTAATTTGTTTAGCTCTTATTATATATTATTTCATATCATATATTACTATACACGAGACCGGGTCTCAATATGTAGCCCTGGCTGTCCTTAAGTATGCATCTCCAGTGCTGGGAATCCAGTTGTGCCCCACCACACACATCTGTTTCTTTTGTTTTCAAGCCAATAGTCAAATGAACAGGCCCTTTCTTCAATTATGTTTCAAACACTATCCCATGCATTCCTTAGCTTACTTACATTTTAATTAATTTCCCAATTTCCATAGCAATAATAATTACATTCAACAATAAATTTATCAAAGACATACTCAGCCACCAAATAATTATGCTACTTTAAAAAGTTCCAATATTAACAGTTAATTTTCAACTTTAATTTGGAAAGCTAACATTATTTATTTTAGTGTGAGCCATTCTAGGCTTGAGTACTTAAAGAAAAAAAATGAAAGGACTCACAGCCATCCTCTCTGCTGTGAGCCACTCTTCTTCCTCAGCATTGCCATGACGATGGGTATAGTATGACACACTAGAAATCACCTTATTAACTTCATTCAGTGCATTCATCTTTCCATTGAAAGAAGAAATTTGCAATAATCTGTAAGAAAAATTCAGTTGTAATTTGATTCTGAAATTTATATACATCATTATTTCCAAAAATAAAGAACGAACTTACCTAAGTATCATTTTTAACCTAAATATTTCTAAGTTCTTTACAGTTTCTTCTTGTCCAGGAACTCGTGAAGCTAAATTCTTCAATGATTTAATAATCATTGAAAGAGCATCATTTTTTGCTTCATTCTTTGCTTCTTTTTTTAGTTCTTCATCAGTTAAGTTTTCTAAAAACTGTGGAACCATTTCTATTATTGGAAGAAAGTATTTTTTCACTGTGTTAAGAGTGAGAAACTCATAGCACTGTCCAAATGGTCTGAAATAAGATAGGAAACTCCTGTAAATACTCAATTTCTTAAAATCAGTTTAGTAAATTCTCATAATACATGCATTATTTTTTCTAAAAACATCCAATTAACAAATTCTGTGCATTCGCAGTTTGAATAGGTATGTGTGTGTTGAGCGCAGGCACTCTCAAGAGGTCAGAGATGTCTAATCCCCTGGAGCTGGTACAGTTGTGAGCCACCTGACATAAGTATTGGGAATGAAATTCACATCATCTGAAAGAACAGCAACTGAGCCATCTCTCCAGCCCCACAGCCCCACTTAAAACTATTTCTGAATTGACCTAAAATAAAATCAGAAACCAATAGCACATTTAACATTGCACTTTAAAATGAAACTTACTTAATAAGGGCTGCAATTATCTGAACGTTTAATGCTGATCCATTAATAAAACGATCATGCAGTATCTGGAATCCATTTAAAGTGCCAAATTTGTTGAGGAGATCCACTAGCCAACCCTGCAATATAAGTAATAAGTTTATTCTATTCTCTTGGCGTTTAGGAGACAAAGTATTATTTTAACTGATATATTAAAAACAATGTCAAATCATTCTTGTAAAGCTTCAAAAGATTCACAGTAATCCACCTGTGATGAAGCAGTGTTAAGTAACAAACATGAATTATATTACAGGAACACACTGCTCTTATCAGCATCGCTGGTAAAGCCATGGCTTTCCTAATTACCTAAAACACCTATATTAAAACAAAATACAAGGTTTAAAAAGCTAAACAGATCAAAACAAAGTATTTAATAATCTAGTATTCTAAAAAAATTTCCTATTGTAGTTAGTATTTAAGTTTGCCATATAAATAGAATAATCTCGAAGCATAAAGTAAACTGTCAATTTAAAAAATCAGCCATTCGTTATAGGAACGGAATATTTGTGTACCATGAGCAAAGGATTGGGTTTGATAAACTACTTGTGTTACAGGAGGAACAAGAAGAGAAAAAAATTAAAAGAACACCCAATTATACTGTGGTATGTGTCCTGTTACAAAAAGAAAAAAATTCAAACCCCAATTATACTGTATTATATATGCTGTTACCTGGATACTTTGGCTGAATGCATTTGGTTCCCATTTTATTAATAACGTTTGCTATCTAAAATAACTTGAAATGAGCTAAAAGGTTACAAGAGAATTAAATCCATTTGAAGGCTAAGTACTAAGACAACCTTTAAACACCTTGCCACCCTTTAAGAGGCCATGTTTTAAGGCCTGCAAGAGGAAAAGAAGGACATTTCTCTATCACACCCTAAATAAAAATAGGGACTACAGGTATTTTTTAAAACAGGTAAATGCTGAATAAAAGATTTTAATGTTAATATTTGTTTTAATGAACAAAGACAAAATAATTGTAGCAATCTAAATTCTAAGTTTTAATTTGCTCTTAAAAGACCATTTCTGGTCATTAAACTCTTGGTATTTTTTATGTGTGTTCTTGTTTGCAGTGAGTACGTGCTTGGTGCCCAGAGGCCAGAAGAGAGCATTGGATTCACTAGAGCTCAAATTAAGGATGATTATGAACCACCATGTGGGTACTGTAAACTGATTCCACTTCCTCTACAAAAGCCACAATCTCTTTAAACACTGAACTATCTCTCTTGACACAAGGCCCTAACTGTTCAGCTCAACAGATTTCTTTGGGGATTACTTATAAAAAAAAAAGTACTTATTTGTTATACAATATTATCTTTTTAATTTCTTCAGTTACTAGAATGAGGTTATTGAGACTGCTGAAATGACCCCACAGCCTTTTAATGTAGTGTTAGCCGTATTTACAAGAGGAGCATACATACTGGGGGTAGTAGCATACACCTTTAATGCCAGCACTCAGAAGGCAAATCACCCTGAGTCTGGTCTACGTATTGAGCCCAGAGCTACGTAATAGAGAGATCCTGTCCTGTTGTAAAACAATAAAGAATAGCATACATGAATTTTACCTGAGGTATGTGAAACAATCAAGTAATCTCATTTACTTATCTTTACAACACTGGGCAGAGGTATGATGCAGTTAAGATTACACTATTTTCTCAAACAGGCTCTGATGGCTTTAGTTCTGTCACTGCCTAAAGGTTGAGGCCACATGAGTTCAACATTTGGGGGGGGGGGTGAGGGGAGGAACAAATCTAAAATCCTTCTAGTTCCAAGCATTTCATAAAGGATACTCAACCTTTGTAAAGTAAAAAGAAAAAAATATATAAAGACCTTTACACTTCCTTCAGGTTTTATACCAAGGTGTCTGCATCCATGTAGAAACAGAGTTAAAAATTCTGAATAATATATCCATGATAATTAGATTTCACAATGAAAATTCACAAAATTCCTCAGATATCAGTAGATAGTAGGCAACTTCCCAGAATGTGGATTATAACCACAATCAAAGCAACACACATATACACACAAACTCAAAGGCTTCTTTAAAGTCTTTTTTGACAGTTTTTATATAAGAATCAGATTTCAAATACATAAAAGTATCTTTAGCCAGATGTCACTCCAAAACTCCAAAATTGACAGTGTTACATCGAGTTATTTTCTGTGAGCCTTTTTAGGCAGTAGATTAGTGACCCACTGAGGAAAAAAATTGGAAAATAAAGTATCACGTGGTAAGGTAACTTACAATTTAGAAAATAGACAGATTCCACACACAAACACACACACCCGTGTTCGCCCCTTTCTCTTGGAATTCCCTTTGTAGACCAAGCTACCTCAGAGATCCACCTGCTTCGAATTCGGGGGATTAAAGGTGTATGCCACCATGCCTAGCTAGAGAGAATTTTTGATTGTAAAGATCCTACTCAAGCAAAACAAGCCATCTAGTGGCAACACTATGAACTAGAAAAATAAATTCTAAATTTAACACATTGAGAGTGATTTCAAGCGCTATTAAACCAAACACTGTACACACGACTTTTTGGTTGGTTAGAAAAAGGGGGGGGGAAGCCAGGCGTAGTGGTACACACCTGTAATCCCAGCACTGACTGCTCTTACAGAGGAACTGGGTTCAGTTCCCAGTCCCCACATGGTAACTTACAAAGCTCTAGAACTCCAGTTCCAGAAAATCCGATGCCCTCTTCTGGCCTCTGAAGAGCACCAGGTTTGCACATGGTGTAAAAACATACATGCAGGTAAATTACTCATGCACATGAAGTAAAAATAAATAAATCTTGAAAAATAGGGTATCCTTAAAGTTTAAATTTGGAAATTGTGTATTGCTAGCACTTACTAAAGAAAGTAAAAATTACAGAAGTATAAAATTTTTTAAAGTGTACATTAAAAAACTACCAAGTGCAGTCTGTTTACACTGTTATAAAAATTGTATTTGTTTTCAGGTATATTTTAGTAAAATTTCAAAGATTTACTATCCTGATTCTATTTTATAATTTTTAATATCTTATTTCTACCATATATTAAGCATGTATAGCATATATCTATTTTGGAGTTAAAAGCTGAGAATAGGCTAATCATCATGGCCTTATTGATGCAAACTTTTGATTTTTAATAAACCATAATCTTCTCTAATATTATAAAGAGAATGTCACAAGTAACCCAAACTATGACAATTTCCAGGCTGAGTAAAAGATAACAGGAATAAAATACACTTAATTAACATGGAAAAAAATTTTTAAACACCTTAAGCATTCAAGTAAAATGCTATGACTATATAAAATGGCTCCAAGTGCTACATATTTTCATTTAAAATCTCAAAGTGCATTCAGTTGTCAGATCTCAACTATTACTACACAGAAAAACTAAATAGTAATAGGAATAATAAAAAAAAAAGAGTTTGGTACAAAAAATAATTCAAGCCATAATGCAGAATCTTTCAGACTGTAATTAAATCAGTCTTTTGCCACATTAACAAGAAACTGTGATTAAAGTTCCGTGGTAGAACAAACAATCTTAATATTTAAATTTGAAAACAACAAACCAACACACTTTTGGTGATCGAGGGTCTGGAGAACGTGCAAAGAGCTCATCTTCAGGCAACTGAATACTCGAGGACACCGATTCACATGGACGTGTACCATTGTAGATATGGAATTTGCAATGAGGATTTAAGGCCATGGCAAGAAGTTCTAGAAGTGGAAACCAGTCTTGGGCTAACTTTGACACACATAGCTCCACCAGGCGATGAGTATTATTAATAATACATCTCTGTTATATATGGGAGAAAGGTGATTTAGAATGTGAAAACATTGCAATTTCAAACAGAATTTGTAACCCCGACTACCTTTAATGAGCTCCCCACTTTTTATACTGATTACTTGAATTATATTTAACCCACAAGGCCTAAGACCAAAATAATTTGCTTTCAAAAATCTACCTGCTTAAAAATGAAGTAGCACTATGAGTTGCCAAAATCTACTGTTTTCAAACAAGAAATAAATTCCCAGTTTTCTAAAATTCAAGTGATACATCAGTTATCCCAGATGAAAGGCTATATACTGCCAAGCTCTGTATTTCTAAACCTAAACCAGGTGTTGTACCTTTACCCCATGGTTTTAATTGAAAAAACATTGAGACTACAGAAACATCATGTTTTATGACTATTTCCACAGTGAAACAAGTTAACAGGTTTGTAGCATTTTCAGCATCACATTAGTACAGAAACAACTTCTTCAGCTCTTATTTGCTCCCTACAAATAACAAGTACTAAAGTATTTGGTTTTTTGCTTCTGCTCATCATTTGGCTATTAGGGACCTGCAATCATTTTAAGTAGTCTTTACCATAAATTGAATTTAACTGTTTAAACAGTAGCTCATGGTTTCAATACTCCAAGAGCTTTAGGTGCTGTAACTAAAATACATATTGTTTATTTGCTGCCCTTTTCTGCACAATGAGTTTGTTTCTCATTACTTCTACAATACTGACTTTGCTGGTGCCATAAACATGGTATATTTTCCCCCTTCTTTAATACATAAAATAGTGGTACACCTAACAACTGACAACTACCTAAGATCACAAGGCACTGGAGAGCCTGGGAAAAAGATCAAAAAACTTAAATATTTTTAACTCTAAAATCTTGTGCTAATTTTAAATGCCCATGCTGCCTCCAAAAGACATGGTTTACTATGAAATTACTTTAGAAGTTACATATTTTTACTCTAACGAGCCAAAGATATCATATATAAACACATACATCCTTGTCCTTCCCATCCAAAGGATCATTATATAATCTGCTTTTTCAAAAGTCAAGTGGAAAACTTACATGTATTTCAAACTTCCAGCCACTAACTGCTTCATCTGTAAGGATTTTTGTAAATGAGATTGTTAGCCCATCTCGGAAAAATCGCTGACATGCTTCACTTTTAACATCAAGGCCTAAGAAAGAAAAAATAATAATAATGCTCAACAATATGGTATGAAAGACATAGGTAATCGGAAACCTGGATAACAGGCTAGCAGTTGCAGAGTATATCTGGAAACAAAAAGAAGCTTACAGCATTATCATAACACTATTTGTTACTTCAAATCATAACACTATTGTTACTTCAAAGTTTCTGTATGTTTTAAAGAAAACTTAACTCAGTTAACTCATATTTAAAGGACAATTTTGATGTGTGTGTAAGGACCTAAGTGTGTACAATGTTGAATGCAGGTATTCCAAGAGGTCACAAGAGGGTGCCTGATTGCCAGCAGCTGGCTATGGTTGTGGGCCATCAGTCATGGGATCCAAACCTGGGTCTCCTCTCCAAGAACAGCAAGATTCATAACTAACTGCTTGGCTATCTCTTCAGGACCCCTAAATCAAATTTTAAAGTAATTATTATAATATGATAATATTAACAATAACTCAGAGCTGGGGACATAATATCTCATTGCGAGGGCAGCTAGTCTAACATGTACAAGATCTTAGGTTTAATCACCAATGAAGTAAAAATAAAAAATAAACATAAAATGCTACAAATTATGATGCTATCTTAAACAAAAATGGCCATTACCATGTAATAGACTCTAAATATTTCATAGCATTTTGTTCTGAAATAGCATTAAATTTTATAATTAATAATTATTTTTGAAATGTTACTTTACAAACTATGTACTTAGCATCCACTTATCTTTACTCTTCTCTAAATGACCAAGAAATGTGAATTATTTTGTCTTTAAACTATCTATACATCTCTTTCTTCTTCCAAGGACCTATTGTCTTTCATCTTTATTAAAAATGCGTATTTTGTGTGTGTTCATGCACACATGCATGATGTTGGGGAAGGTGTGCCACGGAGTGCATCTGGAGGTCAGAGGACAAGTGCGGAATCAGTTTGCTCCTTCCACCTTGAAGTGGATTCCAGGGGTTGAATTCAGGTCACCAGGTCATCTTGCCAGCCATACACTTTTGGGTTGGCTTTATTTTTTAAATTTTTTTTATGTGCATTTGTGTTCTGCCTGCATGAATGTCTGTGTGAGGGAATCAGATCTTGAAGTTACAGACAGCTGTGAGCTGCCACATTGGTGTTGTCTGTTCTTCCGAAAGACCATTGTTCAATTCCCAGTACCCACATGGCAGCTCACAACTGCCTGTTAATTCCACTGCCAAAGGATCCAACACCTTCATACTAATGCACATGAAATAAAATTAAATAAATTTTAAAAAAGAATTCACTCTTTGCTGGGCATGGTTGCACATGCCTGTAATCCCAGCACTCAGGGAGGCAGAGGCAAGCAGATATCTGAGTTCAAGGCCAGCCTGGTCTAGAAAGCGATTTTCGGACAGCCATGGCTACAGAGAAACCCTGTCTCAAAAAAGCAAAATCTCTTCCAAGTTTTTGACTGCACATATACACATGTACCTCTCTCTCTCTCTCACACACACACACACACAATTAAATTAAAACAAATTGACAAAATAGTCATCTTCGTTCAAAGAATCAGAGTAAGAGTCATGCACCCTTTGCTTCAGGAAAGCTGAATTTGTAGGTTTACACATTACTTACCTCAAGATCAGAAATGCCTTGAGATATCATCCCCTTCCCACTTTTGCAGTTAGTTAAAACTGACTGATATTTGTACTATTCATCACCTATAGAGTATTTAATTGTAAAACCTTTTGTGTATATTGTGCAATTCCCATAACAGGACTGTTTTAAATCACTGAACAATGGGCAAATCAAAATAATGAACTTGCTTTTCAAAAATATGAATATAATACATTTTATGTATAGCACTCTTGAGGGTTGTTCTTTTTAAAAGAATGTGAGCTCTACTTGTAAGCTTACTATATACACTTGCTGTGTTTTAACAGGAAAATGAGTTTTCAGGAATAAAATGAAAATATATCTAGCAGCAGGTATTTAGAAAAGCATGACACACTGAGACATACCTTTCTTACTAAGATCAATAGCAGCTTCTAAAAGCACTTCTAATTCCCCTTTCGGCAAAACTGGAACGACCCATCGAGGCCTAGGAATTTATAAAATAAAAAGGCTTACTTGGTTATGCACTAAATAAAAAAGGTGCTATAATCAGTTACTACTTACAATTATTTTCTTTCACTATGAAAATATTAAATATTAACTAAAATATCTAAATATGACAACAGTGGGGCTGGCTAAATGGAATTTTTTTTTTACAATTAAGTACCATTTGACTCTACAAGCAGACTTTTAAAAAGTAATATAAAATAAACTTTAATAAAATATCAACTAGGGGCTAGAGAGATGGCTCAGAGTGTTAAGAACACTGGCTGCTCTTCCAAAGGTCTTGAGTTCAATTCCCAGCAACCACATGGTGGCTCATAACCATCTATAGTGAGAGCTGCTGCCCTCTTTCAGCATGCAGGCAAAACAATATGATTTTTAAAATCAGACATAACAGAGGCCTATTATGAAAACTTCAGAGGAAAGGGCTTTCAGGATTCAGATTAAAAGAGGTGTTAAACTTCCTTACAAAGAACAAAAAAATTCAGGAGGCCAAGACTGATTTATGCTTCATAATCCATTAACTTTTTCTCACCAGAATCTACAGGTGATGCAGCCTTTATAGAAAAGTCTCAGTGTGGAGCAACCATGTGGCCATGCATTGTTTTTATAGTTTTTCCTGAAAGCCTTCACCATTTAATTCACCCACTGTTCCCCGAAAAAGGCAACCTTCTATCCAACCAATGAAAACTGCGATAAGAGCTGGTCAAATACCCAACTGCTCTTGCCGCTTTAATAAAAGCACACCATTAATTAACTTATTAAAAAAACTATCATTTATTTACAAACATCCTTTGCATTTTTCGTCCATAGAGAATTGTTTTTAATGCAACTTAGTATTTAGTCACCATAGTTTACAAACCACCAGCCAAAACTAAAATGACAAAGCATCTTTCTGTTATGTTATCTTTGCTGCTGAGATCGGGGACCATTATAACTATCCTTAACATTGATTTATAAATAGTTCATTGCATGTGATTACTACAGGCTGCTACTACTTTTTCTTACATGATCATTTTAATATCAGCCAATTAATTGTAACACAAAGAAATGAAACAATTTAAGACAACTTACAAAATTATACGAAGATGTTCTATTTATAGAAAAATCAATACATACATGGTAATAAACAGAAATACAATATAAAAATGTTCTAATGGTTAAAAAAGATTTTTGGTTCAAATATGTGAAGGGAAGACTAAAGCTAGGAATGAGGGAGGGGTTAGAGAAATTTATTTACTGTATAATACACAACATAGTTCTATGCTTAATAATGCATACTTATTACTAAGGAATTCAGGTTTTGGTTTGTGTGTTATTTCTATACACGGTCTCACTATGTGGCTCTGGCTGTCCTGGAATTCATGCTGTAGAACAGGCCTGCCTCTGCCTCCCCAAGTGTTGGTATTAAAGACATGCACCACCATGGACAACTCCTTTTTTTTAAATGTAAAAAAATTTTATTTCCCTGTGTGTGTACATAGTAGTTTTGACTTTTATTAAGTAATACAACAAAAGTAAGGCAAAGTGCCTATAAGAAAGTGTATTTTCATTATTCTTTTTAAAATGTTCTCGTTTATAATTGATTTACTTTGTATGTATGGGTATTGTATCTGCATGCATGCTTGATGCCTTCAGAGGCCAGAAGAGGCCACCAGACTCCCCGAGTATAGAATGAAGACAGCAGCTAAGAGCTGCCATGTGGAGGCCAAGCATTGAACCCAGGTCCACTGGAAGAGCAAGCAACAAGCACCCTTAATAGCTGAGCCCACAATTTGAGGGGCCCTTGTTGAGCTCACACTGCCCAGTGAAGATCACACTCAGGTGTGGTTTTGGTTTTTTGACATGCTCTTCTCTTTCTTTACAACCTTTTCTTAAAAGTCAGTCAAAAAGCAACACGACAACTGAAAAGCTTCACCAACTCTTAAAAGGCAAACTACCACATAAACAGTTCTACTTTGGAAACAAAACACTAGGGTAATATTGAATTTTACTGATGATCTCGCTCCTTTTCATTAGATTCACCAAGAAATGCCAAGTTATAAAGTACTTGGCAGTAACTATGATAAAGATTAAGGCAGCATATTCCTCAATGTCTTTGTGTTACCCAGCATATATAATGCTGAAAAAACTTCGTTTTCTTATACATTATACATTAGGAACAAAAGCAACTGACCTGTTGATCATATCATCTAGCTTAGCCAAGTCAGTATGTGGAAACGCAGGTTCCTCCTCTTCAATCTGAGGGGGGGCATCACCTTGACCTTGCTCATCAGGAGGAGTTGCAGGGGAATTTTCATTAGAAGAATCAGGCGATGAAGTCTTGATTAAAAATTAAAAATTACAAATGTTAAGTTAACACACACATCCAAACACTAAGAGATGTAAAAAAAAAAAATAGGAGAACACTGCAGTTACCCTACAGCTAGGTCAGCAGACAGAATTCCTATACAAATAGCTATTTTAAATATATAATGTTAGAAGCCTGTTTTATTTTAAACAGCCAAAAAAAAAACACCCTTGCCCTGTATATTTACTTTCTCACAGAAAATACAGACAAAAACAATATTAAACATCTATGATACCATACCAACAAGTGGAATACCAGCAATGACATTTTAATTACATCCTTGTGATCTTTCTATGACCTAGATAAATATTGTCCATGTAAGTATATATTTTCAATGAGACCATATCTGTTCTTTATTGCTCAACAAAGTAGTCAAAAATTTCAGCATTACATAAATTAACATAATGTAGTCTTTGTTAGGTAAGTTTATCTTTAGGATACTAGAAATATAACTACAACAGTATAGACAATTTCTCTTAAAGCTACTGGCACATATTGCCAAATTACAATTTAGAACCTTCTCAGATACCACATTTGAGGAATGTTCATCCCACTTCCTACTGATTTTTATGACATGCTCTGAGTCTTAAAATTGCTTCTATAGGCACAGATTTTAATATTGAAATTTTGATTAAGAAATTCCCTTTAAGCCACAGTGATGACTCACTCCCCAGCACTTGGGAGGCAGAGGTAGGCAGATATCTGAGTTTAAGGCTAGCCTGGTCTGCAGAGTGAGTTCCATGGCAGCCAAGGCTACACAGAGAAACCCTGTCACGAAAAGGGGGAAAGAAAAAAAAAAGAAAAACAGAGAAATGCCCTTTATGAGCAAGCAAGATAGCCAAGTTTTTTTTTTAAAAAGTGCAGCTTAGTCTGATGACTCAAATTAAACACCCAGAACACACATGGTGCAGAACTGACTCCCTCAAATTATTAATTTTTTTTCAAGTCCCTTTCTGTCAATATATGTAAAGCCTGTAAGAAACTGAGCCCTGGCCTGAAGGGCAGCAGTTAAAGAGTGCACACTGCTCTTCCAGAGGACCAGAGTTCAATTCATATACCCCTAGTAGGCAGTATACAAACACCTTTCATACAAGCTCCAGGGAGTTCGTACACCTCTTTAGGTGCGCGTATGCACGCATAATTAAAAATAACAAAAAGAAAAAACTAAAACCAGCCAAGTGCGGTGGTGCATGCCCAGCACTTGGGAGGCAGAGAAGGCAATCTCTGAGTTTGAGGCTAGCCTGCTCTACAGAGTGAGTTTTAGGATAGCCAAGGCTACACAGAGAAACTCTGTCTTGGGGAAAAATAAAGAAAAACAAACAAACAAAAAGGCCAAAACTGAAAAAAACTAACCCTTTTGGGGGCACTCATTACAGCTTTTGTTGATCCTTTGTGGTCCAACAATAATATCAGATCTTGTGAAATAATTAAAGCCCCAACGTTAAGTAATATAGACTAACAATAAGAAACAAGAAATTCTAATGTAAATAGAATAATTCTATAGGCAAGAATGTAATTTGCTTTCATTCTTTTGTTTAACAAATACCAGCCATCTTCAACAGATGAGTATGTGTATAAGTAATAGCCTGAGAACAAACCGAAGACCTCCTTTTAAAAAAAAATCAAGTAAGTTTAAAGTAAAAGTAACATGTGCTTTTAAATCTCAGCACTTGAGAAACAGAGACATGAGATCTCTGAGACTGAGGCCAGCCTGGCTTACATAGAGGGTTCCAGGTCAGCCAAAGCTACATAGTCAGAGATCCTGTCTCAAAATGAGTGTAATGTTCACAACTAGGATTTATTTTCACTGAAAGCCCTACAAAGCCATAAACACTGCAATAAGAGGTTAGAATCCATGCACAATGCAAACAGCTAGATCCTGGTTTAAAATATTGATCATTGGTATCAGAACAGTCCTTTGACTATGCTTAAAGAAACGAATACTGGCCTTCAAATTTATGTCCAAGTTTTATGGCCATATATTACCATTTTATGTCTTAAAAAATGAGAACTGGAAAAGGAAATGAATTAACAAAAGTTGACACATTTGGGTGCCTGGCTTGCTCATTTCTCTCAAGTGGCAGAGACAGGGGGAGGCAGAGAGAAAAAAGTCTTTTCTATCAGACTAATGAAGAGATAACCTATAATACCTGAATAGTGAGAACCTAGCCTCACACCAAAAATAAAAGTAACCTATAACAACACTTTCGCTTTAACTACAAAAATGTGGACCTCTGTAAGGAGCGTGTCTGTTACTCATGTATATACAACTTCAACTAATTTACTTATAAACAGTATTGCAGGAGCTGTACATTGCCAGAAATCTTACTCTTTGTGTTATTCAAGTTAATTCTTCAAAGTATGAAACTATATATTAGAAAAGGCTGGAATAAATTTCAGGAGACTAAAACAAGAAAATCAAACCCAAGGCAGGCAGTGGTGGCAAAAATCTATAATCCCACCTCTGGGGAGGCAGAGGCACATGGATCTTTGTAAGCTCACCTGGTCTGCAGAGCTGGTTCCAGGACAGTCAAGGCTACACAGTGAAACCCTGCCTCAAAAATCTAAGAGAGAGAAGGGGGGGCGAGGGAATCAAATCCAAAGAAGGCAAAGAAGAACAAGCAGATCTGTTTTGGGAGAGGGGTGTTATCAAAGTCCCAAAAGCTCTTTTACAGGGTGGGGGGGGCATTAATGAAATTCATAAATGCCCTATGATCAGGAGAGAAAATACAAATTAGCAGTACTAGAGATGAACAAAGAAAAAACACACTGCTACAAGACTTTTAAATTTTTTAAAAAAAAAATGAAAGGAGTATATTACAAGATGGGGAGTGAGGACCAGCTCCAAGTTATAGCACACACTTAGCCAATGCAAGAAAGGACCCCAACACCCTATGGCATGAACAATATTGTAAACAATGGCATCTAAATAAAGTTGACACTCTAGATGAAGTAGACAAAACTGACCAAAAGATCAACCCCCACCTCCCGAAGCACACCCCCTCAAAAAAACAAAACAAAACAAAAATCTCTCCTTAAAAACAATGTACCTAGGCTGGCTATAATGGTGTACACCTTTCATCCCAGTACCTGGGATGCAGAGGCAAAAGGATCTGAGTTTGAGGACAGCTGGTCTACTGAGTGAATTCTAGGGCAACCAAGGCTACTTATACTTAGAGAGATCCTGTCCCAAACAAAAAAACAAAAAGATTCATCTATATGGAAAACTCAATTACAAAAATCAAGTTTACTAGTAAGATCTTCCTACTAAAATCTTTCAATGGGGGGGGGAACCAGAATCAGTAGAACCAGGAACTTTATATAAACTGAAGGAGGAAACAGGAAAATAGTATTACATTAAGAGCTGTAGGGCAAGCTCTCTGAAACCACTATCTATGCTCACATTTTTAGAAGCATTATTTTACTTGATCCTCAAAAAAATGCTATGAAGCTCTATTACTGTTATCCCTACTGTACAAATGAAGAAACAGGATTAGTGATGATGTAATTTACCTAGTCATAAAGCTAGTATAATGCAAACGTGAGATCTGAACACCAGTAATAAGACTTCAGCCTATACTCTTAAATCATACAATGGTTTCTCCCAGAATTGATACAGTGCTTAAATCATTCACTTTATTGAAGACTGACAATTAAGACATTTAAAATAATGGGATGGGGTACATTGGGAGGGTGGAACACCCAACGTTGCTTTCAGCACTTGAGTTTTTTGGTTACTGCTAAAGACCTGTATTTACTTTTTAAAAAACATTTTATGACTATTTGACGGCCATAAAATCATGTTTCCTTATTCAGTATTCAAGAATATATAAGACATACGTATGTGGCTTTAACTAGTAGCTTTAATTTCTTACCTGATTCTGTGGGAGGGGGGGCTGAGACTGTCCATCAGGAGCTTGGCCCTGGTTCTCATTCCCTCCAACTGGAGAGCCACGAGTCGTGGCTGTCATACTCGACACAGGGCAGATCTTTGCAATTTTGTCTGCTTATGTAGTTGTCTTAAGAAAAGAAATTATAGTCCACTTATAGAAGATGAAGTACCAGCATTTGTCAGTCTTAAAAAGCTCCAATTCAAGAATAAAACATCTTGCAGAGACCATTGCATAACCTACCAAGTAGAAGGGAAAAAAAGAACATTTTATTTTAGATATAACAAGCATGAACCTGTTCAAGTTTAGGATCACCAGCAAATCAGGTCAAGAGAGCATGAGTATATAAATGACTAGGTAAAAAGCTAAAGCTCCATTATCACATTCCATTTCATAATGATACTATAGCTATTTACACCACAAAACCACATACATTTAGCTGTATCATGTAATATTTCAATTTTCTTCTGGAACTGACTTCAAAGACAGTATGTATATCAAGAAGTTGCCACTTGGTTAAATCATGGAATGGAGCTAACTGTCCTTAAATGGCTAATGCCTTATGTATGTTGCAAAAGCATGTATCTCAGGAATAAAGCACAAACTGACCCATAAATTTTAAGCCCACTCATCTAACAAAGACCACATACACTTTCTCTTCTCTCTCCCACTCCTTTCTCATAAACATACATCCCAACCTTAATAAATAAAAATAAAAAGCAAGCAAACTTAACAACTAGACCTTAGATTTCAGATTTCATAATTATGAGAAATCCATGCTCTATTATGTACCATCCTCATTCCCAAACCAAAAGACCTCAAACGCCATTAAACCTTTTTGGTGGTATTTTTCTTTATGAAGAATAAACTGTATAACCTACTAATCCAATACAACTGAATTCATCAAGTAACCTTAGCTTTCCTCTTTGATAAGATTGTCAATGCAAGCACTCCTGGGGCCGCTATCAAGGCAGCAGGTCTCAACCACTTAATAAGAAGCATTCTTTCCAACCTAACAAAAGTACATAGAATACAACCAAAACTTTAATCCATATTCATTAGACCACCAAATTTCCTTTTACTATTCAGAGTGAAACCACCTCTGGTATTTTTCAAGGGGTACTTTTAATAGTGCTCATGTCTCCGTGCCTCATCAGGTGGAATCACAATCACGCCTATACACATGCACCAAAAAAAAAAAAAAGAGCCAAAAAAAAAAAAAAAACAACCCCTCTTGTGATTGAGTCTAATGTGGCAGTAGATTGAGAAACTGATTCTTTATCTAACTTTCACGACTCTCACATTGCCCAGAACAGCCCGTGTACACTAAAATGGAAATATCACCTAAGCCAATTAAGGTTCCTACTCACTGTCTCTTTGAGAGACTACTTACAAGCACTGCAAAATTTCTACTCATAGCCTGGCTTAAGACATTCAGAATCGAATATACAGCATGATATAGAAAACATACTTGGAGCTCCTGTACCTCAGCATCACAGCTATAAAGTGCGAGAGGATTTCAAACATTTTATACAACTCATTTGTTTCTCCCAGTCTGTGCACTACAGAAGGTAAGTATTATTTTCCTTATTTCACAGACTCAGTAAGAGCTGCAGTTTATTTAAGTCTATTCAGAGCCAAATCTAACTCATGTCTGCCTCTACATTGTATCTTCTTAAAGGAAAAAAAGGGGGGTGAGGATACCTTATCAGTAGATTAGTAAGGTAAATGTAAACAAACAAAAAGCCTAAAATTAAATAGAGGAATAAATAGAATTAAAACACTTTTTAAAATACACATTATTTCAAAAGACTTGTATGAAAAAACTTCAAGTCTCCGAAGAAAGAAATTGAAGATAACAGATCTCCTATGTTCATGGATCAGTAGAGTAACTAACATTAACAAAAATGGCCATCCTACCAAAAGCAATCTACAGAGTCAATGCAATTCCCATCAAAATACCAACACAATCCTTTACAGACTTTGAAACAGCAATTCTCAAGTTCATATGGAAAAACAAAAAACCCAGAATAGCTAAAACAATCCTCTACAATAAAAGATCTTCTAGAGGTATCACCATTCCTGATCTCAGGCTGTACTATAGAGCAACAATAATAAAAATTTCATGATACTAGTATAGAAAGAGACTGGTGGATCAACGAAATCAAACTGAAGATCCGGAAATAAACCCACACACCTACAGACACTGGATTTTCTTACAAAGGAGCTAAAAATCATACAATGGAAAAAAAAACAGCATCTTCAACAAATGGTGCTGGTCTAACTGGATGTCCACATGTTGAAAAGTAAAGGATACCATTAACAGAACAAAACAACAGCCTACAGACTGGGAAAAGATGTTCACCAAGCCTATCTCCAACAGAGGGTTAATATCTAGAATACATAAAGAATTCAAGAAATTAAACACCAACAAACCAAATAATCCAATTTAAAGATTGGATTAAACAGAGAATTCAACAGAAGACTATCAAATCGCAAAGAAATGTTCAATGCCCTTAGTCACTGGGAAAATGTGAATCAAAACGACTCTGAAATTCCATCACTCATCTTGTCCTGATGTGACTTGATGTGCTGGGAAGGATTGATAAGAGGGAGGGGGCTTCCCTTTTCTGGTTCTGGGGGAAAGGGAGAGGGGAAGAGGAATAAAGGGGAAGTGGTCACTGGGAGAACATAGGGTCACCCTGGGGGTGTAAATAAACTGAAAAAAGTTCTCATGTTAAAGAAAAAAATCCTCAATGAGGTAATCCAAAATCAAAAAGAGATGACATACATAGTATACACTCACTTACAAGCAGATGTTAGCCATATACTATAGGATAAACATACTAAAATCTACAGAACTAAAAAAGCTAAACAACAAGGAGGACTCTAGGGGAGGACATATAAATCTCATTCAGAAGGGCAAACAGGACAGACACCAGAAGCGGTTGAAAGGGATAGAACGGGAGCCTACCACAGATATCCTCTGAAAACCTCCAACCAGCAGGGGATAGAAGCAGATGCAGAGACTCACAGGCAAACTTTGGGCAGATCTCAGGGAGTCTTATGGAAGAAGGGAAAGATAGCTTAGAGGTGATAAAAGTTCCACAAGGAGACCAACAAAGCCAAAAATTCTGGGCCCAGGGGGGCCTACAGAGACTGATCCATCAACCAAGGACCACGCATGGAGAAGACCTAGATGCCATGCTCAGATGTAGCCCATAGGCAGCTCAGTCTCCATGTGGGTTCCCTAGGTAAGGAGCACAGGGGCAGTCTCTGAGATGAACTCGGATGTCTGTTCTTTAAACACTTCCCTCTGGTGGGATGGCCTTACCATGCCACAGAGGAAGAGGACCCAGGCAGTCCCTATGAGACTTGATAGATTAGGGTAAGACAGTAGTGGAGGAGGACTCCCTCTTTTCAGTGCACTACAGGAGGGTCACGGGGGGGGGGGGGGGAGGAAGAATGATAGGACCAGGAGGCAATGAGTAAGGGAGCTACAATTGGGATACAAAGTGAATAAACTCTAAAAATTAATAAAACACACACATAACTCCAATTAAAATAAAATGTACTCGCCAGTCATGGTGGTGCATGCCTATAATCCCAGCACTTGGGAAGGAATAGGCAGGCAGATTTCTTAGTTTGAGGCCAGCCTGGTCTATTAACACGAATCCAGGACAGCCAAGGCTACACACAGAAACGGTCTCAAAAAAATAAAATGCCCACTTAATGACAGTGTAATTGTACTTCATAAAGATAAACCAACACTGACCTCCAGCACGCACAGACACACATAAAAATGAGTATTCAATAAGGAGATGAAAGTCAGGCTACCAAGTTTGAAAGACAATACATCTGTAACAGTTTAGAGCATAGCCATAAACACAAATAACTAAGCAATTTCATATAAAAACATTTAAGTTTCCTGACACTGTGGCACATGTCTTTAATCCTAGAACTCAGGAGGAAAAGGTAGACAGATTTCTGAATTGGAGGCCAGCCTGGTATAGAGCAAGTTACAGGACAACCAAGGCTACACAGAGAAACCTGATTTCAAAAGAACAAAAAATTAAAGGCATTTTTTGGTGGAGGTGTGAGATACCAGACTATACAAACAAAGCTCAGGAGACAATTTGCTAAGACTCAGGTCTCACCTTCCACCATGTAGGTCCTGGGGTTCAAATTTGGGTTGTCAAACTTGATGGCAGGGACTTATACCTGCTGAGACATTCCATTGGCCCCACTAAGCAATTTTTAAATTTAACTTTTCTCAAGAATAAGATTTCATTGCCCTAGCCCAATTCTCCTTTAATTATTATATGAACTTATCATTCTAAATTCTTATGATTCCATACATTAAGAACAGGGTTCCACATGTTAGTCTAGACAACTTCACAACCAATCAACTCTGAAAATGGAAATGAAGACGTGTCAATCATTCTTTGTTATAATTCCATGTCAACTAAATGTTCATATTCTATTTTCAACACCTATTTCAAGACCTCACTGTATACATATTTATTTATTTATTTATTTATTTATTTATTTTTGGCTTTTCAAGACAGTGTTTCCCTGTGTAGCTTTGACTGTCCTGGTCTCACTTTATAGACCAGTCTGTCTCACATGTGCTGGGATTACATGCGAGCGTCACAGCATCTGGCTTCTCTCCACATATTTTGTAACCAAGTCACTGCACCTATCTAAAAATAGTCCCTAAGGATAACTTCCTAGGAGTTACTTCAACAGACCTACATCCTGAACTTGAAATTACTTATGGCAACAGAAATGTGCTCACTTAGAAATGCTTGATCATTATTCAGACTTTCATAGTAAGGTCTGTCAGGTCCTGTATAAACAATTATGCTACTGAAAGCTTCAGTAAATTTTAGCATCCTTTCTAGGCATTTTCAAAACCAAATTTGCAGTAGTTACATGTTAGCCTGAAGAATTTTAAATTGAAAATGACTTTAAGAATGGTGGCATCAAGCTGGGTGTGGTGCCTTTAATCCCAGCACTCAGGGAGGCAGAAGCAGGCAGAGCTCTGTGAGTTTGAGGCCAGCCTGGTCTACAAAGGACAGCCAAGGCTGTTAACACAGAGGATCCTTGTCTTGAAAACCCAAAGAGAGAGAATCAATGGTGGCATCAGAAGCTCTGCGGGTAGTTTCCTTAGTAAAACTACCACAACCAACAGGTTAAAAAAACATTAAGTCTCTAGAAATTGTCATAAGGACATATAACAAGGAAGGAAACTTTCAGTCAAGAAAAGTCTACCATATCTGAGTAAGAACAGAACATGGTATTTAAACCACCATGGTCTCATAGAGGAACACACTAAGAACGCAGGCTCTCCCATTCAAGCTAATGTTATCTCCCTGGGAGAATAAAGCAGCAAGATTTTTTATCACACCTAGCAGGCAAGACTGTCAAGGGTCTGGGGCTCTTTGTTCCATCTAGGTTCTACTTGTGGGGCAGCAAACCAACAATACTACAGTCCTAATGGTCCTCACCCCATTTCATCCAGAGGGTGCAAAATGTCAAGAAAGTAGATAAACAGAGTCATGGGGTGGATGTTGCCTCCATGAAGCACTGCTCAGATAGTAGTAGGGGCTTTAACTGTAAGAAAAACCAGCAACAGTTTTGTTGTCTGCTGCTTTGGTTCTGAAGAGGTGTAAAGGTTTCACCAGCACAACAGAAAATTTAAAAAAAATCTAAGTTCTTTTTATAGTAAACTGGCTTTATTTCTATTAAGATGCTGGTAGGTTCATAAAAGCTAATAAATTAAACCACCCAGCTAGCAGTTTATCAAAGAGAACACCAACCACGGAAATGGAGCTGCAACCAACCATCCTGGCTCAGAATAAAACCCCAAGAACCAGCACAAAGGATTATCCCGAAAAATGAGAATTTAACTGAATTAGGGATCAGACTATGGGAAAACGTATAACCAAAAGCATCATGTGCACCAACTGAACAATAGGTAATTAGTAAAAGCTAATATTTGGGTAAAAGATAACATATATACAATGCTTGTTCAAACACTAAGCAGAGACTCCTAGAAAATGATAGGGAAGACTTATTAAAATTGTTCAGCTAGTTGTTACATGAACAAGCAAAAACAAACAAAAAAACAAAGTCCTGGTAGTGGTGAGGTAAGGAAAGAATCATTACCAAATTATTTTTGTTGTTTGAGGGGTCCAGTTTTACATCAGAAATTACGACACATGAAAACAAACGGCAATGTGTAGGATACCTACAGGAAAAAAAAAAAAGGCTTTCAGAGATTCCAGATGCCCAGTTTAGCAAGTCTTCAAAACATCTATTTTAAGTACCCTCAAAGTAAAGTATGCTACTAGTAAAGGGAAATGTGATTATATCCTAAAAAACTGAACTATCAATAAGGAGACAAATGTGAAATTAGCTCAAGCACCAGCATCAAAAAGAAAAATTAAAGAGCCAGCAGGAAGCCTGAGTGGGTTAAAGAAAGGCTCTTACCACCAAAGTGAAAACCTCAGTTGTTGTACCCCTGCCTGGAACCCACATGGTAAAGTGAACACACTCCCAACAAGTTGTCCTCTGAACTCCACACTGAGTAGTATAGTTCACAGGCACAGCCACACGTAAGTACGTACGTATAAACATATACACAAACATGTAATTTAAAAAATGTACTAAGTAATCAAGAGTTTAAAGGATACCCTAAAGACAATGAAGGGGACAAGCCTCTAAAAGAAGAAAATGATACTTGATCTATCTAATTAGGGACTTGTATTTAGAACAGACAAATTGTTTGTCCAATTCAATAAACAATCCAGCTGAGAGATGAGCAAAGGATCTGAAGAGATACTTCTCTAAAAGATATAAAACAGTCAATAAGCACATGCAAAACTGCTCAACATTATTAGCCACGAGGGAAAAGCACATCAAAACCACAAATGCGTATCAAACTGGCTATAAAAGATTGAGATAAAAATAAATTAAAATAAAAAAACTGGCTATAATAAAGTTGGGGGGAGTAGTGATAGGATGGGAGAAATTAGAACCATTTTGATACTTTTATGGAAGGAAATTTTATCATGTATGCTGACTTAACACCTTTAATCCCAGCAATCTAGAGGCAGAGGCAGGCAGATCTCTCATCTTGAAGCTAGCCTAGTCTACATACAAAGTCCCAGGCTATCAAAAGCTATGTAGTAAGACCCTGTCTCAAAAAAAAAAAAAAAAGTAAATTTTTGTTAAGCTGTGACAAGCATGAAATTTTGAGTACACTTTTAAAAAATAAAACAAAAGGATACAAATACCATGATTTCATTTATAAGTTCATCAAATTCATAAAGCACAATCGTGGTTGCCAGCCTTCCTCAACCATACTATTTTATAGCCATAAGCTTATTGTCCCATATTCTTCTTGGCTTTGTCTAGCCACATACTCTGCTTTTAGAAGCTTTTTTTGCTTTTGAAATTCTACGTGACCTACTTTAACCTTGTATTTTAACTCAGTAACTTCAACCCTTCCATATGCCCAGTTCCCTATTATATTACCTTAAAAAGGCCTTATACTTACTATAGGTTGTCAGTAGGTTAGGACCTTTTTTTAATGTGTTTATTGTATTAGATTTTTTTTTGTTTTTGTTCTTAGAGTTTCTCTGTGTAGCTCTGATTTTTTTTTTTTTTTTTTTGTAGACCAGGCTGGCCTCGAACTCACAAAAAGGCCACCTATCTCTACCTCGCATGTGCTAGGGGTAAAGGCGTGTGCCATCACACCCAACTATATTTCAATTGTGAACTGTTACAAATTACAAAGGTTTTGGGTAATCAAATTGCTCTTAATTCCACTGTTTTCCATCATTTCTTTTCATGGCTGATTTCGCAGAACATGGTTTTTTTCAGCAATGCATATAGTGCAATATACCAGGACTACAACAAAAATTCAGTCTTCCAAGTATCATCTCGCTCTCTTAAGGTGGCTAACACATCCAAAAATTATTAAAAACCTTTAATGAGAAAATGTGCAAGTACCAGGAACACGCAGAAGGGACCTAGTAAATGTACTTCTCAAAATACTGATTACATTATTGCTTACCCTTGATAATTCTTATTTGGTTGGTTGGTCTGTTTGAGGCAAGGTTTCTCTGTGTAACAGCTCTGGCTGTCCTGGAACTCATCTACCTACCTCTGCCTCCCAAGTGCTGGGATTAAAGGTGTGTGCCTCCACCGCAGGGCAGACAATTCTTATTTCAAAGGCTCCTTAAGAGTATGATCTCTGACAACCAACCCTTACACGATTAATCATACTGTGCTATGCTTGCATACGGGAGCCTAGCATAGCTGTCCTCTGAATGGCTCCATACAGCCATAGATGGAAACAGATGCAAAGACAAGCAAACATTGGGTAGAGCACAGGGAGTCCTGTGGAAGGGGGTGGGGGAGAGAAAAAGACCCACAGTGGACAGGAGTTCCACAAGACCAACAGGGCCAACTAACCAGGGCCCAGGAGGGCCTGTAGAGACTGAAGCACCAGCCAAGGACCATGCACGGACTGGACCTAGGCCCCTTACACAGATGCAGCCCATGGGCAGTTCAGTCCTCATATGGCACCCTAGTAAGGGGAATGGGACTGAGTCTAACATGGACACTTGTCACCTGCTTTTTGATCACTTTCCCCTGGCAGGGCCACCACACCAGGCCAGAGGAGAAGAGGATGCACTTAATCCTGATACAATTTGATATGCTGGGGTGGGTGAGAAATGGGAGGCTCACCTTCTCTGAGGAGTGGGGGGTGGGGGAATATGGAAACCAAGGAGGGAGGGTGAGACTGGAAGGAGAGGAAGGAGGCAACTATGACCAGGACTTAAAATGAATAAATAAAAGTTAAAATTGAATGAAAATATATGATCTCTAGACTGGCCCAGGGGAAAATCCTCCAAATTATATGCATCAGCAAGACTTTCTGCTTTTAATATACACTGTCACAATTGCTATGGATAATTTGTGAAATACACAATTTCAAGTTTACATAATATAGCTATTATTATATTCCATTAACCAAAAACTCTACTATAGTCCATAGTTACACTGTCCTTGTGAAAGCTGAATTTCAGTTAAAAAAAAAAAAAAAAGAAGTTGCCCTTTGCAATATAGTATCATATTGTTTTGGCTCCAAACAAAATTTAACAGCAGGGAAATTAAAGAAACCAGTAACAAGATGACATCAAAACTTCGCAGTGCTACATAACTTACTAATTATCTACTGAATGAAAGAAAATACAAATGAACCACCCTTTGAGGTGGTAGAAATGTATCCCATTTAATGGAAAAGTGACTTAGTAACAAGTATGCAATTGTGGTTCCATTTCATTTAATTACACCTGCTGGATTTCTATCAATGCTAAGCTAGCTCCAATTTGCTATTTCTGGTTCTACATTAAGAGAATCTTTTAATTACTTCCTATTATAAATGTTGCTTAGGGGATCCAGGCATGGTGACATACCCCTTTAATTACAACACTCAAGAGGCAGAGGTAGATTGCTGAATTCAAGGCCAGCCAGGTCTACAAAGCAAGTTCCAGGTCAGGGCTACACAGGGATATCTTGTATGGAGGAAAAAGAACAAAATAAATAGGTAGGTGTTACTTAAATATATACAGAAACAAAATTAGGATTAGACTTTCATTTGTAGTTATAAAACCAAAACAAACCTACTGATATTAATGTAATATAACAGAAGTGAGGTTAGTTGTAACTGCTAGGTTTAAGTTCCTGAGTCTTGCACAGGTATACTATAACCATCATATGACATGTGGAAGACAGCTTTCCTACTTCTACACTACTGTGTACGTCGCATGCTATGATATCGTTTGCCCTTGGCACCAACATACCATTCATTGTGTTATGTCTGCCTGATACTCTCATTATCCCAGAATCAATGGTTGAAAACAGACTAATTTTTTAAAAAGTAAACATTTTTGTTTTATAAAAAAAGACACCATTCTAAATAACTACCTTTCTTGGCCACAGCAGTCTAGTAAGTTAACTGGTTCTTTAAGCATGGTCTGGGGGTTTCCTGGCTTCTATGAGATCCTTTTTCCCCTAGAGGCATTTTTTTCCTCAGGATATTACTTGCCACAAATTAAATCTAGCCTTCTTTCAGAGATGCAAAAATTATAAACTACTGGTGTTCCTGATAATTCTTATTTTCAGATAGTCTTTTCCTAAAAATATTTACACAGATAGGGAATGAATTTTTAAAATTTTTATTATTTACACACATGCACTCATGGGTGCCTATGGAGGCCGGAGGGTGACTGATCCTTGAACAGGAGTTCCTGGTGATCAGACACCCAACACTTATCTTTGAAAATTCTTAGGCTAAGAAATATAAGCTGGGCTATGGCAGTGCACATCTTTTCTTTTTGGTTTTTCAAGACAAGTTTTCTCAGTGTATAGGCCTGGCTGTCCTGGAATCACTTTGTAGATGACGCTAGCCTCGACCTCAGAGATCCTTCTGCTTCTGCCTCCTAAGCGTTAGGATTAAAGGCATGCACCACCACTGCATGGCTGGTAGTGAACATCTGGGGACCACTTGGGAGGCAGGCAGAGGCAGGTGGATCTCTGGTCTACAGAGCAAGTTCTCTGACAGCCACAGCTACACAGAAACTGTCTCAAAAAAACCAAACAGAAAGAAAGAAAAAATATAACAAAAACCACTAAGCTTGTTTGGTTAGTTCTCTTAAAATAAAAAGTGAGGTATCATTTTTCTATGAAATCATGTTGGACAAAAATGAATGAATCTACTGCATTTATCTGTACACAGTCTCATCTTCCATTGGGAAAAATAATTTCTTCTTAGATACTGTTTTTTTCCTGGCAGGTTACAAATTTTGAGCTGCATTAATATTTTGGAAGCTTAAGCTAGACTTTAAATGAAAGAAAACTTCAAATTTTAGGCTAGGGACATAGCTCAGTAATAGAAGGCTTGCCTAGAATGTGTGAACTACTTACTAGTTTAATCCTAGTACCACAAAACAGTAATAATTATTCAATCAAGGTTTACACTGTTCTGACAAGAAAATTATACCCCTATGCTACCAAATCTATGGTTCCTAAATTCACACTACAAGCTACTGGCCAACTAAGATTCTGACTGATATAAAGCTCTCCAGATTTCATCAAGTTATAGTGCTAAACACTTTGTCAATTAAACTTATGTTTTTACCTTTTCTGTTCTTTTACTTGAAAATTACTCCAAACTCCACTATCCCTTACCTCTAGGGTACAGCTAAAATTTAAGAACTTAAAAACAGAAACAATCTCTGTACAGTACCTTGGCTTTGCATATAAAGTCAAAAGAGCCAAAAGGGGCATGAAATGACCTGGATAGTTGAAACTGTGAAACATTCCTGACTAGTTCCATTATTCTTATACTATCCTCATCCTCACTAAAAATGAAAAGGGCTGCCTGAGAAAACAAACCCTACAAAATAGGAAGCAATAAAACTGTAGCTACCTTAAACAGATTATTCACCTATTTTTACAGACTCAATTTTTTTTTAATTTATTTTTATCTCCAGACTCAATTATTTAATGTGGCGAGATAACACCTACACAGAACAAGGAGAGCCCTATAGTTAATGCTTTCTAGTGCCAGGTCCTGGCTTTCTTATGTGTGGAGAATGAATGTGATAAACATATTTAAATAATCTACCCTTTAATGTAAAAGGCACACATTGTAGGAGTAATCATTCTATAGCCCAGATTCTGTTCTGTGATCTTTCAACATATCTCAGCAGACAGCAGCTCCTAGTGGGAGGGAATACAGCTAGAAGTTAAAAGAAAATAACAGAGCTGTTTTGCCCTAGACTCCATATTCAGAGACAAAAATGGAACCCTGTGGATCCCGTTCTTTTATTTCATTCTCATAATCTTTTATTACTTAAGAAAACTATTATACTACTACCTCAAGTCCCTGCTACAGCTGTTATGTCAATATCTCCACCATACTATACTCAGAATCTTTGTTTGTGCTTTATGTGAATGCATATGTAGGCCAGAGGACAATCTTGAGTGTAGTTCATTAGATATTACCTACCTTATTTCTGAGACAGGATTTCTCATCTGCCTAAAACTGTCCAAACAGAAAGGGCTGGGCTAACCAGTGAGCCCTAAGGATCCACTTATCTCCATTTCCTCATTGCTGAAATTAACAGGTACATGCTATGCTTGGGCTTCATGTGGGTTCTGGGATTTTTTTAACTGCGGTCTTCATGCTCTTAATGACTGGTCTATCTCTCCAGCCCCTCAAAAGAAAACCTAGAAACTGTCTTTCTCTTAGAGGCCCTTTGTTTATTATTCTAAAACTGAAACAAATGCCCCAACAGATTAACAAACATATGTAACATTTTGTAACCTTAGCCTTAAAGTACCATTAGTCTCATCTCCCATAATTTCTCCGACTTACCCGCCCCAGTGTTCCTTCTACTCTCTACTAGTTTTTCCTCTAAACCACTCTGCTCATTCACCATTGCACCATTTCAAGTAATGGTTCTAAATTTTGTATTTGGTGTGCATTTTCCAACTTCTGAAGCCATTATTAGTCATCACAATAGAGAGCCGGGTAACTACTAGAATTTTATGGGTAGAGGTCATAGATCATTAGTAAGCAGTACAGCATGCCACAAGGAATTGTCTGACCATATAGTGTTTGGTCAATTAACATCAAGGTTAAAAAAACACCGCTGGAGGGTCCCTTCTCTAATTCAGGGAGCCATCAAAATGACATCTTTTGATATACAAGCCTCATTCAAAAACAAACTGAGCAATCTCTCCTACCGCTCCATTTTTTTACACTTTTTATGGCTGTCTTTTTGATGCTAAGAATTGATCTCAGAGCCTCATGTTTAGTAAATACCATATACACTATCACTTTAGCCCACAGCTCAACTCCTTGCATCAAATATTGCTCTCAAGTAACTGTCTGGCCCAATATCCTAGAGTCTTGAAGGTAGATGTTAATAAACATCCTTCTATCTCCCTACACCTATAATGGTTTTACATGAATGAATTTAAGTCAATCATCATAGTTAAGGCAGTAATCAGAGTTTGACTTTTTTTTTTACAATTTCACCAAGATCATATACCTGCTCACCATTTAGCAGTTACAACTATAATCTAAGTCACTAGGTTTGTTGAGGGTACAGTAGGTGGAAAGACATTCCTATTAATCTGGTACATCTAATACACAAATGAAGGGGTGGAGAGGCAGGGAGGGGCTATTAAAGGGTGGGGTACCACACCAGTTGCTGACCACTTAATTAGCTGGGAGAATGAGAAAGAACCTTGCAAAAGCAGACTTACGTCAAAATGACTGTGTTCTCATGGAATTGGCACAGGAAGTATTTTGAACAGTATTTGGGGAGAGCAGGAAGAAATACGAACAACCCCCTGATTACATTTACATGACTAACTTCAATGCATAGTAGAAAGAGGAAGCTCTCAGTGGAAAGAAATTCATAGGCAGAGTCTTTGGTCTTCATTCAGCTGCACAACCACACTCACTTTCCCAGTCAGGTCTGGTGGCTCATGACTCTAATCCCAGAAGTTTTGAGGCTGCAGAAGGAAGATCACAGGGAACTAAAGACCACACGAGAGTATGCGTTACTGGCTCCAAGGATAACAAATGAAAACAGACTGACATGGTGGTAGTGCAACACTTGGGAAGGGAAGTGGAGGCAGGAGTGTCCGGAGTTTGAGGTCAAAGATACATAAGAGTTTGTCTCAAAAAGTGAACGAAAATAAAACAAATACACCTTCCTCAAGTGTACTTCCTTATCCTTTTTCAAAGAATCAAAATCTCTCAAGCTAAAGAACAGTGTTTCCCCACTCTCAGAATGCAGGAAATTGTAAAATTCCCGATTACCTTCACCTGTCAAACCAAAGCCATGAGCTGGTAATATAGCTCAGCTGGTGGAGTACCTGCTCAGTTTTAGTAAATGAAGCCCTGGGTTTGAGATACAGCACTGCATAAACCCTGCATGAAAATACACATCTCTAAGCCAAGCATTCAGGAGGAGGTAGGAGGCCTAAGGTCATATTAAGTTACACATTGAGTTTCAGCCTAGCCTGAAATATGTAAACCCATGTCTCAAAAAAAACAAACTATTATTACCAAAAAAGTGGGAATTCTTTAAAAAAATACTGGAAAGAGAACATATGGGAAATAAATTAGGGCATTAAAAAGTGGGAAATAAAGTTGTAAAATCATATTAGAGTCAACTTTAAGTTTTAAACAAAAGTAGTATCTAAAAAAGTGGGGTAGAGAGATAAAACTAATGACTGGCACAGAAGATGGTGGATGCCTGTATTTCCAGCCACCTAAAGTAGGACTATATTAATTTTATAATTAAATATATAAAGTATAACACCCCTGAAAGCTTTCAAATATTATACCTTGTCTTAAAAGAGAGCTTTGATGTCCTGAAAATTTATACCAAATGAAGTTCACTGTATTTGATAATACATTCTTTTCCAATTTAGCTTACACCACTGGCCTGCTTTCAAAATTGTGTTGTCCCAAGAGATTCTAGCAAAGTATTTATGGAGACTAACTTTAATTTTAATATAGGATGTGACAATTCTGGTTATTTCTTTAAACATTTTATTCCTATTACCTGGAACAGTACCTAATATACACACAGTACAAGTCAGTACATAACTGTCATTTACTACATAATTTAATTTTAAATTACACATAAAGCAAAATATTCAAGATAGAATTAGACTGTGATACACTGATGAAGTAGGATATGCTAGAATTAACGGAGCAATTCTCTAGGGGTAAGTAATTTTCTACTTGGGAACTTTTTGGAAGCACACTGGAGACCTCCATTTAAGACTAATTGAACTGAACTCTGGTAGTGAGCTGAAAAAAAAATGACAAGCCCTCCAGGTTTGGGAACCACTTCTCTTTTCTTCAGGACAGGAAAACTAGGGTGACTAACTACTAAATCTAACCTCTTCATTTGTCTTCCTGTTCAGTCTATAAGTTTATGAATGGACTTAATACACAAACACTTTCCACTAATTTTCAAGAACACTGACTTAAACTCTAATTATGCAAAATACTGTAATTTACAAACTATTTATTAGCTGGCCTCTTACAGAAAAGGTTTGGTTAATCTTTCCTTTAACCTGTGTTGTTATCAAGGAAAGCAACCAAATCCTTTTTTGCACAGTTAAGCTCAGAAACAAGCCAGTCCGCTATGGTTAGAATATGGGTCTAAACATGAACTGTCATGTTCTCAGCTGTCAAAAGTTAGTAATGAACAGACTTAAGAAGCTCATATAATTAGGTGAGAGCAATGTTGAGAGACCTGTGACCAACCACCAAAACTTATGACTTTCAAAATCCACCTTTCAGCAAAAAGTGAGGCACTAAGACCGGAATAGGAGTATTCCTATTCTCCCTTTTCCGCATCTTTCCTTTCCATATTCAAAATGTACAGGTTAAGATCTAATATCCAAGACTAACAGCTCAAAATCATACCAAGAAAAACAATTCCTTTGATAATATTTAGTTAACATAGGTCTAACATGTTCAAAGTTCATATAAATGGTAAGTTACAGAAAAAAAAAGTGTAAGGCATCATAAAATAATGATGCATCTGTATGGAGATTTAGCCCAATTCATTCCAGCAGAGATGTTGGAGGAAGAGGTCCAACCTGGCCATAAGTGGGATTTGGTAGAGGGAGGAAGGCTTCAAACAGGCCTAGCATGAAGGCTTTCTCTGTGCCTGCATTGTTTCCTAAGCACTTTACTGGCCCAGTGATCCTGGCTGAAATCACTCACTTTATTGCCTCAGTTTCTTGGGCTGTATAAGTACTGACAACAGCCCTTATCCCACAATCTCTTGAGTGAATGATGCTTTGATATGAATTAAAGATTAAGGCACTTTCAATAAAATAGCCAACAAAAACACTGACCCCTAGGAGCTAAATTATAAAATATAAAACATGAAAATAGAGGGGCTGGAGAGATGGCTCAGCAGTAAAGAACACTGTTCTTCCAGAGGACCCGGATTCAATTCCCAAAACCAACATGGCAGCTCTTGTCTGTAACTCCAAGAGCTAACATCCTCACACTGACATACATGTACCTAAACACCAGTGCACGGAAAATAAATTACAAAAAACAAAACAAAACAAAACATGAAAGTAGGAGGTTAACTATTTGAAAAAAGAAATGAGCAAGGAAACAGAGGGAGGCAAGAAAGAATGAGGTATCATGATCAAAGTACACAAATATTTAGAAATAACAACTCATTTTATACAATAAAATAATTTTTTAAAACTTAATTGCGGGTATGAGGGAGGGGCTACGGCTGGGATACCTGTGATTAACATAAAAAAATAAAAATTATAATAAAAACACTCACAAAGAGAAATAAATAAAAGATGGAGGGGAAAAATTAATTGCAAATATAGTTTTGGTTCAGCTTTGAGACAAAGTCTTGGTATGTAGACTAGTAGCTGGCCTTGAACTCAAGAGGTCCACTGGTCTCTGCTCCCAAGTGCTGGGATTTAAAAGCTTACACCACCATGGTCAGCTGAAGTTTTCCTTTTGTTTTGTTCAAAAGTTAGTTACCCCTGCTAATGAAAATACAACTTTTTGTTTGTTTCTGTGTAGCCTTGGCTGGTCTGGATCTCAAAGAGATCGGACTGCCTCTACCTCAAGTGCTGGGATTAAAGGTGTGCACCACCATTACTCAGCTAATAGGTGATATTTTAAAAACGCTTTCAGAGTATCAGCTCTGCGACACTTTTTCAATTTCAAACAGTCAAAAGAAAGGAAAGTGAATAACTAAAATGTTTTTCCTGTTCCAATGACTGAACAGTGACAGTATAGTCTAGTTACTTGAGGTGTGTGTGTGTGTGTGTGTGTGTGTGTGTGTGTGTGTGACCTCTATCCAATTAAAGGTCAGGCCATTTAATTTCAAATAAGTTTACATTACTCTCCTACCCACCACCTTCCATCCCATCCCAGCTACTCTGGAAAATAATGCACTTGGGCTATACAGCCAGTTTAAGACAAGCCTGAGCAACTTTGTGAGGCCCTGTCTCAAAATAAAAGAGTAAATAAAGGGAGGGGTGGCACTGGGGATATACAGGTTAATGGCAGAGTTATCTTGCTAAAGCATATTCAAGGCAATGATTTCAATCCCTGGTGCTACAAATCAATTAAGACCCAATTTTTCCATTTAGGGAATCAATCATATTGTAGGTGTTCTGTAAATACCCAAAGGTAAAGAACAAGACCTTATTATATATTAACTGATGAATGATGGTCAAGGTAGTGGTTTAGAAACTGATACTTGTGAACTATGGAAATAGCTTCATGAGAAGAAGGTAGCCTAATATATATGCTATCTTGGTTAAGTTTCTTCATCTCACTGGGGCCATTTTCTTCGGTTAAAAAGGGCAGGGCATCGGTGGTACACCCCTTTAATCCCAGCACTCAGGAAGCGGATGCAGGTGGGTATCTTGAGTTTAAGGGAAGCCTGATCTAACAAAGCAAGTTCCAAGGCTGTCTCAAAAAAAAAAAAAAAAAAAAAACAAGACTAGATTCATTCCAGAATTCATCGTAAAAGGACTATCAGGGCTGGAGAGAGAGCTCAGAAGTTAGGAGTACTTGCTGCTCTTGCAGAGGACCTGAGTTTGGTTCAGTAACTCCAGTTCCAAGGGATCCAATGCCTTCTTTTGGCCCCAAAGGCACTGAATCCTTATGTGCACTTAACACTCACACATATGAAAAAGGGAGGGAGGGAGAGAGAAAGAGAAGGGAGAAAGGGAAGGAAAGAGAAGGGAAAGGAGTCAGCTGTGGTGACCCATGTCTTTAATCCTAGCATTCCAAGAGGCAAATCTGTCTTTTTGTTTTGTTTTGGCTTTTAGAGACAGGGTTTCTCTTCGTAGCCTTGGCCGTCCTGGACTCTTGGTAGACTAGGCTGGCCTTGAACTCAGAGATCTGCCTGCCTCTGCTGGGATTACAGGCCTGTGAATGAATTCAAGGCCAGCTAGTCAACAAAGAAAGCTCCAGGTTAATCAAATGACTCATTCTCATTCACATTCTCTTTCTTTCTGTCCCTGTCTGTCTCTCACACACAAATAGTAAGAAAAAGATTATCCTATCAAGTGATGCCTCTAAGTAGTGAAGAGGAGATTCAAAACAGCAAAAATAGATTTTTTTTTTAAAGATCTGGTTAACATGTCTCTTTTCAGCCTGTATGTATGTATACATGCATGCTCATGTGCACCCCTGGCGTCCACAGTGGTCAGAACGTAAGTTATGGATGGTTGTGAATCTTTAGGTGGGGAGAACTGAATCCAGGTCATCTGGAAAAGCAGTAAGTACTCTTCATCATGGAACCAGCCCATGGAGAATTATGGAATGAAAATAGCCACAACAGACACTGGGTTTATTTGCCCTGTTTCCTTAGGGCCTCATGCATGCTAGGGTAGTGGAATGCTACCACCAGGTTAGATCTCTATCCTTATAATTATTCTTACTGGGACACAAGAATCCTAATATCTTTAGTGAATTTTAGAAAATGTGATTAAAGTTCTCTTGTATTACTTTTCTGTGTTTTGAGACAGGAGCTCACAAACCTAAGCTGGACACAAACTGGCTGTATAGCCAAAGATGACTTAACTCCTGATCCTTCTGCCTCTACCTACCAAGTGCTGGGGTTGCAGGTACTACTTACTGCCACATCATCTGAATCTGAGATTTTTATGTATTAAAAAAAAAAAACTGAAATTTTCTGACATGTTATTGGGGCTAAGATGATGACTATTATAGTATGTTTGTAGGGAAAAGGTACGGGAAATTATTTTTTATTATAAAAATTGAGACATTTACTTAAATGTGATCTTTGCCAAAAGGCTCAGAAGTGAATAAAATTTCTCAGACACATCCATGAAGTCCTACGTACATATGTTCCTTACATGCATAGTCAGCAAATGACTTTTGGTTGTTTCATAGTTTGGTACTTCAGACTGGGTCCCTATGAAGCAGATTTCCCTTAAACCTTCTAAGTACCTGTAGAGTGTACAGACCTGCCATGCCACACTGACAAGCTTCCAATTTTACTCTGGGTGATTACTCTGCCTCGACTGTGTGTCAGAATAATTTGTGGAACTTTTCCAAAGTATTTTTGTCTTAGTCTTGTTCTCTAGATAACAAGTTTGGACCAGGAACTGGGCATTTAAAAAAAAAAAACACAAAAGGAAGGCAAAGTAAAAAGTACTTGGAGTACAAGCCTAAAGACCAGAATTCTGTCTCAGTAATCCAAAACAGTAGAGGTTTGGTTTTGCAGTTCTTTTTAGAGGAAGGAGAGGATTTGCATCCCTGCACATTGTGTTGTTAGATAATACTCTTGAACCTAATTTTCTCAATTAAAAATTCCTGACTCAAACACAGGGAGAAGTTAGAATATATAAAAATACAAGAAAGTTAACAATATGGTGTTTGGATGGAGATCCAGAAACAATGAAATTTTGTAAACTAGGCTTGCTTCTCAATTTGAGAAACATTTAAGATTCAGAAAATTTACCAGCAGGAAAAGAAAGATAACATGCAAAATAATCAAAGTATTATGTGCTTTACAAATAAAATCTAAATTCAATAACTACAAAATATCACTTCCCCAGCTTTAGGGTCTCAAAGTCAAGCTAATCCATGTGCTATTACTATTATATTTGTGTGTGTGTTTAGGTCAGAGGGGTGCCAGATCCCCTGGAGCAGCAGTTACAGTTTGCAGGTTGCCTGATGTGGGTGCTAGAAATCCAACTTAGGTTCTCTACAAGAACAGTATGTACTCTTAACCACTGAGCCATTTCTCCAGCTGCTGACACCCATATACATTTCAAATAATTTTCTCTCACCACCTTAACAAAGAGACTGGCTGCAGTTAAGATCCTGGAAATATAAAAACTTTAAAAATTGACCATTAAATAGAAAAAATTAACAAATATGTTTTCATGTGTCCAACTAATCAAAAACTAAATGACTGGCAGATCATGACAAACATACCTAAGTGGCATTATTAATATGGCAAAGAAAAATAACTTCTAAAGAGGTACCATTAAACTGCTCTTCTAGAAATTATCAGAAAATGTATTTCAAGATCCTGGAAGACAAAAGAACCAGTGTAAATCCTGATAACAAAGGGATCCCCATGAAATGCTCCATAATTTATGGATAAAATCTGCTTTTCAAAGTTACTTTGAGAAAAAAAACTAAGATTCTTGCCCATTCTGTTCTTTAATCCCTCCAGATGTTCTCTTAAATTCTACCAAGGTCAGCAAACAAAAGGAAGAAACAGCATGAGAACATTAAGATAAGGGCATATTTGTTTGGTGGGGGTGATGGAAGTAGGGAGTGTGAAGAAAAAGCATGAAGAAATTCATGTAGTTTAAAAACCGGATTTTTGTAGTGACAGAAAGGAAAACATACTTTTTGATTTCACCTTTGGAACATCAATTTCAAATACTTCTGGCTTTCAGTCTACCTGGAACAATAAGGTTTAATAATAATAGGTAAAATAATGAGAAAAAAATTAATAATGTTTAATAAAGTATGACAAAGCATGTAAGTTTAAACACTTCAAAAACAAATGTTGGTATTTCTGTATATTTAATACCTAAATCTTCCAAGAAATTGAAAGACATTTTGCTGAAGCCAAAATGGCAGCCTGGTGATTCAGTAGACTAGAACCATCTAAAGAGTTTGTAGTCTTTTAAGGTCAAGTGTACTGGCTAAAAATCCACAACCTAATTGTGGTTAACCAGTCCTTATAATAAAGGGAGCTAACGAGCTCTAACAGATATCAGCTGCAAAGTTTCCACATAAGTACACCCAAAATATTTCTTCGTAACTAAAAACTATAGAAAAGGAGATACAGAAGGCTGGTGGTGGGTCTTAAAATTTTTTTTATGTTACCACGAATGCCTCTTCTAACAACAGAAGCAAGAAAATTAACCTAAGCCCACAATTCCGTCACTTACACCCAACTACAAGCTGCAGCCCTGAAAATTCAACTAACGGTGTAACTACGTAACTTCCACAAATAATAGGGTGCTTAAATTTAGCACATTGTATCGAAAAAAATCCTCACATTCCAGCAGCTGAAGAAACACAAAGTTTAACAAACCCCCCCCCCCGGCTCCCCACCTATTTAACCGTTTCACAATGAATGAGCAGCAAGCCGTTTACCAAGCCTGAACCCTCACGTCACAAACATGTGAAGGGTTTGTTAGTCACACAAACTCGCACATGCTAATATTTTCCCTTTTTCTCTTCTCCGCCGGGAGCAGTTAAAAATAGCAAGGTGGTAGGTCTACTCTCCCTTGGAGGCGGTTTCGGCAGCAAGCCCTCCTTCCTGGCCCGCGGCCGCGGGCGGACGAAAGGAGGGCGAGGGAGCCGCGGGAGCCCGCTAGGCGGCTCGGCCTCCCCGGGGCGCGGGGCCGCCGAGCCGCCGAGCGACTGCGGGAGACCGCGGGAGAGACGGAGGCGGGGGGAGAGACCGACGGGCCCGCCAGCCCGGCGTCGCCGAGGCCTAGCCTCCCGCTCCGAATCACTCCACCTCAGTAATGGCGTTCGGTGTCAAGTGGAACAGGCCGAGGGCGTCCGCGGCGTCCCCGGCGGCGGCGGCGGCGGCGGCGGCGGCGGCGTCCCAGGCGGCGGCGGCGACAGCGGCGTCCGCGAGCTTGGGGGGGCGCGTGAACCCAACAACCCACCCCCCCGCCGGGGGGTGGGCCCGCGCGCCCCGCGCGTCACCGCCGCCGCGCGTTCTGAGGCGACCTCACGCGCGGGGCGGCACGCCGCGCCCGCTCCGAGCCTCCATCCTCCACCTCTCCACTCCAGTCAGGACGGGAAGGGGAAGGAAGGGGAGGGCCCGAGCCGTCAGCCATTTTCCCTGCCAGTCGAAAAAACACACAGGCACACGGACATACACACGGCCCGACACGCTCCCTCACACCGACGGACACACACACACACACACATACTCGCGGGACGCCGGCGGCGGGCGTGCACAACGGAAGCTCCCGCGCCCCCGCCGAGCCCCCCTTTGGGGGCGACGGCCCGCCGCCGCCGTACCCCCCCCTCGGTGGGAGACACCCCTCTCTCTCTCTCTTCCCCCCTCGCTCTCTCGCCAGCACAGTCGCACACCCCTCGCGCCGCCCTCCCCACCCCTCAGGGCAGCTGTCGGGCCCGGTGGCGGCAAGCGCGGCCCCCTGGCCGCCCCACCTCCCGTTCCCCCCACCCATCCACCCAACACCCCAACACCCCGAGCCGACTCGAATACTCACCGAACACAAACCAGGGCGTCTTCCAAGAAGCGGGGCAAGGCAGGCAGGAGGGCGGAATGCGAGGGGGGGTTGGGAGAGAGGGGAAGAAAAAAAAAAAACCAAAACAAGGTGCAGCCGGGACGAGAGGCCTAAGCTGGGAGCATCCCCAGCCGAAGGCTGACTGACGAGGGACGACACACAAAAAAGAAAAAAGAAAGCCCTGCTGAGGCCGCGGGCGCCGCCGGGGCTCGGGGCGCTCTCCGCGGCCGCACAGGCGGTCGGCTCCTGGCCCTGGCCGCCTCCTCCTCCCTCGCGGCCGGCGGCGGCCCTCTTTTCCCCCTTCTCCCCCTCGGGCTGGGGCGCTCTCTGCGCTCACTCCAGCTCCGGGCGGTGCGTTGCTCCTGCGTCACCTCCTCCTGCTCCTCCTCCTGCAGCGGCAGTTTCACCTTCCCCTAGTCGCCGCCTCTGGGCCCCCACAGTCCGGGCCTGCTCGCTTCGCCGCCGGCGGCTCCTCTCCTCACTCCACCCCCCGTCACCTAACCCCAAAAGCACCGAGGCCCGAGGGTTGGGAGGTGGGGGGGAGATCAAGGCAGCCGCCTCCCCGTGAAGGGAGAGGCGCGGCGACCGGCGGGGTCCCGCGAGGCCCTGGGGGTGGGTCGTGAGGGAGCCGGTGCCAGGCAAAGGGGAGGAGGAGGTTCGCTGGGGCAGAGAGGAACGGGCGGCCCCGGACGGGCCGGGCTACACTGGGGTTGCGGCTCCGCCGACGGCGGAGGCTAGCTTCCGCGACCCGGGTTAGCTCCCACGGCCTCGTCAATATGGCGGATCCAACGGGTCAAAAAAGACAAAAAAGAAAGAAAACCCGCACAGCCGGCGGCGGCGGCGGTGGCGGTGTCGACGGCGGCGACGGTGGTGGTGGCGGCGGCGGCGGCGGCTGTGGCAGCGGCAGCAGCAACCACGACGGCGGCAGCGCAGACTCCCACTAGTCCCAGCGCCGCCCAAGCCTTACAGCTTCTCCGCCCCCCCCGCCGGACCGCCCCCTTGAGGTCCCGCCCCCTCAAGGTCCCGCCCCCTCCCTTGTCCAGCCCCCTTGTCGGCCGGCTGGCCCCTCTCTCCTCCCGGTTACACCTCGGCCTGGTGGGGGAGCTGGAGGAAGAATGGAGAGCCGCTAGGGGGCTGGACAAGGCGGCGGACGCCTTGGAACTCTGCGGGCTGGGTGGGGGAAGGGAAGACAAAAAAGATCGTTCGGAGGGTGGGAGGGGCCCGTACCGTGACTTCTAGACGGCCCCTGCAGGGGTTCATGCGAGAACTGGAGACTCTTCCTACCCTTCAGCTAAGGGCCCCCGGCCGAGAGCTGACGATGGCCCCAGAACACTCTGAAGAGGAGGGCGGGGTGAGGGGCAGGGAGAGAGCCCGCAGGAGAGCTGGCATGCGGCACGGGCGAAGCGGCTGGACTGTCGGGAGTGGTGGGTTGTGAGGACAGGAAAGGGTTAAGCGCGCAAGCTGCCGCCGCGTCGCTGAGTTTGACTAGGGCTGCTTGTTTTTGTTCCATTGTGAACTATGGCCACGCCTCCAAGTGCCCGGATGGTGACGTCACCGGCCTCCCCCTCCCCTTTTCCGGAATGGTGCGGGGGGGGGGGAGTGGGACGGAGAGACTTGATTCCTGGGTCCCAGCGCTAGGCGGCTGCAGCCGCGGGGCTGGAGGGTCCCGACACGAGTACAGGAACTGACCCTAAGTGGTGGTGGCAAGTCGCGACGGTTTGGCCACCTGCTCCCTGCCAATAGGAGGAAGGTGTGGCTAGAACGCCTTCCGACTTGGGGCCTCCTTCCCACTCTGAGGGAGGCGCTTTAAGCAGCTCATTCACAGGGTCCTGCAGCATCAATACCTGAAAGCATTTCGTTAGCCTTAAAGGCACCATGACTGAGGACATTTTGGACACAAGAATCCTTAAAACAGTAAAGACAAACATTGTACACCGTCCCTGACAGCTTAGCTTCTCAGTAATACTAAATGAATGCTAAATGAAGCAAAATGAATTTCAATTGCCGTACCATCAGCATCATTCAGTGTGAGAACCAGGAAAGGATTTATGAACCCATCCGCTATGTTGGGGACTATTTTCTGCATATTGAGAATCCCAAGTGCAGGCCGCAGAACAAAAACTTATCAGAGCAATCTCAAACGTTGATAGGGTTGGAACAATCCTATACCCAACATAATGAAGAGGAAATAAATACAATTACTGATCTACCACATTTTAACTTCAAAATGCCTGTTTGCAGCAAATCCCAAATAAAATAACAAAATTCTATAGCATCCATTATAGTTCATATAGGATTGTTGAACTTATTCTATAAACACATTCATTTCTAATAAAGGAGTGTTAAATGGAATCCCAAAGAATTTAAGTGACAGCACGTTTTACTGGTGTAATTTTTAAACCATTTCTCTATGCAACACAAGACTGTTTACAAACTTTTCCCCACAAAAACTAGTAGTATACCCTAAACACAGTATTGATAGTCCTTATAACTCAACACGTGTAATTTTGTTTGTATAATTACTTCTGTGTATGCTTTCCCTTGCTTATGGGGCCTCCAGAGAGATTCTACCACCCATGTAACTAACACTCTAAATTGGCTAAGCATATGGTGGGTTTTATTTAATCCCCAGAACCTTCTGAAACAGCCAGATATCTATTTCTAGTCTTGATGTTAGATTGAGAAACAGAACTTGTAAGTAAATACAGTTCACTTAGCCACATCTAAAGTGCATCTTTAACAAAATGTCCTTGGTAGCCAATTCTATTCAACATTATACTTGAGCCTGTAGACAGAGAAGGAAAAGAAATGAAAGACATCCAAATAAGAAAGAAACAATTAAAACTTTCCTTGCAAACAACATGATGTTATACAGGGAAAATCCTAGGTAATCAACTATAAAACAACAATAATAAAACTAACACATGATTTTTAACTAGACTGAGGCTATAGATCTGTCTACCTCCCCTATCTTCTTAAAAAAAAAAAGCTATCCCATCATACCCTATAAATATGAATACTATGTGTCCATTTAAAATAACAGCATAACCCTTTTTGGCAACCTAGAGAATGTTAAAAAAAAAAAAAAACCTCTGTAAACCATTAATAAAGAATTAACATCCATAACATATATTACAAAAAACCACAACAGCAAAACAAACAAAGCCCTTCAATACCGAAATAAGCAAAAGAGTCTAGAGTGAGTTTTAGGACAGGCTGGTCTAAATAGTGAGTTCTAAGACAGCAAGGACTACACGGAAAAACTCCATCTCGGAAAAGCAAAATATTAAAATAAAAGCAAAAGAGGCTGGTGAGATGGCTCAGTGGGTAAAGGTGTTTGCTGTCAGGCCTGACAACCTGAGTTTGATCCTTGGAATCCATATGGTGGAAGGAGCAAATGGGCTCCTCCAAGCTGTCCTCTGATCTCTTGCATGTATGCGCATGTACACACACACAGAGACACACACATACACACATACACAATTTCAAAAATGTAAAAAATAAGCAAAGGGAACTGGGCATAAGGCAATTGCAGTGGCCTACGATCCCAGCACTCTGGCGGCAGAGGCAGTGGCAGAAGAATCTTCAGTTCCAGTCCAGCCTAAGTTATACAGTTAACCTATCTCAAAAAATAATATTAACATTTAAAAATAAAAATAGGCAAAATATTTGAACACACATTTGCCAAATATATGAATGGCCAATGAATATATGAAAAAAATACTTATCATTACCATTCATTAGACAAATGCAAATCAAAACCACGTGAGATAACACTTTATAGTCATTAGAAAGACTATTACAGAAAAAAACAAACTAGCAAGCAAGGAGATAACAAGTGTCAGCCCCAATGCAGAGAAATTTAAATTCTACCTTGTTGGTGGAAAAGTAAAATGGCGCAGCTGCTATTGAAAGCAATAGGGCAGAGCCTCAAAAAGATCAACATAACGTCTCTACACCAAGGTTCATAGCAGAATTAGTCACAATAGCCAAAATGCAGAACCTACCCAAATGGTAAGTAGACGAATGGATAAATAAAATGTGGTACACATACACAATGAAATGTTACTCGGGCCTTAAAAAGGAATGAGACTGAGAGACACTAGAATGAACGTGAACCTTGGACACACACTAAGTGAAATAAGCCAGATACCAAAGCTCCCACGTGATTTCACTTCTGGGTGGTACTTAGAATAGAACAATAGAGAAAAAGTAGGGAAGAGGCTGTAGGAGCGCAAGCAGTAAAAAGGATGAGCACTAGGGTTTCATGAACATGGGATTTCTGCGGAGATGACCAAAAAAAAAAAGTTGGGCAGTGGAAAATGGTGATGATTGTATAATACCGTCAATGTACATAATGCCACAGAACAGTACATTTAAGGTAGTTACAATGGTAATTTTTATGTATGTTTTACTACGAATTTTTAAGGGTGGAAGGCTGTGGGGTATAGCTCAGTAAGGCTTAGCATAAGTGAGGCTCTGGAGTCAAGTCTCAGTACTCTTCCACCTCCATCCAAAGAGGAAAGAAACTCCCGTCAAAGACTGGTAATCTCCTAGAGGAATCTATATATCACATCCTTACCAGTAGTTCTAGTTTTAACTCTTAAGTTCTTCTCCAGCTACTCTCCAGGAGGAAGTATACACTTGGCTCCTAGGGTGGGCGTGGCTACACAACTGCCCACTTTGACATCTCCCATTCAGTTCCACGAGCCAGGCAACCTTAAGAGACTGAAGAACTCAGTGGCTGGCTCTTTGATCACCTCCCCCTGAGGGAGGGGAGCAGCCTTACCAGGCCACAGAGGAGGACAATGCAGCCAGTCCTGCTGGGACCTGATAGGCTAGGGTCAGATGGAAGGGGAGGAGGACCTCCCCATCAGTGGATTTAGAGAGGGGCATGGGAAGAGAAGAGGGAGGGTGGATGGGATTAGGAGGGGATGACACTACAGCTGGGATACAAAGTGAATAAACTATGATTTATAAAAATATAAATAAATATTTAAACAGTGAAAAAAAGAGAGAATTAAGTTTAACGCCACAGTACAACGGAAATGAAAATTCACTCTAGTTCAGCCCTTTTTTCTCACTTCCTTTATTTTGGTTTCTCTTTCCTTAACAGTTGTCCTTTCACATTGAAGACTAATTTTTTTTAACTTCCTGGTTTTTTCCCATTAAGACAGAATCTTATTAGACCCCATTTCCTCATAAAATTTACCATTGCACTCTGTCCCCTGTCCACACTACCCCCCAAAAATATTTGCTAAGTATATTCATTGCTTACTAGCATACATCCTAAAACATTTCTTGAGGACGAATTTCAAAGAAGTTTTGTAGGCAAGGGGTTAAATGTTTCTCCCTACAAAAACATTTAGAAATGGTCTGTCCATCTTGCTCTGTTGGTGCCTCTCAAAAACTAATCTACGTCCAGTCAAGGACTTGAATACAAAGTCCAGCAAGAACAGCAAGCGTCCTATACCTGCCTACTTGAGAGAGTTAAAGTACATATTTTAATCTTGGTATCTACACCAGCAGTCACCAGTGAATATTGTAGCCATTACAAGGAGAACACCAAGGACAAGCTAGTGAAGAACTTTTATCAAATCAAAGAATATTGAAGTTTAGCTATTAAATAAGCCTTGAGAGTGTACCATTCATATATAGAATTGGATAGTTGTCTCAAATTTCACAATAAAACCTTCATCCACTTGATATTAAGTCGTGAAAATGAACGAAGATTTCTAAACTATTCACAAAAAGAGACATTTTAATCAACTGCGTTGTTGTTGTTGTTTCCCCCTCCGGGATTTTGTGCTCTTTTAATTTTGTCAGCTATTTGCAACTTGTAATTTGTGCTGATCCTTTTCTCATTGTAAATATTTGATTTTTTATCTCATTTTGTGTTTTAATTTTGGAAAGCTACTTCTTTTTTTTTAATTTATTTATTTTTATCTCAATCACAGGTTAGGTACTTTGCATCCCAGGCGTAGCCTCCTCCCTCATTCCCTCCCACCCTCCCACTCCCTCCCTCATCTCCCTCCTCCCCGCCCCCTCCAAGTCCACCAACAGGGGAGGACCTCCTCCCCTTCCATCCAACCCCAGCTTATCCTGACTCTTCAGGGCTGGCTGCAATGTCCTCCCCTGGGATCTAGCCTGTCTGTCACTCCCCGGATTGTATGGGGGAGGGTCAAAGAGTCAGCCATCAAGATCATGACTGAAACAGTCCCTGTTTCCCTGAATAGGGTCTTCAGTCCTACACCGAGCTATCATGGGCCCCATCTGAGCAGGGGTTCCAGGCCACATCTACACATGGTCCTTGATTGTAGAAACCGTCTCATACAAGACCCCTGTGCCCTGCTCAGTTTGGTCTTTGTGGAGCTCTTGTCTCCTCAAGTCTCAACAACCTCCCCCAGATCTATCATTACTTCTCGCCCTCTGTCAGAGGCTTGATCGAGAGCCTTAATATCTGCTCTGATACATCGCTACATTGACCTCCCCAGAGGACCTCTTTGGCATGCTCCTGTCCTGTTGCTTGTTTTCTCCTCCACTCAATGTCCATCCCATTTGTTCATTCAAACAAGCATTGATCCTTAGTGAAATAGATTTCTGTCCCCCGTGCTTCTCTGTGGCTTCTTATCTTTAGTGGTCTGGCCTGCCGCTCTGTAATTCCCCTAGGTTTGTTCCTTCATGTGGACCCGTCTTTGGGCATCCTGCCCTGCACAGGATCAGGGCACTCATCTTCCACCTTACCAGGTTTTAAGGTTCTCTTCAAAATCAAGGTAAGGAAAGCATGGTGGCCCATGCCTTTAATCCCAGCACTCAGGAGGCAGAGGTTGGTAGATCTCTAAGTTTGAGACTAGCCTGGTCTACAGAGTGAGTTCTGGGACAGCCTACGGAGAGACCCTGCCTCAAAAATTGTCAATGATAAGGGATTTCTTCCTTTAGGAATGAACACTTCCAGTTGTGATCTGTATGTTAGCTTTATCTGCATTTGGCTAGTGTGCAGTTAGCAACAGAGACTGGACAGCTGTAAGAATTCAAGATTTAAAAACTGAGACCTGAAAAGGATGGCTGACTCCCAGGGCTGATTCACGAGGCTCCCAACAGGAAGCATCAGTTAATATTTGTTCAGTGAGTCTATAGTCTTCATTCAAAGTGTTAGGACACTCCTTTTGCCTCAGATTACAGGCATCTTCAGATGCTTTGCTTGAAATTTTAAGGGTTCTATTTTTTTATGCTTTGTGCAAACCACTACAGTATAAAATAATTGGATCTTTTTTGTTTTTCTTGTAACAAAAGGCAATTCTGTGTGATTCCTAGTACATGTTTCTTTAGTCTGAGAGGGAGGATCACACTATGACACAGATTCTGCCTCACTCCTGACAGTAGTATGTTCTAGTAAGGCTCTTCACAGAGGTGTAGCTCAGATACTTACCTGTCTGGAATTGTCTGAATTTTCTGGGTTTTCCCTGTTGAAAATATAAGCCTCCTAAGTTTATTGTATGCAAACACACACACACACACACACACACACACACACACACCATGACTCTCTCATTTTCACAATCAAAATGTGATATTTTATACGATCACTGTCTTGATCTTTATCCTTGCCTTCTCTTTTGGGAACAGAGAAAATGACCGGAGCTAGAGAGATGGCTCAGCATTTTAGAGTACTGGCTGCTCTTGCAGAGGACCCAGATTCACGTCCAGTACCCACACGGTAGCTCACAAGCATGTGTAGCTCCAGTTCCAGGGGATCCAATGCCCTCTTCAGACATGGGCACCAGACTTGCATATGGTGCATATACATACATGCAAGCAAAATACACACATAAAATATACATAAACCCTTTTTCAAAAAAAGAAAAGAAAGAAGGACCATTATTAAAATTTATAACATAGACAAAATTATAAGGGATTTTTGGTTGGTTGGTCGGTTGGTTAGTTGAGTTTTTTGTTTTTTGTTGTTGTTTTGTTTTGTTTTGTTTTTTGAGACAGGGTTTCTCTGTTTCAGCCTCTCTACACCAGGCTTGCCTCAAACTCACTAACTTCTCTCCCTGCCTCAGCACTCTCAGGAATGCTGGGATTAAAGGTGTGCACCACCACTGCCCAGCTCAGGATTTCGTTTTTTAACAATCTAGTTTCTTAATAGAATTGTTTTGAAATTTTTAGAAAAAGCTGTTAAGACACAGATCTCCAAAATCATTCTGAGAAATTGAAACAGCTTCTTTAAATCCTTTGTAAATAACATAGCAATGACTTGAAAGCTCTGTTTTACTCAGAACTTCCTAGAATTAAGACTGGCAGGTACCAAGAATCCAATTAAAACAGAGACTTCCCAGACAATTCCACACCAGGCTACTGAAGTGTGAGTTATTTAAGAATTTCCAAGTTCAAATTCATTAACTGAGTTCATATGTTTGAGTGTGTTCATACAGTAATACTTTATTAATGACACCCTGCAATTCAGAAGAGGCCCCTTTTGCTAATTCAAAGAGGCCCCTTTTTTCCTTTCAATTAGCACTAGTAAGATTTAGTTTTATGTTTATTTTTGTATTCTAAGCATTGCATGTTTTGTTGATAAAAACAGACATTCTTTCTTGGCTCTTAAGCATCTTTTCTCCCTTACTCCTTTACATGAAGATTTCTTGCCAAGCATTGGTGGCATGCATCTTTAATCCCAGCACTCAGGAGGCAGAGGCAGGCAGATCTCCGTGAGTTCAAGGCCAGCCTAGTCCAGTGAGTAAGTTTCAGGACAACCAGAGATACACAGAGAAACCTTGATTCAAAACCACCTCTCCACCCCACCCCACCCCGAACACACACACACACACACACAAACTATCACAAGAAGATTTCCTCTTTTTGGAAAAACAGGAATGGCTACTTGTCAGCTGTCTAGCACAAACTGACTCCTTTCCACTTTTAGGTTTGTTCCAGGACCTCTTGCTGCCTTTGGAGGTTGAGTGGGGCAGAAAGGCAGACATGCCGGCTCTGCCCTTGACTCTGGCAGCCCTTGTGGTTGTTTACAGGAGCTGCCGTTGGAGGCTAGCTGCTCACTCTCAGTTTGCTTAAGCACTCAACCAGCCTTTTTCCTTGGTCAAGTCCTTCAACAAACATGGAACTGCTTATTGAAAGAGTGACGTTTGACAGCTTTTAAATGTGCACTGCAAATGGCAATTTAACAAGTGGTATGGCCAACAGAAGCAGCATGGCCCAAGCTGTTCTGGAAAAAGGCTTTCCATTAACTTTAAAACATCCGGACACCAGAAGCTCAAAGCAAACAAACCTCTCCTATGTATCACACAGAAACAACCTTTAATGGAATATGATGACATTACAAAAATGTCTGGCCAATAAAAAAGAAACTGTCTCGTGTTCTACCACCAAAATCAACAACTGATGTCATTTTAACAAATTTCCTTTCAGATTTATTTGAATGATCAGTTTTTCTAAAACTTCATTCTTAATATAATGAAATTTGGAACATTTGGAAGGTTTTGTTTTGTTTTTGAGATAAGGTGACCTCAAGTTTGCTTTGTAGCTGAGGCTGACCCTGGATCATTAACCCTCCTGCCTCTCTTAAATGCTGAGATTACAGGCACACCTTGCCACATCTGGGTTAAAAACTGAGAGACAAAAGTATTTTTCACAATACTGAAATACAACTGCTTTAATTTGTTATATATATCGTTAATAATCTTTGAAGATTGCAGTCTTTATTTTGAGAAGTAGTAGGTGTATATGAGCATTTCTTTTTCAAATGAGCATTGATTCACTATACAGGATTGAGCAAATATCAGCATGTTCTTTCTTTTCTCCACTACTTTGTTTTCTTTGACTGACCTTGAACTCTTCAAGCTCGGCCTGCCTCTGCCTTCCACACATGAGGATTAAAGGCGTGCACCACCACTGCCCAGCTCTCTACTTACTTTGAAACCAATTTTCAAATGTTTCGCCTATCATTCCACATCTGGATATTTAGAACTGACTCTTTTTAAATCAATAGTAACCCACTAGGTAAATGCAGTAAAGGATAACCGGTCCTTTCCTGATAAATATTTGTTATGTTATTTAATCTTTTTTGCTATGATAAGAAAATGCTGACTTCCACTTTCTGACCCAGCACATGAGGATCTTAGGAGTCATCACTACTGACCTTTCAATAACAGAAAAGCAAAACAATCTTAAAGTCAACAACTCCTCTTAGATCAATCAGAAAATTGAGGTCATAAGGTTAAGTGCTGCAAACATACACACATACACACTACAGAAGCATGGAAAATTTAGAAAAATCACTTTGGAACAGAAGCCTCCAGCTAGCGCCAGACGAGGGGTAGAACAGTTAAATTGCAATTGAAAGTACATGTGGACAATCTTGAGAGCAAAACTACTAGCTGATGAGGGGTTCTATACAATTTTGTGAGTTTTACATACAGGAACCTACCAGGTTCCAAGGGTGTGCCTTTGAGGATGTTTCAGGAAGGTATCACCTGCTTCTCAGCCAAACAGAAGAAACTATTTTGAAATATTCTTAGAGGATTTTGTTCTCAACAAAAAAACATGCCTGCAAAGAAAAGTATTTTACCAAAGTCTAACCATGTTGAGCGTTATCATTCTAACCAAACTGGAGGCCTCTACCCTTTGACACAGGGAAAAGGGATGCCAGGCTTCAGGCCCCTCCAGTCTGCCAACATAGATGAGGAGGGTAAGAAACACAGGCCAAACTCCCAATCTAGCCAGTCAGTTGCACAAGCTCACTAAAAGACTGACACTCAATGTACAAGACTGTAGCATCTTTCCCCCTGTCCGCCAACACTGCAGCCCCATCACTGCAGACTCAATCACTCCAGCAATTTTTACCCTTTATCTCGCACCTGCCTGTTAACAAGAACATTAAAAGCACACTGAACAAAAATTAAATACAATTTGAAGAACTAACCACCAGAAGCATAATCAGATCTTAGAGAGATACTGGTCATAGTAGCAGGAATTTAAAACCACCACACTATACTATGAGATCTAATAAAAAATAAAATAAAATGTGGAATACATTCAAAACAGGCAGAAACTCTAAGAATCCATAGCAAATTCTAGAAATCAGAGTGGGAGCCACAGATGTAGACAGTCATAGGCTGTGGACTTGGTATGAACAGAGCCCTAAATGCAATCCCCAAATGGTGCAAGCACAATCGCACACACACAGTCCAAATAGTTGTAGTAGAAACTAAGAGCACCTTTGACAGTCTCAACTGTAGCTTGGATGTGCAGTCAAGAAAAATGTTTGAACATGAATATAGGCCAATAGAAGCCGCCAAAATGTTAATGCAAAAGAGAAAGTACAGACGGACAGGCAGACGGAGGGTCAGAGAGACTGAAGGAATTTAGGGACTAGAGAGATGGCTCAAAGGTTAAGAACACTGTCTGCTCTTCCAAAGGACCTGGATTTAATTCCCAGCAACCACATCACAGCTCACAACTGTTTATAACTCCAGTTCCAAAGGATCTGATATCCTCACACAGATATAGAAGCACACAAAACACTAACGCACATAAAATAAAAACAAATCTTGAAAAAAGAAAAAAAGAAAAGAAACTTGCCGGACTCAGTGGCACATGCCAGTAATCCCAGCACTCTGGGAGGCAGAGGCAGGCAGATCTCTATGAGTTTGAGGCCAGCCTACAAAGTGAATCCAGGATAGCTAAGGTTACACAGAAAAACCCTGTCTCAGAAAAAAAAAAAAAAGGAAACTGAAAAAAAGAAGAATAGAAGAAATATTTAATGCAACACTAGCTGAGAATGTAACAGCACTTACAAATATTTACTTTTATTTTATGTGAATGTGTGTGCCTTCATGTATCTATGAATGTACATATACCACATGTGTGCCTGGTGCCAACAGAGACTTGAAGAAGGAATGAGATCCTCTTTAGTAGGAGCTTTGAGCGTCCATGTAGTTGCTGGGTCCGTTTCAGATTCACTGCAAGAACAGCCTGAGCCATCTCTTTAGCCCTGAATTCCCTGGTGGGAGGGGGGGTTGTTTTGTTTTGTTTGAGTCAGAGTAGCCCTGAATTTCCCAGGATTTTTTTTTTTTTCGAGAATGGGTCTCTCTATTAAGTAGCCCTCGCTGTCCTGGGACTCACTCTATAGACCCGGTTGACCTCAAACTCAGGGATCTGTCTGCCTCTGCTCCAGAGTGCTGGGATTACAGGCTTATGCCACCACTGCCAAGCTGAATTCTCCAGTATTAATAATGATAGATGCCAGCCACAGATGCAAGAAGATCAGAAAACATTAAGCAGGATAAATCCCCCCCAAAATCAATATCTAGGTATCATATTCAGTCCCATAATATGAAATATCATATTCATTGTAGAATTTTTTTTGAAAGCACCTTATCTGCAGAGGAACAAGAAGAAAGATGACATTAGGTTTCTCTTTCGAACTCCTTGCAAACGAGAGTAGAATGAACTATTTCAAGTGTTGGGGTGGGCACACAAACTAGACTCCTGTATCCAGCCAAATGACTCTTTAAATGTGAAGAAGAAATATTTTTCTCAGACAAAGTTCTATGGCCGGTAGAATTATCTAGAAAGAAATGTTCAAAGAAGCTCCTCAATTATATAGGTCAGAAACTCAGATCTCCAGTGAGAGAAGGTTAGAAAAGAAATAAATGGAGGTAGTGTTAGCATTTAGGCAGCCTGCTTCTCTGTTGCCTAGCAACCTATAAAGTTATCATTGGTAAATACCCCTCTCTTTTGCTCTCTCCCCTTTCTCTGTTGGTGCGCCTCTCCCTTCTCCTATAATGTTTCTCTCCTTTCCTCTCTCTCCATCTCCATCCAATAAACCTCTTCCATATAATATCTGTTGTGTGCATCATTTTTAAAAAATAACAGGTAGGATATAATCTTTGGCATTTCATCTTAACTGACCTACTAGTAGTTTTTTCAAAATCATAATGGCAAAAGAATATTCAGTGGCTATAGCTGATGAATAACTAAAAACAATGACATTTATGTCATGAACAGTGGAAAAGGAGTTCCAGGAATATTCTGTTAGAAGTTTCTTTAACACCTGAAAACAGTGTAGTTATTTGGAAGTGGATTCATAAGGGCAGGTTTGTTTGGGTTTGTTTCATTTCTAAGACAGTCTCCCTATTTTGCTCAGGCTGGCTCCGAACTCAATGGGCCCAAGTGAGCTTCCTACACTAGCCATCCAAGTTGTTGGGACAACAGCAATAGTAACTGTCCTTGCTATTGTGTAACAAAAATCTACCTGTCTACTTATCCCAGACAGGGAACCCATGACAGATAATGGCCAAATCCAATCTGGTAAACCAGTAAATTTTATTGCCGTTATTTTCAGGAATATGGGTGAGGGGTTCCTTACAGGAATATAAATGACTCAAAGACAACTAAAGCCCATCCAGCATGGATAACAACTCACAAATTTGGGCTCCTGTTACACACTGCATAATTACAAGCACTTCAACAAGCTCTTTCAGGCAGCTTGGCTGGTCTCAAGGTCTTATTTGCAGATTTTTTTTTTCCTTTGAGAGTCTTATTTACAGTTTCCTAGCCTGCGGAGGACAGTCATCTTTCACTATTTACTTTGGCAGGGAGCTGCCTAATGTATCTGGTCAGTTTCAGGAACTTCCTTAAGCTATTTGTTGTTTTACTATCATGTTTAAATCAAAGAGCTTCCATACAGGATGGAATGTTTCAATCTTGGCAAAAACTGTTACACAACATCTGGTTTGGGGGATTTTTGGGTTTTTTTTGTTTGTTTGTTTTTCAGAGTTTCTCTGTATAGCCTTGACTATCCTGGACTCACTTTGTAGAGCAGAGTGGCCTTGAACTCACAGCTCTATCTGTCTGCCTCTGCCTCCCAGAGTTCTGGGACTACAGGCATGGTCCACCTCACCCAGCTTTGGAGGCCTTTTTTAAATGGTATTTTTATTATTTATTCTTTTGAGAAGTTCATATAATTTATTTTGATCATAATCACCCCCACTCCTCAGGCTAACTCCTTCCAGATAGACAACTCCACCTTTCTGACCTCTTTTTTTTTTCTTTTCCTTAACCCATCAAGTCCAATTTGTAATGACTATATATAATCTTGGGTGTAGAGCCATTCACTGGAGCAAGGTTGACCTACCCTTTAAAAAAAAAACGTTCTCCTCCTCCCCAAGAAGCCATCAATAGTAAATAGCTTCTCAACTGAGGTGGGGCTCTCATGAGCAACTTGCTAGGGAATTGTTCTTTTTTAAAAATAATATATTTGATTTTATTTTATGTGCATTAGTGTGAAAGTATCAGATCCCTTGGAACTGGCAGTACAGACAGTTGTGAGCTGCCATGTGGGTCCTGGGAATTGAATCCAGGCCTTTGGAAGAGCCAGACAGTGCTCTTAACCAATGAGCCATCTCTCCAGCCCAGGATTGTTCTTTTTAAGTATAATTTACATGCTAAGAAAGGAGAGAAAATGGAATCATATAAAATGCTCAATTAACATCAGAAAGGGTAGACAATAAATGGAACACAGCCCGGCTTGGTAACAAACACCTTTAATCCCAGAGGCAGGCAGATCTCTTTGAGTTCAAAGCCAGCCTGGTCTACACCGTGAGTTTCAGGACAGACCAGGACTCTACACAGAGAAACCCTGTCTCAAAACAAACAAACAAAAAGTAGAAGACAGCAAGAAATAAGATCAAAGAACAGAAAGGAATAACAAACATGGGAGGCAGAAATACAACTATATCGATAGTCATTTGAAGGATCAGTAGTCCAAATGCACCAACTAAAACCAACTAATAGACAAAGGAACTAGATGTGTAGCTTAGTGGGAGAACACAGGCTTAAAATGTGTAGTACCCTGTGCTGTATCTCCAAAAAGAGAGAGAGAGAGAGAGAGCACAAGCAAGGTGGGTGATGGGTTAGAAGCTGGCAGGAACAGGAAGAAGCAGGAGAAGAGAAGAAAGGAACTAGTCAGAGAAGATTAGAAGAAAATACCCCACTATCTATATCTTTAAAAACATTTTAAATATTAAAGACATCGAAAAATTAAAAGATGGCCTTACCATTCATCCTAGCATTTGGTAAGCAAAGAGAGGTAGATCTCTCTCTCTCTCTCTCTCTCTCTCTCTCTCTCTCTCTCTCTCTCTCTCTCTCTCTCTTTCTCTCTCTCTGACTTTAAGCCTGGTATACATTGCAAGTTCCAAGCCAGCTAGAGCCGGCCTCACAAAAACAAAGCAAAAGCAAGGCACATCTCTGTGAGTTGGAGGCCAGCCTAATCTACAGAGTGAGTCCAGAACAGCCAAGGCCACACAGAGAAACCCTTTCTCGAACAAAACCAAACCAAAAACAAGCAAACAAAGAACCCAACAAGAACAAAAAATTTGGAAGACAATTTTTGTCTTCCTAATACTAATGAAAAGAAAGCTGAAGCATTCAGACAAAAATATGCTTCAATGAATATTGGTGGCCCTGATTCTCCTATTCTTATTGAGAAGACAGATTTTGAGCTGTAGCTATAGCTCAGTTAGTTGGTAGCACACACAAAGCCCCAGGTTCTATCCCAAGCACCCCCATGACACTGGACAAGGCAGAGGCCAACATCTAACCCCAGCATTGTGGAGGCAAGGAGGATCAGACTTTCTAGGTTTGGCTAAATGAGACTCTGTCTAAAACAAACAAACAAACAAAAAAACAAAAATGATGATCACTTTTTTTCTGATGTATAAAATACACTCAGTACAGTGCAGAGGTCCATAACTACTTGTTTTTTGTATGCATGTATCAGTTTTCACATTTTAACACCCATGGTTATCAGTCACTGTTTACCATGTATGAAGCACCACTCTTGGCACCGTATTATTTCTTGGCATCCTTGGAATCAACCTTAACTTAGGTACTACTGTCATTACAAGTTAGATAACATAGGTTAAGCATTTAGTCAGATTTCAGTGATTTTTTTTTTCATCCCAGAGCCAGAATTTAGATTTATACAGTGAGGCCCTTATGACTGTTTTTAGCCTTTCTATAGGCGGTTACACGTATATGTGATGGGTGTGTATATACATATATATTACACACACATATGCACATACATGTGTTTTCATGTGGAAGCCAGAGGAGAACCTTGAGTGTGACTCCTCAGAAGCAGTCCGTTTTCTTTCTTCCTTTTTTTTTTCATTACGTTTTTAAATTTCAATTCTTATTTATGTGTATTTGTGTGTAGATGTTACATGTGTGGGGGTGCTGTTGGAGACCAGAAGGTGTGTCAGATCCCCTGGAGTTAAAGTTACAGGTGGTTGTGAGCTGCCTGGCATGGATGTTAGGAATTGAACTGGGGTCTTCCAAAAAGGCAGCTAGTGTTCTTAACCACTGAACCATCGCTCTAGCTCCCCCCTGGAGACAGGGTCCCTCACTGTCCTGGAACTTGACAATTAGTCTACACTGGCTGGCCAGTAAGTCCCCTCACCTCCCCATCACTAGCATACAGCACCACATCTGGCTTTTTTTCATGTGAATTCTGGGGATCAAGTCTTTAGTTAGCTAGTGAGCCATCTCCTCAGGCCCTGCTTTTTCATCTTTCTATATTATAATTACATACAAATATAGTCATAGAAAGGGCTAGCACAGTACCTGTTGTACAGTAGTTAATATTCCATATTATCGGTCTTTTACTGCTATTATTCCCATATTGCATTGAATCTGGGGTCCCATCTATTATAAGATACATCATTAGATCAAATGCTACTGACAAGGAAAGAAAATGCTGCCAATGACAATGATGGAAGATTCCACTAAGTATTGGAAGATGCATTCCAGTTTCAAAGGCATGAGAAAATGTACTCTGTAGAAAAAATAAAATTCAGTGTTAGGAATACAAGTGTCCAATGGCTTTAACAACTGTCACTGTCTCAAGGGTCCCTACTCATAAAGATTCAGTTTTAAGTATAGCTTTGAGTGGCAGGTTTGCTTATTTAGTGGCTTATTTGCTGTCGCCATGTGCATATTTTGCAGCTATCTCAAAAACTGCATGTAAAAAAGGTGAGTTTTCATCATCTATAATCTTGTTATATGTTACTCTGTTCTTTCCAATTATTTAGGACAAATACGTTGGAGTCAACAGATTCTGTTACTTCTACCTTCAACAAAATCTCATCATGTGGGCCATTGCTCACCATGCTCATCGCCAGTATACCAGAGCACTTGTAGCAGAGATACTAGTAGCCCCTCACCTCATGCATGCCTGCCTCTTCCTCCTGGGAACATACTTCCCAGCCTCCCTTGCAGGGAGATGTAGCCATATGATAAACTTATGTTTTGGTGGTGATGTTTTGGTAGTGATGGTGGTGGCGGCATGTGTTTGTTGACAGGGATCTTCAGGGTCCAGACTGGCTGGCCTGGAATTTGAAATATCCCTGAAGATAACTTTGAAAGCGTTTCAACTTCGAAGCAATGAGACTATGGCCATGTAGCACCCATGCTTGCAGATAAGCACTGCTGGATGGATTCCAGAGCTTTAAGCATGCGAGGCAAGCACTCTACCAACCAAGCCACCTTCCCAGCCCATATAACGAAACAAGAGTCAGTACAATAGGAGAAGAATGTTTTTGTGTGTATGTGTGTGTCTAGAGAACAGATAGTCTTAACTGCTTTTCTCCCCTTCCAATTTGTTACAGTGGCCATGATGCTGCACCTTCCTCTCAATCATGACTTTGGTTGCTATATGTTGAAAGCAACAGAGTCCCTGTCAGTCAGGGTTTCTGACTGCTGACGGGAGTGCTGCCCTTTGACCTGTTCACCTACCCAGTACCATAAGATGAGCAATCACATTTTGGAGGCTTCTGGGTAGTGGGCAGTGAAGGAACTGATAGCGGAGGTCAGAAAGATGGAGAGCCACATTAAAAAGCAGCAAAATTCTTGATTAAAATGTCACCTGTGATAAATTGGAAGCCATACAAAATGCCTCCTGTGCCAATAACTTCATGGAAAGAGGATAGAAGGCAATGTGAGGTGTGCATTGCTGGTTATTTGCTGTGCTTAAGCCAAGGAGGGAGGGAGAAAGTGGAGGGGGGGGGGGGAAGCTCAGGCAAGAACCGGCCAGTTGAAGAGCAGAAAGGAAAAGAAGTCAGAAGTCAGAGTTGGGAAGTTTGGGAACTGGGTTTAAAAAGTAGACTGCTCCTTTGTCCAAAACACTGGAAGAAAGATCAAGAAAAGCTTTGTGTAACCAAGGGTAGAGAAATGGCCCCACTCTACCATGCTGGCGAGTCTACACATCTTCATCTAAGCCACAGGAACAAGGCTTAACTGCAGGCTGAAGGAAGGGAGTCTTGGCAGAGTGCCCTGTGATTGCTCCTGGAACAGGCAGCGATAAGGACAGGACCTGCTACAAGGGAGTTTCTTGTGCCTATCTTGTGGGACACTACCCCAAGGCCATTTCTCACCCATCTCTGGTTTGGGGGGGGGGGTCAGCCCTTTCCATCCTCCCTGCTACTCAGCTCAAGGGCAACTGCAGGCTTCTTGGCATACTAGGGCATGACTGCTCTGCAGCGAGATCTGGCTTCTTCTGCCTGGCTGAATAACCTGCCTACCACTCAGGTGGTCTGGCCTTTGGCTCCTTAGGTTAGGCACCATCCTGTGGAACTCAAGTGTGGAACCCTGATACCGTGTTGATCTCATTTTCACAGATCTTTAAGTAATAACATTTCTATCCATTTGGCCTTGTTATGTAGTACCAGCTAAGCCAGTAGGAGGGTAGCAACCCCGCCTAAAAACTGTGGCAAACTGTGGCAAATTAGCCTTGCTACAACCGTTAGCGGCCCTCTAGTAGACCAAGGATCCTTCCCTGAAGCAAAAGTCAGATTACTGATTACAGGAGGTGAGCACCCTTCCCATCAAAGCCTATTGTTGGAAGTGGCATCAGGGTACCAGCATTAGCTTGTAATGGAGAAAATCCTGGAAGCAAGGAAGCAAATACACCCAAAAAGCTGATTTCCCAACCATATATAGATAAGTTCAGGTATGGTCAGAGCATATGGAACTGTGTAGAGGCAAACAGAATGTGTATAGGGGGGAAAAAAACCATCTGATATATAACAGCACATGGACCTCTCTAGAAAAAAAAGAGTATGTGGAGGGAAGAACATTGGGTATGATTACAGCTCACAAAGAGTCTAGAAGCAAACAGACTTGACACTTCATGTGGTTTTGAAGAAATTAAGTTACCAAAGAAACTGAGAGTTCTGAGGTTTAAAATAATGCTTAGGGCCAAGTCTACTGGCACAGGCCTATACTCCCAACTCCATGGGAGGCTGAGGCAGGAGGACCACAAGCCTATGTGGGCTACAGAGTGAATTCAAGGATAGCCTGGGGAACCTAGTAAGACCCTGTCTCCAAGTAAAAGGAAAAAGGAGAGCTACGATATGACTCAATGGCACAATACCCTGGGCTCAGTGCCATCATGATGATGATGATAAGAAAAACAGCTGTCTCCCTCCTGTGTCATCTAAAGATGCCCAGAGAGGAGCTAGATGGGAAGCATTAGCTAAGGCTGGTAAAAAGGAACTTGGCAGTCTCTCTATATATACTTTAAAACTGGAACTGTATTTTTTTTTTGAGACAGAGTTTTTCTCTATAACAGTCCTGGCTATCCTGGAACTCTGTAGACCAAGCTGGTCTCAAATTCACAGAGGTCCACCTGCCTCTGCTGGAATTAAAAGCATGTACCACCACCACCTGACTTCTGGAACTATATTTTGTTGTTGTTGTTGGGTTTTGAGACAGGGTTTCTCTGTGTAGCCCTGGCTGTCCTGGAACTCACTCTGTACACCAGGCTGACCTCAAACTCAAAGAGCTACCTACCTCTGCATCCTGAGTGCTGGGATTAAAGGCGTGTACCACCACCACCTGCTTGGAACAGTATTTTAAGAGAACGTATCTGTTAACATCTAATGCAAATTTTAAAATATACAGTCTTTCTAAATCAGTAATTCTACTACTCTGAATCTATCTTAGAAAAGCAACAAAGACACTCATATTAATCATGGAATTTTTGTAATGGTGAAAAATGGGGCAACAAGTGAAATCAAGGTATATTCATGCTGAGGACTATTATGCAGTAGATTAAAAAGAAATGAACTTCGTGGAGTGACTTCCAAGACAAATTATTTAGTGAATAAGGCAAATTGCAAAAAAGATAATTATGCCATGAGCTGAAATTGAAAATCCTGCAAAAATGCCATATATTTCAAAATAACAAATATTTATATGTTAAAATATACACATAAATGCTAACTAATACAGTAGTTGCTTCATGGGCAGAATAAAGAGAAGGCAATCCGGATTGGGAGTGTGGATGGAGAGGGCTGAAGTCTTACACATAACTGTCTTTCAAAGGCAATGAAAGTTGGTGCAAGAAGAAATTATTTTATAAAGGCCATTAGGCTGGGTTGCAGAAACCTGTCCCTCTTCCTTAGCAATTTAACACACACTGGCCCAAATTGCAACTGCTAGCAGTGACTGTCAGGAAGGGGGTTCACAAAAAGGATGGAAATAGAGGTTAGAAACTGGGAAGAGCAGCTCTGAGGAGCAGGGCCCCAAGCCCCATGAAGGAACACTGCTCACCTCATGCTGACATTTTCTGAGGCTGGTTAACTGCCCTTTGGCAGACAGACAGACAGACACCCAGGGAAGGGCCAGCTGGTACCAAGGTGAAGTGTCTCTGGGGGAAGCTGAGAGGCACAGGAAGCTGACAGGAAGGCAGAAGAGAAAGCGTTTAAGTTCCTTCAACCTCCTCCAGCCTGCCAGTCTCCTTTTCTGCCCCTCATAGCCAGAGCCAAGCAGGAAGCCACTGGCAAAGAAGATAATGATGTGAAATTAATAAGGTATACTCTGTCTAAATGAGAAAGGGGGCTATTTTCAGGGAAAAAAGGGGGAACTAATAGAAGAAAAGAGGGACAGGAGTGGGTCATGGGAAGGGAAATGTTGATACAATGTTATATACCTTAGAGAGTGTCCAAATGAAGCCCATTATTTTGTCTGGTAACAAAAAAACCAGGTTGAGCCAGGTGGGATGGCACACGCCTATAATCCCAGCACTCAGGGAGGCAGAGGCAGGCAGATTGGGGTGAGTTTGAGGCCAGCCTGGTCTACAAAGGGAGCCCAGAACAGGCTACCCAGAGAAACCCTGTCTCGAAAAACCAAACCAAACCAACCAAACAAAAACAACCAGGCTGCTTTATCTGCAATAAAAAACATTTAAAAAACTAAGGAAATGACTGGATGAATGTTTCCATATTACATAGACATGGATTGTCCACACTGATGACAAAAGCATTTATATATCCCAGATTATTCCTTCACTAAGCGGCTACCTCCCAATCCTGATACTCTTTCTGACCGTGTGTTCCTTTAACAGAAAACTATCGTTCTGGATGGTCTGAGAGTTTATAAAAGAAAGACAAGATGTGGGCTCCTTCCCCTTCATCTGCCAACTTTATAATTTACTAGCTTGGCATCATAGCAACTTCCCCAAACATTTATTTACTATCACTTTGAACTACGGGTTTAAAAAAAAAATGATGGGCAAATACATAGATTGTTTCACAGTCGCAAGCTTTGCTTTAGGGGATGGGGTCCTACCGTTTAGGCAAGCTATTGACAAAGTAACAATCATTATGCTTTCTGAAGTTTGGCCTGTTCTATCCTGGGCCAGTAAGCGCTCCTTAGAAAGTAGAGGCTTATTTTCATCCTTAATGTCTACTAAGAGGATCTCCCAGGTTCATCTTGTATTCCTCTAAGTAGCTCTGCACATTTGTTTGTTTTAAATGATCTTTAATCATCACAATCTGTGTGTAGTCTTGACTGACATGTGGGCATAATTTCTTTTTGTCTCTTCATCGAACAGGACTAAGAAAGCTGTGTCTTTTAGGAAAAGAAATGACTCAATACTGCTACTTCCAGTTTAAGTAAAAGGGTTTCCAGTTAATTTCCTTGATTTAAGTCTCTCTTCTCATGTGTAAAATCTTAGTTCTTAAGGATGTTAGCATAAAAACCTATCTGGCATCCTAAGTGAGGTATCCCCAAAGCAGAAAGAAACATATGGTATATACTCACTTATATAGACCTATAGGATAGGAAGGTCAAGCTGAAATCTACACACCTAGGGAGGATATACAGGAAGGAGGACCCAGGTTGGTATGATCAA
>CM053742.1:41080161-41275314 GCA_028658305.1 Pachyuromys duprasi
ACTGTATGTTTTCACAGAGAAACAGTAGGATGTTTCGGTATATCCACAGTCAATACACAGTGATCAGATCAGGACTATTGACTTCATCACTTCAAACTTTTAGTGTTTCTTTTTGTTGTGAACATTTAAAATCTCTCTTAGCAAGCTATTTTGAAACACTCAACCAATTGCTGTCAGAGTTAGCCTACCCACCATGATATGGAACACTAATAATTCTTCCTCCTGACCAACTGCCCTGTCATGCCTTTTCACCATCCTTTCTCTGTGATCACTGCTCCTCATCATTCCCCGTCTATGGCAACTGAGATGAGTTTTCTTGGTGGCCAACCTGACTACATGTGGAATGAGCTAAAGCCCAAGTGGTGGGCTATACCTGTGAGGGATGTCTTTCTTAATTAAACCACTTGAGTGGAGAGACCCACTTTTCATCCAGATCTTTTGAGGTGGGAAGATCTGCCTTTAATCTGAGCCACACCTTCTGCTGGCAAAGGAAACATGGAAAAAGGAAGCTTGGTCTTTGCCTACGTGCTCTCTCTGGCAAATCTATTCCTTTACTAGCATTAGAACCTACTTCTTCAGGATTCTGGCATGTTCTGAAGATCAGCTGAGTAATCCAACCTCGAAGACTGAATAACTACTGGATTTTTGGACCTTCCACTGGTAGATAGCAATTATTGGACTAGCATGTAATATATATATATATATATATATATAATATTTACCTATATATCTATTTTTTGTTCCTCTAGGGAACCATAGTTATACAGTAACCATTGTTCTACCTGCTTCTATGAGATCAGTTGGAGATGAAGCTGTAACTAAGTTTAGAATGCCTACTTAGCATGTCCAGGGCTCTGGGTTTGTTTCTTAACATGAAAAAAAAAAAAACCCAAACAAACAAACTGTAAAATCTGTGCACCTATTTCTTGGCCCGTTGCCTTGTTGCTTAGATATGTTATTCCAATTAGAACATTAATTCCTAGTGGGAGATTCATTAAGAGTCAGTAAATACACAGAACTTCTAAGCTTATGAAGCAAGCAGAAATGACAGGTTTCGGGATGCTCCTGATACTTAGAACACTCATAAGGCCCCTTCCCCAAGATTATACAAGCAAGAATAATTTCTGTGAAGGGGAGATGCTCCCTGCTCCCTAGCCCAATCCGTCTGCCAGTCATGTAAGGAGCTCCAGATATGCTTCCTTTGTGAGTCATCAGGATGCTGGGGTAGGTTTGGTAGCTGCCTTTGAATCAGCTGCCTTTGAATCATTCATGCTCCCATAATTAATCCTAATAATGTCACAGGTTCACTGAGCTCAGCTTGCTTGGAATCATTTCTTTCATTTGTTGTTGATGAATAAGCATTGGCTCAGATTTCCTCGGAGAAAGTCATGCAACGTCTCACACACACACACGCACACCTCACACACGCACACGTGTGTGCTTGGGTGCCTGCATGGGAGCGCATTCGTGTATTTGTGTGTGTGACATGCGTATTTGGGTACATGTGCACGTATGGGTGCAGACCTCCACCTTATTGTTTTGAGCTCACCAATCAGGCTGGCTGGGCTCCCAGCTCACCAGTTTCTGCCTCCCGAAACACTGAGGGATGACATCACTCGGATGCTGAGGATTGAACTCAGGTCCTCAGGCTTGCTCTAAAGCCGCTTCCACAGCCCCAAGCAACATCTTTAAAAGTTAAAATCGTTTTAAAAATCGGCTTTATTTTTGAGAACTTCACACATAAGCACTGCATATCACTTCCGTCCTTTCTCCCACTCCATCTCCTTCCATGTCCTGCCTCTCAAATTTATGATCTCTTTTTAATTGTTGTTATTACATGTATGTGAATAAGCATATGTATATATGTGCACACGTGTATATATAAACATGTATATATAACCTACTAAATCCACTTAGCTTTACTAACCCCGTGTTCATGTGTCCCGGATGAACTTGAGATTAAATCTGTAGTTCTCCATCTAGAGGTGGGACCATGTGCAATTTCCCCCTTTCACATGGGCATGTTATCTGGTGTCTTCATTCTGCAGGTCTTGTTCAAGCAACTGTATTGTTGAAGAGTTCTAGGGTGTATTTTCCCTGCCATGTCTAGGGGAAAAGTTGAAATATTAAGCCAGTCATGGTAGTGCAGGTCTCAGACAAATTTTGGGGAAGAGGATTCAAGAATTCCAGGACAGCTTTGGCTGCATAATGGGAGGCCAACCTGGGCTACATGAAACTGCTTTCAAAACATAGAACAAAGCAAAACATCAAAAAAGAAAAGAAAAGAAATGTTAACCCTCCCTTAAATGTCTGTGAGGCCCATTTGAGTAACAATTAATAGTGTATAAATATTTGAAAAAAAGTTGAAGCAGAATAAACCTCAGCAGAGACCCTGCAATGAGAGATGCACATTACTTTTCTGTTTTTCTCTTATGTGCTGGGGATGGAGTCTTGGCCGCTGTAGGAGGGCAGCATGAGGAAGCTACACTCCCATGCCTGAGATGAAGGCTTTTTAACCTTAGGCTTTCTCTGGCCTCCGGAATGTCAGGTTTCAGGCAATGGAATGGGATGCAAGGGGCTGAGCTGCCTTTTGCACCTTGTACTCTTGCTCTAGGCAAATTTCATTCCAGCAGGTCTGACTCTGTTTGGAAGTCAGCATAGCAACAGACCTAAGGAGTCTGGTGGTGCAAAACAAGTAAAATGATCAGCGTGGAGGAGATGGAGCATGGGAAAGGAACTTTGGGATTTCTCAGTAGGAGGGCAGAAGATGGCCCCACACCTGAATCCCAGCAGAGGCTGTTGGATCTCTGAGTTGGAGGCCAGCTTGATCTACAGAGCAAGTTCCAGGACAGCCAGGGCTACACAGAGAAACCCTGTCTTGAAAACAAACCAAGTCAGGCGTTTGGTGGCACAGCCCTTTAATCCCAGCACAGAGGCAAAGGGGGGCCATATCTCTGAGTTCCAGGCTAGCCTGATCTGCAGAGTGAGTTCCAGGACAGCCAGGGCTCAAGAGGGAAATTAAAACAAACAAACAAACAAGCAAAAAGAGGACAGAAGATGGCTACTGAAACTCCAGGGCCAGCTGAATCCTTGAGCTTTAAGCCCAACAAGTGACTGCCTCATAAATAAAATGGAGACCAACCATCAGCTTCTGGCCTCCACACAAACACATGCAAATAAATAATCATGTGAGCCCACACACATGTGAACATGTCTACACGCATGCAAGAGCACACATCCATCGTGAATACACAGGTCAAAAAAAGAACGCTCATGGTCATTCTTGGCCACACAGGGAATTTAAGGCCAGTTTGGGCTATATGAAAACTGCCTTGAAACAGAAAACAACAACAACAACAAAACCCAACCGAAAAATCTCAAAGATCAAAACCAATAAGCAGATAAATGTCATTGTATATAATAATATTGCTTTTTCTCAGAGATAATTCATGTTGGGTATATTTTCATGCTGCTACACGGGTGTTTTTCTCCCCCGAAGTTTTGAGTACTTCATGACTCATCCCTGAGTTAAGGTAATTGGCCTCCCGCTACCGGATATTCAGACCATTTCCAGGTCTTAAGTCCTCATATATATGTTATATATATGTATATATATATACACACTTATGTATATATATGTGTTTATATATATACACTTATGTATATATATGTGTATATATACACTTATGTATATATGTATATATATACACTTATGTATATATATGTATATATATACACTTATGTATATATATGTATATATATACACTTATGTATATATATGTATATATATACACTTATGTATATATATGTATATATATACACTTATGTATATATATGTATATGTATATACACTTATGTATATATATGTATATATATACACAGAAAATTTTGCATTCCTGTAAATATTTCTCTAAGACAATCGAATAGAATTGGAATGAATGGGCAAAAAGCATGTGTGCTTATAGTCTGATAATTTGGGGGATAGGTGACGGCTGGGTATGTGGACACGTGCACGCACACCTGTATACATATGCAGAGGCCAATAGGGGACATCAGATGTCCTCTCTCTTCCTACCAACCTGGAACTCGCAGTTTTTCAACAAGGCTGTTGACCAAGCCCCCCAACTCTCCTCCTGTCTCTAACCGTTTCTTCCAGTGCCCGAATTACAGCTTCCTTTGGCCGCGCCTGGCTTTTTGCATGGATGCAAGAGCCCATCATACACACGGAGACATCACCCAGGCACGCAGTTTTGATACCTTTTGTAAAATTAACCTCTAGGTTTAAACAATTACAGTTTTACAAGTTTTGAGACTATTTAGCAAGTGAATATTTTCACTCGGTATTTTGTCTGTGTCAGAAGGTTGACAGCATGATAGCAGGAAATCAACCCATGGAAATGGTTCCTGCCCGGCATAGGTTGCCAGGCCAGGCTGAAGCCGATCACTACTCTCAATGAAGTGGTCTGAAGCTGTTAAACTTTATCTAGGGAATCTCACTCTGTAATGTTTATAGTTTGGAATATTGGATTTCTTTTCATATATTTCCAGCCTCCTATAAAGATGAAACGTGAACTAACCCCAGGATGATGTCCAAAATAAATATGCCTCTTTAGAGCCTGTGAAGTGTTTTCCCACACATTTTTTTTTCTATTTAACTCTTTTGATTCTTTGGGAATTTCACATCACGCACTCCAGTCCCACTCACCTCCCTTTCTCTCGTCTCCTCCCCTCCCTCCACATATTTTTATTGTGGACAGATGGAATTGTTTTCTTGGAGGATGTGTTAACACGCCCAAGGTCCTGGACTCAGTCCCTATCACCTTTGACATGTGAACACATTTTTAACCCCTCGACTATTGCATCCATAGGCCTGCATGTATTTTCTTTTCTGTTGTCACGTATCTGACTTAGGAGATGGAGAGATGGCTCAGCATTTAAGAATGTATACTGATCTTGCAGATGCCCTGAGTTCAATTCCCAGCACATAGGTTGGGAAGCTCATAACAGCCTGTAGTTATACCTCCAGGGAGAATTTGTTACCTCTCTAACCCAAGTGTATACTTCACATGTACACACACACAAAACACACACACACACACACAATTTAAAAACAACAAAATAAAATTTAAAACTCTTCATACACACATATGTATATATGTATGCATGTACATACATATATACGCGTGTATTAAGATATATACATATATGTGTGTGTGTGTGTGTGTATGGGCTGGGGCACATGAGTGTCACAGCATCTGTGTGATAGTCATAGGACTGGAGTCTTCTTTTACCCGGTGGGTTCTGGGAATCAAACTCAGGTGGTCAGGTCTGGCAGCAAGCACTTTAGCCCGTTAGCCATTTCCTAACCTCCCCGCCCCCCGAGTATTTTAAATGTGAATGGCATGTTGAATTTGAAGAATGTTCTCTTAGAAATACCAGAAAATTCAAAAGAGAACAGCAGCACTAAATTATCAATCAGACCATGCCGGCATGCTTCTCATGTCCACGGACTCAGTTCTGTACTCCAAAGCCGACATTTTTCTCTCTAATAGCTTTTGGAATTTTGAGTGGCTCTTTTGAGTCCTAGCCCTTGGTATTCAAAATTAATGACAATATCCTATTATCATAGCTGATTCCTGCTTTAATCGTTCTTGCGGAACCGCTTCACATTGCAAGACAATGCAAATTACAGCTAGAAACAGCTGAGTTACGGCTTCATCCCCTACTCCTTCTTATTGAGCTCTATGGACCCTACCAGCAAAGGAGAAGAGTAACAGCCATACACTCTGGCAGAAACGAACATTACCGACAAACAGCTACACGGTGCTAGAAGCAAGAATGACAAGAATCTTTGTGTGGAATCTTTCATCCACCCATTTATTTAGCATGGGTCACGTGTGTGTCCTTGCAGCTTGTCGAAGAGGAACAGAATTTGCTTGTGCACTGCAGCAAGCCTAAAAGAGGTTTCTTCCCCACCCCCTTGCAAAGTCCATGGTCACAAGACTCTCAAAAAGCCTCCCAGCAGCAGAAGATAGTGTTATCTAGTCATTTAGAAAATAAGTAGGGCCCATTTTTTCCCATGAACGATTCGCACTCCCCCCCCCAGATGTCTCTGATAATGTACAGTTCAAAATGTATAATACACCAGGAATCAAGACAGTCTTCCTTTGCGTCTTATATATGGGTTGGCCTTAGTTCTTTTTTGGTCAGTAGTTGGAGATGGAGCCAGGCTATTCTGCTCTGCCACTGACCTACATCCCAAGCCCTTGTTTTTGTTTTTCCTGAGGACAAGGTCTCACTATACACCTTAGGATAACCTTGAATCTTCAGATTCCCTTGCCTCTGCCTTGCAAGTGCTGTGATTACAGGTGTGAGGCACACCACACCCAACACTTGATCTCATTTCTTCCTTCTTTCCACCTCTCCCCATACCAGTGGCCAATGACTCACTAGTACTGAAGGTTACACGGAGCAGGCCTGGGTTTTGCAGTGAAGATTGTCTGTGTGTTCTCCTTAAACTGCAGACTCTGCTGCCATCGACCCCAGGAGAGATTGACAGTCACATTTCTAATAGACCTGAGGTTCATCCGAGAACCACAAGAGTGTCTGCCCTATAACCTGGGAGAGGATAAAACTTTTACAGCCCTGACTCAAAGTGCAAAAGCAATAAGGAAAAATATTCAATAAACTTGGTTGCACTAAAGTAACCCATTGCATGCAGAAATGCCTGCTATAGGACTAAAAGAAATAGCAAAATGGGAAAAATTACATCTGATTTCAATCATGAAGGGTTACTATCCTCAATGTAGGAGACACTTTTTAAAATGGAGAAGACTAGTGATCCCAGGAAATGATCTAATATTAGGAGAAATAAGTTGAAGCAAAAGACATGAAGAAAGTCTTCAATCCTGTTCTGTTTTGTTTTTTGGTCTTTTTGTAATTTTGTCTTTTTTTTTCAGAACTGAGGAACAAACCCAGGGCCAAGCACACTACCACTGAGCTAAATCCTCAACCCCAAAAGTCTTCAATCTTACTCATAGTAAGAGAAAGGCAAACTTAAGCTTCATTGAGACCTCTTTCCTATGAGGTTATAAGACTCCAAAAGTTTCCTGGCTTTTTCTGCAAAGGTGCATTATGAAACGCAAAAACACAAATCTACATATTCCAGCATTTAACATAGAAAGAAAGCCCTGGCAATAACCTTCCTTCCTATTGGGGGCTTAGTTGAACAAATTCTAATACATCTATTTGGTGGGGTACCCTTTAAGTACAAAAGGGGATAAAGATTATTTCCATGCATACACTGCTGTGAAATATCCCTGGGATAGAATGTTAAGCATACACCAAAAAACAAACAAAGCAGAAAAATAGAAAGATGGAAGTTAACTAGTTTAGTTAAGAAAGGGAAAACACAAGCCAGGCAGTGGTGGCTCAGGCCTTTGGTCCCAGCATTCAGGGAGGCAGAGGCAGGCTGATTTCTGTGATTTCAAGGCCAGCCTGGCCTACAAAGCAAGCCCAGGACAGCCAAGGCTACACAGATAAACCCTGTCTCAAAAGATCAAAACAAACAAACAAATAAAACCCTTTTGTGAAAAAAAAAAAAAAGAAAGGGAAAAACACTCAGGCACTCAAGGTGGCACATTTTTGTTTTGTTTTTAATTTTTTTTTCATTAATTGCACTTTATTCACTTTGTATCCCCCCCATAGCTCCCTCCCTCCTCCCCTCCCAACCCCTCCCTTCTTCTCCCTTCTCCAGGAATGCTCCTCCCCAAGTCCACTGATAGGGGAGGTCTTCTTTTCCTTCCTAGTCTATCAGCTCTCATCAGGAGGGGCTGCCTTGTCTTCCTCTATGGCCTGGTAAGGATGCTCCCCCCTCAGGGGGAGGTGATCAAAGAGCAGGCCAATCAGATCATGTCAGAGACAGTCCCTGTTCCCATTACTATGGAACCCACTTGGACACTGAACTGCCATGGGCCACATCTGTGCAGGGGTTCTAGGTTATCTCCATGCATGCTACTTGGTTGGAGTATCAGTCTCAGGGAAGACCCCTGTGCTCAGATTTTTTGGTTCTGTTGCTCTCCTTGTGGAGCTTCTGTCCTCTCCAGATCTTACTATTTCCCATTTTCATAAGATTCTTCGCATTCTGCTCAAAGGTTTGCCATAAGTCGTATCATCTGCTTTGATAGTCTGCAGGGAAGAGCCTTTCCGAGGCCCTCTGTGGCAGGCTCCTGACTTGTTCCCTGTTTTCTCCTTCTTCTGATGTCCATCCTCTTTGCCTTTCTGGATGGGGATTGAACATTTTAGCCAGAGTCCTCCCTCTTGATTAGTTTCTTTAGGTGTACAGGTTTTAGTAGGTTTATCCTATATTATATGTCTATATGAGTGAGTATATACCGTGTGTGTCTTTCTGCTTCTGGGATACTTCACTCAGGATGATCTTTTCCAGTTCCTACCATTTACTTGCAAATTTCATGATTTCCTTGTTTTTTATTGCTGAGTAATATTCCATTGTGTAGATGTACCACAATTTCTGTATCCATTCCTCAGTTGATGGGCCTTCTGTTTTTTTTCCAGCTTCTGGCTATTACAAATAAAGCTTCTACAAACATGGTTGTGCAAATGTCCTTATTGTGTACTTGAGCATCTTTTGGATATATGCCTAGGAGTACTATAGCTGGATCTTGAAGAAGCGCTATTCCTAGTTGTCTGAGAAAGTGCCAGATTGATTTCCAGAGTGGTTGTACAAGCTTACATTCCCACCACAGTGAAAGAGGGTTCCCCTTTCTCCACAACCTCTCCAGCATGTGTTGTCACTTGAGTTTTTGATCTTAGCCATTCTGATGGGTGTAAGGTGAAATCTCAGGGTCATTTTGATTTGCATTTCCCTGATGAGTAAGGATGTTGACCTCATTATAAAACCAGACACACTAAACCTGTTAGAAGAAAAAGTGGGGAAGAGCCTGGAACTCATTGGCACAGGAGACAACTTCCTGAACAGAATACCAACAGCACAGACTCTAAGGTCAACAATCAATAAATGAGAACTCCTGAAACTGAAAAGCTTCTGTAAAGCAAAGGACACTGTCGTCAGAACAAAACGACAGCCAACAGACTGGGAAATGATCTTCACCAACCCTATATCTGACAGAGGCCTGATATCCAGTATATATAAAGAACTAAAGAAGTTAAAAAGCCACATATCAAGTAATCCAATTAAAAAATGGGGAACAGAGCTAAACTAAACAGAGAATTCTTGATAGAGGAATATCGAATGGCAGAGAAACACGTAAAGAAAAGTGGCACATTTTAACCTCAGCACTAAGGAGGTGAAGGCAGGAGGGTCTGCAGATTCAAGATTATCCTAAGCTATATAGTGAGGCCTTATTGTGTCCCCCGCCCCCAATCCCACCAGCAACAACAAAAGCTTGGAATACAGGTCAGCAGCAATGTAGAGAACAGCAAGGCAAAAGTATTTGGAAGGGGGAAACGGAAAAATTGAGGGGAGGAAAACACAAGCCAGGCGGTGGTGTAATTGTGTAGTTAATTGGGAGTGGGAAGGAAGGACAACAGAGAAGGAGAAAAGACGTGAGAAGGGTAAAATAACAGTACGGATGTCTAGAGAAGACATAGTCATATTATTATCTAAGGTACATATACACATAGAGTTTAAATGAAAATTTCCCACCTGAGGGGGGTAATACTCCCCCAGGAGGCATAGACTATGTAATAAAAACCCAAACATCAGGCACGAGAAGCCCTTATGAGTTGTTGGTTGGGAGAGTCTGCGAAACCATTATAGGCTATTGCTGTTGCCCCTGGTTGCTTCCCAGACCTCGAAGGACCCAGAGAATCTGAACTGGACCCGAAAGCCTCCTCTTGGAAGACTAGCTTTAGTGGAAACAGAAGGTGCCACACAAGCTACCAAGGGAGGGGGGCAACCGATGGTCCTACTCGGCTTTGACACGTATGAACTACAATGGCCAACACTAACTCTACAGGTATAATGGTGTCACTTGTATCTTGGGCACAACCAATAGCTCTCCAGTTGGATTTAAGATCCACTCACATATTGTGAGTGCATGGTCCTGGAACAAATAGTGAGTGCCTGGTACTGGCTATCTAGCCAACTCTCCAGGGTTAGTGAGGCCATAGATCTTGGAAGAACACCTGCAACTGCCACTCTACTAATCCAGCAAAAAAATCCTAAGTGCATTATAAATATTTATCTTTATACCCACAGACAAATGTAGTCATCGCCTCTCATCAAAGCAACTTCTTTTTGAAACAGAGACCATTAGAGAAAAGCACGATCAATCCAAATGCAGAGAATGAGTGATTTGGGGGCGCCTAGCTACAACTGACAGAACTATAACACAAACTACATTCCGGAAAGATTGGAGTACGGAGGGCTTGGGGATTCAGCTCAGTGGTAGAGCACTTGCCTAGCAAGCACCAGGCCCTGGGTTTGGTCCTCAGCTCTGGAAAAGAAAAAGAAAAAAAAAAAAAAAAGAAAAAGAAAAAGAAAAAGAAAAAAAACCAAGCCAAGAAATTCTGAAAGTACTAATAAAAAGTATAACTTAAAAATAAAAGATTGGCGTATGGAAGGGCACCTTCCAGTGACTCATGCTCATTTGGGGCATCTAGGTCACCAGGTTCCTAATTTTAAAGAAAAAGAATTTTGCAGGCAACATCAAGCTCACTGCTAACTTCGTCTGTTGACTTAATAACAACTTTTAAAAACTGTATTTATAACTCTTGTGTGGAGAGCTGCTTGTTTGTCAACCTGCTTTGTTACCTTCACCTTGAGACAGAGAAAAGAGGATGTTTCAACAAGTTCCTTAAAACTTGCTTGTATGACCTTGGACCATATCTGCAACAGGGAAGCAGTTTTAGAAAACAAGTTTGGCAGTTCCACAAACTTTTCTCTTGTATTTTTGCTCGGCCTATAAAAGGAATTGTGGAAAACAGCCCTTTTGAGCTGATCCCGTGTGTAGTGTGACTTGCTTTAATTATTTCAATCCTCACTCCCCACTCAGGAACTGTTTGACTCAGCTGCCGGGCTCTAGCACTCCTGCATCTAAGGCCCAGGGAACCTCCCCAACCATTGAGGGGGCAGAAAGATTGTAAGAGCTGGAGCAACCGGATGTCTACTGTGAGATTGCAACTCCCAGAAATATCAGGGAAGCCACACCTATGAAGTTTCAACAACATGGCTGTCTAAACAAGACCCGAACAAGGACAACACTAACAGATATCTTAACATGAAAGAGAAAAATGCCGGAGGCTCTGCTGAGAGTTGGAAAAAATAATCTTCCTTTGGGAAGAGTCCTCTCATATATCAACTGGTCAGCCCTGAAATCATATACATGCAAGTAACATCATACGGACTGAGCAAATAGTGTGTGTGTGTGTGTGTGTGTTAGTACCAATTAAAGATAAATGAGTTCAGAGGCCATGAGTTTGAGAGAGAGCAAGCAGGAGTTGGGGTACATGGAAGGAGTTGGAAGGAGGAGAGGAAAGGAGGAAATAATGTAAATATATTTCATTTCAAAAAAATGTTTAATAACAAAAAAAAAACCTGTGTAAGACTGGGCTCACCAAAGGTCCATCATGCATGAGATCACATTTTGTCAAAGAAGTTATTGACAGTTAATGTATGTTTGTGCACCATGTGTATGCCTGGTGCCCTGAGAAGATAAGAAGGTGTCACATCCCATCGATGTAGAGTTACAGAGAGCTGTGACCTTCCATGTAAGTGCTGGAAATGGAACCCACATCCTCTGAGAGAGCTGCCAGTGTTCCTAACCACTGAGCCATCTCTCCAGCCCCTCAAAGAGCTTGAAAAGATGGCTTATGGGGGCTGGAGAGATGGCTCAGAGGTTAAGAGCACTGTCTGCTCTTCCATGGTGGCTCACAACCATCTATAATGAGATCTGATGCCCTCTTCTGATGTGTAGGCACACACACAGGCAGATTATTTAATAAATAAAAATTAAAAAAAAAAGAAAAGATGGCTTATTTGATTCATAGTTTCTTTTACTTTTGTTTTGTTTTTTGTTTTATTTTTTAATCGTTCTTTTTGAGACAGGGTTTCTCTGCATAGACCTGGCTATCCTGGAACTAGCTCTGGAGACCAGGCTGGCCTAAAATTCATAGAGATATACCTGCCTCTGCCTCCCAGGTGCTGGGATAAAAAGTGTGCACCATTCCTGCCGGATTTGATTCATAGTTTCTAATGAGATATTCTGTAACTATAAAAAGAAAATGTAAAAAAAATCCGTTATTGTTTTTCTGGTACTATGAATAGGCCATGTATAATGCAATAATACAAATGTGGATATAAAATTTATAATTATATCCACAAATTATACCCACAGTTGTAAAGCTTATAATTGTGTTAAAAATTTTTAACATAGGGGAGACAAATATAAAATTAAACTTTTGATTCTATGAATAGTCACTACACGGATGAATGATGTTTCCTTCGGACATGTTTGTACGTACATGTCCAAATGTGTATGGGGTGAGATGTGTTTGTATGTATGTGCACATGTGTCTGGAGGCCCTAACTTGGTGTCTTTTTTCCATGACTTTCAACTTGACTCACAGAGGCAGTGTTTTTCACTGAACTTGAAATCTGCTGATTCTGGCTAGTCTAACCGGCCAGCCAGCCCTGGGGCCAGGCTCTGTCTCTGCCTCTCTGGGGCTGGGATGCCACCCTACCTGTTCAGCTACCATGAGGGTTCTGGAAATCTGAACTCTGGTCCTCACATTTGTGGGGCAAATATTTTACCCAACTGGACCACTTCCCCAGAACTTCCAACACTTCAGCAGATGGTTTTGATATCATGGAACAGGAAACATGCAGAGAAAACTCAGAGGGCCAAAGACTCTCCACAGGAAGAGCAACAATGAAGTCATCACAGCTGAGAACTGAACCAGTTTTTTTCTTTCTTTCTTCCTTTTTTTTTTTTTTTTCTTGTCTTGTTTTTGAGACATGGTTTCTCTGTGTAGCCTTGTCTGTCCTGGACTCGCTTTATACACCAGGCTGTTATCGAACTCACAGAGATCTGCTTGCCACTGCCTCCTGAGTGCAGGAATGACAGGCGTATGCCACTGTGCCAGCTTCTTTCTTTTATTGAAATCAGTTAATTAATTTTATGTGAATACGTGTTTGGCCTGCATGCATGTCTATGCCTGGTGCCCTCAGAGGCCAGGGAAGACTTCAGATCTTCTAAAAATGGAGTTAGAGATGGCTGTGAGGCACCAAGTGGATGCTGGGAATTGAACCAGGGCCCTCTGGAAGAGCAGCAAGTGCTCTTAACCACTTTCCAGCCCCCAGCCTCTTTTCTTGTAAAGCATGATTTTTAAAAACTTGTAAGAACCACTGACAGTCAAACTTTACTTATTCAGACACCAGTATTTGGCAGGGATTTTCTTGAAAATTAAGTGAGCCCGTCACTTCAAGGAAAATAATTTGACAGTCATTGTTGCTAATGATAAAATTCAAGCTTTCAAGAGAAAAATGCAATTTTTGAAATCTTGTAACCACTCCTGTGAGTTTAATATCCTTTCAATATTTAAAGACTTTTTGGTGAGATTGGTGATGATATTCTTAAATGTGGCTTTTAAGAACTGGTGAAGTTGTGTGTGGTGGGGTACACCTTTAATCCCAGAATTTGAGAGGCAGGGACAGGTCTAACTCTGTGAGTTCCAAACCAGCCTGGTCTACAAAGTGAATTCCAAGACAGCTGGGCCTACATAGGGAGACCCTGAACTTTTGAAATGACTCACACATGATATTATAAAATTGGAGATGGATAAAATATATGTTCAAAGTAATGGAGCAATATAAATGTATCTTGGTGTAGTTGCAAGATACGCATGCAATTAACCTTTAAAAGAAGGAAATATCCACAAAAAAAAAAAAAAGAAAGAAAGTTCTTTGGGATCCTAAATAAGTATTAAGGTAAGTATGATATATTTATATATATGAAATATACATAATGAAATATGGTAGAATGAAATAAATATGAAAGAATTGTGAGTTCAAAAAGTTTGAGACCTTTGAATTTAAATATGATTTTCCAAATGGTTAGCAAATGGCGTTAATTCTTTTAAAGATTTATTTATTGTTTATACTACATTCTGCCTTGCACACCAGATTTTACTATAGATGGTTATGAGCCACCATGTGATTGCTGGGAGTTGAACTCAGGACCTTTGGAAGAATAGCGAGTGTTTTTAACCTCTGAGCCATCTCTCCAGCCCTTTTTTTAATGTTGTTGCTTATTAATATTTATTATTGATTTATCTTTTAGTTAAACAGTGGTTATTCCTATACCAGCTATATACCCAAATCACCACACAGAGACTAGGATGTATTTATTTAACCTAGAGCACAATGCTGGGCAATGATTACTCCATCCTAAACCTCCAAGCCCACATAGCTTCCTACCATTCAGATTTCCCACATTATACTTGCTTTTAGACACATCTTAGATCCAGCTCATTTCTCCTGGTGATTCCAAGTCCACTCCTTTCAGATTTCTCTTCTCCAATCCCTCCTCCCACTCACTTCTCTCTCCTCCCCTCCGGACCAGGATGTCCCACCCTATTCTCTCCATTGCTCAGCATTGGATGGTTGTTTTACTGACAATGGTGTCCTGTTTACACAAACTTGAGACAGGTGATACTTAGAATAAACATCACAAGGTAATGTCCAGACTGAAACCAGATAGTGGGGTAGAGAAATCAGCATTAGAATGAACAAGGGTAAATCGTATCGTATACATTTTCACAAGAGCATTATACCAACATTTCCCCCTTTGAGTCCAATAAAAGGCTCTGTTTCTTTCAATACAATAATAATTATAAAAGTTATGAAAACTATTAGGTAAGATTTACATGTGCAAAGGCCAGTTCACGTGCATTTGGCTACTTAGGAGAAAGTATTTGATTATCTATCCTATCTGGACAAGTTTAGAGTTCTATACCTAAATTAACTTTTATCCTTATTGGTATTACCTATATAAAAACATTTTCATGGACATTGGAAGAGGGAAAAAACGGAACAGGACAAGAGCCTACCACAGAGGGCCTCTGAAAGACTCTACCCAGCAGGGTATCAAAACATATGCCGAGACTCATAGCCAAACTTTGGCCAGAGTGCAGGGAGACTTATGAAAGAAGGTGGAGATAGAAAGACCTGGAGGGACAGGAGTTCCATAAGGAGAACAACAGATCCAAAACATCTGGGCCCAGGGGTCCCAAACAAGGACCATTCATGGAGATAACTTAGAATTCCTGCACAGAGGTAGCCCATGGCAGCTCAGTGTCCAAGAGGGTGCCCTAGTAATGTGAACAGGGACTGTGTCTGACATGAACTCAGTGGCTGGCTCTTTGATGACCTCCCCCTGAGGGGGGGGGGGGGAGCAGCCTTACCAGTCCGCAGAGGAAGACAATGCAGGTCTCTCATGAGACCTGAGACTAGGTTCAGATGGAAGGGGAGGAGGACCGTCCCTGTTACTGGACTGGAGGAGGGGCATAAAAAACGAAGAGGGAGGGTGGATGGGATTGGAAGGGGGATGGGGTTATAGCTGGGATACAAAGTGAATAAACTGTAATAAATAAAAATAAAATTAAAATTAAAAAAAGAAATGTAATTAAAGCCTTTGCAAAGTGCCTTTTACTTAAGAGGTGCTTAACCAGTGTTCGTCATTTGATGTGTTACTTAGAATCACGGTCATTGTTGCTCTCTGTAGCATTTAGGTCTCTTTTCTGTTTCTCTATCCTGAGATTCCTGCACCAGCGCCTTAGGGAAGACACTCTTATAAGAAGCATCGGCTTTAGACGTGCACAAGTATTTATGTAGAGAAACAAAGGGCTGTTTCATGACAAAAACCAACCAAACAAAAAGCCATTTTCTTAAATTCTAAAACAACTTAGGCTTAATTGTGGAACTGTAACTATTTGGTCTTCAACCCCACCAGAGACTTGAGAAGGAATAAAATTTAGTTACTGGAGTAAATAGGAAGTGCATGTTAACAGCTTCCAAAAAATATTTTTAAAAAAATGAGAGACAGTTTGCTGCCTGAACAGTCACCCATAAGTCTCTAAATGTTGGAGCACCTTCCGGCTCAGTATATTTGACAGACATATATGTGAAGCCGGGACTATTTAGGACTTGCTTACCCTGTCTTGGCAGAGTTAGGCAGTTGACTCGTCCTGCATTTAAGCTTTCCCATTTTGGGCACAATTCTGTCTGTCGTGAAGCGAGAGTATTTTCCTTACCTGGGTGGCTCGTTTGCCACATTTGAAGCCATCTCCATATGGAGGTTCTTTGATGTTCATCATCTTTCTTGAGGTAGGCTGGTGCTGCCAGGAGACAACCTGTCTCATTGTCAAAGAATCTTTCAAATAATAAAAACATTTTAAATGTCTCTGAAGTTTTGGAAGACTTACCTATCTTTATATAATCTATCTGTGTATAGAATCATATCTATCTGTTAAACCTAGGATGTATACTCCTGTGATAGAGTAGTGTCTGACATGACTATGAGTTGATTAACTAACAATTTACTTTGTATTACCTAATATCTTAACCTTATTTTCTCTCTGAATAAGATCATTAACAACTTATAACCATCACCCAATGACAATAAACATTCATAGCCCCATAAAACAACCAAAAACCTACTCAACCCCCTTTAAAGGAAATTGGATGTTGTTTTCATGAAATTTTTTAGCTGATTTTTTGGACAAGCAGAAATCCTGTTAGGGAGCCCAAAGGAAATTGGGAAAATGGTTAATTAAGCAAGCATTAACATTTGTAGTCCAGTCTTTGAATGTTGAAAAATTTCAGGCTTAATAGAAGTCTGTTTGGAACAGTCTAAAATGCTGGACCAATTAAGATTAGTAGCTTTCATAGCACCATAAAACAACCAAAAACCTACCCAACCCCCTTTAAAGGAAATTGGATGTTGTTTTCATGATTTTTTTTTTAGCTGATTTTTTGGACAAGCAGAAATCCTGTTAAGAAGCCCAAAGGAAATTGGGAAAATGGTTAATTAAGCAAGCATTAACATTTGTGGTCCAGTCTTTGAATGTTGAAAAATTTCAGGCTTATAGAAGTCCAGTTTGGAACAGTGTAAAATGTTGGACCAATTGAAATTAGTAGCTTTCTTCAAAGCTCTCTTGGGAGGAGGCGTTGATGAGAAACAGCAATTGAAGCAGTTGAGGCAGAAACAAACAGAATGCTGGAACATGCAAGATGCTGGAGCAGATATGTCAACGTCTCATCATGCTAGAAGAATGAATTCTGCCAGGTTTCATCCAGTGTCTCTGGTGTCCAGTCCTTTTGTTCTGCAAGCATATAATTTCTCACAAGCATTATACAGTCCTAAAATTATAAATGTATAAGATGTTCAGGAGGAAATGAAACTGTAAACCAATTTTATCTATGCCAATTAAAAGAATGGCATAATAAATTTTGAGGATATTGTAGCCAAGGATTTATTGGCCATGTATTGTTGAAGTTCTGGCTGAAGATATTTTTTATGTCTCAGTCAGTTTCAGAGTTGTTCCCATGTGAAAGGATCAGCAATTTATGTTACCTGTTCTGTTTAGTCTTCTTGATTTTTCTCTTCTTGTGTGTGGCCAAGATCTTTAGGTGGTCTTCTGCTGTTATATCTTATTTTTATTAGTTTTGATAGAACCCATAATTTCTCTTCTCCCGTGTGAACATAGGTAAAACCTCTTCTCCAGTACATTCCCTGTCCTCCATTTTGGAATTAGGACCTTTATGTGCTGATCTAATTCAGCAGTCCTTTCTAAATTCCATTGTACCTTAGCAGGTGTGCTACTTACCTCATTTAAACATTTTTTTAAATGATTAATTATTATTTAATCTATTGGGGAGAGATATCATATTTTCCTTTTGTTTTATGACCATCTTTTTAAAATGATTGTTAGATATTTTCATAATTGTTTGACCTGTAGGATTACAAATTATATCTGTAACAGGTTTCATGTCATAATGTTTAAAATATTGTTGAATTCCAACGGATATACATGCTGAAGCACCATCAGCCCCAATTTGCCAGGGCATCTCCAAAACATTCAACATCTGTAATAAATGTGTAACCTTAGGATCATGTTCTCCAGGATTTAAGGCCAAAGCCCACTGGAATTCTGAATATCAATCTATGGCGTGGTTCAGTATTTCAGTTCTCCAAACTCTGTAAAATGGAGCACATCAGCCACTGTATGACACTGATTACTAATGACTGAGTAATGACTAATGACGAGTGGGTGAGAAAAGACTGCAAAACTCATATAGGCCTGGTGGTGTGACTCAGGTAGGGGAGTCCTTGCGTAGCCTGTGGAAGGACCTGGGTTCCCTCTCCAGCACCGCATAAATCCAGCATGGCGCCACACACTGCCTGTAATGAAAGCACTGGGAGATTGAGACCAACCGGAGATGGGAGATACATGAGATCGTGTCTCAAGAGCAGAGCCGAGCAAACACAAAACAGAACAAGAGCCATGCAGGAAAGCTGTCTGACCACTGGTGACCTTCAGCCTTTCCTCCCATCTAAGCTCAGGGATTCCAATTTCAAAACACAATACAGTTATGGAGAATCTGAGAAAGGAATATTTTTAGGTATGTGAATTTTGGGCAGAGGCCCTCTGTGGCAGCCTCTTTTTCATCACAGGACCTGAACAATGAAAGATCTATGTTTCTTTGTGTTTGTTTGTTTGTTTTCAGACCAAGTTTTGCTTCTGTAGCCCAAAACGGCCTAGAACTCATGATCTTCCTAATCCTCCCACCTTAGCCTTCCAGTTGTTAAGATCACAGGCCCACACACATAGTTCAGGACTAATATTGTCTTTAGGCTGTGACCCCATAGTCATATCCAGGACCCCAGTGTTTTGGTTACTGGCACACTGGTTGTACCAAACGGCGAGGAAGTCTGGGATATAAGCTCTGTCTTTTTGGTTTGTGAATTGTAGGAACTTGAACACAACTAAGATGTCTTGGCAGTCTTGTCCCATCTCTGGTCTGTTTCTCCCTCAGGCAACCTGATTTACAGCTGGTGAAGAGATACAACCCATGCCCTTCAGCACTGGTTCCAGAGTGTAATTGAACTTTTGGTGGCCTTGTACCTGGAGGGAACAGTTTCAGGGAACACTCAGATATCTCCATGAAAAGTCAGTGTGTTTGTGGTGTCTTCACTTTAACTAAAAGTGAACTAAGAGTTCACCCACCTCTTCTTGATTGCCTTGCAGATTTCTTCCTACTTGCATTAATAAATATTCCCACTAGTTCTGATTTTCATGTGTGTGTATGTGCATGCATGCACACACATACGCGTGTATGTGTATGTATGTGTGTGTGTGTGCTTGCACTCACATGTACATGGGCTTGCATATGTCTCCATGCGGATGTGGAAGTCACAGGTTGATGGCAAATGTTTTCCTCCATTTTTCATCACCTTGTTTTCTGAGACAGGGTCTCTTACTGAACCTGGGGCTTGACAGTTAGGCTAGGCTGACCTAGCAATCCTTCTGCCTCTGCTGCGATTAGAAGTATCGTCTGCCAGGTCTGGCTTTTTACATAAGTGTTAGAGATCCGCACTCAGGTCCTCAGGCTTGCCTGGCGGTTACCAGCTGAGCAATCTCCCCAGCCCCTGGTTCCAGCTTTCCTAGGGCAAGTTCTCTACTGGAGTCTGGAGCTGGAGTGTCTGCCAAAGGCCCATCTGAGGCTAGGTCTCCAGCCTCAGATACTCCTTTAAGATCACAGGGCCTTTCTCGGCCTAGCTATGCATGACCTAGGGACTCAAGGTGCTAGAGGCTCACTGTTCCCCAGACATCAACCTGAGATAATGGCTCTCCAGTTCATTGTGTCACATGATTCATGCTTAAAGATGTGGCCATCCATGATAAAGCAGAGAAAAAAAGTAAGCTTTTCTTTTTCAGGAGAATTAAAGAAAGGGCCGAGAAAGTCCCAAAACTGTTAGGAGAAGTCCGCAGAGGAGAGGGAAAAGCCACATGGCTTCTGGAGTTTGGGGAGCTGAGTGGGTAACTTCTGGGATCCTTGTCTAGGGATTTTCCTAGGAGTTATGGCAGAAACTGGACAAAGACCAAGGTCATTTATAGGGAGATTGGTCAGTTCTCTAAGCCAATGGAGGATCCACACTTTCTGTATTTGTGTCCCCGGTCCAACTAGGAAGATGACCACACATTGTGCACATACTGCCTGCTTAGTTTGGGAGTGGTTGAAGCCCCCTGACCCCATCTCTGACTTCTGCTTAGTTAGCTATCTACTTTGGCTCAGCTGGCCTTAGCCCTGGCTAGCATTACTAGCCTCTGCCCACACAGGTGTTGCTGGTGTTAGCCCTTGGCTGGGGCTGCTACCTGTTAATTAGACTGGGATGTCTTTGTTTGTTTGTTTTTTCTCTCATGATTACACGTGTCCATCTCGTAGTTTGACCAGAGTGGGGAACTAACTCCTATCATATCTACCAAGCTCTAGCTTCGGCCTTTCTTGGTTAGCTCGTTCTCTATGGGCCTTCTAGTCTGAGATACACAGGGGCTTTGAAAGAAGTGGTTCTTAACCGTAACTGTGTTATAATTAGCTCCATGTGTTTCTCGGGCATTGCAGGTGTAGGGGTTGGAGTCAGCTGGAGTCTGCCGAAGTGTCTTTCCCATAGCCCTTCCTCTTATCCAATTGCAAGCCCTAGTATTTCCCAGCCCTAGTATTCTGGACTTGGCCACTTTTACCCCAATATTCCTTTTAACCCTAATGTCCATCCACACATCAAAACCTTTAAGAAGTCGGTTCTATGGGGGAAAGGTCACTGAGAGCATGACCCTGAAGGAAATGCTGGGATGCTGATCTCTTTTGTGAGATAGACAGACCTCCTCTATCACCCAGGCCCAAAGCAACAGGACCGAGAAACCATAAGCTGACATCACAACAGACTGATTCAAAAGAAATCTTTTCCTTTTTCCAAGTTGATTCTCTCTGATATTTTGCTACAGAAATGGAACACTGACTAATACATTCCTCTTCTTAAATATCATTTCTTTCCCCTCCTTCCTTCTTTCCTTCCTTCCTTTCTTATTCTTTCTCTCTCCCCTTTCTCCCTCTCTCCCTCCCTCCCTCTCTAGATAAGATTTTGCTATGTAGTCCAAGCTGGCCTCAAACTCATGCTCTCCCTGTCTCAGCTCGTGGAGTGCTGGGATTTTAACTAGCATTTTTGAGAGTGTGTTTGCACTCTGTTGCCCAATAGCCTTTCAGTCCATATATTTGTTATCCTTTGTTATATGACTTTTTCCTGAGGCAATGGGAACAAACATCTATTCTATTTTCTGTAGGTAATGTGGACAACAGACCCAAGGAATGATCCATCCTAGTCTAGGTTAGTAAATGAGTCTTATTAGGGTCATTTATAGACGCATGGGTGACTCAAGGGCAGCTTTATCCTAAAAAGCCCACTACATTATGGATGATGGCTCATGAAAGACCAACTTGCACAGCTTATAGGTAGCTCTACCACAAACTGTTGATTGATTCTAGAACCTGGGGGTACAGCCTCGTGACCTTAGACCTTTCAAAGTTTCCATAGCCTTATAAATTTCTTTAGCTTTATGGGTCTTAGGAGTCTATCCCCTCTGTCCAAGAGAAAATGTTTCAATCAGAGGAAACAGGCGCACACACACACACACACACACACACACAAAAGATTCACAAAGTCAAGCCTTTAACCTGTGGTGTGGGTCAATCAAGTTACCTCTTGCCTATGGCTGCAGAATCTGGCAAATAAACTCTGAAGTGCTATACACATATGGGATCTGTGAATCCCACTGACCTAGTTGGGGTGTTTGGTTTGGTTTGCTTTTGGTCAACTTGACACAAACTGATGTCCTCTGAAAAGCAGAAATCTCAATTGAGAAAAATCTCTCCATCAGGTTGGCCTGTAGGGACATCTGTGGGGCATTTTCTTGATTAGTGATGGCTGTGGGAGGGCTCAGCCCATTGTGAGTGCTTGTCATACTCATACTGGAGCAGGTGGACCTCGGGTACATAAGAAAGCAGGCTGAGCAAGCCCGCAAACAGCATTCCCTCCACGGCCTCTATTCCAGAACCTGTCCGCAGGTTCCTGCCCTGACTTCCCTTCAGGATGGACTATAAACTGTGAGGTGAAATAAACTCTTTCCCTTCCCAACTTGCTTTTGGTCCTGGCATTTATCACAGCGATAGAAAACAAACCAGGACACCCACTTCAAGTCACTCTTTTTTTTTTTTTTTTCATCCATCTTTCCCCTGCATCAGTATAATTTGACACTTTCTGGCTGACTGCTAGGGACTGCTTTATCTTAACCAAGCTGTTACCAGACAGAACTCCAAGAGAAGTTTGGCTGTTTTCTTTGATTCGTACCCGAGGGTGGCCCCCTCCTCTCCAAACATAATTCCCTCTTGTCAAAGCCTGCTGTTGTCCCTCCTCTAGCTCCGTAAATTACATGGCCATTCTCTCCTAAAAATAAAATGTTTGTTCCTGTTCTTAGTAAGATCACCATAACACACACACACACACACACACACACACACACACACCTCAAACTGGACTCAAGGGAATAGTGAACAGGTCCTTGAAGAGAAATAAAGGAGCAAACCAGAATTGTCTATATAGTCACTGTCAGCTCTGTCTGCTGATGGATACGTTTAGCCAGAGGATGCCAGAATGATCCAGAAACCTGAAGGACATAAATGAAGAGTCGAGTGCTGCCTTAGAATCACTCTCTCACAAACAGGGTCAGGGGTTCAGCTGGACCCCGAAGGATGTCAAATCCGATCCTATTCATTCCACGTCAGCAGCTGACACCACACGCTGCCTCTGCTTTTCTGTGTATGCACACGTGTGCACCTGGAGGCCAGGTGTCAAGCTTCCTATTGTTCCTCAGGTGTCAACAACCTGAATTTTTGAGACAGGGTCTCCCTCCTGGCCTCAAACTCTCCACGTAGGCTAGACTGGCTGGCTAATGACACCTCCTTGTCCCTCCTCTCCAGCACCAGGATTACCATGCCTGGCACTTGGCTTTTTCACAAGGTTGCTTGGCTCGAACTCAGGTCCTCATGCCGGCACAATAAGCACTCCGCTAACCTAGCTGCCTTCTCAGTCTCCTCTTTTTGTTTTTAGGCGCTGGAGATGGAAACCAGACACCCAGTTGGCGCCTCAGCCCCAACTCCTAAACTGCCTTAAAAGTTGGGGGTGGGTAATTGTTATGACTTTCTTGAATTATGTGTGACTGTGTGAGTATCTTGCCGGATTTGTGCCCATACCCACAGAGGCCAGAAAAGGGTGACAGATCCCTAGAGCTGGAGATAATAGGCAGTTGTAGATACTGGGAACCAAACTGGAGTCCTCTGCAAGAACAAGGCAGATTTTTACTGGCTGAGCAGCTCTCCATCCCCTAAGGAAATGCATTAAGAAACTTTGTATTCAAGTGTAACGTGCGTATAGAAATGTAAGTCTTAAGTGTTTACTTGGCCAAGTTTCCACAAGCTAAATATGTGCTCTCCTGGTTAGTGCTTAGATCAAAAAGTGGATAATGACCAAGGCATGGTGGCAAATATCTGTAGCTCCAGCATCCCAGAGTCTGAAACAGGAAGACTGCTTGCTGTAAGTTCAAGGCCAGCCTGAGCCACAGAGTGAGTACCAGGTAAACCTGAGCTACGTAACAGGACCCTGCCTCAAAAGAGAAAAAAAAAAATAAAGGACGGGAGGGAGGGAAGAAGGAAGGAAGGAAGGAAAGAAGGAAGGAAGGGAGGAGGGAAGGAAGAGAGGAAGGAAGGAAGGAAGGGAGGAAGGGAGGAAGAAAGAGGAGTGGAAAATGTTCAATGTTCCCTACAAAGTTCCCTTTTAGGCCCTTCCAGTCAGTTCCCAAGCCTTTGCCCCTGATCTTTTTTCCTCTTTAGCACCTTGTCTAGCATAGCACATATTTTAGTTATCTTATTCATAGGCTGCTCCCTCTAGCAGGTTGTATGTCATGAAAGCAGAGACTTAGGAACGGTTTTGATACATGCTGTCATGCCAATTCCCCGTCTGATATGTTCTTGTATAGCTTGGGTCCAGGTGACGAGAGAAGAAAGAAAGGACAGACACAGGGAAACACACAAAGAAAAGCTGGGATGGCAAGGTCTGTGCTCTCTTACAGAGAAGCTGAAGCTCTCCCTTGTTCTATACGGTTGAACATAGAGGCGGGGTTGTTGCATGCAGTGGAACGAGACTTTGTTATACAGAGAAGCAGGGTGATTGCATGCAATTGAACACGGAAGTGGGGTTATTTCATACAGCTGTCTGAGGAGGCAGGTTTAGCTAATCGTGAGGGGAGCACTCTCCCAAGGGTGCTCCTTAGGTTCATCTTCAGGTTGCAAATACCAAGTGGAGGAGAATGCTATGGTGGTCATTTTTTTCTGTAAACACTATCAACATCTACAAATGGACCAGAGGAGGGCTTTGCCATCCCTTTGAGCCTTGCCAGTGAAGGCATTGCCATTCCCACGTGTCTGAGGCTTTGGGGTCCTTGGCATGGTTATGTCCAAGTCAAACATACACATTCACTCAGGAATTCGTTCACTCCCTGTAGTCTGCTTCTAGGAAATACTTGAACGAATGAAGCTGTGCCATAAGGAATACTCAAAACTAACCTAATGGAAGGATGAAGAAAATCCGCCATAGCCATGCATTGAAATATTATTCGAGCATAAAGGGACGGAACTACTGACATATGGGAGAACATAGCTGAGCCTTGAAAGGCGCTGAGTAGGCTAAATGGTATTGCACCCTTTATCGGGATTCATTTCCTGTCTTGTGAAAGGTCACCTCACCAGGACACACTTTAAAGAAGCAACCCGGAGCTGTGGGTACAGTTCAGCGACAGAGAGATAGCCTAATATGTATGAGGCCCCAGGATCCACCCCAGCAGCCCATTCCAGAAAAAAAAAAGTGATTAAAAAAAACCCTAAAAGTATAAAACTTGTCAAAAATCTTTCTCCCGTTGAAAGAAGGGGTTGTGGTACCTCACAGCACTTTGTGGAGGGAAGGTAACATGTATGCAGCCAAACATTTGAGTAACTCGGCTAGAGGACTCTAGCGAGGGATGGAAGAAAAGATGTGGAGGCTACAGAACTAAGGGAACTGGGGGTGAAGCCCTAAAAGAGATTCTTGAGTGACACATGGCACATTGGGATGTCGTGAGTTCTTCCTGAAAGCAGGAATGTCAGTTGGCAATGTCAGTGAGCACAGGACCACGGGGGCAAGTTTAAAGGTTGGTTGTTCTGAGACAGGATTGTGTGTATGTGTGTGTAACAGCCCTGGCTGTCCTGGAGATCACTCTGTAGACCAGGCTGGCCTGAAACTCACAGAGATCCGCCTGCCTCTGCCTCCCGGATGCTGGGATCAAAGGTGTGCGCCACCGCTGCCGCCCCACAAAGGTTCTTCTCAAAGCAGGCTGGGAAGTGCTTGCCTTGTGAGTTCCCTAGGATCCACTTTAAAAGCCTGTCAGGGTAGTGTGTATCTGTAATTACAGCATTGGAGAAGCAGAAAGAGGAGAGTCCCTGGGACGCACTGGCCCGTCAGCCTGGCCTACTGGTGATTAGACTAATCAGCGAGACCCAAGTCCCAAGGAGGGAGAGATAGTGTCTCAAAAAAAAAAAAAAAAGAGAAAGAAAGAAAAAAGAAAGGCAGGCAACACTTGAGGATGAATGATACTCGTCCTCTGACCTCTACACACACGTGCACCCACACAAATATGGATACGCTCCTCCATGCACGAAAATGTGCATCCATAGACACACAATCTCTTTTAAAATGTTTGTAGGTATGATATATGTCTTATCTGTGTATGGTGCACATGTAGAGGCCAGAGGCCAGTCTTGGGTGGAGATCGGAGGACAGTCTTTTAGAGCTCCACTTTCTACCTTGTCTGAGGCAGGCTCTCTTGCTGTTCGTTGTGGTGTGCCCCAAATTCTCTGGCCTGTGAGCTTGTGACAGTTCTCCCATCTCCCAAGAGTGCCTACTGGGATTACACATTACCATCTAACTCTAACCTAGGCTTTGGAGCTCTGAGCTCTGGGCCTCATGCTTGAACAGCAAGTGCTTTACATACCGAGACATTGCATTGCGTTTTCCCGGCCCACCTTGTTTGTTTGGCTAGTTTAGCGGTTTTTTTTGTTTTGTTTTGTTTTTTGTGTGTGTGTTTTGTTTGTTTGTTTGTTTGTTTTGAGACAGGGCTTCCCTGTGTAGCCAGCCTGTCTGTAGACCAGGCTGGCCTTGAACTCACAGAGATCTACCTGCCTCAGCCTCCCAAGTGTTGGGATTATAGGCATGCACCACTGCGCCTGGCAAGAGAGAGGTTTGATACAGACCAAAGACACAAGCCGAAGGAAAGTTAGGGATGATAACAGAGGCACAGATGTGGTGAAGGACGAGCCAAGGAATACCAGTGCTTGCTAGCAACTGCTAGAGACCATGAAAGCCTTGATCTTAACATCTAGACTCTGAAAGTGTGAGACAGAGTTGTCGTTTTCTTAACTGTTGAGTCTGGGATCATTGGTTCCCATGACAGTTCAAATGAGCTGGGTTTTAGAGCAGGCAAAACTGCACACAGAGGCAAGAGTTTGGCTCTCTTGGGTTTCAAAATATGGAAAGATAACTTCCTTTTATTTCTGTGTTAATTTTTGTATTGGGGTAGGGGCGTGGCGTGTGCAGATGCATTCACATGAAGTTGTGGAGGCCAGAGGCCCTCTCCTAATTTCATTTCTGTCCCTATGATAAAATACCCTGGCAAAAAAGTGACTTAAAGGAAGAAGAGGTTTTTTTATTCTTATTTTTTGGTTTATTGTTTGTTTGGTTTTTTTGGTTTTGGTTTTGATTTGGTTGGTTTTTTTGTTTGGTTGTTTGGTTTTTGGGTTTTTGGTGATTTATTTATTTATTTATTTATTTATTTATTTATTTATAGTTCACAATTTCAGGTTGTGCTCCATCTTTAAGGAAGTCAAGGCGGCAGGGATTTGAAGCCCCTAGTCACATCACATCTGCAGTCAAGAGCGGAGACAGTAACTGCAGGTGTGCCTATTGCTTAACTCTCAAGTCTCATACAGGTCAGAGCTCAAACCTGGGGAATATTGCTTTGGACAGTGGGCTGGGTTTTTCCTGTATCAGTTAATGTAATCAGAACTGTCCCCCACCGACAAGATCTAGAGCAGTGGTTCTCAGCCTTCCTCGAGGTGTGACCTTTTAATACAGTTGCTCATGTTTTAATGACCCTAACCATAAAGTGATTTTTCACAGCTACTTCTATAACTGTAATTTTGCTACTGTTGTGAATTGTAACGCGAATAGTTTTGGAGATAGGGGTCTGCCCGTGGAGTTGCGACCCACAGGTTGGGAAGCACTGGTCTAGACGCTATCTCATTAGGAGTCTCTTTCCAAATGATTCTAGATTCCAACTGACAACTAAAAGTAACCATCAGTCTATGGTACTATCTGCTTTATTTTCTTTTTGACACGTGCTATCCCAATCGGCCTGGTGCTCCCTCAGGAGGCAAGGCTGGCTAGACTATAAACAACAGAGACCCCTCTGCTTAGCCTGCCCAGTGCTGGAATTACAAGTGGAGGCCACTATTCGTTCAGCTCCTTTTAATTTTTTTTTTTTTTTATGTCAGTTCTGGGACTCAAACTCAGGTCTTCATGTGTGCACGGCAAGCACCTTGCTGAAGGAGTCATTTACAGCCGGTCCCTTCTTTTGTTTTCAAAAATAACATTTTATTGGTTTGCGTGCCCATGTGTGCACCCACACTTACGTGCGTGTGCCCACAGAGGCTAGAAGAGGGTGTAGCATCCCCTTGAGTTGTAGTTACGGGTGGTTCTAAGCCACCCAACATGGGTGCTGAGATCTGAAGTTGGGTCTTCCATAAGAGCAGCGAGTGCTCAACCACAGAGTCATCTTTAGCCCCATCCTCCTTCTTTTGGGAAGGTGTCACTCTGTAGCCAAGGCTGGCTTTGAACTCACAGTTGTCTCTCAGCCTCTGGCATGGTGGGGTCAGGGGTCACAGCCACTTACCAGTATAACTAGTGTAAGAGCTCCTATCTGGGTCCTTGAAGATGAGCTGGTGGTATCTCGTTTGCACAGGGATTTCCATATATGTGTTCATGTGACCTATAGCAGAGGAGAAGGTTCCCTGCAGAGGACTGGTCTGTGGTCATTTCCTGTTCTTGGCCCTCTTACCGGCATTAGCTCTGTAGGCAGTAAGTAGGTACTCTAGATGAAAGGACTAGAAGATTTCTAAAGAACCAACAAAGGAGAAAGGAATTTATATTTGCTGGGTGGGTGGAAATAAAATTTTCCTGCTCTGTGGGCCAGGCTTATTAATTCAGAGTAGGGGAAGAAAATTGGCAAAGTCGGCCACCTCTTATTTGCCAGCCACCTGAGGCAGGCATGTTCTACCTGGGTGGAAACACTCACTGCGCAAGGACAAAAGCGGGAGATGAATGAGTCTTGAAAGGGCAAAGGGGTGGAACATTTATGTACTCAGAAGTTCCTATGGCAAGGGCTCAGTGTTGGGCCGGGGGGCTGGCTCACTGGGTAAAATGCTTACTGGGCAGCAAACAATGGGGACCTGAGTTCCGATCCTCAGCATCCATTGAAAGCCCCATGAGGCAATGCTGAGGGGTGGAGGTTGGGGCTTGACAAGGAGACAGGCAAATCCGAGGGCTCACTGCCCAGCCAAAAGAGGGTGAGCTCCAGGCACAGAGAGAGACCCAGTCTCCAGAAATAATGTGAAGACAGAGGTCTCCGCCCAGAAGTGCACACCTAAATGCACTCCCCCACATGTACCCATGAGCGCAGACACACCACACACACCCACACCACACACACACATACCACACCCTCTCCCCCCACACCCCCATACCACACACACACACCCACACACACACACCACACACACACCACACACACCATACACACACCCCACACCACACACACACACACCATACACACACACACAGCACACACACAGCACACACACCACACATACCACACACACACACCACACACACACACACACACCACACACCACACACACACACACCACACACACACACACCGCACACACACACACACCACACACACACACACACCACACACATACCACACACACACATACCCCCCACACCCCTCCCACACACATCACACTCACACCACACACACCACACACACCACACACACACACACCATACACACACCACACACACACACACCACACACACCATACCACACACACACACCACACACACCATACACACACCCCACACCACACACACACCACACACACACCACACACACCACACACACACACCACACACACACACACACACACACACCACACACCACACACACACACCACACACACACACACACACCACACACACACACACACCACACACACCACACACACACACACCCCACACACATACCATACACCACACACACACACAGGAATCTTTAGGGAAGGATGGCTGATGTTTGTCTAATGGCAAAGTCCTGGCTACATTGCGGCAGGATCCAGCTGGATTTCTAATGCTTATGAGCCCCTCACTGTCATCCACTGGTAACTTCATATACCTGATGTTTAAAGAATTGGATTTCCTAGGTGAGCCCTATTCCCTCCTCTTTCAGCTCAGAGGATACAGAGGACACAGACTCCACAGCATATTTTCTTTGGCTCTGACCTAAGAAGCTCATGGCAAAATGCCATGAAAATGTTTAGGCTGCAAAATGGCGCCACTGCCAGTCCCTCTCCCAACTTCCATCTTTCTATTTTATAAGCACAAGGTCAAAGAAAGTGAGTTTTTTTTTTCCATTTTTTTCTCATTCCTTTACCTACTTTGGTCTGTGCCTGGGGCTTCTTTAATAATCCCTCTTCCTTATTTCCTGTCTGTAAACCAAACGCCTGGGATGCATAGATTCTAAATATGAAGTGGGAATCCACCTCACAACCCAGAACATTTTTTTTTCCTGTTGCTGCGCTAGTTTTCATTTAAATGAAGAGAGTCTGTAATCCCTCTCAGGATGGAGACTGGAAGGCAGAGCCAGCCACAGATGGGGGAAGAGCTCCCAGGACAGACTTGTCTGTCTAGAGAGCGGTCCCTAGCCACTGCTGGAAAAACATGTGTGCCGCTGGACAAATTAGAGCTTACAGGAAAATTCCCGAACTCGGTGAGAGGGGAGAGACAGCCAGGCTGGTGAGGGGGGGTGGTTGCTGCAGCTGCTGGGGAGCTAGCCAGCAGCTGGAGCTGCAAGCAGAGGCCCGGGGGGCAGGTCGGGGGGGGGTGCCGGAGGGGGGGGGTAGGGGGGGGCAGATAGGAGCCAAGGGGCATCTCTGCCTGCTAACCTTCCCAACCTTGTCTGCTCAAATAACCTTTCTTTTTTCTTTTTTCTTTTGCCAGCTCTATCTCAGCAGGGGAGGGGCTTCTAGGTTCCAGGCTCAATCAAGTTATCCTAGCATAGCGCAGCATACTGTCTGTCACGATGAGAACTGAAATGACATCCCAAGCTGAGGGAAAATAGCCCCTTCCCTAGCTCAGAGGAAACCTCAAACTCGTGATCCCAGTGCTCAGCCTCAGGAGCTACCGCATTCAGCTCAGCAAAAAGCAATTTTATTTTATTTTATATTTCTTATCACGGAGATGGGGGGAGTGAATAATGAGCGTGTGCCAGTCAGAGGACAGCTTTTGGGAGTTGGTTTGCTTAATCCACAGAGGGATCCACGGATTGACCTCAGGTTGCTTGGCGGGGGGTTGTGGCAAGTTCTTTCAACCATCTTGTCAGTTCCAAAAACAATTTTAAAAGAATTCCAATCCTGCTGCCTCCTAGCTCAGAATTCAGAATGAAGGCCAAGGTGGTGATGTGTATGTGTTCACATAGGAATACAGATGCCACAGACATCTGTTACTGTTGTTGTTGTTGTTCTTATTATTATTTTGTTGTTGTTTTTCAAGACAGAGTTTCTCTGTGTAGCCTTGACTGTCCTGGATTTTGTAGACTAGGCTGGCTTTGAACTAGAGGCAGATCCACCTGCCTCTAATGAGGCATCTGCTCTCTTGGAGCAGGCTTTGCAGGTGCTAGCGAACCACTGCGCGTGCTGGGAACCAACATGTGGCGCTAGGAATTGAATTTGGGTTCACGTGGAGAACAGTACATGTTCTTAACCCCTGAGCCAACTCTCTAGCCCTGTGATAACCTAGGGTCGGATGCTGAAGTGGATTTAAGCACAGGATGTGCGGGCTTGCCTCCACCTGGAAGCTAATGGGCACGTTTGGACAAGTCCCCCCCCCCTTCCTGCAAAATGGTACAGTGCCGTTCTTTTATTTATAATAAGAAATCTTCATATGAGAAATGGAAGCTAATAAAAGGCCACAATGGGTGTACATGCCTTTATTTCAAGAACTGTTTTTCAGTTTAGCAAATGTTTATAGCTGGGCATGGTGGTGTACACCTTTAATCCCAGCACTCAGGAGGCAGAGGCCGGCAGATCTCTGTGAGTGCAAGGGCAGACTAGTCTACAGAGCAAGTTCCAGGACAGCCAAGGCTGCCTAAAGAAACCCTGTCTCAAAAAACCAAACCAAACCAAACAAACATGTTCAACATATGTCAGTAGGTTCATTCTGACAATCTGAGACTGGCAGGTATCACATGTGCCCACTCCACAGTAATTCTTTTTCTTTTTTTCTTTTTTCCAGACAGGATCTCTCTGTGTAGTCCTGGATATACTGGGCTCGCTTTGTAGACCAGGCTGGCCTCAAACTCACAGAGATCCACCTGCCTCTGCCTCCCTGAGTGCTGGGATTACAGGTGTGTGATGCCATGCCCAGCTGCTTGTTTCATTCCTTATTGTAGAGTTCTGTACATAAGAGGGAACATGCAACACTTGCCTTTCTGTGCACAGCTTATTTTCCTTAGCATGATACCTTCCACTTCCATCCATTTTCCTACAAATGACAGGACTTTAGTCTCCTTTACTGACAAATGCTTGATTTTATATTCAGGGCCATTTATTCTTTCAGTGACAAAGAGTGAGGCTGCACCTCCATTTTAACGGAGGGGTGGGCAGCTCATTTCTTGGAGCTGGTTTGGGAACACTGGTTGAGGGCCCATCACTATTTATGAATAACGTTTTCTATGTCTTGGCTTTGCAGAACATCAGTCTGCTTGGGGAAACTATTGCCTTCCTAATGTCTAACTCAGGTTAGAACAGACTAGCCTTGTCTCAAGTACCCCTTAAGCAACTGCAAAGAGCTGCTAGGAGATGTGCAGACATGATTAATGGAGATGATTGTGGCAGGCTTGGACATGTTTGCTCTCAGTACCAAGGGGGAAAATGATTGCCAAAGCAGACATCTTCTTATCCTCAGGTTGTCGCTTGTTATTTTATGTGTTGGTTCTCTAAGATCAAAGGACTGTGGGAGACTCGAGGCTCACTGAAGAGGATGAAGAAGACAAACAGATCCTCATTTTGATGATGGAACACACGCTTCAGGGTGTAGGCATGCCAGCTGCCCCCTTGGCCATGCAGTGCAGAAGATGGCCAGTATTGCTCCTTTGATGTTTCCTTGAAGAACCCGACTGTGTATAGCCGCTTCTCCTTAGGGGCACATTATCAATCTTGGTGTTGGTGCAAAACAGTCCTGACAAGCTGGTACAGCATGGTCCATTGCTCTGTGTGGACACAACAGAAGCATTAATGATTAACATCAAAATCCTTCGGAAGGCCACATTCCCAGGTGCTGGTCAAAGCGTGAGTGCGCTCCCAGAAGGCCTTGGAGAGGCTCACGGATTGAGCAACCAGACATCCCATGCTACTCTTTTCTCTCTTTGTTTCTCTCTTTCTTTATCTTTTTTTTTTTAAGTCCTGGCTGTCCTGGAACTCACTATGTAGACCTGTATACCAGGTTGGCCTAGAACTCACAGAGTTGTGTCTGCCTCTGCCTTTGCCTCCTGAGTGCTGGGATCACAGGCATGTGAAACAAAGGAAGAAAGGAGTGACATGCCTGTCATGTTACTTTTTTCTACCTTGCAACCTTCTACCTTTGCACCAGAGAGGGGTAGTAACTTACTCTTTATGGTCCTCAAATTCAATACCTCCAGAGACAATTTCTGACTTGTCTTTCCTGTGTCAGGTGCCCACTTGTAGGCCAATCAAACAAAACCAGCACCTGTATATGTTTGTGCGCACGCACAGGCCATTGGTACTACACAGACTTTCTCAGGAGAGCCTTTGGGGCAGTATCATAAAGCTACTTGGCACAATCTTGCTTTTCCAGGAAATTCTCTGAGCTAGAGTTGAAGGTACAGTCTGTTTATTAAGGGGTAGGGTTGACTCAGTGGAGAAGCTTGCTGTGGAAACATGAGGACCAGTTCAGCTCCCTAGCATCCATGGAAAGGTTTGGCGCATTGGCCCACTGCCTATACTCAGTCTACTGAAATTGTTGGGATCTACGTTTAGTAAGAGACATGGCCTCAAGAACAAGAAAACCCTAATCCCAGCACTCTGAGAGGCAGAGGGAGGCGGATCTCTGTGTGTTCGAGGTCAGCCTGGTCGACTGAGTGAGTCCAGGACAGCCAAGGCTACACAGAAAAACCCTGTCTCCAAAAAAAAAAAAAAAAAAAAAAAAAAAAAAAAAAAAAAAAAAAAAAAAAAAAAAAAAAAACAGAAACAAACAAACAAAACTAACAAAAAAAGAAGAAAAGTAAAGAAAGCTCTTGAAGAACACCACCCAAATGCCCTGCCCCCGTCTTAACTTGATACCCTTGAGAGGTAGAAGAATACAGGTTGGCCAGGGAGAGAAATCTAGCTCAGACATGGGTCTTGTGATGGATGTTGCCGACGTCTGGAGCTAAGTGGGGATGGTTGGACCTCTATAGCCTCCAATAATTTTTTTAAAAAATAATTTGTTTAATTTTCTTTATGTGCACTGGTGTGAGGGTGTCAGACACTTGGAACTGGCATTATAGACAGTTGTGAGCTGCCATGTGGGTGCTGAGGATTGAACCCAGGTCCTCGGGAAGAGCAGGCAGTGCTCTTAACCACTGAGCCATCTCTCCAGCCCTATAACTTCCCATTCATTCATCCTTTGTTGAGTGTAAGCTGTTCAGGCAGCAATCCCATGCCCAAGGCAGAGCTTGAGGAATTTGGTGCTTGAGGGCTGTTTGCGCAGACCGCACTACCGTTGAATGGACTCTGAATAGCACTCCAACACAGCAGCCATTACAGTGCCAACTTAGTGGCGTACACCAGTAAATGAAAAACACAAGCAAAGTGAGTCCAGAAAGCCAAGCTACACAGAGGAAACCCTGTCTTGAAAAGAATAAAAACAAGCCAAACCCAAATTAAGACCTTTGAAACATAATGCCACATTATATTACAAGAAAAGAACGTTGTACAGACTCACCAAATCACAACCTGGGATAAAGAACTTTTACAATTCAATGGAGAAGAAGCAGGTGAGGGGCTAGCACAGCTGTTGAGTCAGTAAAGATGGACGCCTGTCAACCTGCATTCTACCCCTGGGACCCACATGACGTAGAGCACCGACTCCTGCAGGCTGACCTCTGGCTTCCATACCTGTACTGTGGAACACAGTGTGCGTGCACACACACACAAAAGAAATGTCATTCTAAAGGAAAGAGCAAATGGGGCTGTAAGTGGTAGCAGACACTGGTAATCTTAGTGCTTAGGAGGATCAGGGATGGGTTGCCGTGGGGGGGGGGCGATGGAGCAAAAGATTTGAATAGGCATTTCACTAAAGATGGCATCCAGGTTGCCAATAAACACAGGCAAAGATGTTCAATTTCAGCATCTAGGGAAAAGCCTAAGCAATCAAAGCCACAGTGAGGTGCCTCCTTCCCATCGGGTGGCTACAACTCAAAAACAGTCAGTGGTTGTGTGAATGCGGAGAAATGAGAACTCTCATGTATTGTGGGGGTGGAAAAACAGCACAACCAGATTGGAGACAGAAATTCCACTCTCGGCATCTATCTACAGGAGAGATAGGAAAGCATATGTCCACACAAAGGCTCGCGCTGTTAAAATCTGGAGCAGTGTTGCCAGTAACAGCCAACGGGTGAAAACAATCCACGTAGCTCTGCACCAATGAGACAGAACCTGGGCTACCCATATCCTATCATCCCTTCATGGAACTGTGTCTTCCTATCAAGAGCAACGGATTATTGATATTTGCTACAACATGGATAAACCTTTAAAATATTAGGATTAATGAGGGAAGCCAGCCTCAAGCCAAACAAAAAAAACCCCAAACACTGTGTGATTCCATTTTCATGAAAGTCCAGGAAAGGGGAGTGTATAGTGTTAGTGGCTGTTGTTCTAAAGCTTGGTTGTACTTTTAGTTACCCCGCTCACTAAATTAACTACAACTCGTTGAAATGCTCATTTAAAAGGGGGTGAATCTGCTAGTAGTGAATTATACCCCAGGAAAGTTGTTTTAACATTATAATCTGCTGAACTATTGACTAATAGATTTTGGGAAAGAGGGAACCATCATCTTCAGCTGTGAACCCACTTTGCTGACCCCATCAAACCCCAAAAAGAATAGCTCCAAACCCATGGGCATTCAGCTGTCCCTGGTTAAACTCAGTGGCTCACAAAACAACATGAAGAGATAGGGAAAAGTAGGTTGTAGGAAACATGGGGAATTACACAAGAAAATGGGAGCCAGCAGGAGTGAGAACGGTCAGTATATGCAGGACATGCAGGACGTACTTATGCGAAGACATCAAAGAACAAATTTCATGAATTTTTAAACAGAAACAAGGGGGGTTGGAGAAATGGCTCAGCAGTTAAGGGCACTGACTGATCTTCCAAAGGGTCCTGAGTTCAATTCCCAGCAACCACATGGTGGCTCACATCCATCTATAGTGAGATCTGGTGTCTTCTTCTGGCCTGCTGGTGTACATGCAGACAAAACATTGTCTACATAATAAATACACCTTAAACTAATGAAATAAAAAGAAACGGATCTCTTTAGATAGGGACTGAGTCTTTATAATCCTCCATCTAACTCCAATGGGTTTTCGAGGCTGAGGGTGCCCTGAATTCTCATATTTGTTACAGGGTGGCTGTGTTAAAAGTGAAGTTCTTTTGTACTTAAAAAAATTTTTTTTCAACATGGACCTAGAAATATGTTTTTGTTTTGTTTTGTGTTTTGTTTTTCAAGACAGGGTTTATCTGTCCTGGACTCACTCTGTAGACCAGGCTGGCCTTGAACTCAGAGATCTGCCTGCTTTTGCCTCCCAGAGTTCTGGGGTTATAGGCATGTGCCACCGTGCCTGCCTGGACCTCGAAATATGTAATAAAAAAAATCCAAGGAAACTAAAATCAAAGGGGAATCCAATACTAATTTTCAAAATGGACAGGGGGATGTCATAGGTGGAGGCACTTGCTTAGTATGCCCCAAGCGCAGAAATTCACTAACGGTCTACTTTTTAGGGCTGCTGAGATGTGTCTAGGCACATGGTAGAAGAGGTGGACCAACATCCATGTTTTTTGTTTCTTTGTTTTTCAAGTGCTCGGATTTAAAGCAGGCGCCCACCACCACCATCCGGCCCTTACGTCCATGTTCCACTCTTACTTTTGAAAAGCATAATTAGACATCTCATCCTCTGACTCAGAACACTTTCTGGGCACAGTGAGGTTCAAACAGTAAAGAATTCGTTCTTCCTTTTAGAACAGTGAAGATGTAAAAATGACCAGAATTATTAGATAAAAATAGCCACCGAGTCTTAATAAACAAGTACAGCAGGTAACATGCAGAAGGGAACTGAGCAAAGATTCTTTTCATCATCTCTTCCATTGTCGCACGGAGAGACTGAATTTCCTGTCACCAACGCAAAATTGATAGGATGCGTCACTATATCAAGAGAAAATGGGAGACGTGCCGGCGGTTTAGTCACCCTGCAGACGCGAGCAGAGAGCTGCCTTTTGCTGTCATTTACAGTTGTGGACTGGATTATTTCATGCCGATTGCTAACGTACCCAGGAGGGGAACCTGAGCAGGCTCCAGCTGAGCAGCTCCCAGGAAGGCTGGATCCCCCCCACCCCCCCTTTAATCTTCCCATCTCTCCAGTTCTTTCCATGGCTTTTCATCCTACCAGGTGCCTGATTTTGAAACCACCCTAGTCATTTTGGGCAACCTTCCCTTATCTCCCCCCCTCCTCTGGGGGAGGGGGGGTGTCAGTTGCCAAATCTTGCCACTGTTGCTCCCTGCAGGCTCACGGTCTTTATCCTGCTTCCTCTTATCTGACCACAGTTATCTCTTCACGTCCTCTGTGCCTCTAGGTTCCCTCCTTCCAACTCCCAGGCCTCCCTCAGGAGTTTGCGAAACCTTAATAACTAGCACTGATGGTCCTTCCTCTGACGGTTAAGGCCATGGGTCAACTTGCCGTGGGCCACGCAGTGTCCAGATATCCCGGTTTAAATTATTCCAGGTGTTTCTCTGAAGGTGGTTTTGGGGGACACTAATATAAATTAGTGTAGCTGGGGTAAAGCAGATGCCCTTCCATAATCACTTGGAGGCTTCACCAAGGCCTCTCTCAAGAACCATTGAATTTCACAGTAGAATGGCCTTTGGACAATCTGCAGCACCAGCTCTTCCTGGTTCTATACCAGACAGCCTTTATTCATTCTTGAACTGGAACTTTAGCTGTCCTGGGTCACCAAACTGCCCAGGCCATTCTATAGATTTTGGAGTTGCTAGTCTTCATAATCATGGCAGCCAATTCTCTCCTGCTCCTGCTAGTGATCGCGTCATTCTTTTGTTTTCAAAGGCCAGCTAACACCCTTCCTAATCTCGAGAGCATTGTGTCCTTTGATCACCCAACCTTCCATTCAAATGAAAGTAGCCCTGTTTACTCCAAGCAGCTCATCCTAGTTCCTGCTTTCTGCCTCACAAGTAAAAAAAAAAAAAAAAAAAAAAAAAATCCTCTCTGGGAGGTCCACCCTGATCTCCTCTGACCTCTAATCACCTCATCTAAGATCTGTTAACCCCATGTTATGGGTTTTTCAGTAGAAAACCAATTTTTTTGTACTGTGAACAGCTTCAGAGCAAAATGACTTCTCTCAAACACACAACTTCCTGCTTAATAATTCGTAGTCCTGGCAAGAGTCACCTCAAAGGTACTATGACCAAATCTGAAACTCTCTCTTCCCTAGGAAAGCTTGGCTTTTTTTCCTTGTTTTCTGTCTCAGTGAATAACACTGCTGTGTCACGGGCTTGGGAAGCAAGACCGAGATTTCCAGACAGAAAATTTAGTGGGCTGTTGGGTGTTTCAGGCTGTTCTGATAAGCCTGTGTTCAGTGGTTGTGGGAGTTGTGAACTCCTTTTTCCTTAAGGCCCCAAGGTCAAACCGCAGTACGAGTCCACCACCGGCCACCCTGGGGAATCAATGAGTTCACTGCGCCTACCTATAAGGAAGGAATTACTTAGTAGAGCATAGAAGACTCCTGAAGCAGCCACGCTGGGGTCCCTCTCTGGTACCCAGGGAAGCCCTCTCAGTTAACCATCTCTAGCCTCTATACTCAAGCATCTCCCCCAAGCCCACAATCAAGCAGGGGCAAGTTACATGAAGATGGCTGAGCGGAGTGGCTAGACATTCAAGCTAGGATCCAATGACCCAGCCTCCTCTCTCTTTCTCCAAGGCGATGGTAGCAAGCCACAGGTCCGGTCTTGATGGACTCTTGCAGGTGTGCACAGCTGACCTCATGAAGATAGTGGCAGTTTGGCTTGGGGGATAGCACCTTACAGGCGATTACTTTGGAAAGTAAAGGAAGCTGGATAAGGCAGGCGGTGAAGTTCAGTTTTGACTTGTATTATTAACGAAGTCTTCAATGGGGTTTCTGATAAGCCTATTGTGATGTCCGGACTTGGGGCAAGTGAGCAGGTGCCTTTGTAAACCCCTACAAGCACCAATATAGTCGGAAGTGCAGCCCATGTACTAGAAGGGACAACAAACAGTGAGCAAAAAGTGTAAGCACTGTCGAGGATTTTTCAAAAAGTGCGGGTAGGATGGAAAGAAAATGAAGGAGTTTTGAGGCTCTCCAGGAGAGGAGAAGTGCAGACAGTTTTAAGTGTCTTACAGTTCATGGCCTGAGATCAAAAGTGCTTACTTCTCAAACCCAGGTTTGGTTCCCAGGATCCATATTGACTGACACACGACCATCTATAACCCCAGCTCCAGAGGATCCAGTACCCCTTTCTGATCTCCAGAGGCAGATCTGAACACGCATGGACACATTCACACGTGCTTACCCATGAACATACATACAGAAAAAAACTAAATCTTGAAACAGCCTCAAATATTCATCATTTTTGAGGTTGTATTTTAACTACATTTCTCCCTTCCTTTTTCCCCTCCGGACTCTTCTCATATACCTCCCTGATTTCCTTCAAACTCATGGCCTCGTTTTTCGTCAATTGTTAGCGTGTGTATATATGTATTTGCACACATACATGTATTCCCAAATATAACCTGTTGAGTTTGTGTAATGTTACTTGCATGTATGTTCTCAGGGCTGGTTTGGAACTGGACGGCCTGTGGGTGTGCTCTTCCCCGAGGAGGGACTCCCAACTTTACTTTCTTGGGAGGGGAAGGGTTGGATACAGAGTCTCATGTAGCCCTGGCTGACCTGAAGCTCCCTATGTAAGACAAGCTGGCCTCAAACTCAGAGACCCATCTGCCTCTGTCTCCTGAGATTAAAGATATGTGCCTCCTTTATTTTATTTAGTAGGAACACAGCCTTCAGAGAAAACCTTTACAAGCTACACATCTGCCAGAGGAATAGGATTCAGAATACACAAACTAAACAAACTGACAGCAAGAAAACAAATATAAATGAGCTCCTGAAATGAACAGAAAGGGTGCAATAGAGGAAATTTGTATGGCCAAAAGGCATATGAAAAAGGTTTGTCTTCCTTAACAATCTGAGAAGGGGGGAAGTTAGTAAGACTTGGGGAGAACAAGAGCTCCACAAAGACCAAACTGAGCAGGGCACAGGGGTCTTATACGAGACAGTTTCTCCAATCAAGGACCATGTATGGATATGGCCTAGAACCCCCCCGCTCAGATGTGGCCCATGGTAGCTCGGTGTCCAACTGAAGACCCTAGTAAGGGGAACAGGGACTGTTTCAGTCATGAACTTGATGGAGGACATTGCAGCCAGCCCTGAGGAGACAAGATGATCTGGGGTTGGATGGAAGAGGAGGAGGTCCTCCCCGTCAGTGGACTTGGAGGGGGCGGGGAGGAGATGAGGGAGGGATGGGGAGAGTGGGAGGGACTGAGGGAGGGGGCTACGCCTGGGATGCAAAGTACCTAACCTGTGATTGAGATAAAAATAAATAAATTACATTTAAAAAAATCTGAGAAGGGCAAATCAAAGCTGTCAGCCATTAAGAAAACAACAGCCATAAAATGCTGGTCAGTTGTTGGACCAAAGGCAACCTCTATACTTTGCTGATGGGGACAAAACCAAGTCCAGCTACTATGGAGGTTTTTGAAAAAAAATTGAAAATAGGGCCAGGTGTGGCAGCACATGCCCTTAATCTCTGAGTTGTGGGGGAGACAGAGACAGACAGATAGATCTCTGTGCGTTCAACGCTAGCCTGGTCTACAGAGGGAGTTCTGGGCCAGCCAGGCCACACAGTGAGACTCAGTCTCAAACAAAACAACACAAAACAAAACATAAACCCCTAAAAATAGATGTACCACTTGACCTAGCTCTTCTACCCCCTGGATATTTAGGCAAAGGGCTCCAAGTCAATGTATAACAGGTCATATCAGGGTTCACTGCAGCGGAAGTCACAAGCAGCTGACCTATGGAAGCAGCCCAGGTGTCTGTCCATCAGCAGGGGCATGGAGGAGAAAGAAGTCTCTCAGTCACAGTGCAAGGTGGAGTTCTGTCACGTTAAGCAAAGTAAATCGGTCTCAGAAAGATGAATGTTACATGTGTTCTCTCATTGTGGACTCATAGTCACATAAAATCATATGTATCTGTATTATGGAAGTAGAAAGTAACACTGTGACGTATTGAGCTTAATTTGGTCAACCTGCCTTGAATGCGCACAGGCGTGTATGTGTGTGTGTGTGTGTGGGTGGGTGCCCGTGAGATGCCAGAGGCTTCAGATCCCATGGAGGAGGAGTTACAGTCAGTCATGATCCACCGGACGTGGGTGCTGGGACTCAAACCTGGAGCCTCTGGAAGAGCAGTGTGTGCTCTTCACAATGGAGCCATCTCTCTTGCCTCCGTCCTCTGCATATTTTTTTAAAATTAAGAATGTTAATTTTTGTGACCCTTACCTTTCCTGCATGTTTAAATCTCAGACCTGTCATTAGACTTCAAGTCAGACCCATAGGCACAGTGCTCTAAGGGTCTCTTCTTACTTGGATGCAATATATGACTTGTGCCCAACCCCTGTGATCTGCAGGTATCTAAAGTGTATCTATTTTTTCATGACGCAGATGGTGCTCAGATTCTAGCCTGCATTCTCAGGGTTCTGTGCTTTTCCTGCTTGCACTCTGTCACGAAGTGCACATTAGTTGTTAGGTACTATTCTAATAGCCCCAGGCCTCTTAAAATTATTATCCTTATAAATACCTGCTTTTGGTTCCAACAGCCTCCCCCTGCTTTCATTGCTTAAAATTAAAACAAAACATTTTTTCTGTGAGTGATATCAACTTAAGGAAGAGGAAGTGGGGTTGGAGAGATGGCTCAGAGGTTAAGAGCACTGACTACTCTTCCTAGAGGTCCTGAGTTCAATTCCCAGCAATCGCATGGTGGCTCCCAACCATCTACAATGAGATCTGGTGCCCTCTTCTGGTCTGCTGGTGTACATGCAGGCAGAACGCTGTATACATAATAACTAAATCTAAAAAAAGAAAAAAAGTAAGAGAAAGGGTTTTTTTGTTTGTTTGTTTGTTTGTTTGGGGGGGTTAGTCCTGGTTTTTATTTTGTCAGAGGGGATTTTTTTTGAATGATTGAAAATTCCCAGGTTTCAAATGGGAGGTTACTCTAATTGTTTCACCTTTTGTCTGTTTCTGTCAGTGGTCAAAACTCAGATTTTAAGAAGGTAAAACGTCTTCCAGGACCACAGACAACATTTCCTAGCCTGCTTAGAGTTAGGCTGTATGATGGCTTCATTTTATTTTATTTTTTATTTTTGGTTTTTCAAGACAGTGTTTCTCTGTGTAGCCTTAGGCTGTCCCGGACTTGCTTTGTAGATCAGGCTGGTGATTCACCTACCTCTGCCTCCCTGAGTGTTGGGATTAAAGGTGTGCCCCACCAGGCCTGGATGTATGCTGGCATTCTAACCAAGGTGCAAATGAATGGAACTCCAAGGTACTATTCAAGACCTCCAAGGTTCTGTTCTTAGTTAAGGTTTCTCTTGCTGCAATGAAACACCATGACTAAAAGCAAATTAGGGAGGAAAGATTTTTATCTGACTTATACTTCCATTTCAGTGTTTATCACCAAAGGAAGTCAGGGCAGGAACCTGGAAGCAGGAGCTGATGCAGAGGCCATGGAGGGTGCAGCTTCCTGACTTGCTCTCTGTGGCTTGCTCAGCCTGTTTTCTTGTAGAACCCAGGACCACCAGCCTGGGAATGATACCACCCACAGTGGGCTGGGCCCTCCCCTAGGAAAGTGGTTTGCTACCTTTCCCTTTTGCTTGCTGACTGGAAAGGGGACATAGCAATCAGGAACTATCTGGATGATATGTCACTTGGGGATTTCAGTTACATAAAAAAGAACAGAGCAGCCTCAGACTACATATGTCCCGAGAAAGAAATGAGTCCCTTTCTTGTAAGACTATTTTGGTTCTTTAGGACACCATCCAAAATTACATTTTTATAAAAAGTACAGGTAATTGATCAGAGATGTTGCTGCTGTTGTAGTTGTTTTTTTTTTTTTTAATCGAAAGAGCAGGAAAATGAACAATAATTCTCTGTATTTTATTTGCAGATGAAGGTTGGCTCAACGAAAAGGTGTCAATGGATTTTGCTCAATGCTTGGCTGTAGACAGGTGTTCATATGTGTTGTGGGTGACAGAGCTGGTAGAAATTGTCAATTTTCTTTCCTCTCCTTAATCCTTGCTCATGTGAATTGACTTACAGAGCCACAGAAAGAGACTCTGTCTCCAATTTAAAAAAATGGATGGAGACCTTAAGACTCAACTTCACAGTATTTTTCTAGAGGTCAATTTGCATGAGCAAGAGAGGTCTGTGAGGTTCCTCCCTGTGCCACGTGAACAGTGTGTTACAAGAAACTCAGCTCAAGGCTCCATCTTCTTGTGAAGAGTGGGTAGGGTGAGATAATGTTCTCAAGAAAAAGGATTTGCCCAAAATAGAAATTCCCTGCCCATTTTCTCACTGCGTCCCCTGTGTTCCTTGCAAAGACTTCATCCCTGTCCCAAGATAGACATTTAAGACAAGAAAGTCTCCTCTGTTTTCTTTAGGGTCCACCTTAAACATTTCTTTCCATTAAATTCTGCCTCCTTGGGCTGGAAAGAAAGCTCAGTGATTAGGAGCACAGGCTACTCTTCCAGAGGACCTGGATTCAATTTCCCCCACCCCACATGGCAGCTCATAGCTGTCTGTAACTCCAGTTCCAGGAGATCTGACATCCTCACACAGACACACATGCAGGTCAAACACCCGTGCACATAGAATAAAAATAGATAAATCTTTTAAAAAGATCTCTGCCTCCTAGGTTCTGCCTCTTAGAGTGATGAACAGTGAGAATCTTAGATTCTGCTAACAGTTGGATCTAAAACATGTCAAGAAGGGTCTTAATCAAAGCTGAAGACCCTCAAGTAATAAAGAAGGGTCTCAAACCCTTCAGGAAACGAGAAAGAGCATTCTCAGTAGAATTTTAAAAGTCAGGCTATCACATATCAAAAGGAGCCTCAAACATGTCAGGAAGAGTTTTACGGAAAAGTCAGCTGGGTGTGGTGGCTCACCCCTGTAGTTCCACACTCAGGAGGCTGAAGGAGGATGAAGCAGGAAGGTTCTAGACTTGAAAACAGCCTGGGCTCCAGCCTGGCCTACCCAAAGAAATTCTGTCAAGAAAGAAAGAAATGGGAGGAAGGAAAGAAGGAGGGGGTAAGGGAGGGAGAGAAGGAGAGAAAGAAAGAATCATTAGAATGTCTTTCCATAATGGATTTTATTGATACATAATACATGTGCAGTAGAAGTTATCACCTTGAGGAGCACAGTTTTTGCACTCTTGTAGTTTCTGGAATATATACACTATAACCTAAATCAGAAATTTTTTAAAAAATCAATTTTTATCACCCCAATACATATTAGCACTGACTCTTCATTCCTCTCTACTGCAGACAGTAGCAATGGCTAGTGTTTTTGAGTTTATAGAATCACCCACCTATCCTGAGCAGGGCGGTGGTGGTCTCACACCTTCAATCCCAGCACTTGGGAGGCAGAAGCAGGTTGGCCAGCCTGGTTCCAAAAAGTGAGTTCCAGAACAGCCAGGGCTACACAGAGAAACCGTGTCTTAAAAAACCACACACACACACACACACACATACACACACACACAAAGAATTACCAATTCTTTTTAAATAGAATCATCTAATGACTTTTTTGTCTGGATTCTGTTTTCAGGATCTGCCCTAACATTATGCTGTGTATCACTATTTCACTTCTTTTTTATATGTCTAAGGATTATTTCTTCATGTGGCTATACCATATTTTATTTACCCATTCATTACCTGATGGGCATTGGGGTTAGTTCCACTTTTGGACTCTTATGAATCGTATGAATGTATACTGAGTGTTTCAGTACCCATTGTTGTGTGATTAAAGGGATTAATTTCTCTTGGGAATACTTAGGAATTGTTGGGCCATATGGTAAGAATCTTAATTACTTCAGGTAGGGTCACAGATCAAACAAGACAGATCTCAATCATAAAGAAAGGATTCAAAGACATCAGGGAGTGTCCCAAACATGTCCTAAAACTCTTAAAAAGAGAGGAAGTGTCTTTTTTGTTTGTTTTTCCAGGCAGGATTTTTCTATGTATCCCTGACTGTCTTGGGCTGTAGAACAGGCCTTGAACTCACAGAGATCTACCTGCCTCTGCCTCCCAAGTGCTGGGATAAAAGGTGTTCACCACCACTGCCCAGCAAGAAGAAGTGTCTTAATCACATTATAAATAACTCTTGAACAGATCTCTAATGGCCTCAGTGTATCAAAAATTCAAAATATGTCAGTCAGGGTTGTAAAGGGCAGAAGAGAATGGCTTAAATATCATACAAACGGGTCTCAGACTTACAGGGAGAAGATCCCAAAATCAGAAAAGGCCACTGACCTGTTAAGAAAGGTCTCAAAAATATCAGAAAGGGTCTTTGATAATTAGGAAAGGAAGCAATAGGTCACAAAGAATCAATCACAAGACTATCAGAAGTCATTTTACCAGACAGGAAGAGCCTTGTGGTCTGGCCAAGTCTCTCATATAGCAGGAGAAGACTGACTCAAGTCTATGAAGCTCAACCTCATCCAGCAGAGTTTACAATAGTTATCTAAAGCTGAGTGTGGCGGAGCATGCTTGTCATCCGACCCGTGGGAGGGAGGCACAGGAGAGCTAGGAGTTGGAGGTCATTTTCAGCTGCACAGGAACTTCATGACCAGCTTGAACTACGTGAGACCTAACAGTCTTCAACCATGACAACAGTTTCACAAACAGAGGACAATGCCTCAAGTCTATCGAGAGTCATCTCCACCAAGTAACCTGGGGGACTTTCAAGTAGGTCAATAAACTGTCTCCAGTGGAGAGGAACTATCTTGAAGGGCCTGGATTCCTGTCGTGAATACGTCAAGAGACGCATTTATCAGGAAAAAAGTCTCAAAGAAACACGTATAGGTCACAAAAGAAGTCACGAGGCTCTTCAACTGTTCCCCCTTGTGGTTTGTAGTTGCCTGTGGTGGCCCTTGTTCTCTATTTTTGACCCTTTCTGTCATGCTTTCTTGACAGTTTTGAGACTCATCCTGTCAGAAATCATCTTTGGTATGTCACTAAGAGTCCTGATGACTCTCAAACATGTTCAAAAGTGTCTTAAATATGTCAGGCTCTCAAACACGATAAGGAGAATCCTCAACTATTCCAAGTAGGAGTTATCAAAAAATGTTGGGAAGTGTCTGAATAGTTTCAGAGACCATCTACAAGTGAGAAGATAGATCAGCATTATATCAGCAATCTTTTCGAACAGGCCCAAGAACTTTAAATGCGTCACTGATTGCCTCAAGCAGACAAAGAGGCAAGACACCTCTAGGTAGGTCACAAGTCAGAAAAATTTTGTACGAGGCAAGGAAGAGTGTCAGACAAGTCACCGAGTCATGAAGGGTATTAAAGTTAAGTCTTTAGAAGAGCAACCAAGGGTCTCAAAGATACCAGGAACTGTTTCATGTAAGTAATGGAAGTCCTGATATGTCATGAAAAACCTCAGTCGTGTCCTAGCTAGACCAGACAAGTTCCCAAGCAAGTATTTGTCAGGGAGAGTCATGAAAGACAGTGTATAAAACTTTTTAGAATCATTCTAAAACCGATAGGAATGTTCTCAAACACACCAGAAAAACATCTCAAACACATCAGGAAGGTTTTCAAAGCAGCTCGGAGTTATAGTTTGGCTAGAGAGAAGATTCAACAGCCAAGAGCCATGTGTAACTCCAGTTTCAGGGGATCTAACACTCTCTGGGCGCATCGGCACACACAGTGCACATATACACACACAGGCCAGCACTCACTCACAGAAAATAAAAATAAAAAGAAACGAAAGAGTTGTCGTTGGGCACAGTGGCTCACACCTGTAATCCCAGCACTTGGGAGGCAGAGGCAGGCAGATCTCTTGTGAATTCGAGGCCAGCCTGGTCTACAACCTGAGCCCAGGTTAGCCAGGACTATGCAAAGAAAAACTGTCTCGGGGGGGGGGGGAAGGAGTTGTAATTAAGTCAGGAAGGGTCTCAGAATAGTGTCTCAGATACATCAAAGAATGTCACCATGTCAGGAACACTCATAGTCAAAAAGGATCTCCAGTGTGTCAGCAGTAACTTTAAATAGGCCCAACAGAGTAACAAAAGGTTACGAAGCGCTGTATACTGGGGAAGAGCCTCAAAGGTATCAGGAATCTCATCCAAAGAGTCTTCAAGTTTCTCAGAGTGTTTACAAAAAGCTCTGATCTAGGCCATGTGTATCTCTAACCGGGAGGAAGAAGCCCAGATATCTTCAAAAGAACTCCAGGTATGCCCGGGAAAGCTTTCATAAAAGTTGGAAAGGCTCTCAAGAAACTCAGAAGAGGTGTCTGACACGTCATAAACGGTCTCACCCAAGTCAGGAGAACTTGGGAAAACATCAGGAATGGGCCACACCCAAAGAGTCAGGAAAGTTCTCAGAGCTTCAATCAATCTGAAGGGCAAAAAACAGCAGGATGTCAGACGTGCTCGAAATCGTCTTGAATAATGGGAAAGGGAACAAATGTGTCACAAATGGGTTCATAACCAGCAGGGGGCATGTCACAATCATTAGGCAGAGGAGAGTTACTAAAATAAGGAGAGTCTCAAACACGCAAGAGGAATCTATTTATGCCAGGAAGATATTAAACAGCTTTGGAACAGTGTTGCATTGCCACAAAGGGTGTCATGAGAGCCTCAGAGTACCTCAGAGTCCTCAGAAACAGGCCTAGCAGTCAGGAGAGATCTCCAACATGTCAGCAAGTGTAGTGTGAATTCTGGAATTTTGGTTTCTTTAAACACACACACACACAGAAACATTGCAAGAATCCGGTTTTATTTGAATCCCAGGTGTGGGGAGATGGAACTGCTTTGCAGCAGCTGACTGATTTGCCTCGTGCAAACTTTTCAGAGGGTATGTAAGTGCTCAGCCCCCCTACGCCCCTGAGTCTGGGTTGGTGGTTGGTGGTCGTTCAAGGGGGGGAGGGATGGTTGAGGTTTGTGAGTAGTCATGCTCAAAGAAGAAAGAAGATGAATGCAGTTAGGTTCAAGGATCTCTATCTCTCTTTCTGGACCCTCCATCCTCCTTTCTCTGCTATCTAGTGAAACCAGGAAGATAAAAGGTGGGAAAAAGGAGAACCCGCATAGACCAGCTAGAGGCAAGCTCTCCAAGAGCCACAGATACTTTGGGTATGATAACAAGTCAGAAAAAGTATGAAATTCATCTGTACAGGACAAGATGTAGAGCCGGAGAAGGCGGTAAATGTCTGTAATCCCAGGACTCGGGGAGGCAGAGGCAGGTGGATCTCTGTGAGTTTGAGGCCAGCCTGGTCTACAAAGCCAGTCCAGGACAGCGAAAGCTATCTCTGTCTCGAACACTCACTCCCCACGAACCCCCAAAAAAATCTCAGGTGTGTAGAAAGGGGCTTATACTACAGGGAGAGTCTTACATTTACCGGAAACAGTTTCAGACTCAGAGGAAAAGATTAATTACATCAGTTTGTATTTCTAACACCCTAAGGAGTATCTCAACCATATGAGGAAGAAATAGTCTCCACTAGGCAATGAATGGTTTCAAACACCAAAGTAAGGATCCGAAAGTAATAAGTTTTCATTATCTTAAGATGGGCCTCAAGTTGTTAGGACAAGTCTTGGCAAGTCAAGGAATGTCTTAAATATTTATGAAGTCATAATACAGAACTTTAGTAGACAATAAAACTTGCTAATATATGAGAGTCTTAGCTGCAATTGGAAATTGGTCCAATCAATCAGTTTCAAATGACTTAGGAAGGCCCTCAAAGATGTTGAAAAGTTTCTCACACAGCCAGGAAAGCTGTCACATGAGCTATTCTAAAGGGTCTCAAACAGGTCAGGTCACATGTAAAATGTGAGGCAGGGACTCAGATGTGTCATCAATAATCTCAAAACAAATTAGGAGGTGTTCAAAACAGGTGAGGCTGAAAGCGGGGTCTCAAACAGCTGGGAACAGCTGCAGCACATTGGGGATGGTCTTAAAATATGTCCGAAAAGTTAGCCAGGAGTTCTGAAAAAGTCTGCGGCAGTCAGACTTTCATTGTCGTGAATAAATATCTAACAGGAACAGCTTGAAGGGAGGAAGCTTATCTTGGCTCACATTTTGGGGTTTCTGTCCATAGTCCTTGGTTCCACTGATTCTGGGGTCTGTGGTTTACGTAGAACCTCACTGTGCACACACAGACAGGAAGCAGAACAGAACAGTCGTAGAAGAGGCCAGGATAGGATTTAGCCCCTAAAAGCAGCCCCCCTAGTGACCTACTCCAACAGAATCTCACTTTTTAAAGACACCAAGACCTTCCAAATAGTGCCACCAGCTGGGAACCAACTCTTCCTTTTAGAGGGACACATCCAAGTCTCCAAGTTGCCGGGAAGGATTTTATGTATGTCTGCAAGGATCTCCAACAGATGGAGAGACTCTCAGCTATGATGAGACTCACCTCAACCATGGTCAGAAGATCTTAGCATCCTCAAATTGAGTCTCAACCAAATCAGAAGGGTCTTTAACATGTTTGGAAGGGTTGGCATCTATACAAGTCACAAACAGGTTTGGGGGGATCGAAACTAAGAGCGAAGACTAAACCAATCAGGAAATACCCCAATTTAGTTAGGAACTGTCTTGACTACGTCAGGAAGGAGCTCTCCCATGAAAGATCTCAAACAAGTTTCCGATGGTCACTGATAAAGTAGGGATTGCTAAACCAGTTGCACTCTGGGAGGCAGAGGCAGGCACATCTCTGCGAGTTTGAGGCCAGCCTGGTCAACAAACTGAGTGCTAGGACAGCAAGTGTTACAAAGAGAAACCCTGTCTCAGAAAAATAAATAAATAAGAAAAAATTAGGGAGTGTTGCATAGTCAGCAGAAAGCCCACATGATTCATCAGCATCTAAAATGAATCTGAAATCTTCAGCCACAGTGATAAGCTTAGACCAAAGGCAGTTCGTTCTCCGAAACAGAATTCTAGAGATTAGGATTAGAAAGTAGGATGGTGGGGGTGAAAACGGCCTACCCGAAGAGCCGTGGCCCCATGATCCGGGAGTTACCCAGTTCCAAAACTTTGACCCAGAGACATCTCTAATGTGCATTTTTCCTGGATTTTATAGGCTTTCTTTATATTACATTTGTGTGTGTGTGAGCGCAGGCATACAAGCATACCACAATATGTGGGCGGAGGTCAGAGGACAACCTCCAGAAGTTGGTCTTTCTCCCTCTTTCCTGTGGATCTTGGAGGTTGAATTCATGCTTGTGCGCTCCGCCTCTCCAGGCTGCAGCAGCTCATTGGCCCCGGGGGTAGCCCAGGCTGGCTGATGATGATCTCGAACTAGGAGGGAGACTCCAGAATCCACGCAATGACATCACCACATGGGGTTTGTGATGCTTTTCCTCCTACCTCTGCCTCGTCAGCATGTTTCACAGACACTGTCCACTACAACCAGCTTAGGCTTCTATTTGATCTCTCTTATAGTTTGTTAACACTGCAAGGCACGGAGCGAAACTTTAAATAAATTCAGAGCCTAGAGCTGGGCCTTATGGCCAGAGGTGCTCATGGCAGTTGTTTTTTAAATCCTTTAAATGGCTCTTTCATCACCACGATGATCCCAGGCCTTTAGCTGTCTGTTGACTGTGTTCAGAATCTCAGAAAGAGCCAGAGATATATTGCCAACCCATCCCCCATCCGCTCCTCGTCGTCCCTCCTCCCACTCAGGAATTCGTTTGGCTGCCTAATGAATAGAGAAACCCAGGCTCCTCTGACAGGGCTTCCAGGTCGCGGTCAAAGGGCCAACCAGCGCCTCCACTGCTGCGCGCCCATCTCAGCTGTCGGCTGGATGCTTAGCAACAGCAAAATGAACCCAAACCTAGACCCACCTAAGATTGGGGGATGGGGCTTGTGTTTAAACGGTTGGCTTTTGATATGATTCCAAGGAATTCTGCACACGGACAATCCGTGAGCAACACTGACTGCCACACTCTTTCCCCTCTTCACTAGAAAACCAGCAAAGCCACCCTATTGTTTGGCAGTGAAGTCTAGGCAGGCTTGTGATTCGAAGCTTACATCCACTTTAGGTGGAAAAACAGTCTTCTGAGTTGTCTTTATCAACCAGTTGCTTACTGTTAATACTTTAATCAATTATTGTTTGATCAAGTTTGCTGCTAACTTGGCAAGTGGTTTTTGTTTTTAAAGCTCCCAGAAATGTCCACATCCTAAAACAGAGGTCTTTGTGCTTTGAATAATGCACTTTTTTTTTAAAGCTACTCTCTTGGGCTGTGTTTTAGATAAGGTCAGAAAATGCAAGAATCAGCACTGTTGGCTAAAGGGTACAGGGAAGTTTGTCATGCCTTCCATGTGAAGAATTAAAAAACAAAACAAAACAAAACAAAAACCCAAAAAACAAAAACCCAAAAGAGCACATGAATTCAGTGCTCAAGAATTATTGCACAGCAGAGCGGCACTGAATTACAATTTGTCAAATTAATAATCATAATAATTAAAAATAGATGGCCTAATTTGGTCTCATAAATTATGTCTGAGAATCCCTGAGTTGTGCCGAGGATTTTCTACAGTGCGGATGGAGGCCTGAGCCACCCACTCTTTCCATCCGTCTCAAGAGCTGGGCCTACCCATTGCTCCCTTGAACCCTATCCCAACCTCAGGCCTGGGCTTAGGCAAGAAGCATGCCTAGGGCCAGCTCCTACGCACCTCCAAGAAGAACTTTCTTGATAGTCCACATCTTTATCTATGGAGAATACCAGGAACATGCAGACAGTTAATGCATTGCCTAGAAGATGGTGCCATAGTTTGGAACTAGGGAGACGCCTCCCAAAGCTAATGGTCTGTATTTGATCCCCAGGACCCACATGGTGAAAAGAGAAAAGTGACTTCTACAAGTTGTCCTCTGACCTCCGGATATGCACACACACACAGATCACATCACACACACACACACACACACACACACACACACACACGATGGGAACTGGCTTCTATATGAGGCAGGAAGGCATTCTCATTCATTTTTTTTTAACCTGGTTTCTTAGTTAAGCCTTCTGTCTCTGGGCCAGAGCAACTGAGGTAAACAACTTAAAGGGGGAAAGGTTTGCTTCGGTCTCACACCTTTGGCCTTTGGCCTGTGGCCGCTGGGAGCATCATGTCAGGGTGGCAAGTACATGGCAGAGGAAGCTGCTTAGTGCATGGGGTCCTGGGAGCAAAGGAGACAAGAACGGACCGGGGTTCAATGTCTCTTCAAGGGCATGTTTACAGTGATCTACTTCTACTCGGCCCAAGCTGTTAAAAGTTCCACAACCTTCAGATGGAGCGTCAGGGTAGGGGCCAAGCACCTTTGGATGAGCTGTCCTAGCTCTAAACTATAGCACCGGATGAAAAAACATGTATGGATTTATATGTAAAAACATACTCAGGGCTCGATTCAATGTTTGAAAGAATCTTCAGAAACAAACAAAACTCCCTTCCTCCCCCACTCCAGGCACAGTAGTACATAGTTTAACCCCACTCGGTAAGTACAGGCAATAGGGTAACAGGTTCGAAGCCAGTGGAAGGTTCTGTGTTGAGTTCTAGGCCAGCTAGGGCTCCATAGGAATACTCTGTCTTAAAAACAACAATAAAACCCCTAAGGATTGGCAACCCCTAAAGATGGCTCAGTGGGTAGCGCCGACTGCCTTCGATAACGTGATAAAAGTCTGAGAAGCTGAGCTTGATTTCCCGAACCCTTGCAAAGACAAAAGAAAAGAAGCAACTCCATAGATTTGCCCTCTGACTGCCATTTGCACACCATGGCAATGACTTACCTCCACATCATACCAACACAATAAGAAGAATATCTTCTTTTCAGACTTTATTTAAAAATCTGTTATGCACAGCTGGAGAAGTCCCTGCCTAGACCCTGGCACAAGACCCTGGGTTTGACTCCCAACACCACACAGGCGCCAGGTCCAAGAGCGACACACAGACATATGTGCAGGCAGAACATCCATGCACACAAAGGTAAGGATAAAAATAGATAAATGCCGGTCCTAGCCACTCCTAGGCCCCCAGCCAGAGCCTGGGGTCCCTCAGCCAATGCAGCTGAGTTGTGTAGAGTCCACCTCTTTAAAAATCGTGTAGGAGGGCCCAGAAAGATGGCTTAGTGGGTAAGCAGCCTGCTGCCAAGCCTGATGGCCTAAGTTCAGGGCTGGAACCCACACAGTGGAAAGTGAGAACACACTCCCACAAGACATCACTTGACCTCAACATGTATGCCATGGCATGTATACCCCGCAGTTCCAAATAAAAAAAAAAAAAAAAAAAATCTGTTATGCAATACATTTGATCATATTCTTTCCCCTCTTCCAACGCCTTCCAACTTCTCCCCACCTCCCTACCCACCCAACATGGTTCTTGCTCTCTCCCTCAAAGAGACAAAAACAGACAAACAAACAAAAACTCAGGACAAAAATCAAAATGGGCAAAAAAAAAGAAAAGAAAAAGAAAAAATGAAAAGTAGCCGGGATGTGGTGGTACACAGCTTTAATCCCAGCACTCAAGGAGGCAGAGACAGGTGGATCTCTGTGAATTCGAGGACATCCTGGTCTGCAGAGTGAGTTCCAGGACTGCACGGAGTGAAACCCTGTCTCAACAAAACAAAACAAAACAAAACAAAACAAAACAAACAAAACAAAAAAGTCCATTGAAAAACAAAACAAAACAAAACAAAAAAACAAATGCATGGATATTCCATTTTCTGTTGACTAGCTACTCCTGGGCATGGGACCTGCTGTTGGAGTGTGGTCGATAAACCCAGTGACATTCCACTGGAACAACACAATGCTAGTAATACATTTTTTGAAATTAAAAATTAAGAAAAAAGGAAATAACTATACATTTTAAAGCACGAAAACCGATGTAGCTCCGTGGTAGAGAGCTTTTGCAGTGTGGCCCAAACACTGTTGCAGTTTGATCTCTAACCCTTCAAAAATAATGTATTTTTGTTTCCAGTGCTCAGCATTGATGTGCATGCCTGTAATCTCAGCACCGAGGAGGAGGGAGGAGGACTCAAGGCCAGCCTGGGCCCCGGGATTACATCCTGTTTCTTTCTTTCTATTCCCCGCCACCGCCCCGCCCCGCACCTGAGACAGGGTTTCTCTCTACAGCCTTGGCTGTCCTGGAACTCACTCTGTAGACCAGGCTGGCCTCAAACTCACAGGCCCACCTGCGTCTGCCTCCAGAGTGCTTGGGGTTACAGATGTGTGCCACCGCTGCCCAGCTATATTCTGTTTCAATGGACGAAGGCACAATCTCCTTTTCCTCAGAAACTTCCAAATATACATGGGTTGGTACTGACCGGAGTGACGGGAACAGGGGGAATGGACGAGAAAACCTGAATTACCTCCTCTTTCACACTGAGAGAGTGGCGAGGGGAAAGAGTAGCAGCCTTCATTGAGGCACCCTGGTTTTAACGGGCTTTTCACTAGTTAGTCCTGATTCTTCACTTCATTTGTGGATGCCTAGCCAGCAGGAGTCTGGAAAAACTCCTAAGCACAGTCTTCGCTCCTGCTCCTGAGACCCTCCTTCCTGCTTACCTTCACTCTTGTCATTGACCTGCTCTCCATCAGCTAGCTCCCTGGTCACAGACTCTGTGAAGTTGGGCTCTGTGAAAACACAATCTTGGTTGGCATCTCACCATTGAGAGCTCAGAGCCTTCATGCCTGCTCACAACAGCTCTTGAATTCCACAAGCCAAGGGCTTTAGATCCCAACCCTTCCTGCGGAAGCTCTTCCCATTGGAATCCTAGAGCTCAGAACATCTACTGTTTTTTTTTTTCCTTTTTGATTTTCACTCCCAGGTGGCTAAAAGTCCTCCTTCCTTGTTCACCCTTTGCTGTCTGCCCATTTCATTCATGGAGGAGCCTGAGACAAGAACCAGTACGGGAACAGCCACTGGCTTCAACAGTTAAGAGCATAGGGCCATTTTTTTTCAAGTCTATTCCCAGCTGCTTTTCAAACCTTACCATCATGAGATTATCTTAAAACACATCCTAGACTTTATATTTTCACACCAGCAATATTTCAAGTATGCATTCAGAAATGATTTTTTAAAAAGATGTATTTATTAGATATACAATGTTCTGTCTGCATGTACACCTGCACCCCAGAAGAGGGCGCCAGATCTCATTGTAGATGGTTGTGAGCCACTGTAGTTGCTGGGAATTGAATTCAGGAACTTCGGAAGAGCAGCCAGTGCTGTTAACCACGGAGCCATCTCTCCAGCCCCAGAAAAGATTTTTAAAAGCTCTTATTTCCCAAACTATCCCTACTAAAAAAATGTTGACACTACTCTATTTTTTGGGGAGGGAAGGGGGTTAGAAATAGTGTGTCTCTTGTGTAGCCTTGCTGTCCTGGAACTTACTTTGTAGACCAGGCTGCCCTCGAACTCAGAGATCCTCCTGCCTCTGTCTCTGCTGAGATTACAGGCGTGTGCCACCATGCCTGGCTCGGCACAACTCTAATAAATCAATGAAGTCTGCTCAGTATCTAGAGCAGCCGTTCTCAACCTGTGGGTCGCGACCCCTTGGGTGGGGCGTTATAGGACTCTCCTATTAGATATGCTGCATATCAGATATTTACAGTAGCAAATTAGGGTTATGAAAGAGCAATGAACATTGTTTTATGGTTAGGGGGTCACTACAACACGAGGGATGGCATTTCAAGGGTCACAGCATCAGGAAGGTGGAGAACTGCTGGCCCTGAATCTTCTTTTGTACCACATATATGTTTTTACAGTTGGGTTTGTTTAAACTAGGAATCAGACCTGGTTTCTTACTGACATGCACTCAGTATGTCTCTTGAGCCTGTTTCAGGGCTTTCTGATTAACATGAAAGGCAGTCTCATTAGCATTCTTGCCATTTGTCTGTGGGGGGAAAATGAGAGGTTTTGACCTGGAAATCTTCCCACAGGCAGTTATTTGGCTGATTTTCTCTATCTCTGGTGTGTCGCTTTGCACGTCCCCACCCTCCCCCAAGTCTGTCTTCTCTGTGCATTTGTAATTAGATGTGGAAGCTTAATCAAATTCAGGTTTGATTTCATTAGCAAGAATGCTTCAGATCAGAGCACATCAGGAGACACGTACTGTCTCAAGTCTCCATAATATTAACACTAAATATCAGATGTAGGTATGGGTGGCTCTGCCTTTCATATAATAGAAAGGGATGCCAAGATTCTGTATTTCATTTGGGCTTGCAAATTTGTCGGATTCTAATTCTGTACTTTCTTCTGTCTTTATCAGATAAAATGTTTCTATAATAAAAAAAAAAAACTTTTCTTTAATTAACTCTTTGGATACCTTGCAGGATAGTTCATAGAGTGGAGAAAGAATAAAAGCCTGGTTTCCAATCCTTACTCACTTATTTTCAAAGATGAGTTGCTTCCCTAGTGTTAGCTAAAGGTAAACAAGGACCTTTGACAAAACTCACTTCAGCACATTTGATGTTTTTCAATCCATTAAATTCATTATTCATTTTCATCTTTTAACAACTTCATGGCATACAGCTTGCTCATTTAAAACCCAAGAGTCAATGGCTCTTAGCACAGTATCATAATCTAATTTCATAACATTTTGTGCCAAAAAGAAACCATTAACTCCCTTTGGTGCCCCACAAGCCTAGGAAACCACTGGCCTGTTTTCTGTCTCTATTGATTTATCTATTGTGGACACTTCATAGAAATGGAAATACGTAGTACATAGCCTCGGTCTGGCTTCTTTCCCTCAGTATAAAATTTCAAGGTTTATCCATGCTCTAGTACATGCTGTTATCTTCATTCCTTTTCACTGGCAAATAGTAACTCATGATATAGATGAACCACACATTGTTTATCCATCCATCTCTTGCTGGACATTTGATTTCTTTTTCTTTTTCTTTTTGTTTGTTGTTTGTTTTTGGTTTTGACACAGGGTTTCTCTGTGTAGCCCTGGCTGTCCTGGACTCTCTTTGTAGACCAGGCTGGCCTTGAACTCACAGAGCTCCTCCTGCCTCTGCCTCCCCGAGGGCTGGGTGCAACTACCACGCCCAGCTGGACATTTGGTTTCTTAATCTCTTAACCTCTGGAACCTGTGGCTATGACTTGATTCGGGAAGGCATCCTTTGCAGATGTAGTTAAGTCAAGGGTCTCAAGGTGAAATCATCCCGGATCACCTGTACAGGCCCTGAACCCAGTGAATAACAAACACCATAAGAAGAGGCATATAGAAGAGAAGGGTGAATTCCATGGGAAGGTGGAGACAAAAGTTAGAATGATGGGGGCTGGAGAGATGGCTCAGTGGTTAAGAGCACTGGCTGCTCTTCCAAATGGTCCTGAGTTCAAATTCCCAGCAACTACACGGTGGCTCACAACCATCTATAATGAGATCTGGTGCCTTCTTCTGGTGTGCACCCATATGTGCAGGCAGAGTACTGTAGAAATTATAAAGAAATAAATCTTTTAAAAATTAGAGTGATGCCACGCTAAGCCGAGAAACACTCTGAGTAGCTAGAACTCAGAAGCAATGGATGATGCTCATCTAGGATGTTCAGATTATCTAGGGTGCTAACATCTGGATTTCAAGTCTCTGAGCACTTGATTGAACAGCTGTATGATTTTTTTATATAAGATTTATTTATTTTATGTATATGGGTGTTCTATTTGCATTTACACCTGCCATTATAGATGGTTGTGAGCTACCATGTGGTCGCTGGGAACTGAACTCATGACCTCTGGAAGAGTAGTGTTCTTAACCACTAAGCCATCTCTCCAACCTTGATGTCTGTTGTTTTAAGCCAAGTCTGTGACTTGCTACAGCATCCCCAGAGAGCTAATAAAGGATTCGTATCAGTTATTTTTTTTATAGCTCTACCAAAATATCTGTGAAAAGAACCTAAAGGGAGGGATTCTTTATGTTAGTGCACAGCGTCAGAAGGTTCAGTGTTCAGACAGCTCTATTGCTTTGAGTCTGAGGCAAGGTTGTCTCTCGTCAGAGTTCATCTGGTGCCATCTGCCTCCACCAGACTGCCCAAGTCTGGCCCCAACAAGATCAAAGTTGTGTGCCAGATGCCCAGAGGTGAGGTTTTCATCACATCCACCTTTCCTCCCAAGATAGGTCCTCTGCATCTGTCTCCAAAAAATAGTTGGTGATGGCATTGCCAAGGTGCCACAAGAGGCTACTGGGGAAGGGGCGGCCCAGTTACAGAGATCCTGGCATTTTAGAGACAGCAGTATCATGTGACAACTGCCAAGAACAGCAACAGCCATGGAGAGGAGCAAGGCCATAAACTGCACTCACTCCTCCATGGCCTCTGCATCAGTTCCTGCTTCCAGATTCCTACCTTGAGTTCCTGCCCTGACTTCCCTGGATCTACAAGCTCTAAGATGAAATAAACCCTTTCTTCACCAAGTTGCTTTTGATCATGGTGTTTATCACAATAAAAAGCAAAGAAACAGGATTGATGCTGTTTTGTGAGACAGATTCTTTTGTTTTTTATTAAATTTTTATTTTTTTTCTATTAGTTACAATTTATTTACTTTGTATCCTAGATGTAGCCCCCTCTTTCTTTCCCTCCCAATCCCACCCTCCCTCCCTCATCTCCTCACTGCCCCTCTCTAAGTCCACTGATAGGGGAGGTCCTCCTCCCCTTCCATCTAACCCTAGCTTATCAGGTCTCTTCAGGACTGGCTGCATTGTCTTCCTCTGTGTCCTGGTAAGGCTGCTCCTCCCTCGGGGTGGGGGTGGGGGAGGTCAAAGAGCCAGCCATTGAGTTCATGTCAGAGACAGTCCTTGTTCCCCTTAGTTCATGTCAGAGACAGTCCCTGTTCCCCTTACTAGGGTACCCACTTGGATACTGAGCTCCCATGGGCTGTGTCCAAGCAGGGGTTCTAGGTTATATCCATGCATGGTCCTTGGTTGGAGATATGTCTCAGAAAAGACCCCTGTGTCCAGATATATTTGGTCCTTGTGGAGCTCGTGGTAGAGTCTTTCAGGGGCCCTCTGTGGTAGGCTCCTATCCTATTACTTGTTTTCTACTACTTCCAATGTCCATCCCATTTGTCTTTCTAAGTAAGGATTGATCATCTTACCCTGGGGCGTCTTTCTTGTTTATCTTCTTTAGGTGTACAGATTTTAGTATGTTTATCCTATCTTATAGGCTTAGTATCCACTTTTTAGTGAGTATATACCATGTGCATCTTTCTGCTTCTGGGATACCTCACTTGGGATGATCTTTTCTAGTTCCCACCATTTGCCTGCAAATTTCATGATTCCTTGTTTTTCATTGCTGAGTAGTATTCCATTGTGTAAAAGTATCACAATTTCTGTATCCATTCCTCCGTTGAGGGACATCTGGGTTGTTTCCAGGTTCTGGCTATTATGAATAAAGCTGCTACAAACATGGTTGAGCAAATGTCCTTGCTGTGTACTTGAGCATCTTTGGATATATGCCTAGGAGTGGTATTGCTGGATCTTGAGGAAGCACTATTCCTAACTGTCTGAGAAAGCACCAGATTGATTTCCAAAGTGGTTGAACAAGTTTGCATTCCCACCAGCAATGGAGGAGGGTTCTCCTTTCTCCACAATCTCTCCAGCATGTGTTGTCACTTGAGTTTTTGACCTTAGCCATTCTGATGGTTGTAAGGTGAAATCTCAGGGTCGTTTTGATTTGTGTTTCCCTGATGGCTAAGGATGTTGAGCATTTCTTTTAAGTGTTTTTTCTGCCATTCTATATTCCTCTACAGAGACTTCTCTGTTTAGCTCCGTACCCCATTTTTAATTGGATTGCTTGATTTGTTACTTTTTCATTTCTTTAGTTCTTTATATATACTGGATATCAGCCCTCTGTCAGATATAGGGTTGGTGAAGATCCTTTCCCAGTCTGTAGGCTGTCGTTTTGTTCTGACGACATTGTCCTTTGCTTTACAGAAGCTTTTCAGTTTCACAAGGTCTCATTTATTGATTGTTGCTCTTAGAGCCTGTGCTGTTGGTGTTCTGTTCAGGAAGTTGTCTCCTGTGCCAATGAGTTCTAGGCTCTTCTTCACCTTTTCTTCTAACCGATTTAGTGTGGTGAGACGGATTCTTTCACTGAGTTGTAGCTAGTTGATTAGGTTGGCTGCCTCCTCTCCAGTGACCAGCTGTTTTATGGGGTGCCACAATCAAACTCAGATCCTTGTGTTCATCTGAGACATCTTCCCAGCCCACCTGGGATTTTTTTTTTTTAAGATTGGTACATATGTAAGCTTAAAGTTCTTTAACAATCCTTGGTCATGTGTCAGGAGTAGATCCTCAGTCTGAACAGTAATGTAAGTCACAGTAAGTTAAACCCTAGCTAGGTATCTGTAAATATTTCTGTTTGTATCTATTTACACCAATGTCAAGCTAAACAGGATAATGCAGCCTCCTCCTGCACCATTCAGATCATCCCAGCCTTTCCCCATTGCTTATTTGTAACTTCTCACTCCAACACAAAGAAGCAATCAGCCATTTGTTTAATCGTTGGCTTCCAGTAGATAGCACATCACAGTGTCAGACTTGTTAATGTGATCTCACGGGGAAACAGTGCGAACAGCTAGAGGTTAGAGCCTGGTTCCATTTGTCTTAAGTCTTACCCTCATTTTCAAGGCTGCTTGGATCAACACCGTTCCTTTCTGCCCCCCTTCAGAGATATTATTTTGCACAGATGTAGTGGCATAAGTCTTTGGTCATAGTCTGCCTCCCATCTTCCCATCCCCGTGACCTATGATTTTAAAAAGGAAAAAAAAAAAGTTCCTACGTTAGGGTATACTCTCTGGCTTCTGGGAAATACATAATACCATATGTCCCCCAGAATAGTGTCAGACAGAAGAGCTTAACTACTGGAAAAGTCCCCTGTGCTTTCTGTACTCAAGGTTTCCTCTTCTCCAAATCCATGGCAACCACAGCTCTGATTATTAGCTCTCTCTCTCTCCCTCTCCCTTTTCCTTTTCCTAGATGCCTTTCTGCACCAAGTACTTTCATTTAACAAAGAAAGGGATGCGAAGAACCATCTTTCCCTTTTCTTTGCTACTCTTTCCTTTCCCCTAGGCTGGCCAAGTGTTCTTCCCACCTGGTCACAGCCCAGGTCCTTTTAAATCTTTATCCTGAGAAAGGGTCTCACTAAGCTCCTTGACTGTCCTTTAATTTGAATTCTTCTGCCTCAGTCCCCCATGAATAGCCCTCCTCCATATTCTTGTATGGTTTAACTGTTTGTTTTTTTGTTTTTTTTTTTTTTTTTGAGACAGCTCAGGCTGGCCTTGAGCTTCCTGTGTAGCTGAGGATGACCTCAGATTTCAGATCCTTCTGCCATTGGCTCCTAAGGGCTGAAAGGCCAGGGGTTTTGTGACGCCATATCAGTTTATAGAGCAAGGAACACTGAACCCAGAACCTCCATGCCTGCTGGGCAGGCAATATTCTGCCTGAGCTACGTTCCTAGCCCACTGCATTCTTTAAATAACCGAATAGGATCCCACTGGCTAGATGTACCTGTTTGCTCATACATCCATCTACAGAAAGGGCGCTTGGTTGTTTCCTGCTTAAAAGGCAGCTATGAATAAATCTGCTTTAAACATATATATGTAGGATTTTTGGGGGGAGCATAACTAAAGAATAGTCGATTAAACACTTAGAAGTACAATTGCTGTTTTGCGTGATAGGGCTATGTTTAGTTATGAAAAAACTGGCAGCCTTCCAGATTGTTAATCCTCCTCAATAGTAGGCAATGAACCCCCTCTTTGCATACGCCCACATACAGGCTAGTGGGTACGTGCACATGTCAATGCAAGGGCCCCCAAGAGGCCAGAGGAAGATGTTGGATCTCCGGGAGCTGAAGTTACAGGTGGTAGTAAGCTGTCTAATGTGGATGCTGGCAACTGGACCTAGGTTCTCAGCAAGAGCAGTATGCGCTCTTCACTGGATGATTTTATTAAGAAGCACTCACCCAGTCTGCCAGGGGCATGGTTTCCATAGGAAAATCAGGATATATTGCTCTTTGTATTCTATCCATTTTTTTAAGTGAGGAATTAGTCTCTTGATACCTTTCACAGTGGTCAATGGTTAAATATCACCATGGATTTTAAAATAAAGGCAATTTAAGGAGCTTTACAGGTGTGTGAGTGTGTGTGTGTGTGCACGCGCGCGTGCGCTTGTGACATGGACTCACTATGTTGTCCTGGCTGCCCTGAAACCTGCTATATAATACAGGCTGCCCTCAACCACACAGCGATCTGCCTGTCTTTGCTTCCCAAGCGCGGGGATTAAAAGTATGTGTCATCATGCCCAGCTTATGCTTTTTTTTTTAATTGTTTTTAAATTAGCATGTAAGGTGTTCTGTTAGACTCTAATGAATAGAACACTTTCTAGCACAGTTTGTTTTATAGATCCTCAGTTTTCCTCTCATATCTCCCTGTCCCCTCCTTGTACCTTCTAACCCTGGTTAGCTCATGCCACGTGTGGTCTATTACTTGCCCTCTCTTCCTCGGTGCTCCACCCCGCGCCCCAACCCGGTCCCCTTTAGTGTATACACATTACAAGCTAAAATCTGCCCATGAGACGGAAACTGGGAAGTCTGTCTCTTTCTGAGTCTGGAACACCTTATTGATATAGTAATTTCAAGATCCACCCATTTACCTGAATTTTTCTAATTTCAATTTTTTCTCTGGTCCAATTAAATCCCATTGTGTATACGGACCACAGTTTCGCTATGCATCCATCAACTGGTGGACCTCTAGGCTGGTTCCATTTCCTTGCTCTTGTAAACAGAGCTTTGGTAAGCCTTGTATGTACTGCTGTCTCTGTGGTAGGCTATGGAGTCCTTTGGGTAGTAGAATTGGGCCCTATGGCAGCTGTATTTGTAGTACTTTGAGAACCATCCATGCTGATTTCCTTAGAGGGCACATGAATTTACATTCCTTCCAGCAGTTAATAAAGGTTCCCCTTTCCCCACACGTGTTGCCATTTGTTTTGTTGACAGCCATTCTCAAGAGGTAAGAGGGAAATTCACAGTCATTTGCATTTCCTTGATTGCTAAAGGACATTGAATACTTTTTAAAGTACTCGTTTGTCATTGGAGGTTCTTCTTTTGAGAACTGTGTGTTCATTTTATTAGCACATTGACTCGTGATGTGGGAGAGAGAGGTTGGTGTTTAATTTTTGCAGTTATTTTTTCGCATTACAAAGTAGTTAAACTGCAGTAAGATTCTCCACGTAGAGCAAACTAGCCTTGAATTTGTGGCAATCCTCCTGCCTTAGCCTCCCAGTGCTGGAATTAAGGAAATGCACGCACCACCATGCCCAGCTTTCTTTGCATTGTAATCTGCATGAAAGCTGTTCCATTCAAAAAAGCCACTTTAAAAATAACTTTCATAAATCTTTAAGTAACCCCTCATCTGGAGCCTTTTGAATGGAGTTAGAATTCCATTCTCACCCTTCCTTTCCAATTCGCACAACCAAACAAGAGCCAAAGTAATAAGAGAAACACCCCTACTTCTGTCTGCGGTGTCAAAGCCATGACTCATGCTTAGCTCTGAGGCTTACCTTGGGAGTCAGCAGGAAGACAGGCTCTCCATGAGGGCTGAGGCTCTTGATGAATGCACTCAACATGAGCGACTTTCCATCTGCACTGAGTAAGCATATCCGGTCCACATGCTTTATTAAAATTCATCTGTGGATCTCGAGTGCAGATATTTGAGTCTCAAGTGCTTTGACACTATTGAAATTGGAAAGTATGTGGATGGAGATCTTTCCTTTTGAACTTCAGCTCAGACTTCAGCAGCTGAGCAGACAGCTGCAGGAGACTTACACAACACATCGCCCTACACTCCATTAGTTCCTTTCCTTTTGAGCCTGTTGACTTTCAGGTTTTATTTTCCCATTTTCCCTCTGGGTTTACATGTTCACTTGGACAAATGAAATCGAATTTACAAGTAGATATGGAAGCACCGTAAGATCCTTGTCTAAAGTCTACAAGAAAAAATGGTCATAAATCAAAGCTGAACCTATAAATCAAAAATGAGCTGGGCACGGTGGTGCACATCTGTCATCCCAGGACACAGGGAGGCAGAGACAGGCGGATCTCTGTGAGTTCAAGGCCAGCCTGGTCTACAAGGCTAGTCCAGATAGCCAGGGCTACAGAGAGAAACCCTGTCTCAAAAAAGAAAGAGAGAGAGAGAGAGAGAGAGAGAGAGAGAGAGAAGAAAGTCAACAAGCTGAGGAGCTCAATCAGGAAAAAGAACCTACATGAGAAGTAGAAAAGAGGAGGGAAGGAGAGAGGGTGGGACTGGGAGGGGGAAAGGGGAGGGGCCACAAGGATGTAAAGTGAATTAAATAAATAAATAAATAAGAAAAAAATGAAAAATAAGAAGTAAAAAAGAAAGCAAGGCTTGGTAGCACGTATTTATTTGTTTGTTTTTGTATTTTCACTTGTTCATCACAAGATCATGATGGCCATGTCAAGTAAAAAGGTATTTCCAAGCCTAGTAGTAGCGATTACTTTATTTACATGGTAACAATTTCAGAAATACCGTTTAGACACCAAATCCTGTGCCTAGCATTGGGAACACAGCTGTGAAATATCCTCATGGTGTGAAGAACTGCTAGGGAACTGAAATTTTACTCTCATGCAAGCTAAGACATTCATTTGACCCAGTTCCACAGTGGCTGGCGGAAGATAACTGACTTGGGTTAAAGGCAATGAATTTTATTGCTCATGGCAGGGCAGGAAGTACAGGGGTGAAGCTATTTGCATGAGTTCTCCTTGTCTCCAAATCTGAGAGGGTGCCAGAGATGGGCATAGGTGGGTGCTTGGGTGCATGGTGGGATGTGTTTCCAGAGGAAGGTACATCCCACGTGGGGAACTAGCAACCAATAGGTGGCAAACACACTGTCTTTTCCTCTAGCTGGGGACAGTGCAACCATCTTCCAACCTTGGCAGTCTTATAACAACCCCCCTTTTTAACATTTAGAAATTCCCATTTTATTTAGGATACTTCCTGTTCTAATATTGAAGCATAATCATGTAAACAACAAAGGAATTTCAAGTTAGAGACTCAGAACACAATGTGGCATATAAATAAATAAAGTAATAGTGAGAATAATTTTTATCTATACTTATTTTTTTATCATACATACCTAATATCCAGGATTATCAGGTTTCTCATTGAAATGGAGGTAATGCTTTTTTAATTAAATTTTTATTTTTATATTAATTACAGTTTATTCACTTTGTATCCCAGCTCTAGCCCCCTCCCTCATCCCTTTCCAATCCCACCCTCCTTCCCTCATCTCCTCCCTGCCCTTCTCCAAGGCCACTGATAGGGGAGGTCCTCCTCCCCTTCCATCTGACCCTAGCTTATCAGATCTCATCAGAACTGGCTGCATTGTCTTCTGTGGCCATGGCAAGGCTGTTCCTCCCTCAGGGGGAGTCGGTTAAAGAGCTAGCTACTGAGCTCATGTCAGAGACAGTCACTGTTCCCCTCACTAGGGCACCCACTTGGACACTGGGCTGCCATGGGCTACATCTGAGCAGGGGTTCTAGTCTATATCCATGAATGGTCCTGGCATATATCAAAAATGTGCTCAAGCACACAACAAGGACATTTGTTCAACCATGTTCATAGCAGCTTTATTCGTAGCCAGAACCTGGAAACAACCCAGATGTCCCTCAATGGAGGAATGGATACAGAAATTGTGGTACATTTACACAATGAAATACTACTCAGCAATGAAAAACAAGGAAATCATAAAATCTGCAGACAAATGGTGGGATCTAGAAAAGATCATCCTGAGTGAGGTATCCCAGAAACAGAAAGACACACACAGTATATACTCACTTAAAAGTGGATACTAGACATATAATGTAGGATAAACCTACAAAAATCTGTACACCTAAAGAAGGAGGACCCTGGATAAGATGATCAATCCTCACTCAGAAAGACAAATGCGATGGACATTGGAAGAAGGAGAAAACAGGAAACAGGACAGGAGCCTACCACAGAGGGCCGCTGAAAGACTCTACCCAGCAGTGTATCAAAGCAGATGCTGAGACTCATAACCAGACTTTGGGCAGAATGCAGGAAATCTTATGAAAGAAGGGGGAGATAGAATGACCTGGAGAGGACATGAGCTCCACAAAAAATCTGGGTACAGGGGTCTTTTCTGAGACTGATACTCCAACCAAGGACCATTCATGGACATAACAATGTTTACAAAGACTGTCCAGAACAATCAGAGTCAGTCTAGACCAGGGTGAGCAGGGTTGATCAGCTGGCCTCTAGCTGACCCCAGACATGTGAGCAATAAAAGCTATTGTTTATTGCTGCAGTTTTGTGATGGAAAGTTGGCGTTATTGTAGCAATGAACAACTTGAGACTATCACAGATGATTTCTTGATTCCAAAATTGACTTTTTCCTCTTGTACCTAATACTCTCTAAAATACGCGGATCTTACCAAATCTTTTACTGTCTAAAAACCTCCAGATGTAGGCTGCAGCCCAGATGTGAATTACAGTGTTTGGTGGTTTGGTCCTCATTTTCTTTCCAAAATAGTATATATGTGTGGTATACGAAAGGATGTTTTCTCCTCATTTTTTCAACTTCTCTTCTTTTCCATTGTATTTCCTTCCCATTCTCTTTCTTGCATCTCAGTCACCATGATTTCACCATGATGAGAGTGGACTAAACCTCTGAAACTGTTAGCCAGCCCCAATTAAGTGCTTTCTTTTATAAGAGTTGTCATGGTCATGGTGTCTCTTCAAAGCAATAGAACAGTGACTAAGACAGTTACATAGTGAGACCCTCTCTCTCTCTCAAAAAAAACCCAAAACAAAAGCATCAACACCCAACCACACACCCACACACCCTCACACCCTCCCTTCCCCCAAAAAACAACAACCCAAAAACCTTTTGGTCTTAAAAATCCCATTTCTGTGAATTTTTCTTAAGGAAATAAGTAGTTATGTCGATTCAGAGATATGGCCAGTGCAAGCAAGCCTGTGTCACAGAAAAGCTGAGAGGAGAATCGATCCAGTTTCTAAGAATAAGAAACAAAATTAACTATAGGACATTGGATCAATGTGTCACTTTGTGATTGCTACAATAATAAGGTGGAGTTACAGCTATTGACTTGGAAAGATGTCAGCCTGTACAACAGTGAGTCAAACAGGACAGATAAGTTAGGTTTCCCAGAATGATGACTCCAATTAACATCAGTGTGTATTCCTTACCCCAAAGTAATGATGTAAGTAAGTGTAGGAGGTCTAGATATGTTAATAAGCTTGATTTGCTAATCCCACAATCTATACATGCCTCCTAAGATTACATTAAGTTCCATTAAAATGGATGAGTGTTATTTGCCGTTTAAAAATAAAATGAACAGGACCTGTGAGACGGCTCAGCGACTGAAGATTCTTGCTGCTAGGCCTGCTCACCTGAGTTCGGTACCTGAAATCCACATGGTAGAAGGAAGGGACCAACTCCTATGATTTCTCCTCTGGCCACCATAAATGTGCCATTGTATGCATCCCCCCAAATAAATAAATAAATGTTAAGATTTAAAAAAATAAAATTAACCTGGAAACAACCCAGATGTCCCTCAACAGAGGAATGGACACAGAAATTGTGGTACATTTACACAATGGAATAGTACTCAGCAATGAAAAACAAGGAAATCATGAAATTTGCAGGCAAATGGTGGGACCTAGAAAAGATTATCCTGAGTGAGGTATCCCAGAAGCAGAAAGACATATAGGATACATACTCACTTATAAGTGGATACTTAGGCCTATAAGATAGGATAAACATACTAAAATCTGTACACCTAAAGAAGCTAAACAAGAAGGAGGTTCCAGGGTAAGATGATCAATCTTCACTTAGAAAGACAAATGGGATGGACATTAGAAGAAGAAAACAAGAACCAGGACAGGAGCCTACCACAAAGTCTGAAAGACTTTACTTAGCAGTGTATCAAAGCAGATGCTGAGACTCATAACCAAACCTTGGGCAGAAGCAGGGAAATATATGAAAGAAGGGGGAGTTAGTAAGTCCTGAAGAAGACAGGAGCTCCACAGGACCAAATATATCTGGGCCCAGGGGTCTTTTCTGAGACTGATTCTCCAATCAAGGACCATGCATGGATATAATCTAGAACCCCTGCTTGGACACAGCCCATGGGAGCTCAGTATCCAAGTGGGTACCCTAGTAAGGGGAACAGGGACTGTCTCTGACATGAACTCTGGCTGGCTCTTTGACATCTCCCCCACCCCGAGGGAGGAACAGCCTTGCCGGGACACAGAGGAGTACATTGCAGCCAGTCCTGATGGGACCTGATAGACTAGGGTCAGATGGAAGGTGAGGAGGACCTCCCCTATCAGTGGATGTAGAGAGGGGCAGGGAGGAGATGAGGGAGGGAGGGTGGGATTGGGAAGGAATGTGGGAGGGGGCTAAAGCTGGGATACAAAGGGAATAAATTATAATTACTGTAAAAAATAAAAATTTAATAAATAAATAAATATGTAAAATTAGAGAGTTGAAGAGATGGCTCAGCAGTTAAGAATGTCTACTGCTCTTGCAGAGGACCCAAGTTTAGTTCCCAGCACCCACATTAGGGTGTTTGCGCTCCAGGTAATTGCAACTCCAGTGGGGCCTGATGCCTCTGAGGGCACGTGCCATGTGCTCATACCCACTACATAAGCATAATTAAAAATAAAATAAAATAAACCAAAAAAGTATACAGCAACATATTATGAATGGTCATTTACACATCTCTGGATGACAGGATTATGGTAGTATTTATATTTAATTTTGAATTATTCTTTTTATACGTTAGAAGAAATATGCATGACTTGTATCTTTGACTTGTATCTTTAATTGGGAAAAGTAGAAGATTCGTTAGTGTCTTCTCTCCGTCTTTAAAGGATATTTTCTTCTCCTGTTTGCTTGAGATAACATCTCACTAGGTAGCCTAGGCTAGCTTCAGTCTCAGGATCCTCCTACCTCAGTCTTTGAGTGCTGGAATACCAGGAATGGGCTGCCATGCCCAGCTATTTTCTTACAGTTCTTTTAGTTTTTGGCCTGGGACTCATTCTGTAGAGTAGGCTGGCCCTGGACTCAGGTAGATCTGGCTGCCTCTGGTACCTGACTTACAAGCACTTGGAGTTATCCAAATATCAGCGCAGAAGCACAAAATGTTGCTGTGTCCCAGACTCCAGACCACTCTTGGATTACTCTGAAGTTGAGAACCTTTTATGTGCTTGGGGTTCTTGGGGAGCAACTTGGGGCAGAGAGCCCTGCAGCTGTAGGAGGTTGTCAGTGGCCCCCTACCCCACCTCATGACTCCACCAGAGACTCACAGTTTGGCTCAGACCAAGCAGAGCTCATTTGAGAAGATTTTGAGAACTCCGAGTGCTTGTTAAGGGGGAGCTTTCAATATACTATGCTACGGACCCTAAGAGTTCAAATGAAATCTCCACAGGAGAGTGCCATTGTCTTTCTTTTCTAGAACCCACACTCTCTGTGTCCTCATAGGCTCCCCCAAATGATGTGGACGCTGAGCAGCATGAGGCAATGATGGTGATTTTATTATGTGTGATGGTTTCTATGGGTCAGGGCTTCAAACAGGGACCCGCAGGGACAGACAGACGTCTCCTCTCAGCTGCACAATGTCTGGGCCTCCCTGGGAAGAACTGGCAGGCTGGAACCAGAACTCTCCGAAGGCTCACTCACCCACACAGCTGGTGGTTGATGCCCGCTGTTAGCCAGCCCTCCTACAGTGTCACTGTGGCTCAGGCAAAGCGGGGGCTGAGTCCAAGAGCAAGTACTCTGTGTGAGATCCCAGAAGAATCTGTCTCCTGACTTGGCCTTGGAAGAAGGCAGCATAATTTTACTGTACTCAGAAACCTCTACCCAAACTCCAGAGAAGGAAGCAAAGACTCCAGGTTATGGTAGAATGGTGTCCGTGCCACACAGAAAGAACACACATACTGATGCGGCCATGCTGGAAAAATACAATCCAGTGCACTGTCCAAACTTCTATAGGAACTCAATAAACAGCCTCCTTTCATGTCCTGCTCTCTCTCTCTCTCTCTCTCTCTCTCTCTCTGCGTCTCATTGTCACCTTGTGTCTCTTTTTTCCCTCTCCCTCCCCTATTCACTTCTTATTTTCTTTATCCCTTCCTTTGCTTCTTTCTTTCCTTTTTGTTTTTTGTTTGTTTTGTTTTTCAAGACAGGGTTTCTCTGTCTAGTCTTGGCTGTCCTAGACTCACTTTGTAGAACAGGCTGGCCTTGAACTTACAGAGATCGCCTGTCTCTGCCTCCCAGAGTGCTGGACTTTCTTTCTTTCTCTTTCTTTCTCTCTCTCTCTCTCTCTCTCTCTCTCTCTCTCTCTCTCTCTCTCTCTCTCTCTCTCTCTCTCTTCTCTGACAGGGTCTTATGCAGTTCAGGTAGGCCTCCCAGACTATGAATGACCTTGAGCTGCTCTCTCTCACCTCTATCTCCCTTGAGTGCTAAGATTATGAAGATATGCCACCATGCTCAGTTTCCTCCTTAATATCTTGAATCTGTGCATTTTTTAATTAAAATTGAGTATTTCTCAATACTGTATGTGTACATATGGTATGTCTGGGGTGTGTGTATAGAGATAAGAGGACTAAGAATCCGTTTTCTCCTTTCCTTCTGAGTTGTGGGCATCAAACTCAGGTAGTGCACCTTTATGCACTCACTAAGCCATTTCACCAGCCCTCTATTCTAGATTGGTTTGGGATGGGGGGGTACTAAATATAACTCAGGGGTAGAGTATTTGCCGAGCATGTGTGAGGCCTGGGATTCTATCCCCAGTGCAAATAAATAAATACATAAATAGCCTCTGAGGATTTTCTTTGCTCCGCCTTCCCTTCCCCTTTGTCTCCCTAGCTCCCTCTCTTTCTCCCTCCCCCCTAACCTTTATCTGTCCTTCCTTTCAGTTATTACATAAACAGCACAGCTATCAGTGAGTTATTGTTTCCTGATGGGAGGTCTTGCCAACAGGGTGGCTGTGACAGCCTGCCTGGTATCTCCCTCAATCATTTTATTTTTGATGTTTACATTTCATATTCCCATAGAACCACATCTTTTATGCTCTGGATACCAGAAGGCTGATTTTCAAACAACCCGTCATTACCACTTCCCCAATTATTTCTAAGAAAGATTTGATGACATTGAAAGCGGCAGAATTGAGTCAATTCTCTTGTTCAGTGTGTCCTATGTGCTAGGCACTGTTCCAAGCACACTACTGCGAAGCATGAACCTGCTCAGTCAACGTAACCTTGTTCCCAAAATACAAATGCAGAAACTAAGGCCTGGCTTAGAGCTAAGGGTCAAACTCCAGTCGTATGCCTTCCAAATGTGTATTCTTCATTTAGTTGTTGTTGTTGTTTTGTTCGTTGTTTAGTGGGATAGAGTTTTACTATGTAGCCCAAGCTGGCTTCGAACTCTTGATCCTCTTGCCTCTGCCTCCTGAGTACTGGGATTACATATACACGCCACTGTCCCAGCACGTGCATTAGTTGTTATCATACCCAGCCCAAATGTGCATTATCAATCACTGTGTTCTATGATCTCTCTATCACTCCCTGCTCCATTGGCCTTTCATTAGCTTGAGCAAAAGGACTACACAGCCCTGAGATGTTCCCAGATGTCCCAAACAATGGTCAGCCTGGGAAAGGCCTTGGAGGGCAGACAATGTACCAGCTCCTATCCTGCCCCTGCCCTTGTCCTTGATCTTATCTTTGCTTTTGTCCTATCCAGCTGACAAGGCGCAGCACCCATCCTGAATCTGGCCTGTTTTCCCCTTCTCTATCCAAAAGTGGGTGGGAGGACTGAGGAGAGTTGGCTAAGCCCAGTGTGGTAAAATGTCCAAGAGACCCAAAGCACTTTATTATTACTCTATGATATTTTTTTTTTCTCATGGAGCACCAGCAATGCACTTTGGTTCTCTCCTCACTTATGGCAGTTTGGAGAGACTGAGCAATTTTAAGTGACTTCCCAATATCCCACAGTCAAAAGACTTTTGAGAGCGAAACAAAATTCAGTACAATCTTCCACAAACAGCCTCGCCAAGGTGATCTGGCTCCCTGGGTTGAGATGCTAGCAGCTTAATCACTTAATGATTTATTTATTCTTACTTTATGTGCAATGGTGGTTTGCCCCCATGTGTGCCTGTGTGAGGGAGTTACAGCCAATTGTGAGCCCCTGCCCTGTGAGTGCAGAGAATTGAACCCAGGTCCTCTGGAAGAGTAGCCAGTGCTCTTAACTGCTGAGCCATCTCTCCAAACCCCAGTTAGAGCATCTTTTTTATTAATTTTTATTTTTTTAATATTAATCAGGTTATTTATTTTGTATCCTGCTCCTTCATCCCACCCAATTCCACCCTCCATTCCTCATCTCCTCCCTGCCCCTTTCCAAGTCCACTGATAGGAGAGGACCTCCTCCCCTTTCATCTGACTCTGGCTTATCAGGTCTCTTCAAGACTGGCTGCATTGTCCTCCTTTGTGGCCTAGCAAGGCTGCTCCTCCCTAGGGGGGAGGGGGAGGTAAAGGAGCCAGTCGTTGAGTTCATGACAGAAATAGTCCCTGTTCCCCTTAATAGGGTACCACTTGGATACTGAGCTACCATGGGCTATATCCGGGCAGGGGTTCTAGGTTATATCCATGCATGGTCCTTGGTTGGAGAAACAGTCTCAGTTAGAGCATCTTAATAATTGTGGGTGCATTTGACCAAAACTCTTCTGAGGAGGCAAGCACGTCATCCGAAGTCTCACTCCAAAACGGCAGTGATGCTACACAGCCAAAATTCTGCAACTAGAATGCAGAAATATTTCAAAGAAAGTATCAAAGGGGTTCTACCTGTTTCTTCTGACAGTGTTTCCCAAAAGAATGTTTTTAGAGAGGACAACTTGGGTGGGGGTTCCATTGGTCAAAAAGCACCATGTACTCAAAGTAATAAATGAATTATGTGCTATTTCAATAGTGAATGGTTTAACGTAGGTCCCTGAGGCAGACTTTTTGGGAAGCCAGAGAGAAAGGAGAGAGAAAAGGCTTAGAAAAGTATGCAGCTTAGGTCTGGACATTTGCCAGGAAAAGCTGGGTAATGAAGGATTAAAATGAAAGAAAAAAAATTGGAAAGGAAACAAGGGTAAGAAAAGGACCACAGGGATAAAGAGCCAGTGAAATGAACATTCAAGAGACAAGACCCAAATCCCATTGTGAGAAAGGCTGTGGGCATCGAGTGTGGGGAAAGCTGGCCAAGTTCAAACTCAGTGAAAAAGAAAATCCCACAAAGGCAGAAAACACAGGAGCCTTGGGGAAAAGATGCACAAGGAGCTAGAAGAGAGAGAAAAAAAAAAAGGGAAGTGATTTTTAACAGGAAACTGACCAAAATAGACATGGGCTGTGTCATTTGGAGGAGACCAAGGAGATCAAAGGGAGGGGAGTTTATATGTTCAAAGTAGTGGCCCTTCAAAGGGCCTCTCCTCTCTCGGTGTGTTTCAGAGGACAAGATCGTGGAATGGAGTAGGGGAAGCTGGCTGCGTGGTTTGGCTGGGACCCTGATCACAGCTCACAATGTAGTAGAAATGACTGGATCGGTGGCTCCATCTGATGAACGTTTTTTTAAGTGTGTCTCTTCCTCCCTCCCTCCTCCACTCACCTTTCTTTCTTCCTTTCCTCTTTCCCTCCCTCCCTCCTTTCCTCCCTCCTTTGCTTCCTTCCTTCCTTCTTTCCCCAAAGGCTTGGGGTAGAAATAGGAGATGAAAGAATTGTGCGGGCCTGTGCACTGGGGCCAGGGAGATGGCGCAGTGAGTGAAGGCACTTACTGGCAACCCTCAACCCCAGGCTCACAGGGTAGAAGGGCAGAACCAACCCCCACAAGTGGTCTTCTGAGTTCCATCTGAGTGTCATGGCATTCCTGCCCACCCCTACAAGTGCGCTCACACCAACTAGCTGGCTAGGTAGCTAACTAACTAACCAACCAACTAACTAAATGTAAACAAAAATATCACAGCACCGGCCATCCCTCGCCTGACTCCTGGCCTTGAAGGTCGTGTCCCTCTACTTCAAGTGGCCAGTCGGTGCCCGTTTATTTGTGATGCAGCCTTTCCATGCATTTCGATATACACTGCTTCGGGCTGGAATATTTCAGAAGCCCTTGCCCCACATGCTGGCATTCTGAACTGAGTTTTGGGTTTGTTTGTTTGTTTGTTTGTTTGCAGGTTATGGGGTCTTAACCTTGAACTTTCTGTCTCCCTAACTGGAGTCACAGTTCTGTCCTTAGCCACAGTTCTCCTTTTGACTCTCTCTTGACCTTACACTTGCTTCTTGTATTTGAGACCCTGCCTTGAGGACCCATGGACTTCTGAGCATCCTCTGTGGCTCTGACTCATGCCTTAGTATTGCCAAGAACATTCTGGAGAATCTAACTACTAGAGACAAGTAACTGTTGCTCATTGCTCATTGTCCCCTTGGGGTTTAGGCCCTGCCTATATCTGAGCTTTAGTCAAATGTGCAATCGCCTGTAGGATCACTCTGTTCACATCTCTCTCTCTCTGTGTGTGTGTGTGTGCGTGTGCGTGTGTGCGTGCGCGTGTCAGGTGTCTTCCTTAATTACCTTCCACCTCCTTTTATTTATTTATTTATTTTTTGACATGATCTCTCACGGAACCTGTAGCTCTCTGCTTTGCCTAGACTGGCTGGCCAGTAAGTATACCAAGATCTTTCCACACCCCACCCCAACGTGGGTGATTGCAGGGGATCAAAACTCAGGTTCTCATGCTGACTGGGCAGGCATTTCACTCACTGAGCCATCTCCCCATCTCCCCAGTTTAGACCTTTCTAATGTTGCTTCTGCCACACAGTGAGCTGTCCTTTGCCATGGTGTCATGGGCTATCAGCTACACTGGACTGCTCTTGACCCAGAAGGTCTGTCTGTGGCCCCACATTCCTATAGCTGGGCCCACTTCCACAGCATCTGCTTCATGTCAGAGGTTTCGGCTGCAGCTTCAGTGGGCAGTCCTTCCAGCCTGCTCATCTTACTGCTGCCAACTTGATCATTCTCAGAAGGCTTTTTGGGCTTAAAAAAAAAAAATCAATCGCTTGCTTCAGTATCTTCAAAAATATTTTACCAGTAAGGTTGTATATTTAACTACACTGGAGCCAAGAAGACACTAGGAAAAACACAATTAAAATTCAGAGATGTGGCAGATACTGACAGTGGTTCATTCATAGTCACTTGGCACTCACTTTCCCAGCACAAGGCCAAGACTTTTACTGCAAGAACGTGTGGCTAGGAGCTTGCACACATTTCCTTAGCTATGGCCAGCACAAGAAAGATGGGATATGACTAAAGAATGAAGGTGGGATTCAGCTTAAGATTCTAGCTTCCTGCCTTCAGGTGTGTGTGTGTGTGTGTGTGTGTGTGTGTGATTGGATGGCTACACGATGACTTTTAGAGCACTCCCTACAGTCCCCCAGGGGCACAGTCTCAATTGTCCATAACGACAACATGTTCAATAACTCATCCCACTCACCTTCCTTATCTTGCTCACATCATGTTCCAACTCCAGCATTTCTTGAGATTTCCTCTCTCCTTGTACATCAAATTAATGCTCATGTGTCTGTCTTTCAGGAATCCAGACTAAGACAAGAAGTCTCATGGTCAAGGTTAACAGTTTCATAATTTTCTTGAGAAATACATTGAGCACTAATACAATAATACTTTCTGTTTGTTTGAGACAGGATTTCTCTGTGTGGCCCTGACTGTCCTGGAACTTTACAGTGTAAACGAGGCTGGCCTTGAACTCACAGAGATCTGCCTGCCTCTGCCTCCCAAGTGCTAGAATTAAGCCCAGCCTAAATAATATGTGTATTTTATTTGTTTGTTTCTGCTTTTGTTATTCTAGACAGAGCTTCTCTGTGTAGCCCTGGCTGTCCTGGACTCACTTTGTAGATCAGGCTGGCCTCAAACTCACAGAGATCCGCCTGCCTCTGCCTCCCTGAGTGCTGGGATTAAAGGCGCACACCAACACATCCAACTCAATAATGAATTTTTAATGCTATGATATGAGAGACACAAGCAGCAAAGTCTCTTAGGAATTGCATTCTCTACACAGGTCACATGGTTTTTACTGATGTTTGAGGTATTAAGAGCCATTGTGAGATTTTTGTGGTCACATCAATTTAGATCAAACAAAATTAAACAAGTTTCTTCACTTCAGTACTCCTGCAGGAAATCTGGGGCTTTGCCTATTTCCAGATGTCTTCCCATGATCAATTAATCTCATTATCCTCCTGCCTCAGCCTACCAACTACTGTGCTTATAAGCTTGTGCCATCGTGCCTGACTGGGACATAAAGTTTTATATACAAAAACTCGTGGAATAATGAAGCAAAACAGACCCTATTCAGTCAGATGCACATAACTTATATAATGCATTATATATAGAACATACATAGATTCTCTATGCTAGTGGTTCTCAACCTTCCCAATGTTGCGGCCCTTTAATATAGTTCCTTATGTTGTGGTGAGCCCAACCATAAAATTATTTTGGTGCTACTTCCTAATTGTAATTTTGCTACTGTTAGGAATAGTAATGTAAATATCTGATATGCGACCCAAAAGGAGTCTTGACTCACCACTCAAAATGGAATTATAGGCCATACTCTAGTAACCTGCTAGAAGGTAGGAAAAATAAAACAGAAATGGAAAGCAGAGAATAAATAGAAAATCAAGTAAACTTTTTTTTTTCAAGAAAGGGTTTCTCTGTGTAGCCTTGGCTATCCTGCACTTGCTTTGAAGACCAGGCTGGCCTTGAACTCACAGAGATCTGCCTGCCTCTGCCTCCCTGAGTGCTGGGATCACATGTGTGGATCACAGTGCCTGGCTCAAGTAAATTTCAAACGTAAGTTTTTGCCTCAATAATTATGTTAAATTTAATGGCCTGATGTACCAATTACAAGGCACAAATTAGCAGAGGGCATTTAAAAAATGCCCCAACTATATATTGTCTACAAGAAGCGCACTGCAGACATAGTAGTTTAAAACTGAAAACACAGACAAGTTACATAATTCAAATGTTAATCAAAGCAATGTAAGAATGACCATAATAATATCACGTAGAGTGCAGAGAAAAGAAAATGCTGGTGATACAGTATTATTATATTATGTAACAATCAAAGGGGTTTTATACCAAGAAAGCATCAATTTCTATGTGTATCTGCTACAAACCATGTAGGTAAACATATGAATCTAAAATGATAGGACTGAAATCTGGAGAGATTGTTCAGTGGTTATGAGTACTTCCTGCTCTTGGAGAGGACCTGAGTTCAGTTCTCAGCACCCACATGGGGTGACCTGTAATCCAGTTCTAAGGAATCTGCCCTCTACCCTCCAAGTGCACCCACACTTATGTGCACACACACACAATTAAAAATAAAATAAAACTTTTAAGAAAAATTATAGGACTGGAAGGAGAACAGACAAATCCAGAATACAGCCAGGATGTGAATGCTTTTCTTTTATCAAGTAATTAATATATATACATATATATATAATAAAAATCTAAAAATCTAATAATTTAAATAAATAAATATATATATAAATAAATAAATAGTTAGGCAGAAGATGATAACATACCCATCTACCAACTGGATGGAATTAACACACTGAATAATCCAATTGATAGCAGAATGAATTATTTGTTCCAACTGCCCATGGAACATACACCAAGGTCCTGGGCCATGAGACAAACCTTAGCAAATTCTAAAGAAAGCATATATTGTAGTCTTTGCCTTGTGATGTAATCAATAACAGAAAGTTAATGGGCATATTTCCAAAGCTAACACTTAAAAACGAAACAAACAACAACAAAACAAACAGGAATGCTGACTTGAATAAGAATAAAAGTAAAAATATATGCTATCAAAATATATGGCACATAGCAATCCTGAGAAGAAAGTTAAAACAACAGATGCTAACAGTAGAGAAAAGAGAGACTTTCGAATCTGTGATTTAATCCCACCTCAAGAACCCAGAACAAAGTACAATGTGAGAAGGGAGAAATTAGGAAGGAGAGGAGGAGAGAGGTCGGTGAGCTTGAACACAGAAAAAAGGAAAAAGAAACCAAACAAAAGTTTATTCTTTACAAAGGTCAATAAAATTGGGGGTGGTTATACAAACCTATACATGTGACAACATGGCAGAAATATACACATGGCTTCTGCCAATGTCAACTTCCAGGTTTTTGAAACTACAGGGTAATGATAGGGAATGTGAGCCTCAGAAAGGTAATGTCAAGAGTTCATGCGCCCTGTTTGGATCACCTTTGCACTGTCCTGTGACTCTATTATCTCAAGGCAGAAAGAGCTGAGTGTGTCGGAACACCCCTGGAATCCCAGCTCTTGGGAGGCTGAGACCAGAGGTCCTTGACTTCAAGGCTAGCCTAGATGAGTCAATAATGTCTTATCTCAAAACAAAGAATGACTACGTTTTTTTTTTTTTTTAATTCATGGAGTTTGGAGACGGCTGTGCAACTGAAGCATCATTTGTCTTACAATGTTATAGTTTACAGCGTTTTCTAAAATGTCTCACAGGAAAACCGCAGGGTGCTGGGAGAGTGTATAACAAATGTTCTTAATAATACAAGGTTCTGTGACTTTCCAAGAGACTGGCTGATTTTCTCTAAAGGTTGTCTCATCTCTCCGGTTCCTTCTTAATTAGTGATCCCCGGGAGAGAACAGCCACCTTCAGACAGACCAGAACCTCATTCCAGACACAATACTTTCTCAATGTGGAGAGAATCTTCTTGGGCTCTGTAAGGAGCTCTCACACGTGTTCTTGCATCCTTTTCAGTTGTGTGCATGTGTGTGCATGCGGGGGTGGGGGTGTGAGGAGGGGTAGGGAACCTTCCCCAAAGCTGGTGTAACAGATACAAATGCGTGCAATAATAGCCTGTCCTAGTCTCAGACTGAAATAAAATCTTCAGTCTTGCACATAAATAACAAAACAATTTCCCCACTGGCACGTAGCTAATAGATTATTATGACTCTGAATGGAAAATCTTTAGATCTTTAGTTATGGGTTGCAGAATGCCATCCGGTTCAATTCAATCCAGCTTTCTTCTAGTCATCAAAGCAGTTCATTAAAAAGTATTTCTTGCTGAGAATGGCGGTGCATGCCTTTAATCCCAGCACTCAGGGAGGCAGAGGCAGGCAGATCACTGTAAATTCAAGGCCAGCCTGGTCCACAAAGTTCAGGATAGTCAAAGCTCCACAGAGAAACCCTGTCTCAAAAAACAAAACAAAGACAATTTTTATGTGTGTTTGTATGTGTCAGAGAGAGACTGTGGCTTGCACAGAACTTGCTATGTAGCCTCAGGTGGCCTCAACCTCACAGAGATCCATCTGCCTTTGTCTTCTGAGTGCTGGGTTTAAAGGCGTGCTCTCCGATGTCCACCTCAAAGTAGTTTTCCACTCTGTCAGCTAGTTGTCCTTAAGGAGATTGTCTTCCGGCTGGCGAGTCAGCTGTAAAAACGTCAGCCTGGATGGTTTTTCTACCATCATCTCGGTCATTTTTCCCCCAAATGTTTAGCAGTACAAAGTTCAGCAGTCCTGGAAGTGAGGAATGTGGCTCCCATTTCAAGAAAGAATTTCTGACTCAGCTTCAGGGAATAACGCTAGCAAATTATCTCAGCAGTCAATGCCTCATTGTCTATTCCAACTCTTTCTTTCTTTCTTTTGAAATTAAAAATGGATGCCTTAGCTGGGCAGTGGTGGCACATGCCTGTAATTCCAGCACTCAGGAGGCAGAAGCAGATGGATCTCTGTGAGTTAGAGGCTAGTCTGGTCTACAGAGGAAGTTCCAGGACAGCCAGGCCTACACAGAGAAACCGTGTCCTTAGCTACTTCCCACCCCAAAAAAGATGGGTGCCAACTCAGGCATGGTGGTGTACACCTTTAATCTCAGCATCCAGGAGGTGGAGGCAGGCAGATCTTTGTGAATTTGAGGCCAACCTTGTCTAGAGAGTTCCAGACCTGCCAGGGCTACATAATGAGACCGTCTCAAAAGAAGAAAAAACTGGGCCCAGATACGATGGTACACGTGAGTTTGAGGCCAACCTGGCCTATATAGCAAGTTCCCTGAAAGTACGTTATCTGGGTTTTGCTTCCTATTATTATTTAAAGGTATGGTACATTATTAATATCTTAAATGGGAGGCAGAGGTACGTAGATCTCTGAGTTCAAGGCCAGCTTGATCTACAGAGCAAGTTCCAAGACAGCCAGGGCTACATAGAGAAATCCTGTCTCAAAAAAAAAAAAAAAAAGTCTCATAACAACAACAGCAACTATCGTTTAAGATATTTTATTTTTTATTTTGTAACTACACGTATGCATGTGTGTCTGAGTGTAGCTTTGTGAATGCAGAGCCCACAGGAGGTCAGAGGAATGGAGTGATAGGCGGTTGTGAGCTGCCTGTGGCGAGTGTTGGGAACCAAAGCCAGGTCCTCTGCGAGAGCAGTATGTGCTCTTAACCACTGAGCCATCTCTCCTGCCCCAGTGTTTTGGATGGTTATTTGTAAATTTGATTCAGCTTTCTGACGTTTATCATAAAACTACTAAATAAAGCTGTGATTAAAAAAAAAAAAGCACTAAAGCCTATTGGATGTAGGGTTATCAGTCAGGATGCTGCCTAACTCGGTAATGTGTTCAAGATTTAGCCACAGGCTTAAGGAACTTTAATGCTTTAAATGATTCTGCCTTGTCACAGTTTACCTCAACAACTGGCCAGAACTTTAGGTAAACGTAACCAAGTAAACTAGGATGCCAGAAAAAAAGGGGGGTGGAAGGGTTATTGGCTGAATTATTTAAAGTTCCTTAAGCTATACTCCTAACCCCTCCCTTTTCCACTTTTAATTTTTCCTCTTTTTAAAAAATTGTTTTTATTTTGTTTTGTTAGTAGTTTTATAACTTTTACTTTTGAGACAGTATCTGGCTGTCCTGGAACTCTCCTCGAGCACCAGGCTGGCCTCGAACTCACAGAGATTGACCTGCCTCTGTCTCCCAAGTGCTGGGATTAAAATGGTAAGCCACCACCACCCAGCTTGAGACAGTATCTTACCAGAAGCTGGATGTGAACTCATTCCCAGACAGGCCTTTAGCTCTCAAGGCTCCTGAGTAGCCAAATTCCAGATCTGTGCTACCAGGCCTGGCCCACAAATCTTGATCTCTTGCCCTCATACTCAAAATATTATTTTAGAAAAATGTAAACATACACAAGAATGCGGAAGAGCCAAGTCTCTTGGATGTGCTTAATATAGTCGGCGCTTGGATGTTAAAGCAGATGTAGGGGCTAGGGTATGGTTCCTTGGGTGAAATACTTGTGGCCTTAACATCAGGACCTGAGTGTGGCTCTCCAGCACCCCTAAGAAAAGCTGGATGTAGGGTCCTGTGCCTATAATCGCAGAGCTGGGGCTCACTGCCTAGCCAAGCCTAAACAATCGGTGATCTCCAGGTTCCATGAATGACCCTGTTTCAAAAACAACAAAGTCAAGGGGCTAGAGAGATGGCTCAGCGTACTGGTCTTACACAAGACCCAAGTTTGGGTTAACACCTTCTGGCCCACAAAGACATCTGCACTTATGTGCAATATACCTCTCCACACAGATGCATATACACAATTAAAAACAAACAAAAAATGTAAATTTTAGGGGGCTGGGGAGATGGCTCAGCAGTTAAGAATACTGGTTACTCTTCCAAAGACCTGGGTTCTATTCCCAGCACCCATATGGCAGCCCACAACTGTTTATAACTCAAGTTCCAAGGGATCCAGCACCCTCACATAGACAAACATGCAGACAATGCACGTGAAATAAAAGTAAATAAATCATTAAAAAATAAAAATTTAGAAATTGATAAGGATCTGGGTATGGTGGCACACACCTCTAATCCCAGCACTTGGGGAGGCAGAGGCAGACACGTCTTTGTGACTTCAAGGCCAGCCTGGTCTACAAAGCCAAGGCAACACAGAGAAACCCTGTCTCAAAAGAAAATAACAAAATAAAACAAACAAAACCCCTAAAAGCTCGTAAGCGATGAAAAAAGACAACAATGCTCACACATGGGTGTGCACAGGCGTAAATTGCCTCCACACACATATATGTAACTGTATATGAATCACTTTGATACTTATAACTGCTTTGCGCAGGGTTAAATGTGCTGCTGGGTTCCTTTCTTTTTTTTAAGTTTTTTAAAAAGTTTTTCTTTAAAGACTTATGTATTATTTATACAACATTCTGCCTGCACACCAGATCTTACTATAGATGGTTATGAGCCATCATGTGGTTGTTGGGAATTGAACGCGGGACCTTTGGAAGAACAGAGAGTGTTCTTAACCTCTGAGCCATTTCTCCAGCCTGCTGGGTTTCTTTTTTAAGTACTTAGTAACTAGGATTTGTTCTTAATTCAAACTATTACCAACCAAAGGGGACACAATTGGGTGAGGCAAGAACATGGAAAGCACACTGATTTGAGTCGGGCTTTATAAAAGAACTGATACTCACTGAGTTCCCATTAGTCCTTTGATGCACGGCCATTGTTATGACCACAGAAAAAATTTGGAAGTCTCCAAATTAGGTATCCTTTTGAACTTAACTGCGTCACGTCTGCTCAAGGAGTCTGCTGAGCACTTTATGAAGTTTACTGGCCTACCGAGAAGCGCAGCATCCCGTTAATAAAATGAAAAGGTAGAATGGTAGTGTTTCACAACTAACCCCAAGCTGCAGGCTGCAGCTCTTCTTCATAAGAAATAGTGAACCAATAAGAAACTTGGGAGCTAGAGGCAGGAGGATCAGGAGTTCCTGGCCTTGTCTACCTGAGACTCTGTCTCCACCGTGTAAGGGAACAGGAGGAAGATTTAAGCTTCATCAAGGCTTAAGTGGTGTGGCCTTGACTGCTTTGCCCAAGCGCGGTATAACTCAGAGAAAAGCCCAGCTTCAGGAAATAGTTCATATCATCACCTGGCCATAAAAAAATAAAAATAAAAAAAAGATGTTACCAATTCAGAAACAAGGCTATGCTATTATTTACGCTATAAAATGGCTTTAGACACAGAAAAGACTGTAGTTGACAAGACAGAACCATTCAACTGGGGAGCACAGCTCAATGGTTCAGGTAGCGTAGCACGCAGGAGGCCCTGGGTTCCAGCCGCAGAATCACACAAACAAAAGACACAAATCCAAAAACGTTCTAAGCCAGGAATAGACCTTGGCATAACTTTTATTGGCTTTAAACAGAACAAGAGTTGGCAAATCCCCATTATATACTCCCCCCCCCCGCCCCCAGTAAAAGAAAATTATCTATAACGCCACAACTGACTGGCCTACTTAACACATTTCACTTAATCAAGGAAAACAGACACAAAGAATAGACACAGTGATTACTTATCAGGAAAACCACAGTAAAGGTTCACAGTCCAGACCAAGACCCCCACAGTAAGCAAAATGAAAATGCTGGAACTTCTACCGGCGGTCAGTTAACAGACTACTCACTAAACCACCACTGAGCTATTATCTTCCATACTACTGTTACAAAGATAGGCAAAGCTTGGGTCCTTAAAAGCTACATTGTTCCAAATGCAGGGCAGTCAACTAGTTACCCATCTTCCTTTGGAGGAGTGAACCACCCCTTTTTCTCATGCATCTGCACAACGGAATCGTAGGCCTGTTGGGCTGTTTCTAGATTATATTGATTCTTATCTGCTCCAAAGCGCACTCTGGCCTTGCCTTTGACTAAGGTAGCATTGATCTGCATGATGACCGATTCAATGGAGTAGGCGCTGCTCCAACCCTGCTTCGTGAGTAGTTCCATACACAGCGCCCCTCCACCCAAGACATACCCTCCGGAGAGAATAGGCGACTCGACGCGAACAAACGGAGGATCAAATGGAAAGTTATCCTTGAAAGAGAAGTTAAGCAAAATGTACTCTATGCCTTCTTTTTCTTTCAAGAGCTGAAGGTCACCGTACAAGGGACTATCAGGGTCAACCTTCCTCAGTTTAACGTGCCAGTCATATAAGCTGTCGTTGATCAGCTCCACCGAGTAGGTTCCTGATTTGTAGCTCTGTGATCTGTAGATCTCTCTGAGTTCTTTCATGAGTCTGTTCGAAGCATGCACTGACCCAGACACGGTACCATTCAAATGGTCTTGCCTTTGGCTCTTCCTGATATTCTCTAGGATTGCCAGATGCTCTTTCTCGAGACCTTCGTCTTCGGACTTTTTCTCACTGGTAGTGTCTTCCTTCAGCTCATAATGATCCAAGTCTTCCAGCCTGTCAGCCCCATCTTCCTCTTCCTCCTCCGAAGGTACCTCTTCAATGGTCGCTCTCTGAGCGATGGGGACCGGCTGATCCAGCATCTCCACATCCAGGTGCTCAGGCAGGTTATATAAGCTGCAGAGTTCGCAGATCAGCCACTTGAGCTGCTGGCGTAGCGAACCGTTGGTCTTCGAATCTTCCAGACGTTCCAGGATCGATGTGAGCTCGGGATCGTCAGAGTCCACGAACCATATCGGCGGAGAAGATGGGTAGGACTCGGTGACGGTGCAGTGCAGGGTGAGCGGCGGCTGCGGCGAGGAGGGCTGGCTGCCTGCGGGCGCCGGCGGCACCAGGAACTCACACTGCAGCTCATCCAGCTGCCAGCTCACGATGCGCAGCCGCTCGTGGTCCTTGTTGAAGATGGAAGCCAGAAACTCCAGCTCGGCCTTAAGCCCCGACGACGACGACATCCTTCCTCTCTGGTCCTCAGAGACGAATGTGGAAGCGTAGCGGCCCCGTGAGACGCCTGCTAGGCTGCCACCGCCCCTGGGGCCGCCGGGCCGGGCTCCTTGCAGCTCCGCCTCTGCCCGCCTCCGCGACCCGCGGAGCGTGGCCGCTGCAGTAAGAAGTCTAAGCACAGTGTCAGACAATGATCTTCAGGGCTTTTTCATCTTGCGTAGCGGAACCTTTTGTTTTTGATGTGGTGTTTTTTTTTTAATTTTGTTTTGAAACAGTCTCGAAGCGTGGGGGCTGGTCTTGAACTCTCCTTATAGCCAAAGATGGCCCGGAACACCGAATCCTCAGGTCTCCGCCTCCGCCTCCTTCCACCGCCCCCCCCCCCCAGTGCTGACATGACAGCGCCACCACTCCCAGTTCATGCTCCACTGGGAATGGATGACAAGGCCACAAGCACTCTGGGCCGGCGAGCTGCAGACCCAGGCTAATTTAGTAGAAACTTAACACATACTGGGCAGCAGATCTCCCTTTGCCTCTTCTGCCCCACGTCTCTCCCGCTACCATCCCTACCCTCTGTTTCACTGAGCTTTCCTTTCCATGTTCCATGGAAGTGGGGCCATGTGGTGTTTGTCTTTCTGTGACAGGGTTATTTCACTGAACATCTTCCAGATTCATTAACAAGGTGCCATGTCACAGAGTCCCCTTCAGCCCTAGGACTCAGTAACATTTTGCATTGCAGGTATAACAACATATCACTTTCTATTTTGTTTTATGGTTGTAATTTATTTATTTATTCATTCATTCATTCATTCATTCATTCATTCATTCATTCATTCATTCATTCATTTATTTTGAGACAGGGTCTTATGCAGCCTGGACTGGTCTGTTAACTTCCTATGTAGCTGAGGATAACCTTGAACTTCTGCCTTTTCTACCCTCACCTGGTTGCTGGGATTACAGGGATGTACCACCACAGCTAGCTTGTGTTACGTTAAGGATGGGGCCCAGGGCTTGGAGCTTGCTAGGCAAGCATTCTGCCACTTGAGTTACATCCCAAGCCAGGGTCAGTAGACATTTTGGTTGCTTCCATTGTTATGCCCAAGACTGGAGGAGCCCAAAGACCACCAAGGAGCATCTGGAACCAGGTAGGGTACATGCCCTGGGGTCTGATTGGTTGGTCCTCAGCTATTCTTGCCAAAGCACAGTTTGTGGTTTTTCCTGGAACTGGGTGAGGGAGTTTTTCTCCTTGAAAAACAAGATGGAATTACTTTTTCACACCATCATCTTGGCCACCTTGAAATACTGTTGAGATGAACATGGTAACACGGACGTCTGAGATCCTGATTTCAGAGCTGGGAGATGGCTCAGCAAATAGGAGCCTTTGATCCTCAAGCGTAAGGGCTGGAGTTCAAATCCTCAGCACGTTTATGAAAAGCTTGGCATGGCCCAAGACGTGCCTGTAGTTCCAGTGCTGGGGGAGGCAGACTAGGAGGTTATTGGGCCTTGCACATACAGTGCAGGCACACTCACACACACAGAGGAGAGAGGGCGAGAGCTGCTGCTTTTGGTTCTTTTGAATAATAAGCAGAAGTGGGATTGTAAGGCTGTCATACATGGATTTTTAAGAAAACTTCACAGTGGTTTCCAGCTCAGCAAGGGCACCAGTTTCTCCACCTAGGTTTTTTGTTTTTTAGTTTTTTTGCTTTTATTATTTACTTATTTATTTTTATCAAGCCCCCTACGAGGTGTGAAGAGCTATCTCTTGGCAGTTTTCATCTGCAGTCTGTTCATAGTTTAGAGAAGGTGAGCAGTTTCACCAGAGTCTTCCCACTTCCTGTCTTCCCATGAGAAATGTCTAATCAAGTCCTTTGTCCATTTTTTTCTCCTTAAAGATTTGTTTATGTATTTTCTGTATATGGGAACTTCACCTGCACATATATCTGAAGTTTTATGTCAGAAAACAGCATCAGGCAGTAGGAAGCTGCCATGTGGGAATCGAACTCAGGACCTTTGGAAGAGTAGTGAGTGCTCTTAACCACTAAGCCATCTCTCCAGCCCCTCCTTTGTCCATTTTAAAATGAACTTTTTGTTTTGTTTTGCTTTTGAGTTGCTAGTGTTTAGCAATATTAATTTCCATTTTTTTAGTCTTTATTTTTATTTTCGGTGTGTGGGTATAGTGCCCATACATATGTTATGTGCACAGCTGTGTGCAGTATCTGGAGGCCAGAAGAAAATGTCAGATTCCCTTGGACCTAGAGTTACGGGCAGCTGTGAACTTCCATTTTGATGGGAATTGAACCTGGGTCCTCTTAATTGCTGAGCTATCTCTCCAGCTCAAAATATTAACCTTTTTGTTTGTTTGTTCTGTTCTTGACACAGGATTCCTTCGTGTAGCCCAGGCTGGCCTGGAACTCACAGAGATCCACCTGCCTCTGCCTCCCAAATGCTGGGATCACAGGCGTGGGCCACCACTGCCCCATCAAGATATTAACATAATTACTACATTTGTTTATTTGGGGGAAGGGTGTGTGTGGGAAGGTCAGAGGACAACTCGGCTGGTACCCTTTCTCTCCTTCTGCAATGTGGGGGGCTCTGGGATCACACTCAGGTTGTCAGGCCTGGAAGCAAGTGCTTGCACCCACTGAGCCATCTTACCAACCTGGGATAGTATGGTGGGGTTTTTTGGTTTTTGGGGTTTTTTTTTTTTTTGCCCTATACTTTTTTTTTTTAATTTATTTATTTTTATCTCAATCACAGGTTAGGTACTTTGAATCCCAGGCGTAGCCCCCTCCCCCATTCCCTCCTACCCTCCCACTCCCTCCCTCATCTCCTTCTTCCCCGCCCCCTTTTGTTTGTTTTTTAAACAGCTGTTGAGGTAGCCATTCCATTGGACCTGAGATGGTCACGTGTGTACAACTAATGCTGGCTCGCTATTCTTGTTGTTTTCAGCAGACACCTCCTGTTTTGCTCAGTTAAACCTCCTGTTTTGCTCAGTTAAACCTCCTGTTTTGCTCAGTTAAACCTCCTGTTTTGCTTAGTTAAGCCTCCTGTTTTGCTTGGTTAAGTTTCCTGTTTTGCTTGGATCTGTTTACTTGGAAACCTATATAAGTGACTTACTCTGTAATAAAGATGGCGCCTTGATTGAGCACTGTCTTGGCGTCACTTCTTCGTGTTCTCTGTCTCTTTTAATTCCCAGACCTTTGTGAAGGCGGTTACTATTGGTGGTCGTGGGTGACTACAAGCTGTAAAGTTTGAAGCATTTTCTCAAATTCTGCTGGCTGCCTTTTCACCCCGTTGACTATTCTGACTAGGAGTTTCTTAGGTTGATTGGATTTTCCATGTCTGGTTTTGGCTTTGTTGTCTGTGCTTTTGGTTTTGTATGCAAGATATCATTTTGCTAGGATTAGTGTTGTGATGGTTTCCCCAGTCTTCTGAGTGTTCACTATTTTAGCTCTTGTTTATGCCTTTAACCTATTTTGAGTTGACATTTGTATATGATGTAGGACAAACGTCAAATGTATGGTCTTGCCTGTTTTCCTAGTTAGTCTCTATGGCTGTGATAAAACACCAAGACCAACCAGGGTATCTGTGGATAGCCAGTTTTCCTCACAGCATTTGGTGAAGAAACTATCTTTTCCTAATTGGGCAATTTTGGTTCCCTTATCAAAGATCACTTGACCATATTATGCCATGTAAATGTTTGTCTCTTTCTTTCTGTTCCATTCCGTGTGTATTTCCCTATCCCCACACCATACACTTCTGCTCACTCTAGCTTTGTAATAGATTTTGAAATGAGAAAATATGGAGCATCGAGCTGTGTTCTCGATCAGTATTATTTTTGATGTTTGAGATCCTTTACAGTTATGTAGGCTTAGATTTTTTTTTCAAACACCTACTTTAGTTAAGGGTCTTAAACGCCTCTACCTCCCTTCTAACCCTACCCCCACCTTAGGTAGATTAGTAGGGAAAAGGACTGTAGAACTCGTTTATCTACTTCATGCTGATAAGGGCCGATGGGTCTTTTGGGATGTCAGGGTACCAGCAGTCTAGTTAAACAGCAGAGCAGCAGCAGTAACGTGCAAGTCAGCAGAAGCAGAACAATTCAGTGGAAGCGGGCATGAATCCCCCCAAACAGGGAAACTGTGCCAAAGCAGCACAAGCAGTTCTCTGGAGTGTTTCTCTCTGTGAAGACCAGTGAAGGGTCCAAACTGTTAGAAAGTTTAGTCTCATTGTGGGCTTCTATTTATCCCTTCGTAGAGTCCACACAAGGATGTTTTCCAGCTCATAAAAAACCGTGCCCATGGAATGAGGTAGTTTGCAGCTGACAAACATCACACGCCTTTTCACGGAGGGCAGTTTTCCTAGGGGAGTGGAGGGGGTGGTGACCCATATCCCATGTTTGGGACCAAAACAAACAAACAAACAAACAAACATCTTCACATGACACAACTGAATTTCCGAAGAAACTAGAAACTTCCACTGCACAATTATATACTAATTTTGTTTTTGTTTTTCGAGACAGGGTTTCTCTGTGTAGCCCTGGCTGTCCTGGAACTTGCCCTGTAGAGTAGGCTGGCCTCGAACTCACCGAGATCTGCCTTGCCCAGGTGCTGGGATTATATACTAATTTTAATACTTTTGTTCTATCTCTGGAAAAAAAAAAGCCACTTAGATTTTCACAGGGATTGCATTGAAACGGAATTCTCCTTTGAGTAGTGTAGAGATATATTAGCAATATTAAATCTCCCTACCCATGACCAGAGGGGGTCTTCTCATGCTATGTCTCTCATTCCTTTCAGCCATGTTTTATAAGTCTCTTTTCTTCTTTGTTAGCTTAATCCTTACATATGTTATTCTTTTTGATGCTGCTGTCAACCAACAGACTGAATTTTTTTGTTTGTTTTCTACTTTTCGATGGTGTGTGGGTGTGTGGTGTATGCAGGTGTACGTGCGCCTTCATCTGGGACTGCGCATCCATGGTGGTACCCTCCTCTCTGCACTCAGTGGGTTTGGTAGGGTATTTTGTTGTTGTTGCTTTGTTTTATTTTTCGAGACAGGGCTTTTCTGTGTAGCCCTGGCCATCCTGGAACTTGATCTGTAGACCAGGCCGGTGTCAACTTAGAGAGCCGCCTGCCTCCCAAGTGTTAAGATTAATGGCGTGTACCACCACCACCAGGCCTGTGTTGTTTTTTGAGGCGAGCTCTCTGAGGGAAGCTGGATCTCACCATTTTTGCAAGGCTGGTTGGGGATCCTGGAACCTGAGATCCACCTGTGTCTGCAGCGACGGCTCCCAGTACTTGGGTTACAGATCCATGCCTATTTTTTTTTTTACATGGTGCCGGACATTAAAACAAGGGTTTTTATTCTTCTATAGCGCAGCACCCACCGAGCCATCTCCTCAGCCCTGAAACTCTTTCCTTAATTTCCTTTTAAATATTGAAACATAACTGATTTTTTTTCCTTTAAAATTCATACATGCATATACACAAAACAACACACACACACACACACACACACACACACACACACCAAACCAAACAAAAAAAAATCTTTCTTTGCAGTGCAAACTGATATCTATGTCACAATCCTCCTTTGTCAGTTTTCTGTGTGCGTTTATTAATTACAACAGTACGCACACGCATCTACGATTGCAAATTTAAGGGTTTTCCATGTCCAAGATCCTATGACCTGTGGGCAGATAATTTGAATTTGTCCTTTCTGATTAGAATAGCTTTTCTTCTGTTCTCTTCCTTAATTGCTCTGGCTGGTGCTTTCAGTACTCTTTGGCGCAGAAGTGGGAAGAGTAGGCTTTCTTGCCTTGCTTTTGATCCTCCAGGCTCTTGATCATCTTGCTTGGCACATATGGCCTTTATTATGCTGGGTTTTCTTTTCTATTCCTGGTTTGTGAAATGTCCTTCTGCATGTTTGATTCTGTGAAAGGATTTTTCATAACTGCTTAAGCGTATCAGGTGAAGCCAGGCCAGGTGGCGCACGCCTGTAACCCCAGCACTTGAGGAGGCAGAGTTCAAGGTCATCCTGGTCTACAGAGTGAACTCCAGGACAGCCAAGGCTACACAGAGAAACCCTCTCTCAAAACAACAACAACAAAAACAAAACAAAACAAAAACATAAAACAAAAATGAATCATGTAATTCTCATTCTTTGTAGTGTTTGGACAGTGTATGACAACGAATGATTTTCATACACAGCACCGCTTTTTCATTCCATCAGCAGGCCTCACTGGGTCAGGACATAATCATTTTAGTATGCTGCTAAATGATATCATTAATAAGTTATTGAGCATATTTGCGTGTATGTTCACCAAAAAATATTGTTCCAAGGGGTTGGCACAACAGATCAGTGGCTAAGAGCATTGGCTGCTTGTCGGGATGACCCAGGTTCAGTTCCCACACCGACACTGTGGCTTACAACCACCAATTCCAGGGAGATCAGACACCCTCTTCTGGCCTTGGCAAGTCAGCGGGCATTCGTGTGCTGCACAGTCATATATGCAGGCAAAAAGGCAAAACACCCATACATACACAGTAAAATAAAAAGAAATAAATCTTTAAAAATACATTTTGTTATTTTTTTTTATTTAAAAAAAAAACACATTTTAAGTGACTATTGAAAAGGGCTTCTTTCTACCCCCTTATCCCTAGGTTCTTTGTGGCTTTGGTATAAGGCCAGTGCTCACTTCACAAAGTGAATCAAGAAGTAATCATGCCTCTTTAAACGCTGAGTAGAATTCACTCGTGAAGCCATCTGCTCTTGAGTCCTCCTGCCCTCCTCCTCCTCCTCTTGTTCTTCTTCCTCCTCTCCTCTTCCCCTGCTCCCACTGTCCTCATCCTCTTTTATCCCTCCCCTTCCCCTCCCCCTTTCTTCTCCCTCCTTATCCTTTTTCCTTTCCTCCCCTTCCTCCTCCATTCGCACTTGCCCAGGGCTTTGGACAAGCTACTGCCGAGAATGTGAATGCACTCTGAATTGCTTCTGAGCTTTCCTGTGTCAGAGTTCTGATTGCACCTCTCTTAGAGTCAGAGGACAGTTCGGGTGTATTTCTCCATAACTGAGCTGGCAGCGTATAACCCAGTAGGACTTTAGCCATTTCTTTTAGCTTATCAAGGTGCTGCTGGGATGTTTATAGCAGCTGCCTGTTACGACCCCTTTTCACTCCGGTGGTATCAGTTGTCTCTTTTCCCTCTCCTTCTCTTTTTCTTGGTATTACTAAAAGTTTCTCAAAATTTTTTAATCTTGGAAACAAAACAAAATAAAACAAAACAACCCTCACAGCTCAAGTTGGGCACCGTGATGCGCAAGCCTTTAATCCCAGCACCCAGGGAGGCAAAGGCAGGTGGATTGCTGTGAGTTCAAGGAAGCTTAGTCTACAAAGTGAGTCCAGGAAAGCCAAGGCTACACAGAGAAATCCTGTCAAAACAAACAAACAAACAAACCACACTTCTTAGTTTGACTGTTTTGAATTTTGTGTGTTCACATGTGTCTACGGATACAGGCACACAAATGCAGGTTGCCTACAGAGGCAGAAGAAAATGTCAGATCTCCTGGAGCTGGCTTTTCAGGCAGTTGTGAGCTGCCTAAGGGGAGCGCAGAGAACTGAATTCTGGGCCTCTGGAAGAGCAACATGCACTTTTAACCACTGAGCCATCTTCCCAGCCCTGGTCTTACTGCTGTTGTTGTTTTCAACTATCTTTCATTTCTGCTCTAATATCATTTTTGCCTTTCTGTTTGTGGACTTGACACTTTGTTGTTATTTCAGACAGGGTCTTTCTAGGTAGTGCAAGCTAGCCTTGAATCCTACCACCCAAATGCTTGGATTATGGACATTTGCCACCACACCCAAGTCTTTTCTTGGCCTCTTTCAAAATCTTTTTTTTTATTATTATTACATCTATTTCATGTAGTGGAGGTATTTGTGACACAGTAAACATGTAGGAGTCCCAAGACAACTTTCAGGACTGAGTTCTTACTACCTGGATATCCAAATGGCACACCTTGTTTGGGTTTTTTTTTTTTAAGACAGGGTTTCTCTGTGTAACCCTGGCTGTCCTGGACTCACTCTGTAGATCAGAGATGTACCTGTGTCTGCCTCTGTCTCCCCAGTTCTGGGAATAAAGGCATGAGCCACCACCACCCGGCTAAATTGTCCCTAATTTTCTTTAGTTGTTGTTTGTTTGTTGGAGACAGGGTTCCTCTGTATAGCCTTGGCTGTCCTGGACTCACTTTGTAGACCAGGCTGGCCTTGAACTCACAGAGACCTGCCTGCCTCTGCCTTCCCGAGTGCTGGGATTTAAAGGTGTGCGCCACAAGACCTGGCTTATTATTATTATTTTTTATCTTTAATTATATGTCTTGGTGTGTGTCTGTGTGTGGGCATGCACCCACAAGTCCAATACCCTCAGGGGCCAGAAGAGGGCATTGGATTTCCCCTAGAGTTACAGACAGTTGTGGGCAGCCTAACATGGATTCTGGTAATCAAACTGGGGTCTTTTGGAAAAGCAGGAAGCACTCTTTTCTGCTAAGCCATCTCTCCAGCCTGGGGTTAGGGGTGGAGGTTTATTTTCTTTTTTGATATAGCCATGTATCACTAACTGGCTAAATCACTAAACATTCCTCCTAGAACTACTTCTGCTGCATTCCATACATTTTGGTATATTCTATCCCCTGCCCCTTCTCTCCCTCTTTTCCTTCTATTTTTTCCCTCCTTTTTGGAGCACTGAACCTTTGTGGATTCTAAGCATACCCCAGGCCCTGTTGTGCTTTCATTTTAACTTGTCTCATGATGTTTTCAAGATGGCTCAGAGGTTAAGAGCACTGGCTGCCCTTCCTAAAGGTCTCGAGTTCAAATCCCAGCAACCACAGGGTGGCTCACAACCATCTAAGATGAGATCTGCTGCCCTCTTTGGGCAAGCAGGTGTACATGCAAGAAGAACACTGTATACATAATAAATAAATAAACCTTTAAAAAAAGATGGTTTTGGATTGCCCTTTTGACTTCTTTTTTGTTTGTTTGTTTCATTTCTTTTGTCTTTTTTGTTTGTTTTGTTTTGTTTGTTTTGTTACACAGGGTTTCTCTGTGTAGGCTTGGCTGTCCTGGACTCACTTTGTAGACCAGGCTGGCCCGGAACTCACAGAGATCCAGCTGCCTCTGCCTTTTCGAGTGCTGGGGTCAAAGGTATGTGCCATCACTATCCTGCTTTGACTTCTTTTATAATCTTATGTTACCTGAGTCTATTGTTTAACTTCACATATTTGTGAATTGCCCAGGGTCATTTTTGCTATTGATTCCTAGTTTCATTTCCCTGTGGTCAGGGAAGCTATTTGTGTGATTTCAGTCTTCTTAACTTGATTGGAACATGTGAGCTGTCCTAGAGACCATGTGTCTTGCCACTGTAGAGTTGCAGCATTCTACTGTTACCTTGGTGGTATCAATTTCCCCCTTTTAAGTTATGTGAATGTTATTTTTTTTTCTTTTTATGCTTTGTGCTCACAGAGGCCAGAAGAGGGTGTCGGATCCCCTGCAGCTGGAATTACAGGAAGCTCACAGCTGCCCAAGAACATGGACAGTGCTGGTAATCAAACTTGGGTCCTTTAAAAGAGCATTGCAGACTCTTAACCGTACAGGTGTCTACCCAGCCTGTCTTGTGTATTTAGATGCTTGATGTTGTCTGCTACGTCCTCCCGGTGAACTGCTCCTTCTGTGATTCTAGAATGTCCTTATGTCTCTTGTTGATAGTTTTTGTCCAACCTACTTTCTCTTCCATCCATTTGCTTCCGGCCTCTGTGCTGCCCTCTGGAGTATGCCACAGATCTCTCTCTGTCTCTGTCTCTCTGTCTCTCTCTCTCTGTCTCTGTCTCTCTCTCTCTCTCTCTCTCTCTCTCAGCACCTGGTTTTTGCTGAGCTCTGTCCTTGCTCTAAGGCAGGCAACACAGAAACCAGGTCCCCAGAAAGCGGAAACGTTGAGCACATGGCTTTCCCCTTTCCCTACAGATCAAGCAGCTTGACAGCTGTACCGGCCTGTCTCCTGCTCTAGCACTCAGAGGCCCCAGGCATCAAGAGACCTGTCCACTCTCTGAGACAGACCACAGGAACCCTGATGTTGACCTCCTGGCTCCACTCTGTTTATCGGTTCCCTTCCTATCCCCAGGAGAAGCCTCCAAGCTTTGTGGGCTTGTCTGCTGTCTTAGAGGAGGCTTCCTGCGGAGTAACTGCAGTCTGCCTCACAAGAGGCAAGTGACCCTTGACATCCGAAGCATGCTGAGTCCTATCATCACTCTTGACACAAGCAAGGCAGAAGTCAGCCTCTCAGGTGGCGCCTGACCTCAGAAAAGTCAGAATGCTTGATATCCAGTTCAGTCCTGTCTGTTCCCTTCCCTTTGAGCAGCCAGGGGCCTAAGAGTTCCCTCTCCTTTGTGTGGGCCTGTGCTGATGAGAGAAATTCGTAGGAAAGGAGCCGGCATGAATTGTCCCAGCCACCTTCCCACAGAGTTCTCACCCCCCCCCCGCCCCCAAAAATGGAGGAGCCACCTGGCTCATGTCTGTATTCCCACAAAGGGAACTGACCCACACATTGATGTGGACATGGTGTCCCCATGGGAAGGAAAATGGTCTCGGGCTTCTTACTCATGTTACTGGCATCACAGTGAGTCAGCATTTTAAAAATTGTATTCGTGTATTATTTCTCCAAAATAGTGGGTTTCATTGTGATGCCTTAATACAGAGAATTCATACTTTGTATTGGTCCCGTCCCTATCTTATCTACTCTCTCTGCACACTGTCTTGTTTCCTGGTTTGTTTGTTTCTTTTAAATCTCAGATTCACATGTGGGAGAAAAGAACACATTCTAATTCTGGCTCCTTTTGCTTAATATTACGGTCTCGAGGATGAATCCATTTTTTCTGCAAATGACATCATTTCATTCTTCTTTATGCTGAATAAAACTCCATTGTAGGAGCTGATGGTTAAGGCTATTTGCTGCTCTTTCAAAAGACAGGGGTTTAGGGAGGAGGGAGGGGGCCATGGGAGGATAAAAAGTGAATAAAGTGTAATTAATAAAAATTTAAAAAAACAACAACAAAAGACAGGGGTTTGGTTCCCACCACCCACATGGCAGCTCAGAATTGTCTGTAGCTCTAAAGGAGGACCTTTCTGGCCCCTGCAGGCACACATATAAGAGACGCACATGAACTGTGCGGGCACCCACAGTGCCCATGTACACAGGCAGAAAAAAAAAACACGCATGCACATATAATAAATAAATCTTTTGAAGAAATAAAAAAAGACCTTTGTTGTGCATATGAACCATGTTGTTGTTTGTTTGTTTTTTTTTAACACGGTCATCTGTCAATGAGTACTGGGGCTGATCCCATAACTTGGCTTTTGTGGATGATGTCACAGAGACCAAGGGTGTACAGAGGTCTCAAAAGTAAGCTGGCTTAGACTGTTCTCAGCAGATTCCCAGAAGTGGCATAGCTGGGTCATATGTTAGTTCTGTCCTTACTAGTTTTCTTTAGATGCCTCCATAGTCATTTTCACAGTGGGTTCACTAGTTTTCATTCCCACCAACAGTGCCTCGGGGTTCCTTCCTGCCCACATACCTTCTTGTTTGACTTCTTGATGCTAGCCAGGCCAAGCCGGGTTGAGATGGACTCTTAGCCTGTCCTGCCCACCTTGTGACTCTTCCTCTTTTATCTCCCACAGGCATTTCCTACTGATTAGCCACTTCCCTCCTCCTGGCTGTTGGCGGCTAAAGGGTCCTGGGGAATCTAATTGGCTCACAGGCTGAGATCAAAGGCTCTGGCTTTGCCTGGTAATCTTACTTTTAGGCTAATGTTGACCACGTGAGGGACGCGCTCAGGAAAATGTTGTTCCAATGATCTCCCACCATATATATATGGTTTACTTCTCTTGATATTTGCAGTAGTTCAGGCATATTAGAAAGGATGTAACATGGTGAGGTGGGGTAGAGAGATGACTCAGTACACAAAGTGCCTGAGTTCATCCCTACCAGATACATAAAAGCCAGATGTGGTGACATGGGCCTGTGGTCTGTCTGCGGAAGGTCAGATAGAAAAAACAAACAAACAAACTAAGCTATGCATTCGCAAAGGAAGCAGAGATAGGAAGGTCCTTGGCTCTTGCTGGCCAGGCAGTCTAGCCAAATCAAGTGAGCCCCAAGTTCAGTTTGAGACCTTGTCTCAAACCACAACGTGGAGAACCATTGAGAAAATTGTCTCAACTTGACCTTTGGCCTTCATACCTGTGTGCACATGGACCTGCACGCACACACCACACACACACACAGCATAGTGCTCTGAATGACGATGACCCCCAGCAGCTCATACTTTGAATATTTGTTCAATAGTTGGTGGGGCTAATTGGAAATGATTAGGAGGCATTACCTTGTTGGAGGAGGTATGTTCCTGAGAGTGGGTTCTGAGATTTCAAAAGCCTGTGCCTTGATGGGAGTGGCGGCGCGCTCCTTTAATCCGAGCGCTCAGGAGGCAGGGGTGGATGGGTCTCAGAGTTCCAGGACAGCCATGGCGATAGAGCAAGCTCCTGTCTCCAAACAACCACAACAAAACAAAACAGAAAGCCCACGACCTTCCAGTTAGCTTTTCCTGCCCCGTGCTTGTGAATCAAGATGCAAGCTTTCAGCTACTGTTCCATCCATATACTGTGTATGTGTGTTTCTGAGTGTGTGTGTGTGCATTTATTTGTGGGCATATGTGTGTATGTGTTTGTGTGTGTGTGTTTACATGTGTGTGTGTGTGTGTGTGTGTGTGTTAGGCCTTGCACAGGATAGGCCCTGCCACTGAGCTACTGTCATAGCCCCTCCTCAGCTAACCTTCAATAATGGACTCGGAGGGTCTGGGGAAGATGGCTCACCAGCTAAGAGCACTTACTGCTCTCTCAGAGGACCCGAGTTTTGATTCCAGCACCCACTTGGCAGCTTACAACCAAGGTAATTCCGTTTCCAGAGACTCTGACACCCTCTTCCGGCCCTTAAGGGCACTACATGCATGCAGTGCACATATGTACAGGAGTGCACTCATACATACACACAAAGAAAAGAAAAGCTTTTTTTTTTTAACAGACTGAGCGAGAGTAGGCAGAGAGCCGTGTCCTTGGAAGGCAAAGAAAAACAATATCACGTTAATTTGCAAGGCTTGACTGGGAAGTCTTTAATTGGATGAGGAGGGATTAGAATTATTCTTCGTCACTGCCACCATCTGGAGATAACACTGGAATGTTCGTTACCACGGGGCCCTGTTAGCATAAGTACCCAAGCTTGGGAGGCCTGCTGTATGTGCGCTAGGTTCACCAGAGGGAACCTCAATTCCCAGCTGCACCTGTCCATGAATGCTGAGCCTTGTTCTGAAGTGCCACTTCAGGCATTGGCTCTAAAACTTGAAAATATGTTTCATCCTGAGAATGACTTGTTCCCGTCTGATCTTACTTATGCCAAGATCTCCGTGAGCCTCAAAATGGCTTCAAAGGAAAGGCCATCCCAGGAGCACCAATACTACAGAAGACCTTTGTTTGGGACTTGCCTCGTGATCCACCATCTGGCTCCAGATCTGTGGCACTCACTACCTAACTGTTCCTCCTGGTGCTGTCAAAAGACATTCTACAGTAGTGTCTCAACAGTAATGGGTGACAGCCTGACAGGAGGTATTAGCCAGCCTAAATGCTACCCCGAACATTGCCAGCATCTTTGCCTCTGTTTTGTTCTCCTTAACCCTTGCTGACCCAATTGAACATTTCACAAGCCATCTATTTGATGGCTTGATGCTGCAAATTAAACTCCAAGGCCTTTTTGCAAGCATTCTACTACTGAGCTACATTCCCCGGCCCATGACCTGCTTTAAAGTAAGCTACACACCAGGTAGTGGTAGTACCCGCCTGTAATCCCAGCACTTGGGAGGCAGAGGCAGGTGGATCTCTGAGTTCAAGTTCTTCTATAGAGTGAGTTCCAGGACAGCCAGGGCTACACAGAGAAACCGTGCCCCCAAAAAACAAACAACAAACAAACAAAACCAAAAGTAAGAAAGAAAGCTAAAGTGGACTGCACATTACCAAATGTTTGAGTGGTTCAAATGTCCTCCTAGTAGTCTACTTAAAAACTTGCCAGCCAGGCACAGTGGCGCATGCCTATAACTCCAGCACTCAGGGAGGCAGAGGCAGGCAGATCTCTGTGAGTTTGAGGTCTACAGAGTGAGTTGCAGGATATTCCAGGCTACACAGAAAAACCTTGAGTCAAAAAACCCAAAAACTTAAAAACAAACAAAAAATAAAACAAAACAAACAAACAAACAAAAACCTTGCCAGGATAAGGTGACAAGATGTCTTAGCAAGTTAAAGGATTGCCACCAATCCCTAATGATCTGAATTTGACCCCAAAAATCCAGGTAAAGGTGGGAGGAGAGAATTGACTCCTGCAATTTTATCTGCTGACCTGTATACATATGCTGTGGTATGTGGGTACACACACATGTAAAACCAAAAGACAAATAAACAAACAAACCAAACTAACTAAATAAGCTGAAATAAAATTTCCGGATATGAGGGTTCACATCTGCAACCCCAGTCCTCAGAAGAGGGACAGAAGATCAGGAGGTCAAGACTAGCCTTGGCTACTGCGAGGCCACCCTGAGCTATCTGAGATCTTGTCACCAAAAAAAAAAAAAAAAAAATCAACCAAAATCAAACAGATAAAACCAAACAAAAAAAGAAAAAAAAAAAAAGAAAGAAAGAAAATAACCCAAATGATCAAGCAGTAAAATGGACTCTTTGTTGTAAAAATCACACAAATCTTAGAAAACAAAAAACAAAAAACCACCAGGTGCACTAAGGATATTGAACAGCTCTGTTGCAGCATCTTCATCCCTCTGTTGCCCCTGGCCACATGCACCCATGACCAATACCACCAATCTGTACCTGCACTGTACTTTTGCAGTTTTAAGCTGTCATAGAGGAAGAATTAGATCCCCTTCCAAGACTGGCTTCTTTCCCTCAGTGAAATGGTTTGGTGGTTCAAGTAATACTCTGACCCTGTAGGCCCCTGCCACTCTCCATTGCCCTTTCCTCTCCTTCTCTCTCTTAAGCAATTATTTAAAAAAAAAAAAAAAGGCAAAAGCATTCCTTAGCCTGTGGGCCCTTCCAAAGCAGATTCTGGGTCTGATTAGGCTTGCCTTCTTACTTAGATAACCCTTGCCCAGGGGTGAACACCTGAAGGTGGAATTATTAAGACATCTGCTTAGCCTCAAGAGCAGCCCTGGCCTGGTACTGCATCCCTCCCAGCATGGCAGGAAGGCTGGAGGGTTCAATGGTCCTGCCAGAAAGTTCTTTCCCGGCTAAGGCAGGTGAGCACTTCCACACAGGTGTGTTTGATATCTCTGTATCTTCTGGGGTGAAAATCCACTTCTCCCTTTCATCCATCTTCTTAATTACTGTTTTTCAATTTTTTCACTGCAGAGCTTCGAGCGTTCCTTCCGTGTTCTAGAAAGGACCCCTTTATCCAATGCTGGCTTTGCAGATACCTTCCCTGAGTTATAACTTGCCCCTTTAGCTTCTTCACAGGATCTTTCATGGAGAAAGCATATCTTCACAAGGTAAAATTTGTGTTTCTCCTTTCGTGGGTTGTATTTTTTTGGCATCAGCTTTACGAATTATTTCTATAGCTCTGAAATGTTTCTCCCCCTAAAATGTTCCACAGTTCTGTTTTATATTTAAATCTCTGTTCTTTCCCTGATCTCCCATGGCTCCAGCTTCCTGTTGAAGAGGCAATTTCTCCTCAACGAAATTGCTTTCACACCTCTGTCAAAAATCAGTTGTCCACACTTCTGCTGGTCTATTTCTGGCTTCCCTATTCTGTTCCATTGATTTCTGTGGCTATTGATCTGCCTGGCTACCTCCTTGCAAAAGACCAAGCAACTTCCATGATTATAACTACACAATAAGTCTTGTGTGATAGTGTGTGTATAGTGTATGTATGCATGTATATTTGTGTGTGCACATGTATGCATGTGTGTGGTGTGTACATGTGATGTGTGGTATGTGTGTATGGTATGTGTGTGTTTGTAGGTGTGTGTGTGTGGACCATGGGTCGACACTGAGTGTCACTTGCAGTTAGCATCCCTCACAATTTTTGAGACCGGGTCTCTTGCTGAACATGGGGTTCACTGAATTGTCTAGATGGCTGGGCAGTGGGTTCCAGAGACCCGCTTGTCATCCTCCCGTTGCTGGGATGGTGGACACGTGCTGCCCGGCTTCTTAGGTGATGGCAGCTTTCAACTCTGACCCTCAGGCTTGCAGGCACTTCACTGACTGAATCATTCCTCCAGCCCCCGGGAAGTATTAAAACTAGGAACTGAAGATGCCTGAAAGGTTACTCTTCTTTAAATTGTTTCACTTACCCTAGTGACTTTGCCTTTCAGTTTAGAATTGACTTTTCAACAGAACAATTCTGACAGATGTTTGACAGCTACAGGTCATTGGGAGGCAGTTGCCTCGAGTCCACAAATTCATATTCCTATTGATTTACCTGTTTGCAACTCTTTTGTCAATTTTAAAATAGTTTTAGTGTCTAGATTATATATGTGTTCTTGGATTTTTATCTAGCTAATTCATTTTTAGAGCTATGCAGATGGTCTTTAAAAAAAAAAAGTTTTGGCTTCTTTGAAACATTGTGATGCCAGAAAGTGGTGGCACATGACTGTAATCCCAGCACTCAGGGAGGCAGAAGCAGGCAGATCTTTGTGACTTCGAGGCCGCCTGGTCTATAAAGTGAGCCCAGGACAGCCAAGGCTACACAGAGAAAACCTGTCTGGAAAACAAGAACAGAAACAAACAAACAAAAGGGCTAGAGAAATGGCTCAGAGGCTGCTCTTCCAAAGGTCAGGAGTTCAAGTCCCAGTAACCACATGGCGGCTCACAACCATCTATGGGGAAATCTGGTGCCCTCTTCTGGCCAGCAGGAATACATGCAAGGCAGAACACTGTATACATAATAAATAAATCTTTTTTGAGAAAGAAAGAAAGAAAGAAAGAAAGAAAGAAAGAAAGAAAGAAAGAAAGGAAGGAAGGAAGGAAGGAAGGAAGGAAGGAAGGAAGGAAGGAAGGAAGGAAGGAAGGAAGGAAGGAAGGAAGGAAGGAAGGAAGGAAGGAAGGAAGGAAGGAAGGAAGGAAGGAAGGAAGGAAGGAAGGAAGGAAGGAAAAAGAACCATGGTAGTAACCCTTTAATACTAGCACTACAGAGACTGAGGTGGGCAGATCTCTGTGAGATCCAGGCCAGTCTTAGCTCTACATAGTGAGTTTCAGGATAGCCGCAGCTATATAATGACACCCTGTCTCAAAAAATTACAAAAAAAAAGTTTTAAAATTGCAACCATATGAGAACATGCCTTACAAACTGTATATCTAACACTACAGATAGAAATGCTGTGTGTTGACCCTGACTGTGTATCTTATGACCTTGCTGAATTCCCTTATTTCAGAACTCTATTATTTGTTTTTTGTTTTAATTTTTTAGTTTCATTTTTTTACTTTTTTTTACATATGTTGGTATTTTTTTTCTGCATGGAAGGAGAGAACTGACTCTGTAAATTTGTTCCCTGACTGCCCCGACCCCTATATATGACATGGCATGTGCACAAACATACATATATACATACTCATTGCATAAGTATCCACCCTACACACAAAAAAATATACACATAAATACACACAGTAGTATTAAAGTTACCTAACCTAGGTAAAATTGTCATGCACCAGCTGAATTCAGCACAAATCCTCATAAAAAATACTGAGCTTTAGAGATTAAGAAATAATTTTAGCCGTGGAAGGTAGTGCATGCCTTTAATTCTAGCATTTGGGAAGGCAGAGGCAGGCAGATCTCTGAGTTTAAGGCCAGCCTGGTCTACAAAGTGAGTCCAGAACAGCCATGGCTAAACAGCACAGAGAAACCCTGTTTCAAAAAACAAAAACAAACAGGAAAAATAATTTTCCGGTTTCCAATCTCTCTCTGTAACAACATCCAACATCCCAAGATGGAGGAGCCTGTGGAACAGTGGCACCGACAAATGCCTCATTGTTTCCAAGAGCCCTTGTTGAAGACAGAAGTGTCTGAAGAGATTCTGATCACAAATCAGTGGGTAAGAGCTTTTGCCTGTTGTGTAAGCCTGACAATCTAAGTTCGAATCCCTGGAAACCGAGTAAAGGCACTCTCATGGCAAGAGAGGAGTAAAGACAGGAACATCACCGTTCTCCACACGGGAAATTTGTGGACCAGGTAGCCAAGAGGGTGCGGAGAAGCAGAGATATGAGAGAGGCTGTACCTTAAACAAGGAGTAAGGCAAGGATTCACACTGACCTCTGACCTCCACAGGAGCACTGTGGCATATGTGTGGCTAACGCATAGTACATGCACACACACATGAATGTATTGATTGAGTCAAAGACAACTAGGAGTTGGGTCTGGAGAGATGGCTCAGTGATTCAGAACACTGGTTGCTCTTCTAGATGGACCCAAGTTCAACTCCCAGCACCCACGTGGCAGCTCACAAGGATCTTTCACCCAGCTCCAGAGGATCTGACACCTCTTCTCACCTCTGAGGTCACTACATGCGCACAGTGCCCCGACACACATCCAGACAAACACACATACACATAAAATAAAAATAAAAGTTAAAAATTTAAAAAATGGCTACGAGTGCTCAATGGTTTACCAAAGGCAGACTATTGCATATGCTCTGACAACACAGAGAGAAATCATGATGACCGTGAGGTAGCCAACCAAATCCTGAAGACGGTGGGAACAGAAACACGTGGACGTGGGATGGAGGCATCCAGTATCTTTTGAGAATTCTTGAAATTTTGAGAATTCAGGAATGGAGGCAAAAGCATTTCTCTCTGAAGGTATAAGTGACTGCCTTAAGACATTTGCTCTGTACAGACACTTTGTTCTTGTCAAGAGTATTTTAAACAAAACCCAGACCCCTGTCATGTCATCCAAGAAATGTTCTGTAAGCATTTCCACCTAGTTAAAGACATGGAAATTGCTCTAATGACTATCCATACCCTGACTATATCTTCTAAATGAACAGCTGGGCATTGTTGCTCTGTGGTTGGATGTTTCTCTAGTATGTTCGAGGTCTGGGGTTAAAATTCCCAGTTCCAGAAACAACAACAAAAGTGTCTTTCTCCTTTTCTTCTTCTTTCTTTTTTTTTTCTTAAAGGTTTATTCGTTTTATGTATATGAATGTTCTATCTGCATTTACATCTGCCAGAAGAGGGAATCAGTTCACATTACAGATGGTTGTGAGCCACGATGTGGTTGCTGGGAATTGAACTCATGACGTTGGGAAGAACAGACAGTGCTCTTAACCACTGAGCCATCTCTCCACCCCTTCTTCTTCTTTCTTTTTCCTTCTCTTTTTCTTTCTTTATTGTTTGTTGGGCTGGGACTCAACCTTGAGGCCTAATTCTTGCTAGGCAAGCATTTTGTCACTGAATTCCATTCCTAGCACCATCTCCTCTTAGTCTGTATCCAAAGGTCTTTCATCATAAAAAAGATATTTTGGAGACCTAATAAGGTAATCAATCCTCTCTTAGATAGACAAATGGGATGGACATTGAATGTAGGAGAAAACACGCAACAGGACAGGAGCCTATCACAGAGGGCCTCTGAAAGACTCTAACTAGCAATGTATCAAAGCAGATATTAAGACTCACAACCAAACCTTCGGCAGAGTGCAGGGAATCATATGAAAGAAGGGGGAGTTAGTAAGACTTGGAGAGGACAGGAGCTCCACAAAGACCAAATAGATCAGGGCACAGGGGTCTTCTATGAAACTGTTTCTCCAACCAAGGACCATGTATGGATATAACCTAGAACCCCTCCTCGGATATAGCCCATGGTAGCTCAGTATCCAAATGGGTACCCTAGTAAGGGGAACGGGGACTATTTCTGTCATTATCTCAATGGCTGGCTCTTCAACACCCCCCCCTCCTGAGGGAGGAGCAGCCTTGCTAGACCCCAGAAGAGAACATTGCAGCCAGCCCTGAAGAGACCTCATAACCTAGGGTCAGATGGAAGGGGAGGAAGTCCTCCCCTATCATTTGACTTGGAAAGGGGCAGGGATGAGATGAGGGAGGGATGGGGGGATTGGGAGGGAATGAGGGAGGGAGGGAGCTATGGGATACAATGTAAATAACCTGTGATTAATATAAAAATAAAGAAAGAAAAGAAAAAATAAAATAAAATAAAAAAGATTCCCGTATTGTACTTGGTTATTAGAGCTGGGAAGTTTGTGTTACTCTCTACCAGCCTTGCCTCTTCTTTACTATTGATTTCTTGGAAATGCTGGCTGATCTGTCCTGGGCACTGGTTGATTACTCCTACAGGGTGCCACTGCACTCATTTGCTGCTGCTTCTTCGACCCAGAAACTTTATTAAAGCTCTGTGGTAGGTGAGACTATTTAATAGGCACTGCCGGGCACTTTGGGTCACAGCACAGCGAGAGATGGATAGTGTATGTTGTCTTCCCTGTACAAAGACTGAAATCCCTTCCTGGAATCGTGTAGCGCCAGCCTGGTTCATGTGTTAGGAAGTTTCCAGGCTTGATTTTACTTAACGCTTCATTTCTTAATTAGTGAACACTGTTGAGTGCTGTTACTTACATCTTTTGGGTTTGCCTACATGCATGTCTGGGTGAAGCTTCAGAGCTCTTGGAGCTGGAGTCACAGGCAATGGTGAGCTGCCATGTGTGGGTGCTGAGAATCGGACCTGGGTCCTCTGGAGTGGCCTCCAGTGCTCTTAACCATTGAGCCATCTCTCCAGCTCCTCATCCTTTGTTTGCATAAATGGTCTTACACAGACTTTTCTGTGTAGCTCAGGCTGGCCTGGGATTCATGATTCTACTGCCTCAGCCTCGCAAGTGCTGGGATTGCGCGCACACACACACACTCCCAGGCCCAGCTTTTCATTTTCGTTTTCATTTCTTCTGGGGTGTGGTAGCTCATACCTGTAATCTCAGCATTTGGGAGCTTAAAACAGGAGGATCACAAGTTCAAAAGCAGCATGGGGTACAGAGTTTGTCCCCTCAAACAAACAAACAAAAGTTTTCCTTGGTAGACCTCTTGGCTAGCACGGGAAATCTCTGGGCTCATTTATTCTGCATGCATATGAATTATTGAAAAACGAAACAATACAAGGCCTGGCATTTGCTGCAAAATGCTGATGCCAGGTAAGTGGGTGTGTGGTTAAATGAGATTGGCACAAATGAGATTGGCTCTAGAGTAATAGTTGGCAAATCCAGACACCGACTATCACACGCAGCCCATTATATGACTTCTGTTGTTTTGTTTTTAAGATGAATTTAAAAATATGTCAAAATATAAAAATAAAAGCAACAACAACAAAAATGTCTATGTTTGTGTATCTCTGTGGGAGTATGTGCACTTAAGTCCAGGTGCTGGGGGGTTGGGGGGGGTGGGGAAATTGCAGTCCTCAGATGACCTTGGAGCTGCATTTATAGGTCCTGTGTGCCGCCTGACATAGGGTGTTAGAAACTGAACTGCCGTCCCCTGGAAAAGCGGTATGAACTTTTAACCGAGGAGCCATCTCTTCGTCCCCGTTGTTTTTTGTTTTGTTTTGAGATAGGGTCTCATTTAGCTCAGGCCTCTCAAACTCATGAAGTACCTGAGGATGACCTTGAACACCTTTCTGATCCAGGCATGCACTGCCAACAGGTTGACCACCCACTCCCAAGTCCTGTGGTCTGAAAGCTTCTGGTGAGAGACCAAAGAATTAAAAATTAGTTGTTTGGGATTATTGGATTCAAATTTAACACTGAAGCCTGAACAAAGGCCAGACCCATCATGACATGTCTGGCCACCTGCAGGGAGGAACCAGCCTTACAGCATTCTTTCCTGCCCTCTGGAGATACAGTTGCTAGGAGACCAGCCCAGATCACCCCTCTCCTTTAGCAAAGGGAATCAGAACCGTTAATGGCTTGGGCGCCTTCCCACAGTCAATCGGTTTAAGATGCAACATCCCCCTTTGTGTTTCAACCAATAGACACTTGCCAGGCTGGAATTCCCCTGTTTTGGGCACGCTGGGAGGGACTGGGACCCTCCTGACTGGGACCCTCCTCCCTCTGAACTCAGGGCTCTATTCTCAACCGCTGCCATACCTGAGGGTGTGGGCCCGAGTTTGAGCTTGTAATAAAAAGATCCTATTGCATTTGTATCGGAATCCGCTGCTTGGTGGTCTCTGGGGTTCATGAGACTTGGGCATAAGACAGGCCATGAGGCTTTTCTGAAGTGGCCCCTCTGAACAGAATAAGTGGGCTCCAGCGCCGTTTGTTGGGTTTGAGAACTGGGAGAGAGTCTAAGGTCTGGCAGTGTAACTTCTGAAGGCCTCATGCCTGCCTGCAGTGGCCAATCACAAGCCTCAGCAATGCCCTTCCCACGGCTGCACCTGCCCTTTGCCACAGAGGACTGCCCTAGCCCGAGCGTCTTCCCTGTATCCTGCCATACCTTCAAGAATAGTCCTTTACTGAATTCTTCTTAGATTATACATGGGGTGTGCCATCTGTTTCTTGCTGGGTCCTGTTTGCTACGGAAAGGCGATCAGCAGCAAAAAGACCAAATCAAGGCCGAAAGCCCAGGAGGAAGCAGGTAGAGAAAACGAGGTGATGAGCGAAGCATCGGAGCCGGGCCAGGCCAAGTGGATGGCTGTGTAAACAGCTCTGCTAGGTCTGCTAGGTCTGATGCAGCCCTTTGGAATCCCAGGCCTGCTTGAGGGGGGGGGGGTGCAGACCTGCTGGACAGGCCCAGCTGGGTTCTCTGAACTTCAGCTTTCCCAGATGCTTGGGGCCTGGCAGTCAGCCAGAGCCTCAGAATACACCCTCCTGGGGGAATGTCAGCCGCCGTCAGAGGGGCTGGGGTACAACCGGAGAGCCTTGGTGACCCCTGGAAAAAAGCAACCCCTAAATCTTACCCAGAGAGCTGGGATGGACAAAGTAAATGGTGACCCCTTTAGAAGCCGAAGATGTCACTGCAAAATCCGAAACAAAATCCTCATGTGGCTGGGGTGGGAGGCGCTTGGGCCTCAGGCTTGGTAGTACTGTTAATATTGGGAAGAGGTGAAGCTAGAAAGAGCTCGTGGTTTCTGAAGTCTACTGTACCAAAGCTTCTTGAAATGTTTTCATTTAAAGCACGTCGGAGGCTGGCGCGATGGCTCAGCAGCTGTAAGCAGGTACCACACTAGCAGAGGGGCCGAGTTCAGTTCCAAACACCCCATATCCGGTTGCTCACAACTGCCTGAAACTCCAGCTCCAGGGAGCCGTGGTGCTGCTGGCCTCTGTGGCCACACACAAACACACATACGCTTGGTTTTACAAATCCTTGGAAAGAAATACATTTACTTGACATTTTACGTAATTGATGGTTCAACATGATTCAGAAACAAAATGTCCAGGGGAAGAAGACATACCTCGGTAAACAAAGCAACTTGCTTGGTACACCAGGCTAGCCTCTAACTAACAGAGATCCACCTGCCTCTGCCTCCAAAGCGCTGGGATTACAGGCATGCACTACTGTGCCTGGCTAGAGAATTTATATTTTTAAAAATTGCATTCTATTTATCTAGTGTGCGTATGTGTGTGTGTGTGTGTGTGTTAGTTTTCTATTGACATAAACTACAAGTCAGTAGCTTGCAAGAACGCAAACTTATTACCTCACGGTTCTGTGGGGACAAGTTAGCTCAGGGTCTCACCAAGCTGAAACCAAAGTGTCAGCCATCATCAGCTGTGTGTGCATCTGAGACCCAGGGAGCACTCCCAGAATCTTACATGTTGCTGGTAAGATTCATTTCCTTAGAGATGTGGAATTTGGGGTGAGAGGATGGCTCACTGGGTAAAGTGCATGCTACACAAACATGATGACCAGAATCGGATTCACAGTGCCCATATAAATGCTGGGTGGGCGCAGCAACCTGCCTGCAATCGCCCCCGGGGTTAAACAGAGAGGTAGGGTCTCTGGGACAAGATGGCTAGTTAGTCTAGCCAAATACGTGAGCACTGGATTCAAATGAGAGAGACCCCAACTCAATGCAGAGTCAGTAAGGAAGACACCCAGTGTCAAACTCAGACCTTAACGCAGGTATGCATACCTACGCATACATGTGCTCACACAAATCCGTGCAGCACACAGGCACGAACCTATGAGACTGGGACCCAATTTTTTTTTCTGGTTGTATGTGGGGACTAACAGCCTCTAAAAGATGTCCTGAGGCCCCGGCCACGTGGCCCTCTCCTTACTTGGCAGCAACACCTGGCAAAGGTCAGTAGAGGGCCTGCTGCAGTCTACAGAGTCCTAGAAAACATGACTTAGCCAGCCTGGTCTACAGAGTGAGTCCAGGACAGCCAAAGCTACGCAAGAGAAACTCTGTCTCAAGAAAACAAACAAACAACAAACCCAACCAAGCTGGAAAGATGATGGCTCAGTGGTTAAAAGCACTGTCTGCTCTTCCAAAGGACCTGGGTTCAATTCCCAGCAACCACATGGCAGCTCACAACTGTCTGTAACACAAATTCCAAAGGATCTGACACCTTCACACTAATGCATGTAAAATATATATAATAAAAATATTTTGCCAGATAGTGGTGGCGCATGCTTTTAACCCCTGCATTCGGGAGACAGAGGCAGGCAGATCTATGTGAGTTCGAGGCCAGCCTGGTCTTCAGAGTCGGTTCCAGGACAGACAGGGCTACATAGAGAAACCCTGTTCCAAAAACAACCAAAATAAAATAAAGTAAAAACAAACCCAACCAAGCAAACAAATGGCGACAAAACCTAACCCAACCAGTGGAACTGGATGTTTATTCCATTGTATTCGCGGACCCCACCCATCACAAAGGCACTGGTACAATACAGAATACGTACACCAAGGAACAAAAATATTGGAGGGGGGGTCACCTTAAAATTCGCTTATCATGCCTTAATTTCCTTCCAAGCCCCTCTTTTTTTTCAGTCACTGGCCTGGGCCTGAAGTCCGACTCCTCGTGCTTGTAGCACCTGGTTCAGGATTGTGCATGCCCCCTCTCCATGTGCCCCAGGGTCCCTCCCCCATTTGCTCCTGACCCAGACCACATCTCCATTTCCTGCTCATTGGCTTTGGAGTCATATTCTTCTCAAAACTGCATTGTTTTTACCAGGGGTCTGTGAGCCACTTAACTCAGACAGTGGGTGTTCCTGCCTCAACTAAACCATGAAGCTTGGTCAGTCCTTCTGGGACAACAGCCAGAGCCTTCAGACTGCAGGACACGGGACAAAAGCGAGCTCATGTCTACCAAGCACACCAGTGACTTCACACTCTCCCTCCTTTGCCCCTGGATGGTCCCATCTTGGTCTGTGATGAGCCATCAACACAAACTTCAAAATGGCCCTTTTGTCCCCACACAGTCCACTTCAGAATCTGGATGACTAAATTTTTAGTCCAGTTCTTTCCCATCTTAAGGTACATTTCCTCGCCTGACACGGTGTCACACGCCTGTGATCCCGGCACTCAGGGAGGCAGAGGCAGGTGGATCTCTGTGAGTTTGAGGCCAGCCTGGTGTACACATATATATATATATATACACACACACACACACGAGAAGAGACATTCCCTATGTTTTTGAGAGATAGAAAAAGTGGGTATTGGTCTCTAGACTCTGTTTAAAGCTTCTCTCCATCTTGACACCTGGAGCTCTGGCTTCTTCTCCAACCTGGCGCCAACAGGAGTTACATAACAGTGTGTCCAGATAAAATGTTTTGGACCAGACAAAACTTGTCTTCAATTTTGCAACCCTATCTTCAATGCTACAGATATTTTGGAGGCCATGGAGAGACCATTATCCTGCAAGTGTATCTGATATCAAGGCTTTTTTTTTTTTTTTCTAAGAATAAGAAGCTATCCCAAAAATGCGCCTAGAGGGGGCTGGGATCTTTCATTTCACATTTCTCTCTGGTACAGATGAAAAGTGCATTAATCTTCAGATGGAAGATATTACAGTTGAACTATGTGACCACAGCCAATGAACCAAATAAGATCTTTAGATTCCTTTACGCCCAGGTCTAACTTAGAAGCAAACTCCTTGCTACCAATGACTGCAATTTTTTTTTTCTGTCTGTCTGTCTGTGTGTATGTGTGTGTGTGTGTGTGCTGCTGGAATTACAGGTGGGCTGGCAAATCCCCTGCTGTTTACATGGATTCTGGGAATCCAAATCCAGCCCTCATGTCTGAATGTCAAGTGCTTTGACCACTGAGCCATCTCCCCAGCCAGTGGTTGCAAATTTTAGACAAAGAACTGGAGGAAGACTCTTCTTTCCTTCAGTCATATGTAAATATTAACGTCTCTCTGTAGCAGGCACCAGGACTGACTTTTGAGAATGTAGCAAAGAATGCTTGGACATCCTTCTTCCTACTTGACAACAGGCCTAAAATCACCCCTTAAAATCACAGTCTCATATGCTTCAGGCTCTTTAGAAAACATTCTACTTCCTCTCTCTTTAAAAACAAACAAACAACAAAAAAAACAAAACAAACAACAACAACAAAAAAAACTAAGCAAACTAACAAAAAACATTTTTACTTGGAGCCAGGCAGAGTAGCACATGCCTTTAAAAATCCCAGCACTTAGCGGCGGTGGCACCCACTTTTAGTCTCGGCACTCAGGAAGTAGACAGGTGCAAGTGGGTCTCTGAGTTTGAGGTCAGCCTGGTCTAGAGAGCTAGTCCCAGGATACACAGAGAAACCCTGCCTCTGTCCTCCCCACCCCTTCGGGGGGGATCCCAATACTAGGGAAGAGGCAGGGGGCAGATCTCTGTGAATTCGAGGTCAACCTGGTCTGTGTAGCAAGTTCCAAGCCAGCTGGTACAACATTTTTTTTCAATATTTTTTAAAAATTAAAAAAATATTAAATTTTTTTAATATTCAAAAATTTTTAAATATTAAAAAATTAAAAATTTGCCTCTGCCTCTTGAGTGCCAAGCTCACACCCAATCTTGTTTGACTATTTTAATTCCCTTTACTTTTGCTCTCATCTGTATCGTTTTCTTCCATCTGCTTGCTTGCAGCTTATTTTCCTTTTTACCCTGGACTCTTGAGGCATATTCTGTTGCTGATGGATACGGTAGTCTATACATGTTGATTGAACTCGAGTGAGTGACGCTGTTGCTGAGTTTCTACCCTTGCTGATTTCCTGTTCCATCGTTGAAAAACGAATGCTGACCCCTCAAATGTTGTTGTCTATTTCTCCTTTCAGTTCCGTTGTGTTTCCATTCACATTGTTTTGATGCTCTGTTGGTTGATGCATATACCTTTGCAAATGACATGTTCATCTGGTGTCTTGATGTTTTTATTGTTAAAGAAAGCTGCTCCTTGATGCTCGTGATTTTCTTTTCTCTGCAGTCTCTTAGCTCATCTAACTAGTCACAGTTTCTTTTAATTAATGTTTGCAATATGTATCGCTTTTCATCCTTTTTACTCTCGATAGGCTTTTTTAAAAAGTGATGTGACCATGTGTGGGTCCATTCCCATGGGTGCAGACGTCTAGAATTGCAGTTACAGGTGGTTGTGAATCACCTCACAGTGGAATGGAGAACTGAACTCCGGTCATCCACAGGAGCAGTATCGGCTTTTAGCCACTTAGCCGCCTCTCCAGCTCCAGCTCCTCAGTCAGGTTTGGTCATTACATTTGAAAGTAGTTTCTTGTGTACACAATATCATGGGCTTGCAGTGCTTTTTTTTGTGCTCCACTATTCTCTGCTTGTAATTGGTGTATTTGGACAGTTTGTGCTAAAGGTAGTTAAATCTGCTGTTTGATGTCTTGTTTTCTATTTTTTTCTGCTGTCCTAGGTTTCCTTGAACATTTCCTAAAATTCTATATTGGGCAAGTTATAGGGCTTTTTTGTCTATTTCTCTCATTTTTGCTTTTGGTTTCTCCAGAAATTAAATTGCATCATTTATTTATCTATTTATCTATCTATCTATTTAGGGGGGTGGGCATGTATTCCTGCGTGTGAGTTGAGGGTGCATATCCATCCTGGGGATCAAGCGCGGACAATAAGACTTAATAACAATTCTCTACCTCTCCCTGGCCCAGAATTATATCTCATAAGCAGAATGATGCCATCGCAATCACCTCTCTTCCATTTTGGGTGACAGGCAGAAATTTTGTGCCTATTTCCAATACTCGCTTTCTCTCATTTGTAATTAAATTCTCTTGGCTATTTCACCTAGAGGTACTGAAAACTGGCCTAAAGAGTCTACAGTGTTTGCTTTAACAGCCAGCAAAACTTCTCAGATCCAAGAGAGGGAAAGCTGCAGCCCCTTGTAATTTTCTCTACTGCAGTCTCATTTCCTTCCACATGTTCCAAGAGTTCTTTCTTATTATCTCCTTTCTGGCGCGTGACTTCCCTTCGCCCTTTATTTAGGAAGCTTGCTGGAAACAATCTGTCTTTGTTTTCCGGCAACCAGGAGTGTCAGTGTTTCCTCTTCTTTCTAACAGACATTGTCCTTGCATACAGGGGTCTAGATTGACAGCTCTTTCAGACCTTGAAAACTACAGTATTGTGTCTTTCTAGTCTGCTCCTCAAGCAAGGAGGTTACGCAGTTACTTCGCTCCTATCCTGCAGTTTCACTTCTTCCTGCTTTCAAGATTTTTTTCCATTGTCTTTCATTTTCAAAGGATGATCATATGTGCGTTCATTTCATCTGTTTTGGGTTTATCTTATTTGCTCTTCACTCAAGCTGTTAAGTCAATTGATATGTCCTTTGATATGTCCTATTTGGGACAGTTTCAGAAAACATTCCTTTTTCTCTCTCTTTCTTTCTTTCTTTCTTTCTTTCTTTCTTTCTTTCTTTCTTTCTTCCTTCCTTCCTTCCTTCCTTTCTTTTTCTTTTTTGTTTGTTTTTAAGACATGGTTTCTCTGTGCAGCCCTGGCTGTCCTGAAACTTACTCTGTAGACCATGCTGGCCTTGAACTCAGAAATCTGCCTCCCTCTGCCTCCCTAGGCTGGGATTAAAGGCATGGGCCACCATGCTTGGCTAACCATTACTTTTTCAAATATGTCTTTACCCTCGATTTTATCTTCAAGGACACCAGAGACATAAATGCTGGAGTTTCTGTTAACCTCCCTAAGTTCCCATCTATTTCTGTATTTTTTTTTTTGGTTGGGTAGTTTCTAGTGTTCTGTCTTCTAATTCATTTAATTCTTTCTCTGTCTCTTTCACTCACTCCAGTGAGTCATAGATTTTGGGACCCCTCCATATAAAATTTTCATTTGTTTCTTTATATCTTGTATTTTTGTTGACATATTTTATTTATTCTTAATCTTTTGAATGTTTTGCCCACATGTATGTCTGCACACCGGGAGCATGTCTGACGTCCTCTGAGGCCAGAAGATGATGTCAGATCTCTTGGAATTGGAGTTAATAGATGATGGTGAACTACCATGTGTGTGCTGGGAATCCAACCTAGGTTCTCTGGAAGAGCATCAAGTGCTCTTAACTACTGAGCCATCTTTTTCTCGTTCACGTTTTATTTTTTTTAAGTCAAACATTTTTTATTTTATTGAAAATAGAGGTTTTTAAATATAATATATTCCCATTACAGTATCCCCTCCTACTCTTACCCCTCCCCCACGTCCCCTTCCACCCAAATCCACCCTCTTTCTGTCTCATTAGAAAACAAACAGGTGCACGGTGCAGTGGCACAATCCTGAAATCCCAGCACTCTGGGAGGCAGAAGCACATGGATCATTGTGAGTCCGAGGCCAGCCCGATCTACAAAGTGAGTCCAGGAAACCCAAGACTACTCAGAGAAACCCTGTCTCAACAAACAAACAAAAACAAACAAACAAAAAAGGAAGCCATATATATATATATATATATATATATATATATATATATATGCATATGTATATTATGCAAAGAAATTGTAGGGTTAAAAAAAGAGAGCAATAAATAAAAACTTTAAAAAGATAAAATTAAAAAAAAAAAGCCCTGACATGATATTATGAGACAAGGAATCCCCAAAGATGCCAATTGAGTTCATTTTCTGTTGTCCATCTACTGTTGGGCATTCAGCCTATCCTTAAAGAGTAATTGGTTTCCCCAGTGAGACTCCCTTGGAGAAACTACATTCTCATTTGCAAGCAGTTATCAATTTGAAATAGCTTCTGGGTTAGAGACTGGAGCACGGTGCCCACTTCCTTCAGCTTGAGGAGCCCATCTGGTGCAGACCCATGCATGCTGCCTCCGTCTCCATGAGTTCATATGAGCTCTGATCACACTGATTTAGAGGGTCTTGTTTCCTTGGTGTCCTCCTTCCCCTGTGGCGCTTATATTCTTTCTGCCTCTTCTGCACGGTTCCCTGAGCCCTGCAGGGAGAGATTTGATGGAAACTTCTCATTTAGAGCTCCGTGTTCCAAGGCCTCTGATGGCAACTGAGCAAGGCACTGATCTAGGAGTATAGCAGAATGTCATTAAGAGCCATTTTATTGCTGTGTTCCTTTAGTGGGCGTATTTTGGTTTCACCTAGGTCCCTGGGCTATCCAGTATCAGGTTCTTATCCACGCAAACAGGTTAAGATATGGGTTCCATCTCTTGGAGTGGGCCTTCACTCAAATTGGATATTGGTTGCTTACTCCCATAAATTTGTGCCATTGTTGCCCTAGCATATCTTGCACGCAGGGCACCATTGTAGATGAAGAATTTGTGGCTAGGTTAGTGTTTATATTCCTTCTTTGGTAACCGGCAGAGTACCTTCCTGTACCAAGAACACTCGAACATAGGAGTGAAGGCTCTAGGTAGGCTCCAGCTGGACTTCTCTGTGATTATTGAGTTGTATGTCTTGGTCACTGTTCTATTGCTATGAAGAGATACCATGGCCAAGACAACTCTTTTTTCTCTGTCTTTTTTTTTTTTTTATGGTTGTTTTGAGACAGGGTTTCTTTGTGTAGCCCTGGCTGTCCTGGACTTGCTTTGTAGACCAGGCTGGCTTTGAACTCACAGCGATCTGCCTGCCTCTGCCTCCCTGAGTGCTGGGATCACAGGCGTATGCCACTGTGCCTGGCCCCAAGGCAACTCCTATAAGAGAGAACATTTCACTGGGGCTGGCTTACAGTTTCAGAGGGTCAGTCCATGATCATCATGGCAGGCAGCATGGTGGCACACAGGCAGACACGGTGCTGGAGAAGGAGCTGAGGCTTCTATATCCGGGATCCTCAGGCAGCAACATAAGGCAACACGGGGCCTGGCTTGGCCTTTTGAAACTCGGGGACACAATTCTTCCAACAAGGCCAGACAACTTCTCTGCTTCTACCATGTGAGTCCCAGGGACCAAATTCAGGCCATCAGTCTCGGTTGGCCTAAGTGCCCTCACTCACTGACCCATCTCACTGGTTCCCATCTCTTGTTTTTTTTATAGAAAATTTGGAATAATTGAAGCTTCTCTGTGTCCCTATCTCACCTGTGTCTTTCTCTCTTTTTCTGAATTCACATTTGTATGACTCACTTAATGGTTCAGAATCCCACTTTTTAAAACGTGGACTGGACAGGGCTGGAAGAAAGTGTTTATCCCTTGCCACAAGGAAGAAAGAGAGGATGATGCTAAGAAAGCCTATTCTGTGGACAAACTTGGATTATGACTCCCCCCTCCACATTCATTCACAAGAGCCATTTCATTCAAATAACGATGTTGCTGAAATTATTTTTCATGCCAATGCAATAGTCTCATGTGTGTTCTTTAAAAAAAAGACTTATTTATGCTTGCTTTACCTGTATGGGTGTTTGCCTGCGTGTATGTTTATATGCACCTGTCCAACAAGGTCAGAAGAGGGCATCAGATCCTCTGGAAATGGAGTTATGGATGGTTACAAGCTGCCATGCGAGTGCTCAGAACTGAACCCTGGTACTCTGCAAGAACAATACATGTACCTTTAACCCCAGGACTCAGGAGTCAGAGGCAGGCAGATCCCTGTGAGTTCAAGGCCAGCCTGATCTACAAAGTGAGTCTGGGACACCCAAGGCTACACAGGGAAACCCTGTCTCAAAGAAACAAACAAACAAAAAGAACAATACTGTGCTCTTAACTACTGAACTGTCTCTCTAGCCCTTCACATATCCTCTAGTCTCTATTGTGTTTATATGTAGTTAGACATATTAGTGATCATGATGTACTTTGGATTTCAAAACATGATATTAGCCTCTATTTGCCCAATAGATTCTACTAGCATATTCCCATCCACAGAATTTCTGGCTAACTGACCTATACCTGCCTCCTGGTAGGCAGTAAATGCCCTCTTGATTTGTTTTTCTCCTGTTTAGCTTTAGCTCCATGGTTCTCAACTTGTGGGTCTTGACCCCTTCGGGGTCAACCAACCCTTTCACAGGGATCACATATCAGATATCTTGTGTAATCAATATTTACATTACACTTCATGACAGTAGCAAAATTACAGTTAAGAAGTAACGGAAATAATTTTATGGCGGAGGTCACCACCTTATGAGGAACTGCATCAAAGGGTCACAGCATTAGGAAGGCTGAGAACCACTGCTCTAGCTGGATCCCCACCTCCTTCAGGCCTAGAACTTCCGCTCTGAGCAAAGGTGGAAACCTCTAGAGCCTAGGTCCTTTCTCTTTTCAATCTGCCTCTGCCTCCTTATTGGAGAACGTTGGCATCTAATTTCCCCTCGGGCCCTAGCAGACCACATTCATGGGAGGGGCAAATCACTCACAGGGGAACCTCACTGTCTGAGAAAGAACAGCGATCCTGAAATGAGGAAGACAGGAAACCTGTTCTTAAGAAGGCCCCCTAGTTAAATAAGGATCAACCTCGTCCGGTGGGGCACTGCCCATTAGCCACAGCACACACCCTCAATGGGCTCAAGTTTCTGGCTTCGTTTCAGGTAGTGACTCCTCCAATTATCTTCAGGCTGCCCTACCTCTGCCTAGAACAAAAGAGGGTGGGTACTTGGGCTTACCATCATAGGTCCTGTCACACAAGCCATCTGTATCATTCCAGGTTCTGGCAGGAAACAGATGGTACACTCTGATTGGGTAAAATGAGACAAGTTTAATAAAGAGACTATTTACAAAGGAGGACTGGGGTGTATGGAAACCACAGGCCAGAAGGAGAAGAAGAAGGAAGCAATTATTGGAAACTTGAGAGAGAGGGAGAGAGAGAGAGAATCCTGTGAAGAGGGCCTCTTGACAAGACTTGTGGCTTCTGTCTCAAGGCTCTCATTGGCTAGCCCTCAAGGTGGCATTCTGGGGAAATAAATACGCTGACCTCTTTCCTCCCGGACTCCTGTCTCCTGGTGGTACCCAAGGTCACCTGGAGGTTAGAGAGCACAGGAACTCTCTGAGGGAGGCAAGTGATGCCCAACACAGAGCAGATGAACAAAGGTGACATGGGTCTGGGGAGCAAAAGCAGATGCAGAACATGCAAGTCAAGTTTGGAGACACTCTGCTATGCTCCTTGCTCAGGGTTGTGCTCTCCATCCTCTTGAGGAGTGAGTCTTTCTAGCAGGAGCTGGGGAAACCTACCTAGTCTTCCTCCTACAGTTGGAGCTCTTGCGTTTTCTCTCTCCTCCATCCCTCAGTATCTATAAAAGGCTGTTGTGTTAGTTACTTTTCTGTTGCCGTGATAAAATACCCTGACAAAATCGACTTTGGGAAGGAAATGCTTATTTTGGCTCTCTGAGGGTACAGTCTATCACAGCGGGGAAGGCATGGGAACGGCAGATTGAAGCAGTGGATCCTGTTGTGCCCACAGTCAGGGAAAAGAGGCTGATAAATGCTAGCGCCCAGCTCAATTTCTTCTTCTTATGTCGTCCAGGACTTAAACCTAGGGAATGGTGCTGCCCACTTTTAACCTAAACAAATTCTTCCCTGGAATGTTCAGAGATCCACCTCCCATCAAACTGACAGTTGAGATGAACCATCACCGGAGTGTTGTCTATGAGGGAGAATGCCATGCCCTGGGTCACAGCCTTCAGACACAGGGCTAACTTCCTGAACCCACCCTGCCAGTCCTGTATCTTTTCTTCGTGCCATGCCCTGAACCTGCCTTTACAGGTGGTTGCCAGGCAACCCTGACATGGCCAGTCTATAAGAGCATTCCATTTCCTTTCCTCACATTCCACATGGCCATCAGAAGTCAGAACGTACTTTCCTGTGTCTGTGGGGACCTCCTCTAGACTGGAGGCCACAATGGTGCTCACCTCACTGCCATGCTCTACCTGGCCTTGGCTCTGTCTTTCTCTGGCTACCTCCCTTCCACTTCATTTCTAGGTTACCGCATTGGAACAGTAAGACCGCTCCCTGGGTTAAAGGGGCTTGCTGCCGAGCCTGACGACCCTGAATTTAATCTCTAGGACCCACACAAAAGAGGGGGAGAACCAAGCCCCACAGGTTGTCTTCTGATCTCTATGCTTGAGCTGTGACACCTGCCCCCATGTGTAATAGATAAATAAATAAATGAGGTGTGGGTGTTGGGGAATTGAACCCAGGTCCTCTGCAAGAGCATCGAGTGCTCTTAACTGCTGAACCAACTTTCCAGCATCAAAATACTGGCTTTTTGTAATCACTTTGCCAGATTTTCTCTATGGGTAAGACAGTAGTCACAAGACTAGACATGGCTGAAGTGGATTGTATATCTATTTTTCCTGAGATGGTTTCGGCTGTTAGTGAAGTTCACCTATTACTTTTAAAATGTAACACTTTCACATTGGACTGAGTCATAGCCAGTCATAACATTGAGGGGTAAGGGCAGAGGAAGCTCCGTGAAAATTGCAGACACAAAACCAAAAAAATCCCAATGGGAGTGAACTCAGAGCCACAGCGGATGGATTCTGAGCTTCTAACCTGAGGTAGGCTTTACTTCAGTCAGAGTGGGACTCCGTCCATTTCTCTACTCCTGTTAGGATTCCATGTAGGAAACTGAGGTAACTGCTATGGTGCTTGTTCACTCCCTGACACTCCGGCATCCTGCACAGGTGCTCTAGGATGCTGTCTGCTTGGCTCGTCCTTCTCTGATTCCCCACGCCTCCTCACATCCATGTATTTGCTAGGAGATCTTGTTACCTGATGTGCCGTATCCTTTACTGAGTAGTTGTTTTTCACCACTGCGGCCAAATGTTTGACAGAACAACTCACGGGAGGAAGGGTTTAATGTTTGACAGAACAACTCACGGGAGGAAGGGTTTATTTTAGCTCAGGGTTTTAGAGGGTTCGAGTCATGGTAGCTCAGCCATGCGTGGGCAGACCGTTATGGAGGGAGCAGTGCAGCTTCTGTATCTTGTGCCCTATGAGAAGCAGAGAAAGTGACAGGTAGGGGCCAGGGATAAAATACTACTAAACATCCATCTTGGTAACCTACTTTCTTCAGCTAGAACCCACCTCCAAAAATTTCAAGAATCTACTCAAAAAGCATCACTGAGGACCAAGCCCCTGTCACACAGTCCTATGGGGGACATTTCACATCGATAGACTGACAAGCAGATGAGTTTTTATTTATCCTTCCGGGTCACTTAAAACCTTGCTTAGAATGGGGCCATTCCTAACTCAAAGCAGCCAGCCAGCCAGCAAGCACTTTTCTTCTTCTCTCTTCTAGCATCCTTTCCAGCCTCACCTACGGGCAACACAGTGAGGAGCCAGCACAGCTTACACTGAGGACTTCCGGAGAAATGCCTTTCTCCCTTCTCTCTCTCCCTCTTTCTCCCGCACCCCTCTAGTCAGCTGCTGAAGCCCTGTGCCACTGGCCTCCCAAAGTGAGCCCTGATAAAGAGGTTCATAAGGAGAGCTGGGTGGAACCAGAGCTGTCTACCCAAATTGAGGGAGATGTTAGATATTAGAATGTGTGGGGAATTGAAGCTTCCAAATCTCTGTAGATTTGTTTGAAGCGCAAGAGCCCAACAACCCTGATGGCTGTCAGCGCGGGGCTCTGGAAAACAAGGCCAGCAACTGCTCCCGGTGTCTTACCTCGATGGATAGTGAAACTTGTGATGAAAGGTAGTTTCATCAGAGAGACAGGCTACTGGCACAGGAACAGAGAGTATGCTCCAGCGGACAGAAACAGCTTTCGTGGGAACTGGGTGCCGCGTGTAAGAAAGACACCATTTCAACTCACTAAAAGGCTTGTTTCATAAAGGCAGGAGAATAAAGAGCTTCGTGTGGAAGACAAGAGAGTCGACACCTCTTTAGTTACTGACAGATAGGGCGCGCCGGTTAGGCAAAGCACGAGTCTCGAAGTACGTCTGGGGAAAGATTTGTGTGGTAATCAGGCAGTGCGGTCCTCTAAAGAGCACAAGAAACCCAAACGCCACAGGAGGAACAAAACAGATCTGATAAAGCAGATAATTAAAAATCTTCAGGGGCTAGAAAACACTATAAAAGGTCAAAATATGGGCCGGTGAGATGATTCAGCCATTAAGGGGGCGTTGCTGACCGGCTGGATGACCTGAGTTCCATCCCAAGGCCACACAAGATGAAAGGGGGAGAATTAGCCTCCGAAAGTTGTCCTCTGACCTTCACACGAGTGTCATAGCACATGGGTGCCCCTTCCCCCCTCCACAGACACACACGCATGCGCACACTCAGCAAAGTGGGGTAGGGATGGAACAGGGGGGTACTGAAGTAGGCGCTTTCTTAGGAGACAAGGAAAGGCCTTTGACCAACAGTTTTGCTCTATGCCTCCACACTGGCCTCACCAAATCTTCCTTAGACGGTTGCTGTAGTCTGTTGCTTCCACTAAACTTCCTTCTTTTTCCCTTTGCTTCCTAACATTGACCTGCACTGAGATCTAAGAGGCCTTCCAATCATTTTTTTCAGCTCCCTGCCACATTTTGTCTTGATTACTTTTCTTGCATGTCCTATCTTCTCTTTGTGCCCTTTTCGGAAGAGGAACTAATACCGCCTGTTCTGGTTAGTTTTTGTCTTCTTGACACAAGCTGGATCGGTGGTTCTCAACCTTCGGGTCATGACCCCTCGGGGGTCCCATTGCAGATATCCTGCTTATCAGATATTGACATTACAATTCCTAAGAGTGGCGAAATTAGCAATGGAACAATTTTATGGCTGGGGGTGAATACAACGTGGGGAACTGTGTTAAGGGGCTGCAGTGTTAGAAAGGTTGAGAACCAGTGAGCTAGTCATTATGGGAAAAGGAGACCTCAATTAGGAAAGTGCTCCCCCGCCCACCAAACTGGCCAGTAGGCCAGCCTGTGGTGCAGTTTCTTGAATGGTGACTGAGGCAGGAGAGCCCAGCTCGCTGTGAGTAGAGCCATGCTTGGGCAGGGAGTTCTGGGTGGTTTGTGCCAGTCAACTGAGCAAGCCATGCAAGCCGTGTTCCTTCATGGCATCTGCTTCAGTTCTGGCCTCCAGGTTCCTGCCTTGGCTTCCCTTCATGGTGGACTATAAACTGTCAACTGAAATAAACCCTTTCCTCCCCAAGTTGCTTCGGGCCATAGTGCTTTCTCACGGCACCAGGAAGCCAATGAGGAAACAATCCCTTCTTGCTTCCTCCCTTTCTCTTGTTTTTTTTTTTTTTTTTCCTTTCTGGACTCTGTGCCAATCAGACTGCGCGTAACAGATTAACATTGTCTGGTCTTCGACTGGAGATATAGTTAGGTTGGTAGAGTGCCTAGCATGCACAAAGCCCTGGTTTTGATCCCCAGATCCACATGCTCCACCTGGGATTCCAGCACTCAAAGCAAGAGAATCAGAATTTCTAGGCCATCCTTAACCATACAAGGAGTTGGAGGACAGCCTAAGCTGCAATGAGACTATGTTCCCCTCCCCAAAAAGTATTATATGGGGCCTGGAGAGATGGCTCAGTGGTTAAGAGTCCTTGCCGCTCTTACATAGGACCTGGGTTTGGTTCCCAGCACCCACATGGTGGCTCACAACTCCCAGGAATTCAACTGTCCCCTCTGACCTCGGTGGATTACAGAAACACACATGGTGTACGCACATACACACAGGCAAATATTCATGGTCTCTATTTTTGATTCAAAGAAACAGGCCTAAAGGGCCCATTGAAATCCACTGTAATAAATGTAACCACAGGGTATGGGTGAAACATCAGCAGGGAAGCCGAGCATTGTGGCACACACCTGTAATCCCAGCCCTCGGGGAGGCAGAGGCAGGCAGATCTCTGTGAGTCCGAGGCCAGCCTGGTCTACAAAGTCCAGGACAGCCAAGGCCACACAGAGAAAGTTGAAAAACAAAAGCAAATCAAGCAGGGCCTCACAGAGTGGAGAAACCAAGCCAACTCGTGGTGGGAATGGAGAGAACCCTTGTGTAAGAGAGTAGAAGTCACCGGGGAGAGGTAGTCACAAGACAGAATGGAAAGACTCCAGGTTCTTGTACTGCCTGGGTTCACACAGGGAGTGGGAAGGGAGGCCAAAGAATTGAACAGGAGGTACATGTCGTGGGCTGGTGAGTGCTGCCCTGAGAGTTGAGCTCAGCCTGGGGCCTGCATTTCCCAGTGTTAGGCTAGTTCTGCTGGGCTGCGTAATTACCTTGCATCTGATCTTTAAAAAAAAAAAAAATCCACCCACATGGAGTCTCCTGCCAGAGGAGAGCCATCTGAAGATTAAATATGCATCTCTCTCTCTCTCTCTTTTCATAAGACTTTGTCCCTCTGTGCGCCATACAGAGCTAAATAGTCACCCAAGGACTGTTTGACTTGGCACACTCCCCTATGTCGTATGGTGACTAAGGCAACCAAAAACCTGAGACTGCAAAGGCCCGCTGTGCTGAGTCTGTTCTTATTGGTTTGTTTGGTTTCTGGTGACTTAAAGAAGTTTTGTTTTGTTTTCCAGCCAAGCAAAACAAGGAAGTCCCCACTCACACTCTTAACCATTTGAGTCCCAAGTCTTCCGTGGCCCCTCCTTGGGAGCTGAGACACGTGACTGCTTTCATTTCTACAACAGGGCTCCAACAGGAAGTTAGAGTACTTGGGTTCATGCAAGTACCCAAGGTGACAGTAGAGTTAGAAGGTACAGTCACCTACCTACAACTTGCCTTCACCTTATCCAGACATGTCATGGAATGACTTCCCTAGAGTGAGACCAGCCTTCCTGGCTGACCCCTTCCATTTGAGAAGCCAATTCTCCACCATCCTGATCTTGTAAGCCTGTTCCTAGTACATTCTGCCATCCATGATGTAGGTGGGAGTGGCAGATGGCAACACTGGGTACCTGGTAGATTTGACTGGATGTAGCCACGAAAGAGCTTAGGTCCAAGGGCTTTGATGTAAGATGAAGTAGTCTACGTGGATATGAGCTGCGTTAGGGGTGACAAAGGGACAGGGTGAGTCTGAGGAGTTGGATGGTCTGCGGGGGATCTCTAAAACAGACAGTTGAGTAAACTGAGTAGAGGTCACAGAGCAGTGACCTCTGGATACAGGTAACTAGGTGGATGGGACAACAGAAGATGGCCCTCCTAGAAAGTACAGAGTGAGGAGTGAGAAGGGTGTTGTATGGCAATGTAGACCTTTAATTTCAGCAGAGGCAGGCAGATCTCTGTGAGTTCGAGGCTAGCCTGGTCTACAGAGCAAGTTCCAGGCCAGCCAGTTCTCACATAGTAAGACCCTGACTCAGAAACAAAGAAAGCCAGTAGAACTCGAGCAGGGAAAGAAAAGTCCTTGAATAATAAGGAAGACTGAGCCGTGATATATTAAAAAGAGAATGAAAATGTTATTAACACAACTGCACTAATATTGAATTCTTACTCTTGCTAGGCATTATTCATTGCTAGGCAATGATTTGTTCCCCCACCGCCACCCCTGTCTTCCACAGTCTCATGTGCCAAGGCTGGCTTCAAACTTGTTACGTTAGCCAACACTAACCTTGAACTCCTGATCTTCCCATCTCTATCTCCCAGGTGGCGGGATTACAAGCATGTGCCATCATAGCCAGGCCCTAGTTTCTTATAGAAACTCTCTGAGGAATGCTTTCCCACTTCAATGTCCCTTAACTGCTAACATCTGCTTGATGACTTGGCCCAGAGGATGGTAGGCTAGAAGTGGGACCGGAGACTCAGAGAAGTGAGGCCCCTGGAAATAATGAGTCGGAATAAAGACTTCAATTGCTTCTGTCAGACGCTTGGTCAGAGAGATGAAATTCACTGAGATGAGAAACTGGTCGGAGAGAGGTGGATTGTTCCTGTGACTAACCCTGACCTTGGAAACTGTTTTTTTTGTTTTTTGATACAGATTGAAATGAAGCTGAAGAAGTGGGCCAGAGAAGGACAGGAATGACATCAGCAGAGCTCAGTTGGCAATGCTGATGGAAGCTCAAGAGCCCAGAATTCTGAGAGACGTCACTGGAAGCAAAGACTGTGCTTACTGAGGATTTAGATGGGAACGAGATTGCTGGGGGACTGGACCAGAAGCCGTTCACACGACATTCTGACAAAACATTTGCCTGTGTTCTGACCGCGTCAAGTGGTCTGTCTTACATACGTGGAAACCCGATTGTAATTCCCCAAATTTACATGTTTGTTTTTTGTTTTTTTTTTTTAAAAAGCCAGGTGTGGTGATGGATCCTTGTAGTCCTAAGGCAGGGGAGGCCAAAGACAGGCAGAAACCTGGGGCTGGCTGGGCAGCAAGCCTGGCCTCGGTGAGGCCCAGGGTAATGATAGACGGGTCTCTAAGGAGGTGGACCTCGAACCTAAAGATGACAACCAAGGTTGTCCCTCTGGCTTCTGTGCACACCCACACATAGAGGAGCACACACACACATACATACACACACGAATTTCATGATGGCGCTCCATGTGTGTATATGGTGTGCTTTGGTCCTAGCCATCCTCCAGTAATCCGTGGATCCCCTTTCTCTTCCAAAGCAGCTCCCCTTGTATTTCTTTCATGTTTTTTTTTAAATTTCTTTCATGTTTTTGTTTGAAATCTAGGTCCCTCTTGAGTGAGAGCATGACATTTTTTTTTCTTGCTGAGTCTGGCTTCTGTCTGCAGCCCCGCCATCCTGATGAGCATGCTTTCACCAGGGTCTGCGGTTACATTCGCTTTGCCTGCAGCCAACAGGATCCTGTCCTTCTCTATGGCTGAACAAAATCCCTTTGTGATCTGTCTTCTCTCTCTCTCTCTCTCTCTCTCTCTCTCTCTCTCTCTCTCTCTCTCTCTCTCTCACACACACACACACACACACACACATGCACAGAGAGAGAGAGAGAGAAAGAGAGACAGAGAGACAGAGAAAATTTGAGCTCACATTAAATGTCTTAACAGAGGCAGCCCTCTTACAGGATCATAAATACAAGTCGGAGATTCTTGCCTTTACCTAGCAACAAAGCCTTTTTCCTCCTTTGATTAGGAAGAGAAGAAAAACAGACAAACAAAACCCTTCAGATATCTACCTACAAACAACAACAACAAAAACATTAGCTTAAGAAAGCCTTATGTTGCTTTCCCAAATCTCCCTGCACTCTCATTTAGGCATAGCCCTGACTTGATTTTAAAGGGATCCTATGTTTTGTTTTGTTTTGTTTTGTTTTAGTGCTTGCAAAGGGCGCTTGCAATGAAATTATATTCCCCCAAATCACATTTTCAGAGACCATAATGGAGACAAAGATGTATTTCAGATGGCCTCTCCTTATGTGCCGGGCAGCTTACTAAGCCTCGCTCTGAACACTGGAGAGGAAAATCCCTCACCATGTTTTCTGCTGCGTGGCTGCAATCAGAAACATGTCAGAATATCTCCCCAATCGACAAAAACAATGTCCAAATCTAGGCTTTCTCAAGCTACTGTTTTGGGTCGGTAGCTATTTGAAGTACTGAACTGTAAGGACTGTGACCATATAGCAAGACAAAGGACCAAGTGTGAAAATGGGGAAATATTAATAAAATAGCTAAATGAAACATTGTTAGAGTTCCTTGTTCCTTTCCATCAGTAGCCATTTGTATGTTTTTTCAGGGCTTCTGTGACAGACAGGTACGATCAAATTTCATCCCCTCCTTCATTTTAGGGGAACAAATGAAGCTGGCTCAGCTATGTTGTGAGCTCACACCCAAAATACCCTTGAGAATCCATAAGCCGAAACGAGACTAACAGACTTGCCGACTCCTCTAATAAAGGAAAAGTGTGCGGGCCAAGATATTTGAGATGATGGCTCTGTCCTTAACTGAGAGGCGTTGCTAATAAAGCCACCCCTGCTGCCCTGCCTGGAAGTGCAGCAGCTTAAAAATTATCAAAGGAGGTATTTTAAGCCTACAAGCCTACAGGACTCTACAGCCTGAGGTCCCATAGAAGCCTTTTCTACGAAGGGTACTTGCCTTAGTGTTTAAACACAGATGATAAGTATGTCAATTTCCTTGAGGCCTACCTGATACCCTGATACGGTAGCTTTGGATCCCCCCCCCCAAGCCACCCCCTTTCCACTCAATTCAGAACACTTTAGCATTTAGATCCTATTTGAAAGTGAGGTGGGGAGATGTCGCGATTTCAAGTAGCCCAGACCGGCCTCAAACTCACTATGGAACTGAGGATAACCTTGAGCTTTTGATCCTCCTGTCTCCAACTCCCATTTGGATTTCAGATTACTGGTTTGGTTTGGTTTGGTTTTGTTTAAATCGCTGGTAAATTCATTTCACACTTAAATAGGAAAGGTCCTTTGAATATGGCTTGGCTTTCACATACCATATTTGCATTCAAAATAGCACACCGGTTGTAATGACAGCCCTTACAGAAGCAGCAAGGTTAATTGGGCTGAGAGATGGGTCTCCAGCGTGGCAAAGTGGAAGCAGCAGGAGACGCCAAGAGATGGGGCGTAGGTAGGAGGTCCTAGGTTGACAGGGAATGACCGAGGGTAGCCTTTGCAAGAGGACTGTTCGAAAAGACTGAGCCTGGCCCCACACAGTCTCTCTGGTTTCTCATCACTAGTTCCCCCGAGTGCTCCTGTCGCTGCCATCTGCCACGACGGGAAGACTGCGGAGACGCCGCTTCCAGAGCTGAGCCGGTGACAGGATCATACCCTTGAGCCTCCCGAAGTGAGAGTTAAACAAACCATGTTGGGTTTTTGTTGGCTGGTTGGTTGGTTTTGGTTTTGCATAAACAGCCTGCCCTTGCTCCTACATTGCCGTAATGAAAAACCCATCTACGTGAGCCAGGCATTCTTCGAACACGTGACTTCATTTTAACCTGATAACGACTGTGAGAGAACTTAAATTAGCTCCCGTTACAGTTTAAAGATAAAAATGTCCCCACAGACTCAGGCGTTAAGAGCCTCGTTGCCATCCGGGGGTGGGGGGTGGGAGGCAGCATTTTCAGAGGCCATGGAAGCTGTGGGTGGGACAGCCCAGTGGAGGAAGTGAGTCACTGGGGGGCGTGCCTCTGGAAGGTGTTCTGTCCCGACCCCTCCCATCGCTCTTGGCTGGCTGGGCACCACAAGGTAAGCAGCTTTACTCCTCCTCCGTGCCCACTGATACCATGATGTCCTCCCCCAAAACAGACCTGGCAGTCCTGATGGATCTTTATTCTCCTCTTGATCTCTTTCTGTTGTCCACTGATATATGAATGAAATGGGTGCAATCAAGAAACCCAAACAGCCGTTCCCTGGATGAAAAGGGGAAAAGTTTATTCCAAACTGCCAAAACGTATCTCAAGAAAACAGAGAAAAACGCTGTGTGTATGTGTGTGTGTCTGTGTGTCTAAATGTCCAACCTTGGAGGAAATTTCTTGGGGGATCTGATAGTTAACTCTTTTAAATATCTTATTGAGGGGGGCTCAGCAGTCAAGAGCATTATCTGCTCTTCCAGAGGTCCTGAGTTCTGATTCCCAGCAACCACATGGTGGTTCACAGCCATCTATATGGGGATCTGATGCCCTCTTCTGGCCTGCAGGTGTACGTGCAGATAGAGCACTCATATACATTAAATAAACAAACAAACAAATAAATAAAGAGCCATCTTGGTGGTGAAGGCCTAGAATCCCAGCACTCAGGGAAGCAGAAGCATACAGATCTCAGTGAGTTCAAGGCCAGCCTGGTCTACAAAGTGAGTCTAGGACAGCCAAGGCTACACAGAGAAACCCTGTGTGGGGGGATCGGATTACACTTTTGAATGGAAAGAGGGTACATAATGTACAATAGTGCATGTGTTAAGGTCAGAGGACCGTTTTCAGGAGTTGCTTCTTTCTTTTTTTTTTTTTTTTCCTTTTTTTTTTTTTTTTTTTTGAGTTGCTTCTTTCTTTGCATTATATGGGATCCAGGGACCAAACTCAGGTCAGGCTTGGTGGCAAGCACCTTTTACCCACTGAGCCATTTTGCTAGCCTCTGAGTCTGTCCTATTAGGGTCTTGTGGCAGAAAAGTATCTTGGCAGATCCTGAAACCACATGCAGGATTTCCAAAGGCTGCCTCTGAGCAGGGTCAAGAGAGACAGGGGCAGAGAACAGGCCGTGACAGCAGGGCCTTTTTAAAGGGCATATAGCTTTCGGCGACGGCGGAAGTGTGTGCATTTGGTGACTGCTGACGACGGGGCTGCTGCTGCTGGGTCGCTGAGCATGGGCGGCCGGGGAGTGCCTGGTTTCTAACATCTCTCCTTTTTTGTTTACCATCAAAGGTGAGGAAACAGGACTGGTGAAGCAAGAATGGGAATACCATGGTCTTTAGACGGCATCCTGCCGTCTGGGGATGTCGACATCTTTGGGGACCCAAGAAAGCTGGGATGCTGGCCAAGTCCTGGAAGAGAAAGCTGTTTCACTTGCTTCCCCAGGCTCTGAAGGACCATCCGGGGCTGGGGGTGTGTAGGCAGTGGCCATGAGGCTGGACCACCTGGGGCTAGCCACTTTGATACAGTCCAGGTTGCAGATTAGGAGGGAGCACCTGGAGCTGGCAGGTCGGTGGAACAGATCTGTCTTAGAAACAGAAGGTAAAGTTAAGGTAAGGTTTACATGACCTTAGATGTACATTCGAAACTTTTAGGCTCATGGTCTTGGGAGTTGGGGGAGGGGAGTCCCAAGACCAGGGAATTTGGGAGGTGGGGGAGATCCCACTCTCGGGAATAATCGGTATAGACAGGAGGGGAAACAAGCTATTGATTGACAGTACTTAGCTCTGGGGTCCATTTGGCCCATGAGAGGTAGACTCAAGTCAATTCCCTGAAGCTTACAAGTTTTTAAGTTTACAAAAAGAGATAAGTTTTACATATGTCAGCATTACCACTGTTTGTAATCTACATTGAAGCCATACATAGTAGAGAAGGCAGTGGACTCTCCCACCTTTGAGTCATAGTAGAAGCTTGGGGGCCCAAAATTATTTGGGGCTAAAATGAACACTCTTTCCTCTATCCAGAAGTCTGGGTTTATATTGATGAGATGGGCGCTTTAGCACAATGAGGAGCACTTTTAAGTCTGTACTTAGAAGACAACCAAAGGAAATTTAAAATCTTGAGCTCGTGACTATGACGATAGTAGTCAGTGCTTACCAGAGCCAGATGAATAGCCCTTAACTCACTTTCTTATACCTTCACAAATTGCATTTACAAGCCGGGCACTGGGACGCATGCCTGTAATCCCAGCACTCAGGGAGGCAGAGGCAAACAGATCTCTGTGAGTTCAAGTCCAGCCTGGTCTACAAAGTGGGTCCTGGGCAGTCAAGGCTACACAGAGAAATCCTGTCTAGAAAACAAACAAACAATATGAATTGCATTTGTATACCTTAAGACACCTTATTAGAGCTTTATAAATGTTTTATATATTTTTTAGATTTACTATGCATACAATGTTCTGTGTGCATGTACACCGAAAGAGGGCACTAGATCTCACTATAGATGGTTGTGAGCCACCATGTGGTTGCTGGGAACTGAACTCAGGACCTTTGGAAAAGCAGCCAGTGGTCTTAACCTCGGAGCCATCACTCCAGCTCTAGAGCTTTATAACTTGCATTTCCATATTTTAAAACATTTTATTATATTCTTACAACTTAAGCTTTCATATCCTCAGATCTTACATAAACCAGTTTTCTATCCCGTCATTCCCCATGAGACACAGGTGGTTGATTACTGAGAACAGCTATTGTAAAGCTCTTTACTTTAAATAAAGGAATAGTAAAAAGTTACTTTGAAGTCTTTGTGTGTGTGTGTGTGAGAGAGAGAGAGAGAGAGAGTGAGACAGAGACAGACAGAGAGAGAGAGAGAGAGAGAGAGAGAGAGAGAGAGAGAAATTATCTCTTTTCTTAGTCTGGTAACAAGATAGACCATTTGTTTTTCTCTACTAGCTCCCCAGTGAGGCCTGAGGCCTGATTTTTACTGGGCAAGGAGCTGGTAGACTTGCTCTTAAACTGGCAAATCTATCAACCTAATCACCAACACCATCAGAGAGCTGAGAAGGCCAAATGTCACCCGAGTAAGAATTCAGTACAGACCTAAATCTAAAATGAAAAAATCCTAAAAGGACAAAGACTTTACCAGCTACCTGGACAATCACCCTAGGTTCCTCCATAGTCTGTCTTGATTTTGTTGGGGGTAGAAGTCCCAGAAGATCCAACAAACTTTATTGTGGAGGAGGAATTGGGTTGGGGGTGGGGGGAGCAGCTTACCTTGTCTACTTTGCCACTTTTAAAGCAAGCTCCAGATGGAGTTCTTCTGTGCCTCATCATCTTTGTAGGGGTGCTGTCAGGAGCTGACTTGTCTTTCTGTCATGTAAAGCTTTTTTTTTAAAGATGTATTTATTTATTATTTATACAATGTTCTGCCTGTATGTACAGCTGCAGGCCAGAAGAGGGCAGCAGATCTCATTATAGATGGTTGTGAGCCACCATGTGGTTGCTGGGAATTGAACTCAGGACCTCTGGAAGAGCAGCCAGTGCTCTTAACCTCTGAGCCATCTCTCCAGCCCCTGTGTAAAGCTTTTTTTTTTTATTGAATATTTTAAATGCCATATTCAGCAGATCTCTGAAAAGTTTTAAGGACCATTAGCTATTAAATATATCTGAACTAAACAGACTTTGCTTGTTTCTAATTACTTGTCTTAGGCTTAATTTTAAAAACATATAGGGGAGACTAAATAAAAATTATTCCTTCAGTTAATTACATTAGTACCTAGCATGACTGCATATATAGTTCTGAACACATTAAAGACTTTGATCATTTATAAGGTGACTATTAATTTACATGTCTTTTTGCTGTTGTTTTGCTTTTGAGACTGGGTTTCTCTGTGTAGCCTCGGCTGCCCTGGAACTCTCTCTATAGTCCAGGCTGGCCTCAAACTCACAGTGATCCATCTGCCTCTGCTTCCTTGAGTGCTGGCATTAAAGGCATGCACCAGCACACCCAACCAATGTCTTTAATTATCTTTAACAGTTTCAATAAATCAGCGGCTTTTATAAGCTTAGAGTTTTATAGCTTTATCCCTGTTAAGTTTGAACTTTAAAAATAACAATTTCTTTACATTGAAGCTCTTTTAGTATCAAAAAACTTTTCATTCATTATAGAGTCCCTAGGGCAACTGGTGATGACATGGGCCGTTAGTGCCAAGCCATCAGGTGGACCTGGTTTCCTAATATGCCTGTTTTAAGAATTCTTTTCACTTACCTTTTTAATAAAAAACCGTGACTACAGCGCTAAATGTTTAAATGATACGCTCTTCATTTCTTTAGATGTCTGAATGAAAGTGAAAATGCACGTAACAGTATTAGGTCTCAAACTAAGGAGAAATGAGTGACGTGCCTGTTTAACGTATTGAAGGGGAACCGGCTGCCAGGCTTCGGGCATCTCTCAGTACTTCTTATAGAGTCGTCCTGGCTGGAATACACCGTGTCATAAACTTCCCAGCCAGTGATTTTTTTTTTTTTCATTCAGCAGTGGAATCACTATAGATATACATGGAAGGTTTGTAGTATCCATGATTAAAAGCTGAAAGATGATAGCAGTGTACCGAGTGTTCTCTCTCTCTTTCTGTGTGTGTGTGTGTGTGTGTGTGTGTGCATAATACATGTATACATGTTTTGTTGGTTTTTCTTAATGTTTATTTATTATATTATGTATACAATGTTCTGCCTGCATGTACACCTGTGCGCCAGAAGAGGGCATCAGATCCCATTATAGATGGCTGTGAGCCACCAAGTGGTTGATGGGAATTGAACTCAGGACCTCTGGAAGAGCAGCCAGTACTCTTAACCTCTGAGCCATCTCTCCAGCCCCACGTATACGTGTTTATGTATGTGTGTGTGAATGTGCACGCTTGTGAATGCATATGTGGAGGCCAGAGGTTGATATTAGACATCTTCTTCCCTTGACATCTTATTTTCTGAGATGAGGTCTCTCATTGAATAAGGAGATTACTGACTGGCAAGACTGATTGAACAGCAGGTACCTGCTGTTCTGTTTTCCCCTCCCAGTGTGAAGACAAGCATGTGCCTCTGTGACTGTTTTATTTTTCTTAATACACACCGTTCATGCTATCCAATTTCTTGTCTTTGTGCTTTCACAGCCCCCACATTTTTACAGTATCTGTTATATTTATTTATTTTTGTTTGTGTTTTGAGACAGGGTCTTCTGTAGTCTAGGTTGGTCTGATCTGGCTCTGCTGCAGATCTCGAATTTGTGATATTGCTCCTTCTACCCCCCAAGTGCTAAGATGTCAGATATGGAAGGTTTGTAGTCTCCATGATTCAGAGCTGAAAGACAAACTGGGTGGTGGTGGCAGTGACCTGCAAGCCTGTAATCCCAGCAGCACTTGGGAGGCAGAGGCAGGTGGATCTCTGAATTCAAGGCTAGCCTCGTCTAAAGAGCTAGTTCCAGGACAGCTGCGGCTACACAGAAAAACCCTGTCTCAAAAAAACAAAACAAAACAAAACAAAAATATACAAACAAAAAAGTAAATAAATGTAGAAAGATGATAGTGTACCCAATGGCAGGTGCTCTCTCTCACTGTGTGTGTGTGTGTGTGTGTGTGTCTTTATGCAGTGCTGGGGATTATGTATTCTAGGCAATCACTCTAATACCTGAGCTTCATTCCCAGCCCTACCTTAGTGTTGTTAATGCTGTTTTTCTTTCCCTATCGATTTCATAAGGATATCCCTGACAAGTAAAAATTATATATATCTAGGGTGTTCAGCTTGATGTTTTGATATATGTACACTTTATGATATGATCCCCACAAATCTGTCAAATCTGTCACCTCGCCACAGCAAGGTGTCACCAGAAGCTTCTGTCAGCCTTAGTTCAGGCAGCCTACCACCGGGGCTCTTCTCTGCTCCTTCATGCTTAGTCAGGGCCGAATGGTATTTTTGAGAAAGAACCTGCCCCACTCACCTGTCCCCCGGCTCCTGCATCATTGTCTCACAGTGTGGCTGCCTCCAAGGAAAGCTGGGAGGTAGCCTATGAGCCTTGGGAGGCATGACAAACACTTAAAAAAAAAAAGATGGGTTTCTGTGCACTTGGACAAGATCAGGAGAATAAAACTTTCAGGGAAGAGATGAGGGAGGGATGGGGAGAGTGGGAGGGAATGGGGGAGGGGGCTATGACTGGGATCCAAAGTACATAACCTGTGATTAATATAAAAATAAATAAATTTAAAAAAAGAAAAGAAGTCATATGTATGTATGTATGTATGTATATGGAAATTGAGCAGTGAGGGTATCATGACAAGGCCCCAGAGGAGGCAGGTTTCCTACAAGCTTGCCCCTGGCAGTTCCTCCTCCATCTCGAGGGTTTCAGGCTATTCTCACCCCAGCATGCGATTTTCTTGAGAGAGTTTCATTCTGTTGGTTCCTGGGCAGATTTTCTCGCATCCCCCTTCTTTGAGACCTATCTCTTGATCCTGAATGGTTTGAGGTGCTGTGAGATTGCCTGAAATATGAAATATGCCTACCCCTGGAAGAAATGCCATGAGCCGAGTGCCAAATGGAGCCAGTGCCAGAAGATAGCTAATCAGGAGACAACTGCTGTGTGGTGTGCGTGTGAGTGTGTTCACATGGATGTCAGTGGGAAGTCCAAAGGTTGATAACAGGTTTCTTCCTTAGTCGCCACTCTTTATTTTATGATGTTGAAAATTTTTGCTATTAGTAGTAGTATAGTGTGGTGGGTGAGTATTTAAGAGAGAGCCAGCCATGTGGGTTCTGGGGATTGAACTTAGGCTGTTAGACTTGCACAGGAAGCACCTTTACCCCTAGAACTATTTCCTCAGCCCTCTCCCTGGTCTTCCGAGGTAGTGACTCTGACTAAGTCAGGGGTGCGGAGTTTTTCCTAGGCTCATTGGCCAGTGAGCTGCAGGGATCTATTTGTCTCTGCTAGTTTAACACTGGGATTACAGGCATGTATGCCACACAATACACACACACACACACACACACACGAAATGTAATTTTAAATGAAAAGCATTTTGCTTCTGAATGGTGGTGCACACCTGTGATCCCAGCACCTGGGAAGCAGAGGCAAGCTACACAGAGAACCCCTGTCTCAGGGTTGGGGGAGAGAAAGAAATGAATACATCACTGTTCTCCGCATTGGCAATTATAAAACAGACACGTGTATCAAGGTGGCTGTGGTGGGACATGTCTGTGGTCTTAGCACTCATGGAGGAGGCTCAGAAATTCAAGGTCAGCCTCCAGAGTGAGTTTAAAATCAACCTGAGCTACATGAAAAGCCTCTTTCAAAAAAGAAAGGAATGAAGGCAATGTGTGAGTGTGTGTTTGTGTGTGTGTGTGTGTGTGTGTGTGTGTGTGTGGTGCAAATGCTCTGTGAGGGCACAGAGCAATATAAAAATATTTAGTCAGTGGTTATTTATGTAAAAGTAAACAACTGCGTGTATTTTGTTCATGTGCAAATTTGCTTTCATTTTTTTTAAATAAATGGTAAAATTATATGTTATCAAACAACCCTTTAAAAAGAAATTTCCTTATTGTTCATTATCAGGAAAATGTTTCATTTGCATACTTATTTTCTACGTAGCTGAGGGTACATAGAAACTTATCAGGTAAGAGGAAGTCATGCATGGAAAACGTTTGAGCAGCCCTGGCCTGGCGGACGGTCACCCCTCCTAGCGCCTGCTGTCTGTGTTGCCTGGTAAGGGGAACCACAGGAATCCTGACCACTCGCTGCTGGGTGTAAGAATAGCGGAGTGGACGTGTGACCCTTCTTTGAGACCTGGCCCATCACTCTAAACCAGTGGTTCTCAACCTCCCTCGTGTTGCGACCCTTTAGTCCCTCAAGTGTGAATCTGCATTTTTCCGATGCTCTTAGGTGACCCCCGTGGAAAGGTTGTTCAACCCCCAAAATCGCGAGCCACAGTTGAGAGCCACTGAAGTTAAAAAAACAAAACAAAACAAAACAAAAAAAAAGCGGGGCCACGTTCACAGCCATTTCCCGCTGGCATGGAACTCAAGCAGAAGGGTAACATTTTCACGAGATGACGGAGAACCCCATCCTCACCCTCCCTCCACCCCAGCCAGAGTTCCTTGGCTCTTCGCACAGATCTGAAGGCAGCCACTGTATGAAAGAGCTGTTGGACAGGGTGGACATGTAGCTCAGTGGCAGAGGGCTCGGCCTGGCACCAAAAGGCTCTGGGTCCCATTCCCAGAACCACAAGCAAAATAAAAACAAAATGAAGAGAAGAGCCACCATTCTTTCTTTCGTTCTTTTTTTTGTTTGTTTGTTTTGGTTTTTCGAGACAGGGTTTCTCCGTGTAGCCCTGGCTGTCCTGGAACTCTATTTGAGGACCAGGCTGGCCTTGAACTCACAGAGATCCGCCCGCCTCTGCCTCACGAATGTTGGGATTAAAAGCGTGTGCCGCCACTGCCAGGAGAACCACCTTTTTATAAAATTTTTATTAATTACAATTCATTCACTTTGTAGCCCCCCTGTAGCTCCCTCCTCCTGCCCCTCCCAATCTCTCTCTTCCTCCCCCTTCTCCACCCATGCCCCTCCCCTAGTCCACTGATGGGGAGGTCCTCCTCCCCTTCCCTCTGATCCTAGTCTATCAGGTCAGGACTGGCTGCATTGTCTTCCTCTGTGGCCTGGTGAGGCTGCTCCCCCCCTAGGGGCAAACCACCTTTTTTCTTGATGATCTATTCAGAATTAAGCTGTTAGTGTTAAACTTGAGCCTGGGGAAAACCAGTTTTTGTTTAGGACCAAAGCTTTGGCCTTACTCTTTGGTTTTAGAATGGGCATGAACTCAAAAGAATGGACATTCTGTTGCGTGCCCATTTATTGGTCCTAACCTGTGATTTACTTAATGGGAATTGGTGAAAAGTTTTGGTTTAGTTCCTTATTTTCCCCTCGATGCAGATATTCACATAATCATGGAAATTGCATAATATAGTTTGAATTGCGTAATTATGGACTCGGCTATGTGTGCTGAATCGAGTTCTGTGGAGCCTTCATTTCAACTCCTTTCCTAGTTGCAGCACAAAGGACTTGTTTCAGTTCATTTCCTTGGCTTCATTTCCCATCTCTCTAGCAGAGAGAGATTGATGTGTTTTCTACGAGATGCTTGTGTTTTCGTTTTTTAGAGTCCAGGCAGTCTGAGAGCCGCAGTCCGACATTACCTGGCTGGTGGCTTCACTTGCAGCTCATTGCAGACAGGTCTGGATTTCTGTGTCATGGAATGTGATTGCTGCTAGCCTTGTGATGTACCCCTAGCCCCATCCTGAAAGAAGTCAGTTTCTTATGGAAGGAAGAGGGAGACAGAAAGACCTGGAGGGGACAGGAACTCCACAAGGAGAACAGCAGAGCCAAAAAACCTGGGCCCAGGGGACCTGCAGAGACCAATACTCCAACCAAGGACCATGCCTGGAGAGGAAACCCATAGGCTGCTCAGTTTCCAAGTGAGTTCCCTAGTAAGGGGGAGGGGGGAACAGGGGCTGTCTCTGACATGAACTCAGTGGCTGCCTCTTTGATCACCTGCCCCTGGGGGTGCAGCCTTGCCAGGCCACAGAGGAAGATGATGCAGCCAGTCCTGAGGAGACCTGATAGACTAGGGTCAGATGGAAGGGGAAGAGGACCTCCCCTATCAGTGGACTAGGGAAGGGACATAGGAGGAGAAGATGGAGGTAGAATGGGACTGGGAGGAGATGAGAGAGGGGGCTACAGCCAGGATACAAAGTGAATAAATTGTAATAAATAAATAGAAAATTAAAAAGAAAACTCGGTTTCTTTGTGGGTAACGACTCCCATGATAAAGCAGTACAACCTTCCCCTGGAAAGGCTCTGCATTCCTTGCGACAGGAGCCTTACACTGCAGGATAAACAGAGCTCGAGCCCAATGGGGGCTCTTCACCTGGCAGGGCCTCCCATTGGCACAGAAAATGATTACTCTGCTCAGTCATTTCAGATTGAACGGCATCTGCAGAGACACAGCCCTTGAACCTCATTTGCTGGGGCTATTTCTTTGTCCGCCCTGTCTGCAGCCACCATTCTTTTAGAATAGAAAATGTCAAGCTCTTTTGAGCCTGATACACAATAAGGACACACACACACACACACACACACACACACACACACACGGAAAGAAACATAAAACTGAATAGCTTAACAAAAACCCTATTTGTTCTGTGATTCTTTTTTTTCTCTCTCTCTCTCTCTCTTTCTTTTTGTCTATTCTGATTCACAAAGCCCTAGGTTCCAACCCCAGCATGTCAACCTGGTGTGGGGCATGCTTGTAATCCCAGCATTCAGGAGGTGAAAGCAGGATCAGGGATTTAAGGTTCAAGGTCAGTGTGATGTATACAGACCCTGCCTTAAAAAAAATGAAATAAAAGAAAAAGAAATTTAAAATTGAGAAGGAAGAAGAAGGAGAAAAAAATGATTGATATTAATTTCTCAGATTTTTTTTTCACTCTGTAGACCAGACTGGCCTGCAGTACACAGAGACCCGCCCGCTTCTGCCTGGTTTCAGAGGTATGTGCCATTCACTGCGTGCCCAGCTGCAGAGATGTGAAAGCCTCCTGATAAGCTCTGACTCCCAGTCACACAGAGTTTTACAATTAGTCCTCAGAGAGTCACATAATCAAGAAAGCTCTTTACTGCCACAGCTCCCTTTGCTATTTTCTTCTGTGATTTGCTCTCCTAGATCTATCGTCAGATTTCTTATATTTTTCCCCTTTCAAATCAATCTCTTTCTAATAGAAGGCGACTTTTCTCCTGTGTGCCCTCTTCGGATAGCACCTACTACATACTGACTTTTTAGTTCGATTCAGTCATTTTGTCACAGTTGTGTGTATCTCTCACAGTCCTGGCCCCAAACAGATGGCTCACTCTTAGTGGGCAATTTGAGAAGAATCAAATAAGGACGATTCATTAAATGTGGGCAAGGCTTAGGGAAACCACGAGAGACCTGGCTGGTGAAACTTGAGAGACACCTATTCCATTGCTAGGCCACAGAGAGCTGTGGAGATAGGGGCCAGACAGTAACTGTGGGTGCTCGCCAAGGTGTGGGGCCATACTTAGGTGCCAAAGCTTCGAGCAGAGCCAAGAACGGAGGGACCTGCATCCCACTCTCCATCCCTTTGTTGTCCTGCTGAGGATCCGGAGGATGGGGGACCCAGAGGCCATGCAGAGTCTCTTGGCAGACTCCACAAAATGGGAAGGCCAAGAGAACAGAGCCAGCACTTTATGGAACGAGAATTCACAGCTGCACATATTCAGCAGTCTTTCCTTTCTTAAATAACTTTTCTTTTCCTCGGAGGTAATAATTGGCTTTCTTTTTTTCCTTTAAAAACTTTCAGTTTTGGTTCCTTGTTTTTAAATTTAGGTTTTTTTTTTTGCTTGCTGTTTCGTTCGTTCTTTCTTTTCCACCGCAATTATTTATAGCCTTCTGTTCCCATCTTTTTTTTTCCTACTCCCCAAAGCCACCATTTGCTTTTCTCTTAACGGATCCTTCTGGTATCCTTTGCTCCCATGTGGGTAGTGGTGTCCTGACCTGTGTAGTGATGTCTGAATGTATATATATATATATATTTTTTTTTTAATTACCGTTTCAATAGACAGCTGCATTTCCGGTCCCTAAGCCTCCAGTAGAGTTGCATCATTTTGGCTAAACCAATTCATTTACATCATTATAATTGAATAAATGTGGCTCACGGTAAGCCTACTCTCCCAGGCATCTCTCTTTGCTTGCTCAGCAATTTTTTCCCCTGAAATCAATAGATCAGTTTATGTAGTTTTGCATGCGCTAAAAATTAACCCACCTCCCAATCTCTTATCGAAATTCCATGTAGTAAATCTATCATCTCCCCTGAGCTATGCAATCCAGCCTTAATGTACTCTTCATTTGCATCCAGCTTTCCAAAGGACCCTTTGCTCATTGGATCTGTCAGCAGTGGTTACGCCGTAGTCGGCTTGGATTCTCAGTCCCTGACACCCTGGGAACGCCTATTACCTCCTTCTTGAGTTACAACTCCCTGTCTTCTGTTCTCATGAACTTTTCTTCCCTGCTGGCAAAACTCTACTAGCTCTTGAGAGCCTGGCACCAGCCCCAATTTAGCTCAGTGGTAGAGTGCTCGCCTAGCAAGGGCAAGACTCTGGGTTCGGTCCTCAGCTCTGGAAAAAAAACAAAAGAGAAAGAGAGAAAGAGAACCTGGTACACGGGAGACAAATTTGTTGAGACCATTTATCTAAAAATGTTAATTATCTCGTGAATTAATTTTTTTCCAGGTCCAGAACTCTAGGTTGGAATTCCTTTTCCTTGGCATCTTAAAAATATTTATTTTCTCTTGAATGGTGTGTATATGGGGTAGGGGAAATGCGAAGGCAGAAGTGGAGTCACATGACCCACTGGGAGAGAATGCTGGAAAGTGCTCTTGACTGAGCCCCAGTACAGCATTTATTTTCAGGAAAGTGCTACGCTAACTGAACTACATCTCCAGGCCTTGTTTTGTACTTTTTAATTAATTAATTACTTACTTTTAAAAAGAGGCCAGATCTCATTATGGAGCTCCGGCTGTTCTGAGATTAAAGGCTCGTGTTACCACCATGGTTGGGCTCTTTTCCATGTTTTGAGAGACTGTAGCGTTCAGTCATCCCATTGAGTTTTCATGTCTTTCAGCCAGGTATCTTTTTTTTTATTTTTATTTTTTTAATTTATAGGGAACTTTCCCTATCTTCTAAGTGTTTTTTTTTTATGTGGCTGCAATATCATCTTCTCTGAAAATATTAACTATTGAAGTTGCTACATCTCTCCATGTAGTCCGTTTCTACCAACTTATTTTATCCTCACTGTTCTGTGTTCTGTCTTAATGTAGTGATCGGAAAAAGAGTCTGATGAGGGCTATTGAGTGTGGCGGTCACTGAAACCTTTAGACCACTAATGCCGGTGTCCAGGGCTGTTGGCTCGTCAGGGTAGGGCTGGAGAGCTGGTGCTGTCTTCCAGTGAAGGTCCCTGGGAGAAGAGGGTTCAAGGTCACCTCACTCTCAGTTACTCCTTATTCTTGACCCCTCGCTCAATTCCCCAGCCAAGAGACAACACCCTTTACACACACACCCTTCGAGAACACTGTTCAGCATACGGCAGGATCGGGGGAGCCGTTGTGCCTCTGAGGCTGGGGATCTGGATGTCTATGGCTCCCGACACACACACTGCCGACGATCACTGTTTGGTCTTCCGGCTCTAACTCACCCTTCTCTGTGTGGTTTTGTGCTGGCTGGGCGGAGTCGGCCAGCCGCATGGATTTCGCTGGCTGTTCTTGCTAGACATCACCCGTAGAGGGCAGTAGAGGGAAGCAGGTAGGCTAGCAAAGGCTGGAGGGAGCAACTTCCCATTCCAGTCTGCTGCAGTCCGGGCTCGCTTCTATGCTCCTGCAGCCGCGCAGCAAGACAGGTTTGCAGTTGACTCGCATTATTACGTCCCCACCCCCCAACCCCAGAGACATTAGTATCTGAGCAGCGACACCCTGCTGCGGGTGGGGCGTGGAGCTGGAGTCTGCATTCCAGTCGTTTGGGACCCTTTTCTGACCTACTGGTTTTAACAAATTCCACCCTCTTTGTTTCCGCGAGCCTGAGGAGGAGGATCACTGCCTCCTGTGGTTATCGCCTCCATGACAGACTCCTCAGAGCTCTCTTTGTGTGCTTTCAGTTACCCACCTAACTACTCAAGTCATTCATTCAATAACATGGCATTAATTCCTTCAGTTCAGTCTTGGGGGTGTCACTCAGCAGTAGAGCACTGGCCTGGTTCTCTAGGCAGCAGTCTCCCGTTCAAATGAATCGCTGGCTTCTGTCTCCGAAGTAGATTCACACTGATCCAGCTGTTCAACATGGCTTCTTGTTTTCCAGTTTCACCTACACCCCACTTTCATAAACTAGGGTTGCCCCCAAATCCTGAGTCTTTCTGCAACTTAACAAAAGATATCTACTGGCCACTTTTTTTTTCCAAGACAGGATTTCTCTGTGTAGCCCTGGCTGTCCTGGACTTGCTCTGTAGCCTAGGCTGGCCTTGAACTCAGAGATCCGCCTGCCTCTGCCTCCGGAGCGCTGGGATTACAGGCACACGCCACCTAGCCCAGCTTTCCTGGCCACTTTCAACAACAGGATTTGTGGTCTATTTCTCTAAATGTTTTGCATATTTCCCCAAAGTTCTGTTGCTGTTTGCTCTCCCAATCTTTTTGGCCCTCTGTGGTTTTGCTTAAAAAAAAAATCAGCTTACTGATTTTTGGTGATGAAGTTTGGTGGAGAGAAACTAGTATTATTATTTTCTTTTAATTAAAAGCATACAGGCATAGTGGTAATCCCAGGACTGAGGAGCCAGAGCCAGAACCTCACTGCAAGCTTGACTGCAGGCTGCTAAGTAGTGAGTTCAAGGCTAGCCAGTACCACATGGTGAGACCATGTCTCAAAAATAAAGGCCAGAAGGTAGTGACCCATGCCTTGAAAGGACCAGGCCTGACCCCCTTCCCCCCAAAGTCATCAGTTCCAGGAAATAGGTCATAGGACACCAGTTCCAGGAATAAGAAAACCATAAAATTCTCTACCCAAGGGACAGCCTGGAGGTAACCACAAGAATGGGAAGGTATCTTATCTCAGGGTGGGGCATCTGTGCTGGGCAGCCCACTGACCTAACATTCCTGAGGTCTATAGATAGCTCGCTCAATGTTAGTTAGGTTAGTTAGCCCATCACCCTATAACAAGCTTGCCCTTGCTGAGTGTCACCCAATCATGTAACTGCTAAGCTGAGAATTCTGGGTTCTTGCTCAAGCCCCAAATAAAAACCCTGACATGCAGCTGCTCAGGACTCTCCTCTCTGATCCACTGCACTGGTGACGATGGAGAGACCCAGCTTAAGCCCGAATAAAGCTCTTTGCTCTTGCATAAGTGGTCCGGCTTCTGGTGGTCTTTGGGAACCTTAACATCTGGGCACAACAATGTTCAGCTCACAATCATCTGTGTGCATGCATGTGCCCACACACACGGCTTATACACACAAAAATAAACATTTTTAAAAATATTTATCTTATATGCGTGCTCTATCTGCATGTACACCTGCACACCAGAAGAGGGCATCAGATCCCAAAAGAGATGGCTGTGAGCCACCACGTGGTTGCTGGGAATTGAACTCAGGACTTGTGGAAGAACATACAGTACTCTTAGCCGCTGAGCCATCTCTCCAGCCATTAAAAAATAAACTTTTAAAAATATAAAAACAGAATAAATAATAAAGCCGGGTATGGTGGTGTATAACTGCTTGTTATCCCAAAGCTTGCAAGGCAGAGCCAGCAAGATCTTGAGGAAAGCCTGAGCTACTTAGCAAGCATTGTTTGAAAAAACAAACAGCTCACAACAGGCAATTTTCATATTCATTCATTCATTCATTCATTCATTTTGGTTTTTCGAGACAGGGTTTCTCTGTCTAGTCTTGGCTGTCCTGGAACTCACTCTGTAGACCAGGCTGGCCTCGGAACTCACAGAGATCCACCTGCCTTTGCCTCCCCAGTGCTAGGATTAAAGGTGTGTGCCACCATGCCCAGCATAATTTTCTTTTCTTTTTTTTTTTTTTGTTGTTGTTTTTTTCAAAACAGGGTTTCACTGTGTAGCATTGGCTGTCCTGGCCTTGCATTGTACACCAGGCTTTAAATCACAGCACTTGGGTGGCGGGGGCAGGTATGCGCCTTTGAGATCAAGGTCAATCTGGCCTGTATAGGGAGTTCAGGACAAACAGCCGGGTTGCCGGATTACAGACCTGCCCCTGGCTTGCCCTGGGCTCTGGGGATTGAATTTAGGTCTCCATGCTTTTGTGAGAGCACTTTACCCACGGAGCCATCTCGCCAAGCCCAAATTTCAGCTTCTGACAAGGTGAAGGAAACTCAGCGTAGTACAACCACATCAGTTATTCAGCTGCACAGGCTCTACATCTGGTTTTAATCAAACGGGAGTTTGTTTTAGACTGGCCTAGAACTTGTTGTGTAGCCCAGGCTAGCCTTGAACTTGCCATCTTTCTGCCTCTACCTTCTAAGTGCTAGGATTTCAGGCAGGTGGCAGCATCCCTGACTAGGGTTTTGTGGTTTTGTTTTTGTTTGGGTGTTATGTGTATATACATTTGTATGCAGGTAGCCGTGACACTATGAACGTGTCACTCTCTACCTTATTCCTTTGGAGAGAGAGTCTCTCACTGAATCTGGGGCTAGGCTAGATGCCAACATACCCTGTGACCCTCCTCTTTCTACCCCCAACCATAGCACTGGGGTTTCAGGCATCTGCAGCCATGCCCAGCTGACTTATATGGGTGCTGGGGATTTGAACTCAGATCTTCATGTTTGCACAGAAACTGCTACTATTCACTAAGACATTTTCCTAGTCCACAGGAGTTTTACTTTCTTCCTTTTTTAAAAAGATTTATTCATTGGGCTGGAGAGATGGCTCAGAGGTTAAGAGCACTGGCTGTTCTTCCTGTAAGGGTCCTGAGTTCAATTCCCAGCAACCACATGGTGGCTCATAACCATCTATGTGAGATCAGGCATGTGCAGGTGCACATGCAGGCAGAATGCTGTATAAATGATAAATAAATAAATATTTTTTAAAAAGAAAGAAAAAATTTAAAATATAAAAATAAAAAGATTCTTTCTTGTGTGTACAGTGTTCTGCCTGCATGTATGCCTGCAGGCCAAAAGAGGGCAGCAGATCTCACTATAGATGGTTATGAGCCATGATGTGGTTTCTGGGAATTGAACTCAGGACCTCTGGAAGAGCAGCCAGTGCTCTTAACCTCTGAGCCATCTCTCCAGCCCTGGGGTTTGCTTTTTCTTACATGACTTTTCTTACAGGTTCAAGTGAAGGCAAGCCATGGGTGTGATCCCCTAGCTGTTGTGAACTCATGTTTAGCTCTGTTCTTTGAGCTTTCATGTGGCCACTTTACTTCTGAGAGTGACCTATAGAGTCCAAAGGAATGGAAAGAGCCAGAAACAAGCCTGCTGAGAGAGATACCCCAGTGGCAAGTTTTCCTGAGTGACACAAACAGCGACTTTCCTTTCTCATCGAGTCACAGTCACAGGCCTCTCCCAAATTGAAAGGCCTGGAAAGGTGACAGACAATGTTACCTGAGCAAGCCACATAAGGAATGAGGCATACAGAAGAGACATTTCTCTGGAGGGTTCTTGCTGCCCTTCTCAGGCCCGGGGAGAAGCAGAGAGCACTCCATATCCCCCCAGGATTGTGAGGGGGCAAAGTGGGGGTTAGGGAGGTAATTGAACTGTGTGCTATCTGTTTCAGTCAAATGTTTGCTTTTGGTTGCAGACAAAATGACATGAAACTTAGCTTTCAGAGTGTGGCATTTGGGGGGCTGGAGAGAAGGCTCAGAGGTTAAGAGCACTAGCTGCTCTTCCAGAGGTCCTGAGTTCAGTTCCCAGCAACCACAAGGTGGCTCCCAACCATCTATAATGAGATCTGACGTCCCCTTGTGGCGTGCAGGTGTGCATGCAGACAGAACATTGTATACATAATAAATAAATAAATCTTAAAAAAAAAAAAAGCATGGCATTTATATGGAGGTTACCAAACTGGCTCAGGGGGGAAAGGTTGCTTGCCACTGAAGCCTGATGACCTGAGTTTGAACTCGAACTCACACGGTGGAACAAGAAAAACGACCCTTGTAAGTTGTCCTCTGACCTCCACAGGCTCACCCTGGCACACGTACAATTAATGTTCGGCCTTTATGAACTCATATGTCTGGAGGTAGGGGATCACAGGCTTGATTAAGTCAACATTGCCCGGTACTGTTGGTTTGGGCTTCGTGTTGCTGTCTCATTCTCACAAAATGGCAGCAACTGCAGTTAGCCTGGCAAAATGGTATTGGGAGGATGGGAAGAAAATGAGATCAATGTTTCCTGTCTTCTTTCCTATCCTACAAGTGAGCATAAATGCCTCCAAAATTCTCCACAGCACATAGCCCCTCAGACTTCATCAGCCCACTTTGGACCACACTATTTCTTCATAGTTCAATGAAGAAATAGGAGTCGTGGAATCACCCTACTTGTCTGGGAGTTGGGGTGGTCTGGGAGGGTGGGGCAGGTGGCACCTTGCCAAGAAGTTGGTTCCAGGAGAAATGAAATGTGGATAGGGAACCCACGGTGGCTGCATCATTCTGATGTACTGTGACTGTTTAGAATAAAACAAACAAACAAACAAACAAAAACCAGTATTAGGGCATCCATGAAGCTGAGAAATGGAAGCAAACTTAGTGTCTGACAGCAGATGGATATAGAAAATGTGGTCCCTAGGCACAGTGGAATTTCATTCAGCCGGAAAGAAAAGGATGTCATGACATTCACAGGGAAATAAATGGAAATGAGGGTCATTATGCAAGGCCAAATAAACCAAACTCAGAGAGACAAATAGCACATTTTCACCCATACATGGAATCTAGATTTGTGTGTGTGTGTCCATGTGTAAGTCATAAAACTAGAAAGAGCAGCATGAGAGGGGAAGACAAAGTCTTGAGGAGGTAGAGAGAAAAAAAAAGAGACTAATAGGATACATCTGACATGAGAGCAGAAGGGAGCTAGGGGAGGAAGCAGACTAGCAGAAGGAGGTGGAGGGGTGGGAGAGGGGTCTAGGGGAGGGGAACAATGAGAACAGACTATGTCTGAAAATGCTGCAATGAAATCCCATTACTTTGTTTGCTAATTTCAAAAACTGAAAGGACGAATAAGTTCCCAGAAACCGTATTTGGTTGGTTAGGTATTCCTTTCTCTTTCGTTTGCGGCCGCTTTTCTTTCTGGCCTGGGAGGAGACCATCAAAGCCAGCAGATTTGCTTCTTTGTTCCACTGAGGCCAAAAAGGTCCTTGGCTCCCATCAGCAGTTCTGCCCTGGCTGGAAAAGTGTTGGCCAGAAGCCGGAATTAAAGGCACTGGTTTGTGTCTTAAAACAAACAAACAAACAAAACAAAACAAAACAAAACAAAAAACAAAGCAACTCAGCCCCAACTTGGGGCTGGGGAGATGGCTCAGTTCGGAAGAATCCATGTTCAGTTCCTACCACCCCATATGGCACCTCGCGGCTGTCTGTAACTCCAGTTCTAAGATCTCTGACACCCTCATACCAACGCACGGAAAATTTAAAAATTAAATGCATTTTAAAAAAACAAAGCAAAAGAAAACAAAACAACCAAAAACCCTTTCTTCTCATCTGGGCGTGGGGGGACAGGCCTGGAATCCTAGCACTCTGCAGAGGCAGGTGAATGTCTGTGAGCTCGAGGCTAGCCTTGGATACAAAGGTGAGTTCCAGGACAGCCAAAGCTACACATAGAAACCCCGTCTCCAAAAACCAGACCGAAACAAAACAAAAACACAAAAACCCTTTCTCCGGCACAGCAACCTAAGGAGCATGGCAGCAAGCTCTCAGAGGATCTCCCTGCTTCTGGAGGAGCAGTTAGTAAGCACAAGCTTACTGTCTTAGGTACAGTGTTCTTGTGGAATGTACACAATTTACCCTTGTTCATTCAAATGCTGATTTCTCCCCCTCCTCCCCCCCCCATCTGGTTTCAATCCAGACATTGCATTGTGATGTTTATTCTAAGCATCACCTGTCTCAAGTTTGTGTAAACATGCCTATTGTCAATAAAACAACCAGCCACAATGCTGAGCAAAGGAGAGGATAGGGTGGGACATCCTGGTCCGGAGATCCTCCTGCCTCTGCCTCCCAAGTGCTGGAGAGGTGGCTCAGAGGTTAAGAGCTCTGGGTCCTGAGTTCAACTCCCAGCAACCACATGGTGGCTCACAAACGTCTATAATGAGATCTGCTGCCCTCTTCTGGCCTGCAGGTATAATGCAGATAGAGCACTCCTATATTAAGAAAAAATACATAAATAAATAATTTTAAAAAAAAGAATTTCAGCGTGGATGACCAAATTGCCTGCCAAATTTCACAAAGAGGATTAGGAACCATGTTTACAGTCAAAACATGAGTCTTGACCTCAGTATGATCCATGACATTGAAAACCTTTCTATTTTTTTATTAATTTTTTGAGATTTATTCATTTTATGTATATGAGTGCTCTGTCTTCACACCAGACAAAGAATTCAGGTTCCATTACAGATGGTTGTGAGCCACCGTGTGGTTGCTGGGAATTGAACTCAGGACCTCTGAAAAAGCAGTCAGTGCTCTCAACCACTGAGCCCTTTCCAGCCCTGTGCTGTTTTTTTCTGACTTATGATTTTATTTTTATTTTTTTGTGCTTCCTTCTTACCTGAAAATACTTTCAAAGCACCTCAAATTCACCATAAGAATCTCATCTATAAAAGAAAAAAAATCTTCAGATGAAAATAAGTATACTGAAACTCTTTTTTTATTCTGTCATTTAAACAGAGGTATAGGTGGCAACCTTTGAACAACTTCAAAAAGCGACAAAAATCATATAGAAAGCTCTTGTTAAGTCACTCTAGCATGACTCTCTAAGAAACTGGCACCTGCCTTTGCCTTCTGTGGGTGTCCTAATGTCCCTTTCTTAGTAAACCCTAACTTTGCTTCATATTTATTCACCCTGACATTCTTTTCTGTGGCTTACACCAAAATCCAGCCTATAGCTGAGAATGTAGCTCAATGGTAAAGTGATTGGTTGCCATTCACAAGACCCTGAGTTCAATCCCCTGTACCACCAAGGATGGAAGGAGAGAAGGAGAGAAGGAAGGGGAAGTACACCTATTTTCCTATTAACTATTGCTTGGGTTCCTGTTTTTGTTTTGTTTCAGGTTTTTGGTTACTGTTGTTTGGTTGTTTGCTTGATTTTTGTTGTTGTTGTTCTTGTTTTTGGCTTTTTTAGACAGTCTTACGGAGCCTAGACTGGCCTCAAACTCAACATATATCCAAGGATAACCTTGACCTTCAGCTCTAACCTCTGCCTCCCAAGAGCTACAGCAAAGGTATGTACTACCACAATCGGTTTGGATAGTGGCATGCCAGGCAAGTACTCTAGCCACTCACCCATAACCCTGACCCTGACCATTTCATTTTTGAAAAAATAAGAAAGAAAGAAAACAAAACATCTAGGATGAAGGGCTGGTAGAATAACTCAGTGGGTAAAGGCACATGCTGCCAAGTTTGAGGGCCTCAATCCTACCTGAGTTCAAGCCCTGGAACCCACATGGTGGAAGATGTCATCTGACATCATACATGTATTTTAAATGATTTTATGTACACACGTGTTTTGCCTGCATATAGCATATCTGTACACCACTTTCGGAATGGGATCCATGGAGGCCAGGAAAAAGTGTTGGAACTGGAGGTACAGTTAGCTGTGACCCCCCAATACGGGTGCTGGGAATCAAACCCAGGTCCTCTAGAAGAGCAACCAATGCTTTTTTTTGTTTGGTTTGGTTTTTTAAAATATGCCGGGCATGGTAATACCTGCTTTTTTTTTTCTTTTTTATAAATACCTGATTTATTTATTATTTATGCAGTGTTCTCTCTGCATGTACACCTGCAGGCCAGAGGAGGGCATCAGATCCCACGATAGATGGTTATGAGCCACCATGTAGTTGCCAGGAGTTGAACTCAGGACCTTTGGAAGAACAGCCAGTGTTCTTAACCTCTGAGCCATCTCTGCAAGCCTGCAACCAGTGCTCTTAACTGCTAAGAGTCCGTAGATAAATAAACATTTTTCTGATTTTTTTTTATTTTTATTTTTTGTTTTCCAAGAAAGTGTTTCTCTGTGTAGCATTGGCTGTCCTGAAACTCACTTTGTAGTCCAGGCTGTCCTCGAACTCACAGAGATTCGCCTGTATTGTAGGTGGTGATTAATATTTACTATTGATATGTCTTCTGGTAAAGCCTGCTGTTAATCCTAAACAGCGGTATAACCAAATCACCACACAGAGACTGGGCTTTATTTAATTAACCTAGAACACAATGCTGGGCAATATTTACTCCATCCTAAACCTCCAAGCCCTCATAGTTTCCTAACATTTAGCTTTCCCACATTATACTTGCTTTTTGTGATACATTAGGTCCAGTCTATTTCTCCAATCTTTCCAAGATCTCTCCTCAGCTCTCTCTTCTAGTTCTGTTCTCTCCCTTTTGCCTCCCACTCTTTTCCTGTCCCCTGGCTCCTCCCCTCTCCCTAGTTCCGTTCCCTTGCTCAACATTGTGGCTAGTTGCTTTATTTTGGCCTGTTTACACAAACTTCAGACAGGATGTTTAGAATAAGTAACACAATGCAAAGTCTGGATTGAAACCAGAGAGTGGGGGAGAGAAATCGGCATTCGAATGAACAAGGGTAAGGTGTATACATTTCAAAAGAACATTATCCCAACACACCTGCCTCTGCCTCCTGAGTGCTGGGATTACAGGTGTATGCCACTATGCCTGGCTCATAAATAAATGTTTAAAGAAAAAAGTTAAAAGAGATTTTATTTTAATCTTAGACTTTTCATATCTTCCCAGACATGTTGTGTTTTTAATAATGCCTAGTACACTTGGGATCTACACTTTTGACAATAGACATGGATATAAAAATAGTAAGTGGTATCCCAGTGAGGGGTGGACAGAGAAGAAGGAAAGATGGAGAGAGAGAGGCCCAAGGAGGAGTTGGCCAGGAGGACAGAGGGCTACTGCAGAGGCAGTAAAGATGAGGCTGAGATGGTTAGTAACAGGCACATGGCTGGGAGGTAGCCAGATTAGCAGAACTGGGTTAGAAGAGATAACTAACCAGAGGTTACAAGAGATGAATATCTGCCCAGTTACAGTGCTTAAGCTTGTTAAACAAATCTAAAAAAAAAAAAAAAAAAAGCAAGTGTCTGACACATACCTGATATCTTCTGAGACTACTGCATGGAGGCATAGGCTAATTTCCCAGGGCTTATTTAACTCAATTAAGTGGTAAGGGAGACTTTGTCAAAATTCTTTTCTTCTTCAAGACAGGGTTTCTCTGTGTAGCCCTGGCTGTCCTGGAACTCCCTGTGTAGACCAAACTGGCCTTGAACTCAGAGATCCACCTACCTCTGCCTCCTGAGTAGGTGGGTGGTGGCTGTTGTGACCACCGCCACCGCCATCCAGCGACCTTATCAGAATCCTTAAATGTGAGGAACCTAATTTTATCTGGTCTTTTCTTATCCCAGGCCTAAAGCAGGCCAAAAAGAAATGACAGAGCCTTTCAAATGTATGGGAAGAATATGATCATTTCTAGGCCAACATCATCTAGAATAAAATGTGCTCTGTTTTCTTGTTGTAAACTGATCATGCAAGCCCTTCAGAACTTTCAACGTACGTGTCTTTTGAGTATGACTGTAAGCGCATTCTGTTTAGAAACAGCCTACATGATTAAATGGCTGCATGTGAAAATCAAAGCTGCAGGATCTCCGTGACTCAGGCAACAGCAAAATAGCCGAGGAGTCCAGTACTGGTAGTGTAGAAGAAAGCAGAGGTCTCACACCAGACCAATGGCTCATTGCAGTGAGCATTTGCAAGTGACAGAAGAGAAAGTTCTGTGGGTTAGGGAGAACAGTTTCAGGTGTGTATTTGAAACCCGAGTCCCCAGATCAGGGAAAGGGGAAGGAATCCCACCTCTGAGACAGGCAATATGTGGGAAACTTAGGCTGTTCATTGACGACTAGGTACTTATCTGGAGTCCATTTGACATATGAAAGATGGATCCTATTGGATTTCCTGAAGCTTACAGGAATCTTTTTAAGTTTACAAAAAGATGAGTTTTAGATATGTTAGCATTGTCATTGTTTATAATCTGTACTGAAATTCACATTTAGAACAAAGGCAGTAGAGCCGGGCTTGCTGGCACATGTGTGTAATCCCAGCACTTGGGGAGGCAGAGACAGATGGATCTCTGTGAGACTGAGGTCAGCCGGGCCTACAAGTGAGTTCCAGGACAGCCAAGACTACACAGAGAAACCCTGTCTCGAAAAAAAAAAAAAAAACAAAACACAAATTAGTATATATATACTAGTTCTTTTAAAGAACAATCAAAACAAATTTAAAATCTTGAGCTTCTGACTATGATAGTGGATCATAGAGTGGAAGGCTTCAGCTTGCACTCTCCTAGCCACAGATGGTCCCACAGAGCCTGGACAAAAGTGAAACAGCCAGCTCTCCCAGGACATGGCCAGCAACCCAATTTTCTCCCAATTTCCCCAAAGATGTCATCACTCCCCTCCCCCAGTCATTCCAGCCTCACCACCCCTTCCTACTCCCTAAATTTTTTTTATTAAAATAAAAATAAAAAATAAAAATGGGGGGGGGGGAGGAAAAATGTTAGCTTCCAGGCCTTCTTCTGGCCTGCCCTCAAGGACCTAGCAATTCATTGCTTGGGTCCTCACCTGCCACGAACAGGCAGGTGCGCCAGGTGTGTGCAGCCTAGGACCATCTGCCACCCCGGCTCTCTTTTCTCTTCCTGCATTTTCTCTCTGCCCTCAGCGCCTCCTTTCTCTTCTCCACCCTCACTGCCTCTTGCTCACTGCCCCTACCCTTTCCCTGCTCTTCACTCCTCTCCCTGTGCAACCTGTAATACCCTCATTTTAAGGAAAGGCGAGTGTCACAACTGCCCCTCCATAGGATTCGAAATACCGCGTGAAAAAGAGGGAGGAAAGTAATAAGGTTGCTCCTGCTGGCCGTTTTGATGTTACTTGCGTGCCTGTGTGCCTGTACCACACACGCATTTATACATGCGAGCGGGGAGAGTGCACTCACGACCATGCATGCATGTGCGCGGAGGACAGAGATTTGTCTTAGGCATTCCTCCATTACTTTCCACCTTAGCCTTGTAGAAATCGCTCATCAGACTGGAGGCGGCCACTTCAGCTAGACTGGCTGCCCAGCCAGCCTCCAGGATCTGCCAAGCTCTGCTCCCCACTATAGGAGTTACAGCTGTATCCCTCCTAACCCAGTTTTTGTTTATTTTTCTTATTTTTAATTGTTTGGGTTTTCCTTTTTTCTTTCTTTCTTTTTTTTTATGTATATAATGTTCTGCCTGCATTGTGCCTGCAGGCCAGAAGAGGGCACCAGACATCATTATAGATAGTTATGAGCCACTGTGTGGTTGCTGGGACCCAGGGATCAGTGCTCTTAACCTCTAAGCCATCTCTCTTGGGCCCCCGTCTTTTTTGGTTTTTTGAGACAGGGTTTCTCTGTGTAGCCCTGGCTGCTCTGGACTCGCTTTGTAGACCAGGCTGGCCTCGAACTCACAGAGATCCTCTTGCCTCTGCCTTCCTGAGTGCTGGGATAAAAGGCACGGATTTTTTTTTTCATGAATATTTTAAAATTTATTATTCTTCTTCTTTATTACAATTTATTCACTTCGTATTCCAGCTGTAGTCCCCTCCCTCATCTCCTTCCAGTCCTACCCTTCCTTCCTCTTCTCCCTCCCTCCCCTTCCCTTAGTCCACTGATAGGGGAGGTCCTCCTCCCCTACTATCTGACCCTAGCCTATCAGGTCTCATCAGGACTATCTGGATCCTCTTTCTCTGTGGCCTGGTAAGGCCACCTCACCAGGGGGCAGTGATCAAAGAGTATTTGTTAAGTGGCTGTACTGTAGTCCATTCAATGCATGTGGCAGAGATTACAGAAAAAAGCACGAATTTAACCCGGGTATTATTACAAGTTCTGGGGATCCGAACTCAGGTCTTCACACTTGTGCGACCAACACAATGAGCCAATGAGCCGTCTCCTCAGCCCCTCCCCACCCCAATGCCCGAATTTAAAATACCTTAACAAAGAAACAGCAGGGCTTTGTTGAGTCCATTCCCATAAAGGGATGGGATTTCTTTCTAGTAGAATATTAATATTTTGATGGATTTAGTTAGGCCCTAATCTTTTGTTTGCTTTCTTGGAGTCTTTTTAACTTATTCTGTTATGTGAGTTTTGGTCAAGAATAGGACATAGCTTTAGCCCAGGATGGAGACATAAAATTTTGAGCTCCTAGGAAGATTATAGGATTCCTATCTAGCCCCAGGCTTTCTAACAAAGAATAAAGGCACCAACAGGGTGTGGTGGCACACGCCTTTAATCTTAGCACTCAGTGAGGCAGAGGCAGGTGGATCACTGTGAGTTTGAGGCTAGGCTGGTCCACAAAATAAGTTCCAGGACAGCCAAAGCTACACAGAGAAACCCTGTCTCGGTGGGGCACGCCTGTGATCCCAGCGCTCAGGGAGGCAGAGGCAGGAGGATCTCTGTGAGTTCGAGGCCAGCCTGGTCTACAAAGCAAATCCAGGACAGCCAAGGCTACCCAGAGAACGGCCAACATGTGGAGCCAAACGATGATAATCTCTCTCTGGCCATCTTCCTCTCCCACTTCAGTCAGTGTCCATCATCACCCTTGAGCAGGCCTCGAGCTGTTCTTCCGGAGTCCTTAGACTGAGAAGAGAGGGACTGTGCAAAGCAGCGGGAGGCCAGGGCCGATTTTCAAACAGGAAGGGTGATGGACACCTCTGGCCGCAGGAAGCCATGCTTTTGGTAAAGTCGGGAATGGAGCTGGATTGCGCGCGGGGCTGGGCAGAGGGTGTCACGGGTCTGGTTGGCTGGAGCCCAAGAACACAGTTCCGCCTACAGAAATCTTCCTGGAGCACACAGCATCCTCTTCAGCACAGCATGGGTCTTAGGAAGGACTGCCGGTCTGGAGGGACACCGGGTTTTTCCTGACCAATCCTCTGCCTTGCATGTGAGACCTGGTGAAAGAGCCTTCTCTCCCACATGGGCCTCACTTCAGTGGTTTCTTTCTGCCTCAAAGTGCTGTTACTGTCTTTCTCTCTTTCTCGCTCTCTCTCTCCTTCCTTTCTTCCTTTCTTTTTTGTTGTGTTTTTGAGACAGGGTTTCTCTGTGTTAGCTCTAGCTGTCCCAGAAACTCCCCCTGTAGAGATCCGCCTGCCTCTGCTGGGATCAAAGGTGTACACCGCGACTGCCTAGTCGCTGCCGTTTTCTTTAAGATTTGTCTTCTTTATTGAGTTCTTAATTGTGCCTATGTGTGTGTTGGTTTGTGCCCGCAGAAGTCCGAAGACGGCATCAGATGCCCTGGGGCTGGAGTTACAGGTAGTTGTAAGCCATCCAACATGGGATCCAAACCCAGGTCCTCTGTAGGAGAGGAAGTGATCTTGCGCTGAGCTCTCTCCAGCCTTGCCTTGAGTTCTGATAGGCCCTATGATAAGCATCCTGAGGGAGACCCACCCTTCTCATTCTTCTGCGTTCCTATCAGCGCAGCAGTCCATTGGGTAGTCTTTCCATTTTATTTTCTACAGAAAAAAACAAATCAGCCTTTGTGCATTCAAGAGGATTAAAGTGGTGCCTTAAAATGAACCACATGCCCCGCCCCCAGACTGCTTAATAGATAAAGGCTCTTGCCACCAGGCCTGAGGAGCTGAAATTTGATCCCCAGGACCCATATGGTGGGAGGAGAGAGCAGACTCCTACAAGTTGCCCTTTGTGGCAGGAATGTACTCACATATACACACGCACACAATAAAGAAATGTACTTTAAAAATTGTGTATACAGTTAATGTGGGGGGGGGGGGGCGGATGGTCCAGTGGCTGAACTTCCAGAGGAGCTGAGTTCAATTCCCAGCACCCACATGGCCAGCCTAACATTGTCTGTAATTCCAATCCTAGGAGATCTGATGGCCCCTTCTGTCCTCCATGGGCACCAGCCACGCATGTGCACTGACATACATGCAGGGAAAACAGCCATACACACACACACACACACACAGAGAGAGAGAGAGAGAGAGAGAGAAAATGTCAGGTAGTTCTTTTGAAAAATTAACACAGTGTATGCACGTGCCTGTTCAAATAAAGTACCAGCTTTGTAGGAAAGCTCATATCCATTCTTGTCACACAGCTGATACCTAAAGGGAGAGCACAAAGATCATCTATGTATTATATATTTACCAAGTCACTGCTTTATCGAAGGATGCTAAGTAATTACAGATATCAGCATAAACCCAAAGATTTCTTTCTCTTCAGCTGGGAACTTGTCTTATCATTTGTATTCAAAGGATAAATATAGAAGAAAGAGAAGAAAAAAAAAGACTCCAGACTTTATGTAGTCACTGTCTGGGACCGCAGGCATTATATTTCAACAGGATATTATCACTAAGGCAAAGAGAAATGATTCTTACTGAGTAGGAAATGATTGCACAGAGCAGTATTATTCAAGCAATCAGAAATCACATCATGTGGTGAATGAGGAGTTTGCAATTCTGTTGTTCATTTAAAATGTGGGGCTGCTGAGAGAAAAAGGCTGAAAACAACTTAGGGAGGCAGTCACAATGTCATCCATCGCCCCCAGGAAATTTTGAAGTTCTCCTGAAGTACTGGCACTGACATTAGCCATCAGCAACCTTGGCTCCTTTAACAGCCTGTCTTCAGTTTGCACTTCCACTTGGTCTTGAGGGGCTTTCATAGGGAACTGAAAAGAGAGAACTGGTGTCTTTTCAAAGGTTTGTTAGAAAATCTGACTTAGAATGCAGAACAGATTTTCTTCATTTCTCTGCCTGACTTTTGTTCTCAAGCAAGCTAACTTAAGCCCATGTCAGCCACAGGAAGTGAGAGTGTTATGCCCAAGTCTCACAGGCCCCAGAGACCAGTAATGAGCCAATTCCAATGGAAACCCAGTAGGGTCTTTCTATTACAAACTCAGGCTCAGGCCCACACTCTCACTGACTCAGCAGTTGAGTGTAGAGCCCTGAGCTCAGGGGAAGAGGAGTTTTTATTTAGGGTTAGAGCACAGTTATACAATTGGTGACATTCATGAGACACCCCCCCCCCTGCCGCCAAAGACCACCAGGAGTTGAGTCTGTTGCAAAACACACAAGGATCTTTATTCAAAGCTTGAGCTGGACTCTTACAGACACCAAGGCACTGGTATCCAACTGAGAGCCCGGAGCTCAGAACTGAAGGTGATTTACAGGTCCCAGTTCCTCCCAGTGTGCCCAAAGCAGGGGAATTCCAGCCTGCAAACATCTATTGATTAAAACACAAAGGGAGATGTTGCATTTTAAATCAATTGGCTATGGGAAGGGCCCCAAACCACAAAACCTTTCTGGCTTTCTTTGTTCTCTCTTGGGGGTGGGGGACATCTGGTTGGTCTTTGGGTTCAGTCGGAATGTCCTGTCCTGTGCTGATTGGCTGTTGCTAGGGGAGAGACAGTATCTCTAGTGGGTGAAAAGGAATACTGCAAGGCCCGGTCCTCCCTGCAGCTGGCTGGACATGTCTTGATGTGCCTGGCCTTTGTTCTTTGTTCTTGTGCTTTAAACTTTAAACCAATAACTCAAAAACCTAATTTTTAATTCTTTGGTCTCTCAATTGTGGCTAACTAACATTGAGCAAGCTATCTATAGATCTCAGGAATGTTAGGTATTTTCGTGCCATGAAAGTTCTACTACCAGGTCGTTGGGCTGCCCAGCACAGATGTGCCACCCAGAGATAGAGTATCCTCTTATTCTTATGGTTACCTCCAGGCTATTCTTTGGGTAGGGAATTTTATTATCTTCTTCCTGTAATTGATGACCTATGGCCTAGTTCCTGGTGACTTGTGTGTGGGGGTCCCTAGTTCCTTGTCACTTTTGGGGGGATCAGGCCTGGTTCCCTCAAGAGGCTGGTTACCGGTGACCTTCACCTGAGAAACACAGATGAAGTCTTCCCCTTCTTTTCTGTCCTTACCTCTGTGTGCAGAGAACTGGGAAAAAAAAAAATCTGTTCTGGGAGGAGCCATCCAGAAGGCTGTGAGCAGAGGTAGGGACTTTCTAGCACTAACGGAAAGAGGAAGGGAAAAGTAGCAGGGGTGGCCCAACAATGAGACGGAGGGCGGAACAGGGGACAATTATAGTGTCAGCCGCCATCAGGAGGCAAGCCCCTGCCCATGGGACACTGGCAACTGCTCTGGTAGTAATAGCTGTACTGTTCGAGTCATTCATTGTACATATTGCTGGTTTAACATTTTACTCAAGCCCACTGTAGCCCAATCTCTTTCTTATTTTGAAACAAGTTCTCACTGGAGATTTCAGACCTATACAAGGAATACAAAACAATATAGCAAATATCTCACTTATGATGGCGAGGGGGAGGGATGGCACAGGCCTTTGGTCCCAGGACATAGGAGGCAGAGGCAGGCAGATCTCTGAGTTTGAGGGCAGCCTGGTCTACGGAGTGAGTTCAAGGACAGCCAGAACCACATTAGAGAGACTTTGTACTAAAAAAGCAAACAATAACAAAAACCAGGAAGAAAGAAAGTAGGGCCTGGGAGATGTTCCTGTGCCGATGGATGTTTGAGTCGAGACTTCCCAGCCCACATAGACGGAGGCACAGTACCCCTCGCCTGCAATCCAAGAGCTCCTATTAGCAATATGAGAGGTGGAGACAGGAGAATCCGCAGAAGCCTCAGCCAGTGAGCCTGGTGTACTTAGGGGAAAATAGAAGACTTTGTCTCACGTAAGGTGGAAGGGAAGGAATGATACCAAAGGTTGCTCTTGGACCTCCATACATAGCAATGTAGCATCTGTGTGACAGATAGCCTCAGACACATACATCATATGCCCATACCCTCCCAAAAGACAATAATGCAAGCTGTAGAATATTTCAGGTACAGTCAGAGCCTCTCTCCGTGACCCCACGGCAACCAAAAGTCTTGAATGGTATTATTTCCATGTAGATTCTTCTTGTTTTGTTATACATATATTCATTTTTGATTGAGTGCATAAAACGGAATGAGCTAATGGAGAGACGAAGCTATATTATATGAATGCAGGTTGATTGGGAGCAGCAAGGGACAGGGAGGGGAGTGCACGCTGGGGGCAGGAGGGAAGAGAGAGGCCAGGAAAGGGGGATAAAGGGTGGGAAAGGGGACTGGTGGAACCAAGATGTCTGGTTATAGAGGGCCTCTGGGAGAGAAGCCCCGCCCCTAGGTAGAGGGCAGGGTATGGCAGCCACGCCCTGCAGCTGTCAGGGACTTTAACAACTTTATCAATCTTAAATGTACTGGTCGTCTTTGGATGACTATACTGAAATCCCTAAGGCTGGTTGTTTGTAAAAGCAAAAGGTTTATTTAGCCCACACGCCTGGAGACTAAATAGTCAGTCAACAGCAGGGCGCCAGCTACTGTAAGGACCCCTTGGCTATATCACAAGGGAGCAGAGGAGAGCACAGTAGAAGCAAAGGGAGAGATCACAGAGGAAACAGTAAGCTGAAAATTATCTGGGGCTTGGCCTTGCTCTTGCATGACAGTTCCCTCTTGCAGAGAACAAACTTACCGTTTCAGGCCATTAACCTTAATCCTTTCTGAACACAGTGGCCCTGACCAACTCCTCTGAGGCTTATCTCTTAAAGGTTCAGCCACCTTTTAGCATCGACACACTGGGGCCCAAGCTTTCAACACAGTATTGCTTGGGGACACACTAAAACCACTTCCAATATAAGGGATATCCATATCAGTGCTATCCCATTAGAAATCACTGGGGATGAGGGCTAGAGAGCTGTCTCAGCACCGGCTGCTCTTCTAGAGGTCCTGAGCTCAATTCCCTGCACCCACATGGTGGCTCACAACCATCTGTACTGGGATCTGATGCCCTCTTCTGGCATGTAGGTGTACATGCAGATAGAGCACGCCTGTGTAAAGTTGATAAATCTTTTAAAAAGCAAACAAACTATTTTTAAAAAAGAAAACGAAAGAAAAAAGAAGTCACTAGGGAAACAATTTATAAGATTTTTGCATATTTTGATATTTTATAAACAATAACATATTCAGGACGGCCTTCTGAAATTTGCTTCTTTCTCATCACACTTTTTTCTTATTAGTTTTTTTTTTTTTTGGTGGGGGGACAGGGTTTCTCTGTGTAGCCTTAGTTGTCCTATACTCACTTTGTAGACCAGGCTGGCCTTGAACACACAGAGATCTGCCTGCCTCTGCCTCCCTGAGTGTTGAGATGACAGGCTTGCGCCACTCTGCCTGGCTTTCTCATCACACTTTTAAAAACCGTGACCAAGTGCATTTGAGACATCCGTTCTAAATTCTGTGTGGCATTTCTTCATCTGAATAGACATATCCTCTCTACCAGCCACACACTGCTGCTGCCCATGGGAAGTTGGACTCTTAGTTCACAATTAAAGGCATTCTCCTGTCTAATGAGCAAATAGCTTGTGTCCTTTATCCAAGCCCTCTTTCCCGGACCTTGGTAGAAGTTACCAGTGGCTATCACTGGACACTTGCTGTGCTGACTTCAGAACATTATCTGAGTTTGAGAGAGCACTTACCCTTGCACAGGATTACTATGGTGTCTAAGTGACTCAGGTCACTGAATTTCCTACATCTCTGCCCCCCCTGACGGAGTCCAAGTTAGGCTATCAGTGGGTAATTAGTTTGCCTATCAGAAAGGGGAAAGGAGTCCCAACACTGTGGGAGAACCATACAACACGGAGTAGAAGATTACTGGTCTATGTGCTTCCCAATCCCTGGGCCCCCAATAAAAGAGCATATTTTGGACATCAGCCTAGCAAGCCATCTGAGTAGACTGCAAGATTGTTGTCACTTGGGACCTTTCTAGAAGGGCAAGGCTTGGCAAGGGGGCAGAAGCAGAGTGCTGAAATGGCCGAGTACCAACTTGGTGGACTACTCAGTGACAGGACAACCCTTTCCCTCTAGACCCAGCTCACCAGTCAGAAATCTCCTGACTGAAAGGTTCTGTCCTCGGACTTCTGGCACTCAGTTTTCTGGCCTTTGTCAAACATTCCTTGAGAACCGTCTAGACAGTCAAGTGCTGGCACCTGCCACGTTGTTTCTAGCCAGATCACTGAAGGGCTCCTTTGAGCTGTTAGCCCCTGGAAGAGTCTCATTTCTCAGCCTTTCCATTGCCCTTTGATCCAATAAGCAGTGACGGAAGAAGAATCCCAGAATGCTCAGGATGGCACAAGTTCTTGAGGTGGTCTTGTCCAGCATCTGATGGATCATTTGTTCATCTTATAAATAGGAGTTCAGTGCCTATGTAGGCCAGCTTCTAGGCTGGGCACCAGGAATACAGGGGTAACCAAAACCAGTGGTGGCACACATCTGTGACCCTGGCTCTCGGGAGTGGCGAGGCAAAGAGACTTAGATTAGTTTGAGCTCACAGAGGCTTCAAGTACAACCAGGGCTATGTAGCAAAACTATGTCTTAAAGCTCCCTTTAAAGGGCCAGAGAGATGGCACAGCGGTTGAGAGCACTGGCTACTCTTCCAAAGGACCCGGGTTCAATTCCCAGCAACTGCACGGCAGCTCACAACTGTATGTAATTCTAGTCCCAGGGGATCTGTTACCCTCACATATACGTATATGTGGGCAAAGCACCAATGCATATTAAAACCAAACCAAGCCAAAACAAAACAAAAAACACTCCCCTAAAAATCCAGGCCAGGAATAGTGGCACACAAACTTTAACCCCAGTACTACTGGGACAGAGGTGGGGGAATTTCTGTTAGTTTAAGGTTAGCCTCATATGTATATGAAGACACTGTCTCAAAACAAAAGCAAATAAACCATAGCATCAAAATAAAAAGTCACAGGGCTGGAGAGATGGCTCAGGGGCTAAGAGGTCATTCTGTTCTTGCAGAGGCTCTTCAGTATCTGGTACCCACGTGGCGGGGAAGCTCACAACAGCCTGGAACTCCAGTTCCCAGGGATTCGGTGATCTCTTCTGCCCTCCATGGTCACCTGAACTCATGTGCACATACCCCTAACCATGCATAGACACATACCCCAAACATTAATATTAAAAAGCCTTTATTAATTGATATATATGGGGGGGGAGAGAGAACTGTGCCCTCTTGAAGATTGCCAACAGTGCATTTGGGAGCCAAAGGTGGGCAATGTTAATAAAGCAATCACACAGGAATTAAACCATAATGCTACTGGTCATGTTTATGCAGGTCAAGAAGGCATTTAGATTACTTTTCTGTTGCTCTGATAAGGCACCATGACCAAGGCAAATCATGGAAGGGTTATTGGGAGCTTACAGTTCTGGAGAGTTATGAGTCCATGACCATCATTACAGGGAACATAAGCATAAGCACCTGGTAGGGAGGCAGAGAGACATGATTAGAATGGCAGGCTGGAGAGCTGGGGCTCAGAGGTTAAGAGCACTGGCTGCTCTTCCAGAGGTCCTGAGTTCAATTCCCAACAACCACATGGTGGCTCCCGACCATCTATAGTGAGATCTGCTGCCCTCTTCTGACCTACAGGTGTTCGTGCAGATAGTGCACCTATGTACATTGAATCAAAATAAATAAATTAAAAAGAATGGCACAAGTCCTGAAACCTCAAAGTTCATGCCCAGTGACACACCTCCTCTACCAAGGCCACCCCTACTAATTCTTCCCAAACCACCACCCTGGAAGAGGTGAGGCTCTGGCTGGCAGTGGAAGGAGGGGAATATTGCAAAGCAGCAAGAGTGAGCTTTGGAGGAGAGAGCAGCGTGCATAAGATAGGACCTGGGCCATCTGCAGAGCAGAACAAAGGCACGTGACCAACTCAGGCAGAAGAAGGAACAGGGTCGGCTGTACCACACGAACATGAAACACAAGGAGAGATATTACCCTCCATCCGAAAAGCGACAGGGGCTTCGCCTTTCCAGAGGGGCTTCGACTAGGATATGGAGCATGCTCAGACAGAACTCTTTTTTTTTTTTTCTCTATCTGCATGTACACCTGCATGCCACAAGAGGGCATCAGATCCCAGGACAGATGGTTGTGAATCACACCATGTTGTTGCTGGAAATCAGACAGAACTCTTGCCTGCTGTATGGAGAGGTGGTCATGGAAAGGGACAGGTAGGACACATATTTAAGAAACAAAATCCACACCATATCTTGGATAGGGATAGAAAGCTTTTTATTTTTTTCCCCTTTGAGACAAGGTTTCTCTGTGTAGTAGCCCTGACTGCCCTGGAACTCGCTCTGTACACCAGGCTGGCGTCGAACTCAGAGATTGGCAGGCTGTTGCCTCCTGAGTGCTGGGATTAAAGATAGGCGCCAGCAACACCCATCTTAGAAAGCTCACATCTATCAACACAGCATTTTAGATACGTATGCAGGAAGATCACTGCAAGTTCCAGGCCAACCTTATCTCCATGAGCTCCAGGCCAATCAGGGCCACATAATGAGGCACTGTTTCCAACAAACCAACCAACAAATAAAAAGCTGTTTTTAATAAAACGGATCACCAGCCGACAAGCTCGTTAGTTCCGTGTTGCTCAGAGTAGGATCTGAGTGATCTAAGATGCAGCTAAAGGGCCTTTTGACCTTTAGAATTCTACAGCGAAGCTCCCTTGGCAATCCCCTCATCTGCTCTCATTCAAATACCCACAGTAACAAGAAACCACTGTTTTCTCCATGATCAAATAAAGGACTAAAGATGTCTTAATCTGTTTGGGCTGCTGTAACATAATACTGGACTGGCTGACTGACAGCAATGGAAATGTAGTCCTCACCATTCTGTGGGCTAGGAAGTCCAGAAGCGTGGCATCTCATGCGGACCTGCTTCCGGGTCCTTAGACAGCTGTTTCTCACTCGGTCTGCTGAGGCTTCTTTTACTTTCTTTGTCTTCCTCCTTTATTCTTCTTCCTCTTTTTTTTTTTTTTTAAACAGGCTCTCACATATAGCCTAGGCTGGCCTCAAACTTGCTAAATAGCCATGGATGACCTTGAACTTCTGATCCCCTCTCTGCCTCTGCCTCCAGTGTGGGGAGATACCAGGCTTACATCATCACATTCCGTTTACCGGGTACCAGAGATCAAATTTAGGCTTCCTGCAATGCACTCCACCAGGTGCGCTCCAGCCTTCAGGACCTCGGTTATAAAGGAACTAATCTCATTCATGAAGGTTCTGCTCTTGTGGCTTAATTAATCACCTCCCAAACGCCCGTCTCCTAATGCTACCACATCAAGGGCTAGGACTTCAAAATTCGAATTTGGGAAGGAAGTTCCCAAATATTCAATCGATAACAATCTCTGTGTTCCACCAGTCTTCTCAATAAAAGAGATGTGCTAAATAAAACTCATGTGATACTCTTTAGACTAAGGCCCTCCTACACAATGTCCTAAAAGACTAATCCAAGATGGAGTCACTCATGCTCAGGTTCTATGTCACAAAAGAGAACTCAGGCTATTTATTGGTAAGAAATCAGGAAAGAAATAATAGCCAACTCCTACAAAGCCAAAAAAATTCTGTAATGTTTTTCCCTAAAGGAAAGTGACTTCAAAATCACCAATCTGGCAGAGTGGTGGCAAAGACAGGTGGATCTCAGTGATTTTGAGGCCAACCTGCTCTACATATTAAGTTCCAGGCCAGTCATGGTCAACACAGTGAGGACCCTGTCTCAAAAGGCATAACTATAGATGAGCTGGGGTGGGTGGGTAGGAGGGACTCCTCCATTCTGAGGAATCGAGGATGAGGGAGGGGGGGGGATACTGGGAGGAGAGGAAGGAGAGGTCTACAACCGGGATGTAAAGTGAAGAAATAATTAATTAAAAACTAACCAAATAGATGGTAGATAGGTAAGCATACAGCTAGCTAGACTAAAATGAATAATAAATCTGCTTCTTGTTCCTCATTTTTCCTTTCCTCAATTCTTTTGCTTTTAGCATGTTTTGTTTTTGTGGGACTGTGGTGGACTGAACCCACGACCTCATGCATGCTAGTCACCAACGCTACCAGTGAACTGTGTTTTAACTTTGAGAGCGGGTCTCAGTAAGTTTCCCTGACCATCCTTTGAACTTGTGATCCTTCTGCCTCAGTCTTCTAAATAACTAGAATTGCAGATTTGGATCATCGTCAACCTTTTGTCTACCCCTCTCTGCCAGACTTATCTTGCCGACCAAGTGTTGTGAAGTTCAGGAAGTTTTTTGTTTTGTTTTTTGTTTGTATGTTTGTCAATAAAAGTCAATTAGAGGGCAAAATGTTTCACTCCGTATAATGGCTCTTGGTTTGATTCTCTGCAACGTGAAAATTAAAGGCAAGCAAACAAACAAAAATTAGATCTATTTCTTAAAATAAATGTATCTTCTTTATGTGTGTTTTGTCTCCATGTAGAGTGCATGCATGCAATGCTCAGGGCGGCCAGCAGATGGCAACAGATCTCCTGGAACTGGAGTTCCCCACGGTTGTGAAGCACGGAGCGGGCTGGGTGCCAGGAATGTACACCAGGTCCTCTGTAAGAACGGTCGGTGCCCTTAACCACTAAAGCCCAGATGAGATCTTCTAAAACTCTATTGCAGATCTGGATGCGGTGGTACATGTCTGTAATCCCGCCATCGAAGAGACTGAATTAGGAAGATGTAAAAGTTGGAGGCCGAGTGTAGGCCGACTAAAACATTGTCTCAAAACAACAACAAAACAAACTAATAAAAAATAAACCCACGAAGACTCGATTTGCTGAAATGTTTTGGGCAGGTGCCTGTGCTGCCGGCAAAACCAGGGCACATACGTTTTTCCTCTCGTCTCGTAGTTGGGCCAGGTACTGCCTCGTCTCTTCAGGGCCTCACCCTCTGAGGCCCCTCTGCCCCTACACTTGAACCTGTGCACTGGTTATAATAGCCACGGACCACAGGTCAGGGGTGGGAAGGGTGGTCAGCCACCTAGATTTCCCAAGACTTTCCCGTTTCAGTACTGAAAGCTGGTCTTTCAGGAACCCCGGGTCCCAGGGGAAGGAGACAGCTAGTAGCCCTACATCCTGGGTCGGACCTGTACAGTCCTGCCCTGCCCTGGGTGCCACACCCAGCTCCCCGAGGACTTTTGTTCGGGGAAGCCAGCACCGGTGAGCTGGGAAGAACACTCTCTACCCAGCTACATTTAACTCATTCAAGTCCGGGCTCCCACTGCAGATGCATCAGATCGGAAGCTTGTTGACACAAGCGCGCTACTGCTTATGACACCCTGTCTCCAGCACACGTCTATCCAAGCTGGCTTCACCTCGGGGTGTGTCAAAACTCGAAACCTGGGCTCACCTCTGTTGCATCTCATTTACGTGGTTTGGAATGTACCTTGGATATCTGGATTTTTTTTTCCAGATCTCTTCCCTAAGTGATCCTACTGGGTAGTCCAAATTGGGAAATACCATTCTAAAAAAACAGGGAACTCAGGAGCCAGCAAGATGTAAAATTTAAAAAGTACTTGCCCTGTATCCCTGAAGACCAGAGTTCAGTTTTTCTTTTCTTTCTTTTTGGTTTTGCTTTTTGAGACAGGGCTTCTCTGTGTAGCCTTGGCTGTCCTGGACTCACTTTGTAGAGCAGACTGGTCTTGAACTCACAGAGATTGACCTGTCTCTGCTTCCCTGAGTGCTGGAATTACAGGCACACCACCACCACCCGCTCACAGTTCAATTTCAACAATCTGTGTAAAGGTGGAAGGTGAGCGTCAATATACACGCAGAATTCAACATAATAAAAACAAATCTTTAAACAAACAATAAATAACCTAGGTGTAGGGAGTGGCGCTTGCCTTCAATCCCTGCACTCAGGAGGCAGAGGTACGAAATTGGACAAGATGAGGTGTCTTCCTCAACCACACCCCACCCTGTTTTTTTGAGGCAGGGTCTCCCACTGAACAGGGAGCTGCAGAGGACCGCCCCCCTTTAGTGTTGTGGTTACAGGTGCGTGCCTACGTACCTGGCTCTTTTACATGGATGCTGAGGGTCTGAAATCAGGTCTCATGCTTACGTAGCATACATTTGCTGGCTGATCCAACTCGCGAGCCCTTATTTACCAATTTTCCTTTAGGGGTAGACTTCTAAGTCAGCCCAGCTTTAATGAAAAGCCAGTACTCACATGAGAGTGAAGTCCAGGCACTCTATCATCATTCAGGTCGGGGGCGGGGGGGGGAGGGGGGGAACCCCACACAGCCTTTCTGCCCTTGGTAGCTATCTCGGCCACTTTTTCCCATTGCTGTGACAAAGGACTGTCAAGGGAGGAAGGAGTTGTTCTGGCTCTGTTCCAGAGGGATTTTAGTTCGTCACAGTGGGGAAGGCATAGTAATGAGAGCAGCAAGGCACCCAAAAGGTTTCGGGTTTGAGATTCAGTGGTCTTTGTATATGAAACATATTATGGAAGTATTAATACCATAAACAGACAGGCACACAGCCCTATGGAGGGGCCTCTGAGGAGGGTCCAGGGCCAGTAGATGGCGGGGGTGGGGTGGGGTGGGGAGGGACCTCTCCTTACACATTTTAGAGGAAGGGGGAGGAGGGGTAGATTGAAAAGTTTCCTTTTTTGATTCCTAGTTAGCCACTGCTGAGGATAGTCAGCTAAAGATCATTAAGTGAGATAAACATCTCTCTTGGCTGGATAGGGCAGTGATGATAAGTATCTGGAGAAACAACTCGCTTTAGCTCTACAAAACAAATGACTGTAGTTGTTGGAATTGTCAGCTCAAAATAAAAATGGAGGAGCTTTATAAAACGTGGTGTGGCCCTGGCTAACATTTCCTGTTGGAAGGAATATGAGGAAGCAGGTCACTTCCTGCAAGCTGACTGAGAAGTAGAAAATCCCACTAGAGGGCTGGAGAGATAGATCAGCAGTTAAGAGCACTATCTGTTCTGCCAAAGGATCTGGGTTCAATTCCCAGCACCCACATGGCAGCTCACAACTGTCTGTAACGCCAATTCCAAGGGATCTGACACCCTTCACACTAATGCACATAAAATAAAATGAAATTAATTATTTAAAAAAAATCTCACCAGAACCAGGGGTGGGTATAAATGACAAGGTTCACTCCTGGTGAAGTACTTCTACTAGCTTGGCCCCGCCGCCCAAACCAGTGGCTCTCATTGAGACATTAAATCAAAACACGGGGAACACATCACATCCAAGTCATTACAAACCAAAAGGGACAGTGTGTGGTTAAGAGTGTGCTAAGTTGAGGAGCTGGGGCTCTCTGAGCCCTCTGAAATTCCTGTCAGATCACTATGCTCACTGTCAGGCCCGGGACTGCAATCAACCCTGTTTGGTATCAGTTTTGGTTTTTGAGTCAGGGTCTCGCTCTGTCGTCCTCGCCCGCCGGCCTGGAATTTACTGTATAGATCAGGCCGGCCTCAAACTCACAGAGTTCTGCCCACCTCTGTCTCTGCATCCTGAGTGTGGGGAGTTAACGCGGGTGCTGCCTGTCACGCCTGAATGATTTATTGTTTTTTAAAGATTTATTTGTATCATTTGAAACAATGGCTCCATGCACCTGCGTGCAGGTGAGTGCAGTTGTCCAGGTGATGCTGTTGGATCCCCTAGAGCTGTAATTATGAGAGATGGTGAGCAACCCGACGTGGGTTCTGGGAACCAAACTCTAGTCCTCTGCAAGAGCAATATCCTCTTTCTCTTTTTTGTTTGTTTGTTTGTTTGGTGTGTGTGTGTGTGTACATTAGAAAGTATAGAAATCAGAAGATAACTTCCTGGCGTGGCTTCTCTCCTTCCACCATGTGGGTCTCTGAGGTCAAACTCAGGTCATCAGGCTTGGCAGAAAGTACCTTTACCCACTGAGCCATGCTGCCAGCCCAAATCAGCCCCATTTGAAGCATCACTCTGTCAACCATATTTGACAGAACCTGAGCCTCACAAAGAACAAAACACAAACACACCCCAGGAACAAAAATGGTGGGAGCCAGGCTGGAGAGATGGCTTAAGAAAACTGGCTGCTCTTCCAGAGGTCCTGAGTTCAATTCCCAGCAACCACATATGGTGGCTCCCGACCATCTAAAGTGAGATCTGGTGCCCTCTTCTGCCATATAAATAATAAATAAATCCTAAAAAAAAAATGTTGGGAGCCAGAGAGCTGGCTCTGATCTCTTCCTAAAGCCACACTGTGCAGTGTGGAACTATTACACTGCCAAAGCATTCCATGCACACAGCTGACACACTCACCACTTACTACATCCCCGGCACTGTGCCTGGACTCTGGTGAGTAAGACATGGCCTCAGAAGAAAGAAGCCAAGAGGAGATGGGAGATGGCTCAGTGGGTAAAGTGCTTTCCACAGAAGCCCGAGGGCCAGGCTTGTTGTGGAGTCCCTGTGAACCTAAGATGGACATTGCAGTGACAGGACTCTATAGGGCCTTGCTGTCCGCTGTCACCAAGTTGGTGACCTCCAGGTTCACTAGAGATACTGTGTGAAGAACATGGTGGAGAGCAATTGAGGAAGACTCCCAACGTTGATCTCCTGCCTCCACACATGCACGCATGTGAGTGTGCGCGCGCGCGCTCACACACATATAAAAACATGCAAAAGTATGAGGCACACCTACAGGAGGAAGGAAGGTGACAAGACAGCTAACAATTGCACTACAACTGTGCACGTGTCGGGGCTGTGCTGGTGTAAGGATGGGGTGTCCTCCATTTTAACTGCCTGCTGTCACTTTTCTCTGTGAAAGCGTCCTCCCACTGTAGCGGGCACGTTTAGCTCGGTGAGGAAGAGGGTGGGCTACAGCTAAGATCCATTATAGTTGACCTCGGGGGCTCTCTTTCTGACAAAGTGATCTCCGGGGCAACTGTTGAAAATTACTGATGACTGCCCACAAAGAAAGCCATTTGAAATGGCAGGAAGAAGCAAATGGAAAAAGGGATGTGTTCGGAGGGACATCAAAAGAACCCAGACTGCTCAAGCTACCAGAGAGGGAAGGAGGGCTAACTGCGAAAGAATTGCATCCCACCAGTCCACACCCCAAATTTACGAGCAGATGGAGACTAGGAGAAGGATGAACTTTGGTTAGATGTTGGTCTTTGCAGAGAAACCCAAATGTAGAGTTGAGTTTTGTGCTACAAATAGGGTATTTTCAGCTCCTCACACTGGGAAGTGTCTGGTTCCTGGTCCTTTCTTTTTTGTACCCTTAAAAAAAAAAAGATTTATTTTAGTTTTAATTTTGTGTTTGTGTGTGGACATGTGCCTGTGTGTATGGCTGCCTAAAGAAGCCAAAAGCATCTGATCCCCGTGGAGCTGGAAATATAGGCACCGTGGGTATTGGGAGCTGAATTTGGGCTCTGCAAGAGCAGTGTGTGCTCCTATCCATTGAGCCATCTCTCCAGCCAAAAGTTTATTTGTTTTGTTTTAATCTCTCTCTCTTGGTTTTTCAAGACAGGGTTTCTCTGTGTAGACTTTGTTGTCCTGGACTTGTTTTGTAGACCAGGCTGGTCTTGAACTCACAGAGATCTGCCTGCCTCTGCCTCTTGATTAAAGGTGTGTACCAGTGCGACTTATTGACCACAAACTTTGGGCTTTCCTCTGCTTCCACCTCCTGAGTGTCTATAGATTCTAGGTGTGTACTGTGATGTCCACTTAGGGAAGAAAGGTTTTGTGAGGGGAGGATTGTTTGTTTTTTGAGACAGGATTTCCCTATGTAGCTCTGGCTGTCCCAGACTCGCTTTGTAGACCAGGCTAGCCTTGAACTCACAGAGATCTGCTTTCCTTTGCCTCCTTGATTGCTAGCATTAAAGGCATATGCCATGCTGCCCGACTAAAAGGGTTTGTTTTAACTTGTAGTTCCAGGTTACAGCCCATCACTACAGGGAATTCAAGGCATCAGTTGGAAGCAGTTGGTTGCATCCACAGTCAGGAGCAGAGAGGTTTAGAGAGATGACTCCCACTGAGTCCCCTAGTGCTACCTGTACGGGCATGGATGTCGGGCCATCTGCAGGAGCATGAACAACCTTTCAGGGACCACATCTCTGAAGAAAATTGACTTGTCAAAGACAATAGATAAATTGTGCTCATTTGGGGGCCAGAATACCTAATCAAGGATATCAAGGACAGTACTTAGTCTAACTTAGGGCCAAAAATGATAACTGGGTTCCTAGCACTCTCCTCTCCGACATTGAAATGCTGTGCCTCTTCATGGTTCTATCTCTCATACTTGTTTACTGAGAAAAATTCTTGTACTTTTTGTTTTAGATTTATTTATTATGTGTGCAATGTTCTGCACACCAGGAGAGGGCAGCAGATCTCATCTCATTAGATGGTCGTAAGCCACCATGTGGGTGCTGGGAATTGAACTCAGGACCTCTGGAAGAGCAGCCAGTGCTCTTAACCTCTGAGCCATTGCTCCAGCCCCACTTGTACTTTTTTTTTCTGAGACAAGTCTTCTCTGTGTAGCCCTGGTTGTCCTGGAACTCGCTGTAGACAGGTTGGCCTCAAACTCACAGAGGTCTACCTACCCTTGCCTCCCTGAAGTGCTAGGATTAAAGGCGTGCACCACCCCTGCCCTGCTTAAACCCTTAAACTTGGAAAATACAGCCTTGGGCTGGAGAGCTGCCTCAGAGGTTAAGAGCAGTGGCTGCGCTTCCAGAGGGCCTGAGTTCAATTCCCAGCAACCACAGGGTGGCTCCCAACCATCTGTAAGAAAATCTCTTGACCTCTTCTGGCTTAAAGGCACACATGCAGACAGAATAAGAATAATGTATAAATAAATATTTATACACACACACACACACATAGCCTTTGGTCAGTGTTAGAAAAAACCGGCGGGATTCTTAGCACCTTTTAGAGATATAACTTAAAAGCCTCCAAAATCCCATGTATACCCATCATAAGGAAACCTAACTGTGGCCTTACTCTCATTCCACATTAATACCCCAGCGCCCTCCAGCTGAGGACGGGCACACAGGTGTGCATGCTTACCAAAGATTAGTGCATCTTTCAACCCTCATCAGAAAAGTTTCTTTTTTTGCGTTAGAAGAGGATTAGTACAGAGACAACTGGTCAATGTGCAGAGTAGGAGGATTGAGAACGTAAAGTGCTCAGCCCTAAATGGGATGTGCTTATGTTTCGGTTAGGGTCTGATTGCTGTGAAGAGGCAACTCTTGACCGGGGCAACTCTTACAGAGTTTCAGAGGATTTGTCCATTCTCGGTATGGTGGAAAGCATGCCAGCATGCAGGCAGACTTGGTGCCTTCTACACCTTGATCTGCACACACCTCCTCCAACAAGGCCACACCTCCTAACAGTGCCTCTGCCTATGGCCAAGCATTCAAACACTCGAGCCTCTGCAGGCCATACTGATTCAAACCACCACAGTGTGTGTGTGTGTGTATGTATGTATGTTGTGTGACTACTTCTGGGGAGACATAAAAAAAAAAGTCTACTCATCTCAGATAGGGAATCGATAACAAACCACAGTATGGATGTCACCAAAGTCCAACGTGGTAAACCAATGAGATTGACTGGAGTTACTTATAGGGGCAGAAATGACTCAGAGACAGCTGCATCACCAGAGGCCACCCAGCCGCGTGACAGATCGTGGAAGCTGGAAACCTGGAGCATACTGCACAGCCTGCAGGCTGCTCAACATCCTGGAGGGTGTCCTTTCCTGGTGACTCACTGGTCTGAGCCTTTCCAGGCAGCTTGACTGTCTTTGTTTCTTCCAGGCAGTCCAGCTGCTCGATGCTTCTTCTAGGCTACTTGGCTCCAAAAGCTCTTGTTTCTTCCAGGTCGCTCACTCTGGGCCTGAGAGCAGTAGTTCAGCTTGCCAGAGAGTGGCTATTAAGAAATCTTTATTGCTTACATAGTCTTGAGGAGTGAGGGACCTACTGAATCTGGTTAGCTTCAAGGACTTCCGGAAGCTATTGTATGCTTACTTCCTGTCTTAAGGAGGTGATGGATGGGGTATCCCACCTCCTCTTAGAACATCCTGTTGTTTCACCTTTCTGTAAGCATCCTACCTTAAAACATCCCATTGTTCCTCTTCCCTTTTCCCATCCTATGTCTTAACTAGTTTCTCTCCAAGATGGAATGTTTCCATGTCTGAAAAAAGTGCTACATAACAACACATCACAGACCTAAACCTACTGAAGGTTTAATGATCATCTCGGAATAGGAGGCAGGGAGATTCTAAGAGCCACAGGTGGTGGCTGGCTACCAACTCATCAGTGAGAGATCTCGTTGGCTACTGTGAAACAGTACCTGCTGGACAGGACAGGGCCACAGTACACACGACTGTATACACACGACCTGCACAAGATCAAACCAACCAAAAATCCCAGCGCAAACGGGAAAGGGGCTCAGGAGGGCCCACCCGTAACTGAGGAGCTACTGACAACTGATGACTGCTGCAGAGGGGATCAGTTCTCTTCAAGGAAGCAACCCCTGAGAGGCAAACAGATGGCCCCTACACCTTTGCACATACAAGTGGCACTAAATGGACTCAGTCCATTAAAAAAAAAATCATGGGGCTGAGAGATGGCTCAGAAGTTAAGAGCACTGGCTGCTCTTCCAGAGGTCCTGAGTTCAATTCCCGGCACCCACATGGTGGCTCCCAACCATCTATAATGGGATCTGATGCCCTCTTCTGTCACACAGGCACACATGCAAATAGAATACTCATATGTATAAATAAATCTTTAAAAAAAATTCATTAAGTTGGGAGAGAAAAGTAGTGGGGGTGAGGGGAAGAATTGGAGGGGAAGGAACAGAAGTGGGGTGGACATGATCAGTGTACAACATATGCTCATATGATATTCTTGCTGGGCAGTGGGGACACATGCCTTTCATCCCAGCAGGTAGAGCTCTGAGTCCCGCCTGATCTGCATCTACGGAGCAAATTCCAGGACAGCCAAAGATACAGAGAGAGACCCTGTCTCCAAACAAACAAACAGAAGGAAATTCTCAAACAATAAAGAATGAGGGGAGGGGTAGAGAGATGGCTCAGGGGTTAAGAGCAATGGCTCCTCTTCCAGGGCTCACATGGTGGTTCACAACCATCTCTACTGGAATCTGATGCCCTCTTCCAGCATGCAGGTGTACATACAGATAGAGCACTCATACACATAAAAATAAATCAATTAATTAAAAAAGAGGGGGGGGAGAAAAAGAAGTAGGTATGGCTCTCCTTTGAGAAGCTCACACTCGTCCTATCCCAGCGCATTTTCTTTTTTCTGCCTCTCTGAACTTTTTTCCCCCATTTTAAACAACATGTTGTGTGTATGGGTGTTTTGCCCACTCGTATGTGTGTGCTCCACATTAGCACCTGTCATCCTCAGAGTTCAGAGGGAGCCATCACAGCCCCTGGAACAGGAGTTAAGGATGGTGGATTTTGGGGACCAAACCTGGGTCCTCTGCAAGAACAAGTACTCTTAACTGCTGAGCCATCTCTCTCTAACCCTTTCTATTTTTAAAATAGCCAACTCTTGCTTCATATTTAGCTCACCGTGAAACTGATTTTTGCAAAAGCCATGAATCCCATTTTTGTCTGAGTGGTGGGTCTCAGAGTATAGCTCTTCAAGCAGCTGCCCACCTGGCATAGATCTTTGTCCCCCCCTCCTTTTTTTTTCATTGAGATAGGGTTTCTCTGTGTAGCCTTGGCTGGCCTGGACTTGCTTTAGTAAACCAGGCTGGCCTCCATCTCACAGAGATCTGCCTGCCTCTGCCTCCCAAGCGCTGGGAATCGCAGGCATGTGTCACCATGCCTGGCCATAGTTTGTTAGTTTTCTTTAAAGCTCAGATCGCTGGGCTGTGGATTTGGCTCAGTGGTAAACTAGAGGCTTACCATGAGCAAGAAGGCCCTGGACTTCTTCAGCACCCCAAAGATATAAATACACAAATAAATATAATTTTTAAAAACTGCACAATACCACCTGGCAATCCAATATCTGGTATTTATCCTAGAAGAAAGAAGGCTCCTGTCCATGCCAAACACACGCAGAAATGATCATAGCACCCATCCATAATAACCCAAAAGGAGAAGCAACCAAGCTCCACTGTATCTGATACATGGAATTCTATACTAGGTAGTTTTCACTAGAACAATTATTCTTTATTTTTTTGTTTGATTACTATTTTGGGGACAGGTTCCCGGGTAGCCCTGGGGTGGCTTCGAACTTCCCTTGTCACTGAGGCTAGCCTCAAGCTCTTGATCTGCTTGTGTCTACCTTCTAAACGCTGGGGTTACAGTGTATAGCAGCACACCTGGCACTTTCCCGACCGGAGAGCAAACTCAGGGCTTGGTGAATGTTAGACAAGCGCTCCACAAACAAATGGGGCTGCATTCCTAACCTCTATATAGGGGAAATATTATCCCATTAAGAATATTTTTAGGGGCTGGAGAGATGGCTCAGTGGTTAAGAGTACTAACTGCTCTTCCAGAGGACACGGGTTCAATTCTCAGCACCTACATGGCAGCTCACAACTGTCTGTAACTCCAAGATCTGATACCCATAGACATACAAGCAGGCAAAACACCAATGCACATAAAATAAAAATAAATAAATTATTTTTAAAAATAATAATATTTTTAATGATCTCTTTATTATCTTCATGTGTATGTCTGTATCTTTTAGAGTGTATGTCCTGGGTACTCACAGTGGCCTAAAGGGATCCTTGGCTGGAGTAACAGTACAGATGCAAGCTGTCCGATGTGGTACCAGGAACAAGATTCAGGTCTGTAAGAGCTCTTAACTGCGAAGCCATCCTTCCAGCCCTGAGAATATTATTGATACATACACAACATGGATAAACCTGTAGGGTTATGCTGAGTGAAATAATGCCAAACCCAAAGTTTCCTATGGAGCAATTTGGGTTTTTGTTTGTTTGTTTTGGTTTTGATTTTTCGAGACAGGGTTTCTCTGTGTAGCCTTTGGCCATGCTGGATTCGCTTGTGTAGACCAGGCTGGCTTTGAGCTCACTGAGACCCACCTGCATCTACCTCCCTGCCTCCTATGGACCAATTTGTAAAATCTTCAAAATGGTCATATTTTAGAAAGGTAGACTAAATTAGTGGTTACAGCAAGTTGAGGACATTAGTGAGAGGGAAGCGGGTGTGGTCACACAGGCCACAGAAGGCATGGTGGCTCCCGCCTGTGATCCCAGCACTCAGGGAGGCAGAGGCAGTGGGGTCTCTGTGCGTTTGAGGCCAGCCTGGTCGACAAAGCAAGTTCAGGACAGTCAGGGCTATATAGCGAAACCCTGCCTAGAAAAAAAAAGTGTTAATTATTTTATTTTTATGCTATGGGTGTTTTGCATGCAAGTATGCCTGTGTACCACACAGAAACCTGGCGCCCACAGAGGCCAAAGAAGATGCTAACTCTCCTGGAACTGGAATTTCAGGCAGTTGTGAGCTGCCACATAGGTACTTGGAAATGAACTTGGGTCCTCTGCAAGAGCAGCCAGTTCTGTTAATCATTGAGCCACCCTTCCACCCCTCTTGGGATACACTTTCTTTTTTGTTTGTTTGTTTGTTGAGACAGGGTTTCTCTGTGTCGTCTTGGCTGACCTGGACTCACTTTGTAGACCAGGCTGACCTCAAACTCTCAGAGATCCATCTGCCTGCCTCTGCCTCCCAGACCGCTGGGATTACAGGCGTGCGCCACCATGCCCAGTTGGGATGCACTTTTCAGTGCGATCGCTATATAAGCCTACACAAAGGATCAAACCACATAGACCTAAAAATATATCCAAGCACACAGGTACATACACAAGTAACACAGGAAAATGTTATTTTCTTCTTTTCAAATAGTGTGTTTGTCAGCCTGGTCTACAAAGTGAGTCCAGGACAGCCAAGGCTACATCGAGAAACCCTATCTCGAAAAACAAACAAACAAAAAGTGTACTTGTGTGTGTGCATATACACGCGTCTATCAGTGTGCCCAGAGCTAGGCTAAGAGCCTTTATGCCCCAATAATCCTACCCAGCCCGTCCCCAGCAATGCAGTCAAATGTATATAGCCACAGCCAGCTTGAAATAATATTTTCAAGTCCGTATAAGGTGTGTGTGTGTTCATGTTTATATGTGAGGGTACACATATGAACACACATGTGGAGGTCGGAGGACAACCTTTGGTCACTTCCCCCCTTAGGACTTACAGTAACATTGGAAGCCATCGTCCCTTGGATTGATCCCGTTGGTCCGGTTATTATAGAATTCAGCCGTCTGTCCTCTCGAAGTCTGGTTCACCGGAAGCCATGCAACAGAGAGACAGGTGGAGGAATTAGCCCTTTAACCAGCGAATGTATTTTTCCTCCCCAGAGCAGTTGGTAAGGAGTCTACTCCAAAGCCTAAATTTTCCTTTGTCTTCTTTTCTGTTTCTTTCTTTGCCTCGCAGGCTGGAGCCTGGGCGTGCTCCCTAAGGCTCTTGAGTTTTCCCAGTCGCCTCAGCTCCATTCCCTGCTGTGTGACTCTTTGTCCACTGTGTGGCTGACCTCCACTGCTAGCCACGCAGGCTTCACTCAAACAGCATGGCTTTCCTCTTCTTCAGCTGCTCTCTTCTGACAGCTGCCAAGCTGGTCAGCTTGCCTGCTCTGTTGCTTTCCTTTCAGATTCTTCAATCATTTTATTCACAAGACTAAGGATTCCAAGAGGGGCCTCAGTTTCCCCAGTATCATGCACTGCCCAGGCAAGGCTCCCCAAAATGTCTAGGAACAGCTAGCTGGCCCCAGAGCTTCCAGGGGGTTCTCTTTTTTTCTCCCTCTCCCCCTCCCAACTATTACAGACAGGGATCACCTAATCTGTTTGTTTTGTTTTTGTTTGTTTGTTAACATGAGTTCCAGGGATCCAGATTTGCTCAGCGAGCTTTTGAAAGCTATTAAAGTGCTCTCTAAGGAGTTTAAGCTTCCCGTAGCTCCTATGAAGTTCTATTGTTTCTAGCTCCGCTCCTCCACTCTGGGATGGGCATGGCCGCATTTTCTACTCGCTTGTACACTTCTTCCTGACCACAGAGAGCTAGTTAAAGTAGGGGTCTTGAGTTTGTTTTTCCTTACAGTCTTCGAGTCAGCTCACTGGGAACCTCACTAGGAGCTGGCAGAATTCAGTTATTAGGCTCCATGGACCCCAGGGAACTGGGGTCATCCGGTAGTAAACCTTCCACACATTTCATTGGCTAGAACTAAACTGAAATGCGGCACAGAAGCTAGCTTTGTGCTTTATTATCAAACTTGAGGATCACAATCTATGCCCTAAACCAGATTCCCCGGGTGTGGTGACCCAAGTCTTCAACCCCAGCACTCGGAGGCAGTAGGATCTCTGTGAGTTCAAAGGCAACCTGTTCTACATAATTCCAGGACAGCCAGGATTATGTCGAGTGACCTTATCCCAAAAGGGGGTAGGGGAAGGAAAAGGAGATTTATCCCACGTAACCACCTTGGGAAAGGGAACAAAGGAATCCATCCCTCTGTCTCAGCTCCAGAGTCTCTCCTACAAAGTCACCTGAGAAAATATAATTTTTTTTCTCCATTTCAGGTCTCAGCCTTTCCTTTTCTGAGCAGGAGGCTCGTAGGAAAATTTCAACTTTAAGGCTGTCTATTTTTTCCAATAGTCTGCTTGCCGGCTACAAATGGGTAGGGAGGTATATTTCGGTGGCACACCTTTCCTCCATTCCAAGAAACCGGTCAATGGTCATTAGCGGCCCATCAATTTAGCACCAGATTTTCAGAGTGGACAAAGAAAAAAAAAAAATCAGCCAGTCCGTTTGATTTCAGTCACGGTGAGACTGGAGGTCATCACGCCCCTTTCACCGGAGGAATGGTGGGAAGTAACGTGTCATTTTGTCCTGGGAAACAAACTCATTTCCCGAATCGGATGCTGGAATGAAAAGAGAGGGAGAGATCTTAGGAGGTAGTTACTAAAGAAAGGTAGTGCTTCTGCAGCGAGCAGGTTACACTACACGAACAAGAAAAACGCGGAGACTTTTTTTTTTCCCAGTTATTCCAGAAGCAAAGGGTGGGAGGACTCTTCGGCCTGACCCGCAGATGATGCGGACAGCACGGTGCTTGGACCGGATCCAAGACGCTGCTGGCAGCAGACCGTTGCTCTTACTTGGGGGGAAGGGGCGGAGACTCAGTTGCAGTTGAAGCATGGCTGCAGCTCCTTAAAGGCCCCGGCATTTGCTTGCATTGTCATTCCAAAATCTAGCTCCCTTAGCGACTTTATCCCAGTCCTAGGGTTGGATGTTTTTGCTAGTTCGGACCAAAATAAAATTCCCTTCTGCAGTATTACTTGGTAGTAGCTTGGTGCAAATCGGCCTCTGGCCCTTTAAATTTTCTTTCTTTCTTTTTTGTCTTTTTTTTTTTTCTTCTCGCTGGCCTGCGGCAGATGCTTGAAATCCTCTTTGGCAAAAGGAATTCTCCTTTTCAGCCTTCCTTTTTAAATGCAAATCAGGCCCCGTGTTGGGGGAAGTGAATCGGTTTGTCTGAGGTTAGCCTGTAGATTCCTGTACAAAAAAAAAAATAATACAAAATGAAATTCTCTGTCTCTCTCTGTCCCCTCCCCCCGCCCCGCCACGGATTCTTGCACAAAAATAACAAATGAAATTCTCTCGTCACTTCAATTATGTGTGTAAATGCCAGGTGCAGATGACCGCAGTGGCCAGCAGAGGGCATCAGATCTCCTTTAAGCTCGAGCTACCGGCAGCTGCACTCTAGTCCTCTCCAAGAGAGGTAAGCACTGTTAACCACTGAGCCACGTCTCCAGCCCTCCCCAAACTTTCTGATCAAGAGTTACTAGGTGCGACAGCTTTGAGATAAGAACTGCACCCCCTCCCCTCCACACATCAACCCCATCGCCAATCGCGCGCGCTCACACACTCAGTTCCAGGCACCAAGCCAGGTACCGCAGGTACAAACAGAAGGTTCTTCAGGGGGAGGCACAGGAAACCATGTGTGTGAAGGGCAATTACAGTGTCAGGTTCGTGCTAGAACCATGCTTACCCCGGCACATGGAATGGGGGCTGGGTTAGGTAGTCATGGAAGGCTTCTTGGAAGGGGTAGGGTTAGCTGAATGACTAGTTGGCATGTCGTAGTGCTACACAAGTAATAGGCCATCTCAGTGAGAAATCAGTCCACATACTTAGAGATGAATGGAATCTCTTTAATAGTGGTTGGCTGATTGGGCTAATAACCAAATAAGAGTTAAGTTACTAGCTTAATGTTATGAAATATAATGAAAAAAAATAATGATGCAGCAAGGGGGTACTATGGTGGGTCCATGCCAAGGTATGTCCCAGAGGAATTATGCCATGCAACAGATGAGGTTTACTGGGGGAAGGGAGAGGAGTGAAGGCCTGGAGAAGGGGTAGAGGTAAGCGAGTGGACATACAGACAGGCAGATGGATGGGTGCAGGGCCATGAGGGCAGAGAGCAGGACAGAAAGAGAGAGACAAGCTGGCAACAGAGGGCCAGCTGGGGTGGCTGCAGTCCTTTTGTGGGGCCTCCTGAAGGTGGTGGTGGCAGGTGATGACATAGGCAATTGCTAGGTCCCTGAGGGGCAGGCTAGCAGGATCCCCTGCACCCGAACAATATACGTTTTAGGATAATGTCTTCCACAAACATTGCCAGCCTTAAGTCTTTAAGAGACAGGAGAGACAAGTAAGGTCAATTGGGTAGATCAGAGGTTTACCCAGCAAAGATACCGCATATTGCTCGAATTATTTTAAGTACACCAACGGTCTTTTCCGAATCGGCGTTGCGCAGGGCCGTCTTGTTTTTGTGAATGCGAATCGGGACTTAATGACTGGTTGTAAGTCAGAGCTATCTCCTTTGTAGTGGGAGTGGAGGCTCATGTCTGGAGAAAACATTTACATCCTAGCGTCCTACCTTGCGCTTATCTTTAACAGGCCCGGCTAATCGCGGCCTGCCTTCAGTGAGTCAGTGTTATCAGCCATGTCATCAGCGGCTACTAAATGCCACACAGGTACCCTTTAAAAGGTCCTTGCTCTCAGCCTGATCCCTTCATCTCTCCCTCTGTCATTCACTCCCTGTATCTCTCTATCTCTGCCTCTCTTGTGTAGTTGTTTCCTGGTGTGATCTTTGCATACCTCAGGCCCTGACTTGCCAAGGTACTCCTCCTCAAAACCCTAACAGGCCTGGGGTATTTTGGAGGAAGCGCCCTCTTAGCTAAATTCTACTCCATGTGAGTTGATGTCTCCTAAGCAAATCTGTTAGTAAATTCTTCATAACATCATTTCTATTCCTTTGAACGTCTGCATCACTGGTGTGGAAGGCAGGAGAATACACTGCAGAAAGCGACATCAAGGTTAATCCTAGCAGGCCAGAGGCAGAGCCAGGTGATTGAAATTGAGCTAATGGCAAGACATAGTTAGATATAAATAAATACAGGTTTATTGGGAGCAGCTGGGGAGGGCCAGGGCCAGGGCAAAGGGAGAATCGCAGGCTGAGAGAGGAAGGAAAGAAGAGAAGGAGGGGGAAGGGAGGGGAGGGGGGAGAGGAAGCAACATGTCTGGATTATATAGTGACAGGCCTCTGGGAGAGGGCAAGGCCCGCCCTTGGGTTGGGGAATTCAGGGTAGAGGGCAGGGATGCCAGCCACGCCCTGCAGTAGAGAGGGACCAAGGAATGTCTGAAACCAAAAGGGAGGCACATCTCTTATTTTGAGGCCAGCCTCTTCTCCAAAGCAAGTCCCAGGCCAGCCAGGACTGCAAGTAAGATTCTGCTGGGGGGGGGGGGGGAGGACGTTAAATTACATATGAAGGTAGTGGGCAAAAAAAAAAAAAAAAGAAAAAAAAAGGTAGGAAGCCCTTGGGCTTTACACCTCCAGTGGAGAAAGTTCAGGGCAGTTTGCAGAGAAAGACTGGAAGCTTTCTAAGGGATTAAGAATTAGACAGACTTGACTGAGGCACACAGGGAGAGGGACCATAATTAGATAATAAAGGTGGCAAACTTCCAAGATGGCTGCCTTCTTCTTCACCCTCCAGACCTGAGACAAAAACCTGGGAGCTTAAACTGAAGGCCTGATGGGTTCCCCCCACCTACCCCCAGCCAGTAGAGCCCCCCCCCCCATGAACTGGTTCAACAAGTTCAAGGCCAGATCGCAACACGTTTAAGTCAAAGTTGTGGGCTTATCAGCCACCCTGTCTTTGATTAAACTGAGCAAGCCTAAATTAGGGGAGGAAACGCCTTTAAAGAGCCCAGCCCTCCTGGAAAGACTGGATTTTCCGCTTCCAGAGTCCCCTTCTGCTTTGCAGAGGCTCCTCCAGTGTGCCTTGCTGTATTTGTTTCCTTGCCGCTAATAAAAGCAGTTCTTCACCAGTTGATTCTGACAGCAGGAGGTGATTTTTCCCTGCCGCTACTATCTCTTGCACTTGAGATTTTCCCCTGCCTTTTAATTAGCTGACAGAGAAAGAAAAGTCAGTCAAGATCCCTAGAAGTAACAGTAACCCCTGAACAGGGAAGCGGAAATACAAGTCAGTCCCTGAATTCGTTGGTCAGCCAGGACAGCCCAATCAAAAAAAAAAAAAAAAGTCTAAAACAATCAAGTTATGTAGAAGACGCACAAAGTAATAGAATTGATGTTAAAAAGGAATTACTCTGCGATTTGCAATGAACCAGCCTGCCTCCATTTCAGGCTCGAAAGCCATCTTATAGTAAAGATGAACCAGGTTCATTCCTGTTTATGATTAAATCTGTTTTTCAGGGATGGGCTATGCCCCATCTGTAACCTTAACCACAAGTGCCTGTTCCAGAAAACGGAAACTCTGCCTGTGTTTCAAAAGGTTATTATGACCAGCTGTTGTTATGACTACCTTACGACCACTTTGCAACCATATCTTGGTTTCAGGAGATTGTTATGACAACTTGTTCTGCTTCTGTAACCCCACCTATTTGCCAGCCAACGCCCCCAACTGGAAACTCCCTACACATGAGCTAGAAGAACCTTGCCTTCCAGCCGCATGGTGGTGGCTCATGTCTTTAATCCCAGCACTAAGGAGGCAAAAGGCAGGTGGATTTCTGAGTTTGACCAGCCTGGTCTACGGAGCAAGTTCCAGGACAGCCTGGGCTACACAAAGAAACCTTGTCTCAAAAGAACAAAAACAAACAAAAGACTTGTCTTCCTTACATCCAGGCTGACCTCTTGAACCCTGCCTTGGGGAGGAAGCAGCCCACGTACAAAATTTTTTAAAAAGCTTGCTTTAATTAATTTGCCATGATGACTCGGGTCAGTGGTCTTTCTCTTCACATCTTTGTGATTAACATTTGCTTAGGAGTCATTACATCACACATAGTAGAAGTTAGCTAAAGGGGTGATGGTTCCAAAATATCCCAAGGATAAGTAGCATGCTCACAAAGCCTGTCAGGGATAAGTGGAAATTTAGCATACTAGGGTGTGTTTCTTCACCATGATTGACTGGCCATGAGGCTCTATTTGCATAACAAGGAACATGCCTCTAACAGGCAGGCAGCTCAAGGGGGCAGTGCAGGCCTGCCTGTCTTAAAGTCCAAGGTTCTCTTCTTGAGAAAAAGCGGGATTCTGTCAAGTGGACCAGAGGACCCCTATTGTCAGCTATTTGAAAAAAAAAAAACATATCAGGTGTGGTGGTGCATGCCTGTAAGCCCAGCACTGTGGGAGGGAGAGGCGGGCGGATCTATATGAGTTCAGGGCCAGCCTGGTCTACAAAGCAAGTCCAAGACAGCTAAGGCTACACAGAGAAACCCTGTCTCGAAACAAACAAAAATGAAAGAAAAGAAAGGAAGGAGGAAGGAAAGAAAGAAAGAAAGAAAGAAATATAACATTGGGGCTGGAGGGCTGGCTGCTCTTCCAGAGATACCCAGGTTCAATTCCCAGCACCCCTATGGCAGCTCCTAACTGTCTAACTCCACTTCCAGGGGATCTGTCACCTTCACACAAGACATACATACAGGTAAAATATCAACACACATTAAACAAACAAATAAATAAAAAAAAGTACAACACTGGTGTACTTAAATAATCCTGACAATATCTTTGCTGTATAAATCTCCCATCTGCCTCAGTGGCCAGATTTCTTGCATTCTCCTGTCTCTGTTTTTTTCTTGTTTTGTTTTGTTTTTCGAGACAGGGTTTCTCTGTGTAGCTTCCTGTCTGTTTACATTATTCAAAGCGTCACCTGGGGCTAAATGAGATTTAAGGATACCCAAATGTGGAACGCATAAGCCTAAGGTGAATGGAAGTTGGCAAAAATCTACTCAAAGCCAGCGCCTCTTTGAGCATGTGGTGGTTTAAAGGAAAATGGTCCCAATAGGCCCCACAGGGTGTTCCACTATTAGGAGGTGTGGCTTTGTTGGAGTGGGCGTGTCCCTGGTGGGCGGGCTTTGAGATCTCAGATGCTCAGGGGAGGCTTTGTGTCTCACTGTCTCATCCTGCCGTCTCTGGATCCAGATGGAGAGCTCTCAGTTGCCTCTCCAGCACCACATCTGCCTGCACTGCGCCGTGCTACCTGCCATGATGATGATGGCCTAAACCTCTGATACTATAAGCTAGACCCAATTAAATATTCTCCTTTATAACAGTTGACATGCTTGTGGTGTCTCTTCGCAGCAAAAGAAACCCTAACTAAAATGGAACATTAGCCAGAAGTGGATACTCCCTGTTAAAGAGCCTTTTTCTTAATCTCTAAGTGTGCTGAGTGACTTCTCACTGGGAAGGCAGATTATTTCCACAACAAAGGAACACACTCTGACTTATACACATGTCCACATACTCTGGAAACATTACAGGATTTATTTTATTTTTTTGTTACATTTATTTATTCTGTGTGTGTGTATGTGTGTGCATGTACATGTGAGCACGTGTTGTATTTATAAACGTATGCCATGGCATGTGTGGAGGTCAGGGAAGAACCTACAGGACTCATTTCTCTCCTTGCACCGTGCGGATGCCGGGGATGGAACTCTGGTCATTGGGTTTAGTGGTGAGTACCTTTTTTCACTGAATTATCCCACTGGGCCCAAATTAGTGCTTTTAAAGTGAATTCCAAACAAGTGAAGCTGAAGGACTAATTTGGATTGCCCTCCAGTTTCATCACTGCCCTGATATAGGCAAGGGTGTCCTGCTGGAGAATGGGCAATTTGCCTCATCACATTTTGTCGATTCACGCAGCAAAGCTTCTAAAACAAGCTAGAGAATGTCCCCAGGGTCTCCAAGTTCCCTGCCATTTGCTACCACTGGTGAGACAGGAGGTAGCATCACTGACTTTCTTCTCAGCGTCCAAAGCCTTCACTGTGTGGCTAATGCTTGGAGGACCAGCTGAATATGAGTCTCAGCAACTTTAATAATCAAGCTTTCACAGTACTGGAGTAGCCTGTGGCTAAAGCCTTTTGACAGATTCTAGGGGCCTACTCATTAAGCCAAGTTCCTTGGGACAGAATTACAATGCCTAGTCTGCTTCTCGGTCCCTGATGCTAAAATTCTTTCCTTGAGAGAGAATCAATTGACTTCTATACATTCATTTCTCTTAAGGTCCCATCAACAAAACCAAAGTACCTTTCCACCAAAGTTCACTTTGGGGAACAAATGAGTTTTTTGGACTTACTTACTAAGCATGGGTGAGGGGTTACTGACAGGAATATGGGTGACCCCAAGACAGCTATATTATAAGGTGTGCACAGAGCATGACTGCCCTATGGGTTTGTAGATGGAACCCCCTAGCCTCTAGTTTTCCCCATACTATATACTGTAGCCCCTTCCTAAGATTTTGAGGCCACTTGCAATGAGGGCAGAATTGTATACTGAAAGGAAAATCGGGATACTCAGGTGAGGATCCAGTGACCTGTACCCCTCCTTTTCCAAAGGGATGTCAACAGTCCATAGACCCAGTTCCTGTTGGTCTCCTGCAAGCAGGCACAGCTGATCTGGAGATGGTGGCTGTTTGGCTTGGAGGACAGTCTTGTACAACAATCCCCCCCCCCCCCACACACACACAGAAAGCAAGCTGTGCCCTTTATTGAATTCTGTGGCTACTGGAGGATGTGTGTTCTTCACTCTGACATAGTACTTTGAATCAGTTCATACCCTGAAGCAGCATCCTTTGAGCAGGGCTCATAAAAACATGTGTTTGCAGCCGTCCTGCAAAGCCATGGGTCATCTTCAGTTAAATTGTGAGTTTGAAGCCAGTTTACGGTAAATAAGATTCTGTTTCAAAAGATAGATATGTAGGTAGGTAAATAGAGAAAGAAAGTAGTAAGCTTACATCAATGCTTGGTGATGTGTTTTGGCTCGTGTGTGTGTGTGTGTGTGTGTGTGCGCGCAGGAGTATATACCAGATGTGACCTACAACAGGTGCCGTGGGGTGACGACAAAGCAGAAGCAGGTGAAAAAGAGGCAAGCAGTCCATTGGTGAAAACTTAGGCTATTTTTCTGCCCACCAGCATGATGAAAATGCTTGTCAGTCAGTTAGGGGACACAGATAAATTATGTGTCCATTGTGGTCTTCTGGGAATACCTCAGAGTTCACTGATCTATTTCAATAGTCGAGTCTAATCCTCAGTTTTGGAGAGCTTACCTGAGGGCAGTCAGTCTACATTACCAGCTAGGGGCATTTTTGTCTTCTTGACAGAATGACTGGGTGATGGCCATGAGTTCAGCAGACATCTGAAGGTGTTGACAGTTATTTAATATAAAATTTTGTCAGCTGGGTCCCTCTTTGCTGTGTTTTTTGTGTGTGGCTATTTTGTTGTTGTTGTTGTTTTGTTTTTGATTTTGGTTGTTCTTTTGAGACAGGGTTTCTCTGTGTAGCCTTGGCGGTCCTGGACTTCCTTTGTAGACCAGGCTGGCCTTGAACTCACAGAGATCCACCTGCCTCTGTCTCCTGAGTGCTGGGAATAAAAGTGTGCAAGACCATCACCTGGTGTGGCTGTTGTTTTGTATTGTTTCATTTGTTTCTAGGTAGCCCAGATTGGCCTTGAACTGTTTTTATTTTTTCAATTCTTCTGCATGTATAGCTATGTATCTTGTGCATGCCTGGTGCTCTCAAAGGCCAGAGAGGGTATTAGAGGATTTTCTATAGTTACAGGCAGTTGTAAGCTGCCATGTGAGTGCTGAGAATTGAACCTAGGCCTTTTGGAAGAGTGGAAGAGCAGCTGATGCTTTGAACCCCTAAGCCCCAGTTTTTGATAATTATGAATTCCCTCTGTGCTGTGTCTAGACATGCTGCTTCTTCCGTATTCAATGACAAATCCAAGCCATCTCAGCTGCTGGGCTATGCACAGCTCAACCTAAAAAGGCCCTGGAGTGCTGAAACTTCATCCATCAGGTGTCAGCATTCTCTGGCTGGACTGTTACAGGGAGCCTGCCAGGGTTGACCACTTGGACACAGTTTATAGACAACTGAAAGGATTTCAGCTGCCTGGGACTACACTCAGACATTCAGGGATCCAAGTGTCACCCAACATTTAGGACAAGGGGCTTTTCAAAGGCCAAAAAAAAAAAAAAAGAGCATCCTGTTATCTTACTTGGCAGGCTGCAGGCGGAGGTTCTGGGTAATCTGAAAGCAAAGCTAAAATAAGTTATTTGTTGGGGGGAAGGGGAGGTTTGCACAAGCAAGCTGTTTAAGCAAAGCTAAGATAAGTAGCTGGAGGGGAAGGTTTGCATAAGTAGACAGTTAAACAGAAGATAAGATAAGTGGTTAGGTGGAGGGAAAGGTTTGCTCAAGCAGACAATTTAACAGAAGGTAAGATAAGGTAGCTGGAAGGGGAGGTTTGCACAAGCAGGCAGTTTAACAGATGCTAAAATAAGCTAGTTGGGGCATATTGACTTTGGGGTTCCTAGAATAGGGTTGGGTAAATTTCCATGGGATTCTATATCATAGAGATCAAATTCCAGTTAAACTTGAAATAGCCCCAACAAGAATACAAGATGGAGTAACTGTCTTGCCTTGTCACAGAACTATCACAGAACTATCCAGTTTAAATATATATATATATATATATACTGGAGCAATCTCTTTCTAGGCCAACTGTATTCAGTGGGAAACTGGTTTACTAAAGCTGGTAGGTCCTGGGGTGGGGGGAGGCAGTATTGTTGAGGAAAGTACAGTCAGAAGTCCTTTAAAGATTTCTAGGGAGCTAGGGATGTAGCTCCAAGACAAAGCATTGGTACTTGCAAGCTGGGTCCTTGGGTTCCATCTTTTATCACACCATTGGTGAGGACTTTTTGGTTTTGGTTGTGAGACTAGCCTTCAACAGCTGAGCCATCTGTCCAGCCCTGGTGAGGGCTTCTTAAAGGAAGACTGGTCAGACTCTACCATAGCAGATGTTTGTGAATATTAGGCACCATGGAAGGCCCATTGAATACCTTAACAATGATCCCAAAGTGTGTGACTTTTGCAAGAAAAACAGCATTATTGTCAGCTTGCAAATACACTGGGTGTTGAATCACCCAGACCAGCCCTCAAGGGCTACAGTGATGTGTTCAAACTCAGCCACAGTGGAGCAGCAACACCACAACCTGAAGAAATGCCAGCAGAACAGAGGCCTCCCTCCCCCCAGAGGTACAAAGATGGGCAAAGATCCATTTGAGGCTGGAGTAATAGGTAGCTAAGTCACTACAATGATTGCCACACAAGCACTTCATGATACATCCCAGGATTACCTGGGGAGAGTAACTGAAGTAATTCTCAATTGAAGAATTGCTTAGATTAGACTACCCCCCCCCCTTAGCCCCAACACATACACTGAGACAGGGTTTCTGGGTATACATCCCTGTCTGGAACTTGCTCTGTAGACCAAGCTGGCCTCAAACTCACAGAGATCCATCTGCCTCTGCCTCCCCAGGGCTGGGATTAAAGATGTGCACTACCACAGCCCAGTCTCTCCAGATTTTATCTCAGCTCTTCAAGTTAAGTTATCGGCTTTTGCACAGAATATTTGTGTGTTTGTAGTTGAGGGTTTCTGAATTGGCATGCAGCACCTTTGGCCTCCTTGATTACCTAGTTCTTTCTAACACAGTCATCAAACTCCAGGCTTCTGCTACTTACTTTCTGTTGTTTTTTTTTTTTTTAATATCTTTTTTTGGGGGGGGGGTGTTCTAGTTCTTATATCCCCAGCTTGTGGCTCCTCTCTCTTGGCATAAGTTCCTCTTGGCTTCTTTTGTCATCTGTCATACAGCATTGTGGTGGTTTGAAGGAGAATGGTCCCTGTTGGTGCACAGATTTGAATGCTTAGTCAACAGGGAGTGGCATTATTTGAAAGGATTAGGAAGTGTGGCCTTGGGGGAGGAAGTGTGTCACTAGGGGTGAGCTTTGAGGTTTCAAAGCCTATGCTAGGCACAGTGTCTCTCTCTTCCTGCTGCCTGTGGATCCAAGTGTAGAATTCTCAGCTACCTCACCAACACCATGCCCCTGCCATGATGATAATGGACTAACCCTCTGAAACTGTAAGCGAGCCCCTATGAAATGTTTTCTCTTATAAGACTTGCTGTGGTCATGTTGTCTCTTCACAGCATTAGAAACCTTAACTAAGACAAGCCACTATCCTCCAAGTCAAACAGCCACCATCTTCATCAGATCAGGAGACCACCAGGAGCTGGTCCATGGACTGTTGACATATCTTTGGAGAAGGTGGGGTCCAGAGGGTCATTGGACCTGAACCTAAGGTTATTCCCTCCAATACAAAATTCTAGTGCATAGCCAGGCATGGTGGTGCACGCCTATAATCGCAGCGCTCAGGGAGACAGAGGCAGGCGGATCTCTGTGAGTCCATCCTGCTCTACAAAGCAAGTCCAGGACAGCAAGGCTACACAGGGAAACCCTGTTTTGAAAAACCAAAAAAACAAAAAAAAAAAAGAAAAGAAAAAAAATCGATCATTATTATTATTATTTTGTTTTGACCACTTGGGTACAACTCAGTATTATAATGAATAATTCTTATTATAATATTATTATAAATCATATAATTATAAATACTACAATAATACTAATAAAATAATAATTATTATTATAATGAACAAAAATGTGGGTAACTACAAAAAATTGCTACACTGGAAACTCTTCACCCAGCTGGGATAATGGCTTCTCCATAGCCACACAGAGGGTGCCCACCTCTCTTAATGTTCCCTAGCCTATGGATCAGATCAGCTGGACCTGCTTGCAGGAGACCACCAGGAGCTGGTCTGTGGACTGTTTTTTAATTATCTATTTCTCTTTATTTTTTTATTGTATGTGCATTGGCATTTTGCCTGCATATACATCTGCGTGAGGGTGTCAGATCCCCTGGAATTGGGAGTTACAGACAGGTATGAGCTGCCATGTGGGTGCTGAGAATTGAATCCTGGGTCCTCTGGAAGGCTAGCCAGTGCTCTTAACCACGGAACCATCTCTTCAGTTCCTATTTTGCTTTTTTCAAGATAGGGTTTTCTCTAGGTAGCCCTGGCTGTCCTGGAACTTGCTTTGTGGACCAGGTTAGCCTCGAACTTAGAGAGTTCTGCCTGCCTCTGCCTCCTAAGTGTTGAAATTAAAGACAAGCACTATCACACCCAGGTATAAAAATCAATTATTAGACTTTTATTTGATACTCATCAATTCATGAATTAGGTAGTGTGGTGGTGTGAACAGGAATGGCTGGCCCATAGGGAGTGGCACCATTAGGAGGTGTGGTCTTGTTGGAGGAAGTGTTTCACTGTGGAGGCAGGCATTGGGGTCTCCTATAAGTTCAAGCCACACAGTGGCACAGTCGCCTTCTGCAGCCTTTGGATCAAGATGTAGAACTTTCAGCTCATTTTCCAGCACTGTGCCTGCCTGGATGCTGCCACGCTCCCCACCATGATGATAATGGACTAAACCTCAATTAGATGTTTTCCCTTATAAGAATTGCTGTGGTCATGGTGTCTCTTCAGAGCAATGGAAACCCTAACTAAGACAGGTAGGTGTAGTGAGAATTTTGGAATTTTGGTTCCTTTAAAAAACACAGAAGAAATATTATAAGAATATGTTGTTGTTTTAATCCCATGCCCATGTAGGGGGCATAGAGGGCTGCTTTGCAGCAGCTGACTGTGATTTGCCTTGTGCTCTGGTGGGGATAGGGGTGGCCACATGGTTTTGCTAGGTGCAGATAGTTTCTGTGATTGTGGTACATACGGAATCTGAGGGACATTTTCAGAGGGTGGATAAATGCTACAGACTTTATTCTCCAATACGGCTTTGCCAGCTGGATTTTGACAGGATGTTGTCATGTCAGAGTAGAAGGCAGTAAGAAGGGGGCAAGCCATGGAGCTTCCCACAGTGACAGCCCTGCTCAGGTGATGTCAGTAGTCAAAATGGGCTTCAGGACCTTCAGGCCCTGCACAATAGTAACTTCCTCATACTTTTCAGCATCCTCTCCCGAAAGGAGTGCAGCTGTTGTCTTGTGCCTGGGGCCCAGCAGCCCCTTTGCTCTTCTAACCTTAATACCTTCCTCATTCCCTGCATTTAAGAGCCATCTGTGCCTGCAATATTCACCAAACGAGGTATTGATGCTGGCTCGAGACAGGGGCACATGTATTCTAGGCTGGACATCTCACTGTTCTGCTTCCATCTCTGAAGTATCTGATTTCAGGTGTATGCCTGAACAACATCTGGCTTGTCTGGTGCTAAGGAGGGAGAGATGAAGGGATCAGGCTGAGAGCAAGAACCTTTTAAAAGGTACCTGTGTGGCATTTAGTAGCTATTTTACTAGAAATCAACACCATTATTCTCCAGCAACCTTTTTAAACTCATTAATCTTTTACACAAATAATGATAACTGAGCACTTCCCTTACTAAGTTCAGAGCAGAGTAACCTGGGATACTAAGATGGATGCCTTAGCCTCTGGCAGTTTAGAAAAGACAATTATAAATGTTCTGAGAAAGCCAGGAGCAGTGGTATATGTCTGTAATCCCAGCACTTGGGAGGCAGAGACAGGCAGATCTCTGTGAGTTCAAGGCCAGCCTGGTCTCCAAAGTGAGTCCAGGACAGCCAAGGCTATACCACAGAAACCCTGTCTCGAAAAAGCAAAAAAAAAAAAAAAAAAAAAAATCCTGAAATAACTAATGCAAATGGACCAGAGATAAATTTCATAAATGGATGTTTCTTAATCTCTCAGCTATTTTCTTAACAGTCTAGGGCCAGACATGGAAACACAGGCCCTTAATCCCAGCATTTGGGAAGCAGAGTCAGGTGAATTTCTGTGAGTTTAAGGGCAGCCAGGGTTGTAACTATGTATAGTGAGAAGCTGTATCAAAACCAGACCTATGCCAGGCCTGTAAACCCAGCAAAAGTCAGGTGGATCTAGTTTGAGGCTAGCCTGGTCTACAAAGTGAGTCCATGATAGCCATGTCTATACAGAAAAAAACTGAAACCAAAGGAAACCAAAACGCAAAACGAAACAAAACACCACCGCCAACAACAAATATCCAAACCTACAAACAATCCGAGGATACGCTAATAACAGTAACTGCAAGGCCCGAAGAGTCCTAAAGAATCATAGATGCAAAAATCACTTGGAAAATGAAATGACTGAGCCTGGATCCAAGACAGGTGGGATAAGTGAAATCAGATAGAGCGCTGGGGCGTGAGGACCTGCCTTCAAGAGAAAAGCGCTGTTCCTAATTGCAGTGCTGGGGAGATGTGGACATCACTGGCTGCAGGCCTAGCCTAATTACATGAGCCCCAGGCCACTGAGAGGCCTCGTCCCAGGGATGAAAAACAAAGTGGATGGCACCTGAAGAGGAAGTAATCTAAGGTTGTCTTTGGCCTGTTTTAAGGACTTGAGGTCTGGCTCCTTCAACTCAATGCTGCTCTGCAGTGCTTGCTGGAGTTTGTCCGGGGGTATCTGAGGTGGGAATCGGAAAAGAACAGGGATAGAGCCGCTGCCTAGAATATGCTGGGATGGGTTACTTTTGTCATGCTGGTACCCATCCATCTAGAACAAGGAAAGTTTGTTTTCATAGAAGGATCTATCATTTAAGGAGAATAAGGAAAGGAAAATGGACACTGTCCAAATGCAGAAAGTTTGCTGGGCCCCTGTTCTCTCTTAGCAAGAGAACGAAGTGAGGGCTGGGGAGATGGCTCAGTACAAGGGTTCTCAATCTGTGGGTCTCAACCCATTTGGGGGTCGAATATCAGATATCCCGAATATCAGATGTTTACATTATGATTCATAACAGCAGAAAAATTACAGTTACAGAGTAGCAACAAAATAATTTTATGGTTAGGGATCACTACAACATGAGGAACCATATTAAAGGGTCACAGCATTAGAAAGGTTGAGGACCGCTGGCTTAGCCAGGTGTGGTGGTGCTGGCCTTTAATCCCAACACACAGAGGGGCAGAGGCAGGGGGCTCACTGCCAGTTCAAGGCCAGCCTGGTCTATAGAGTCCAGGACAGCCAAGGCTATACAGGGAAACCCTGTCTCAGAGAGAGAGAGAAACTACTGGCTTGGTAGGTAAAGTATTCTACTGCTTTTCAAGCAGAAGAATCTCCAGAACCCATATAAAAATCTGGTGTTGGGAATGGAATGGAGACTGGTGGCTGGAGGGGGGGGGAGAGGGGGAAGGGGGAGGGATCCCCCAACCCCCATCCCATCCATTTCTGCTTGAAATGGAAAGCTCCAAGGTTAGTGAGAGATTCCATCTCCAAAACAGAAGATGGAGAGTGATTGAGGAAAGCATCTGGCCTCCACATGACACATGTACATACACCACACACACACACACACACACACACACACACACACGCACTAATAACCAAGACAGATAAAAAGCAATGGGGTATAGAGCTGAGTCAGAGTGACTAATGCTATTACTATGCTACTGCATCCATCCCAATTATCCTGGAGGCTGTGCACAACAAGGCAGGACAGTTGACTTTTCTGGGCTGCCGAAGAGTTACCCCCACCAATCCCAGCCCTGGTGAAGTTGGTACTTAACTTCTATGCCGTCACTTCTTTTGTTTGTTCTCTGGGATGGGAGGTCTCTCCAGATGAATTGGCTGGTGCTTACCAATCCCAGGGCCAATGCGAGCACAGCCAGTTGTAGCCCTAGTGCAGCTTCTAATGGCTGGTCACAGCGGGACTCGTTTTAGTTAGTGCTGCTGTCAATGTCATAAAACACCATGAGCAAAAGCAGCTTGGGAAGGAAAGGGTTTGTCTCAGCTTACCTGTTAGGATCACAGTTTATCATGAGGGAAATCAGGGGAAGAATTCGAGGCAGGAATCTGAACATACCCCAGTACCACCTAGGGGTAGCAGCTGACCACAGTAGGCTGGGCCCTTCCACATCAATCAAGAAACTACATCACAACCTTGTCTAGAGCAGGGTCTTTTTTGGGGGGGATTGCTTGTTTTTTTGATTTTTTTTTTTGAAGCAGGGTGTGCCTGCCCTGGACTCACAGAGATCTGCCTGCCTCTGCCTCCCAAGCATGGAGTTTGGTGGTACTTTTTTGATTGCCAGTTCCCCTGTTGTGAGGTATCCTGAGAAGACTACTTGGACATGAGTTTAAGCCATTACAAGGTCTTTATTAGCTGGCCAGCAACTACACTGGGTGTTTGGGATCCCAGTGTAGCACTGAGCCTTTCTCTGGATGAGCTTTTTAAGCATAAATGTTCTGGGCTGACATGCTTCAGTTAACAAGAATAGGTAGCCAGAAGCAGAACTACAGAAGCCAAAAAACTAGGCTAGGACATTTAGGGACTTTCCCAGAACTATGGACTTTGAGGGATTAGGTTTTTGTTCTTGTTTTGGCTGATGGTGCTGTCTACATGCTGGATTCTATGGTCTGAAAGGTACTTCCTGCAGCTGCGCCAAGGTCTGGGGACTTGTAATACATCCTCTCAGGTAACTCTAGCTTATGTCAAGTTGACAAACATCTAGCCAGCACAGGACTAAAAGGAGGGCAGACACAAGGAGATGATGCCCCATCCATTCCTGGAGCAAAGGGAGACAGTGGCCTTGGAGAAGTCTGAAGAAGAGGAAGCTGGAAACCAAAGCCAAGTGAGGTAGCCATTCCATAAGACCTGAGATGGTCACCTGCGTGCAAGTCATGCTGGCTCGCTATTCTTGTTGTTTTCAGCAGACACCTCCTGTTTTGCTCAGTTAAACCTCCTGTTTTGCTCAGTTAAACCTCCTGTTTTGCTC
>CM053742.1:41275814-41287055 GCA_028658305.1 Pachyuromys duprasi
TTACTTGGAAACCCATATAAGTGGTTTACTCTGTAATAAAGATGGCACCTTGATCAGAATACTGTCTTGGCGTCACTTCTTCGTGTTCTCTGTCTCTTTTAATTCCCAGCCCCTTGTGCAGGCGGTTACTATTGGTAGTCGCGGGCGACTACAGCCAAGTGCACTTTGTTTTGACACAGGGTCTGACTATGTAGCCCAATCTGGCCTTAAGCTCCTCACAATGATCCACCCGCTTCTGCCACCATGATCTACCTCTTGCCTAAGACTGGTTCTGGCAACTGAATGTGGTGGAATGGCCAATGAACTGGAAATGCTGTAGAACCAATGATTCAGCAAGAGCCCTAGTTAATGAGGTCACCAATACTGAATGTGGGGTAGCCATACCACCCAGGTCCTATCATCCAGAGAGACTTGAGTCTAAACTTGGAGCCTCTGTCTGCTAGCACTTAGGTATCTGTGATGTTCCAATGCCCTGTCAGCTTGCAAGTAATGTAAGTTACACCTCAGAACTTTCATAGTCTTCACATTTAAAACATAAACTATTAAGAACATTATGGTAATTTGTGCCTGTTAACTCCAGCACTTGGGAGGCAGGAGGACCAGGAGTTCAAGATTGACTTTAGCTACATTGTGATACATTGTGAGTTCCAGGTCAGCCTGGGTTACCTGAGACCTTGTCTCAAAACAAACAAGCATAAGACAAAAATAACACCTCATAAAATATTATATATGTATGTAATCTATATATCCATTTTTTCTGGGATTCTCCCATAAGTATCATTTTATTTACGTTTTGTTAAGATTTATTGTATTTTAATATTGATTTATATGTACATATGTGTAGTTGTCCGCAACCACCAATAGTAACCGCCTGCACAAGTGGCTGGGAATAAAAAGAGACCGAGAACACAAAGGAGGGACACCAAGACAGTACTCTGATCAAGGCACCATCTTTATTACAGAGTAAGCCACTTATATGGGCAAACCACAAGGGACTTTCCAAGTAAACATATCTAAGCAAAACAAGAAACTTAACCAAGCCAAACAGGAGGTGTCTGCTGAAAAGAAGTGACCACCTCAGGTCCAATGGATGGCTACCTCATATATGTATGTGAGTGTATGCTACATGTGTGCAGGCCAGAAGAAGGCATCAGAACCCCTGGAGCTGGAGTTATAGGTGGTTGTGAGCTGTCTTCACATGGGTGCTGGGAACTAAACTGTGGTCCTCTGAAAGAACAGCAAGAACTCTTAACCACTGAGCCATCTCCAGCCCCTATCATTTTATTTTATTGTAAAAAATCGTTGACTTACATTTACTTATTAGTTGTGCATGTATGTGGGTAAGGAAGGCCACATGTACTTAGATGGGCATAAGGGGCAGAAAAGGGAGATAAAGTGTGAGTGAGTCCTGAGATATAATCCCTCCTACCAAGGGAGCCAGCTCGACCCTCTCATTGCCTCCTTCACCCACCACTACCTATGGCTGTCCTTTCTCTTATCATTCATTTGGTTCCCAAGCCACAGATCCCCTTAATGACTATGAAATGGTTTAAATCCCTGGAGTATGGAGTGCAAAATGATGAGTACAAGCATGTAGTCCATTTTTCTGAACAACAAATTGCAGTAATAAACAGCCCTCAGATACTGAATAGGAAACACAACATTTTTAATGTTAAAAAGTATTCTGGGAATAGGTGAAAATAAATAAAAGGCAGGGTCAAATTAAGATGCAAAATAGCAGCTATACAAAAAGAAATCTATGAGTGCTGGAGAACCCAGTGAGGAGCCTTAAAGACAAATAGCATGAAATCTGACTCAAAATAGTTTTCTCTCCTATACATAATAAAGCAAGCTATCCATGTTCAAGTTTCCAGCAAACTGAAAAGAAGAGAACAAAATTAACTTTTAAAAGGCATTTGGAGCTTTACAGAAAAATAAAAATTAAACCAACTACTATTTTGGCATGACCTTTTGTGTGTGGATGGATGAGTGTTGGTACGGGTGCAGGTGTGTGGGAATGTATGCACATGTGTACATGAAGAGTCTAGAGGTCAACTTTGGGTTCTTCCTCGAGAGCCATCACCTTGGTTTTTTTTTTGTTGTTGTTGTTTTTACATTAATTGATTTAATTATGTGGGATGGTGCTTGCATGCCACAGCGCAAGTGCGGAGGTCAGAGGACAACTTGAGGAGCCCATTCTCTCTTTCCAACACATAGGGTTTGGTGCTTGGGTCCAGGTTACCAGGCTTGTGGGCAAGTCTCTACTGAGCCATCTTGCAGACCCTACCTTCTTTGATAAGACACAGCCTTTCCCTCCTCTGGTCTCGGATTGCAAGCTCATACCACCATGCTTGGCATTTTACAGAGGGTCTAGGGATGGAACTCATGTTTTCATGCTTGTGTGACATAATCAAATGAATCATCTCTCCAAGCCCTGGCATGACCTTTTATCTTAAAGATCTTGTCACCCTTTTTCTTTTCTTTCTTTTTCTGTGCCCACATGCATACATAGACATGTACATACGTGCATATAAAGGTCAGTGTCATGAAAGGTTTTAAAATAGAAAGAAAAACAGCCAGCTGTTGTGTGGTGGCACAAACATTGATCCCAGCACTTGCTGAGGCAGGCTGATCTCTGTGAGCTGGAGGTCCTCAACCCAAGCTCTACTTCCCTGGGACTAGTGGAACTCAATGCCATAGTACCTATACTTAGAGAGTGCAGACAGCCCTAAAGAGAATAGCTTGTCAGTCCATCTAGCTGCAGGAGAAACCATGGCTCTCAAACTTGAAATCCAAAGCCTGGCAGTAGTTGTCCACGCCTTGGGAGGCCCTCAGAGGCAGGTGGATCTCTGAGTTTGAGACCAGCTTGGTTTAGAGATTGAATTCCAGGAGAGCCTGAACAGAAAACAAAAAATAAACAAACAGTAACAACAACAGCAAAGGAGAAAGTCAGCTTCCTGCTCTGCTTCCTGTGTGACCAACTCCCTTAAGCTCTGAGTTTGAGACCAGTTTGGTCTAAAGATTGAGTTCCGGGACAGCCTGAACAGAAAACAACAAAAATAAACAAAGGGTAACAACAACAGCAAAGGAGAAAGTCAGCTTCCTGTTCTTTGCTTCCTGTGTTCAGTGTGGGCACTCCCTTAAATTCTTGATGCCATGATTTCCCCAACAGGGTGTACTAAATCCACAGGAGTTGAATCAGAACCTTCTTCCCTTTGGCTTGCTTCTTGTCACGCTGTTTTGTTTATTAATTCAAGTACCCTGCTGGGGTGTCTAAGGCACAGGCAGTCATGGGAGAGACAGCATCGGATGTGGAGCAGCTGAGAAGTTCCAGCCCTAGGTGAGCGGTTAGCGGAGATAGGCCCCCACTTGTGTGGTGAAGACACTCCCCATTGTAGATGATAGCAGGCAAAAAGCACAGGGAGCCTGTGGCTGTCTGTCTCCCTGTCACAATGTATGGCCGATGAGGTCTAAGCACCAAAATCAAGGCTAGCTGACCCTCTGGCTTCTCCCTCAGGATATAACTCCATTTCTCTGTTTGCGCTCCCCCACCCTGGCTCTCTGTTGCTGTCCAGACAGGTCGTTTTCTCCTGTGAACGGTATGAGGTATTGTACACCCTGGCTCTCTGTTGCTGTCCAGACAGGTCGTTTTCTCCTGTGAACGGTATGAGGTATTGTACTCCCAAGAAAAGGATGCTCACATAGACCTTTGCATAAAAGGAGAGAGGGAGAGTCATCCTAACAGTGGTACAAATGTCATTAGAGACCTAAGAGGGAACAAAGCACTATGGCACCTCCAAAAGTTTGGAATTCTCCAGGAATTGGGTGCTCCCTATAATCCTAGCCTTTGGCAGGTAGAGGCAGGACTACAGCGAGTTCCGAACAACATGCTCCACAGAGTGAGAACCTGGCTCAATAGAAACAAATAAGAAACATGACGAAAATAAAAGAAAAAGATAACATTAATGCAAAATGGTCTACGTCAAAAGCAACAGAAACCGGGCTTGAGAGATAGCTCAATGGTTAAGAGCATCTGTTATGCCAGGCACAGTGGGACCTGCCTGGAATCCGGCAGAAGCAGCTGTGAGTTCAAGGCCAGCCTGCACTACAAATGGAGTCCAGGACAGCTAGGGCTACACAGAGAAACCCTGTCTCAAAGACAAAAAAAAAAAAAGGCTCACTACCATTTATAATGCCAGTTCCAGAAAATCTGATACCCTCTTCTGGTGGCCTCCCTGGGTATGCATGCATGTGGTACATATATACCCATGTGTACAGGAATTTTAATTCAGAACATGGCTGCTCTGTATGATCTGGCTAGAATACAAACACACCTTTAATCTCAGGATACAAAGGCTGGCAGATCTCTGAGTTCAAGGCCAGCCCCTTGATTTTTAGTCTGTCTCTTTCAATCATGTTATGTCTGTGACCCCACCCCTACCAGACAGGTTACTGTGTAACCCTGCCTGTCCTGGAACTTTCTGTAGATCAGGCTGGCCTTGAACTCAGAGATCCACCTGCCTTTGCCTTCCAGGTGCTGGGATTAAAGGCATGTCCCACCACACCCTGCTCTGAATTTTAGTTTTAGATAGCATTGTTCAGTTTTATATCACTCTGAATTTTAGCATATTTAGCATGTTTTAGTAAATCACTCTTCCAAGCCTGGTAACCATAGCTTAGTTGGTAGAGTGTTTGGCTAGCACCCATAAAGCCCTGGCTTCCCTGTCCAGCACCATAGAAGCTGGGCACGGTGGCATATGTCTGCCATCCCAGGTGAAGGGAAAAAGATCAGAACTTCAAGGTCGCCCTCAGCTACATAGTAAGTTTGAGAGCAACTTGAGTTACAGGAGACTCTGTTTCAGAAAAACAAAATACATAAGTTAATAAACAAATTAAAGTTGTTTAATCTTTAGTAGTGATTCTTTGAGTGGAGGATATCTCAGGAAGTTCCATGGTTTAACGCCAAAACTCTGCTCTGTGCAATACAAGGTCAAGTTTTCATTCTGGCAGTCTCATCCTTCACACGGCACTTAACCCTACAATTTACTCTGAGCGTAAAAGTAGATTAGTCACTTCTGCCTTCCTGCGATGGTAATACATGACTGAAACACTAAGGAGGGAGGGCTTTATTTTGTCTCCTTGTTCCAGAAAACTCAGGTCATGGTTGTTTGCTCTCATGTCTGAACCAGAACATCATGGCAGAAGGAGCATGTGGCAGAAGCTGTTATTCACTTCTTAATGGATAGGAGGCTGAGAGAAGAGGAAAACAGGGAGGGTCGAGGACAGGGTATAGCCCATAAGTACATACCCCACAGTGACCTACTTTGGACCTATCTTTTACCGCCTTCCATATGATGATTCATAGGATGAATCCACTGATTAAATCTGGAAAGCCATCACGCTCAGAGTTGTGGTTACCAATCTGGGTAGCCCTGGCTGTCCTGGGATTACAGGCATGTGCCACCATGCCCAACTAAAAATGTTCATTTAAAAATCAAACCTATTTATTTACCTTTAACACATCATTTTAAAGTTCAATTATTTAGTTTAGAAGGTATTTACCGAGGGCCAGCAAGATGGCTCAGCATGTAAAGGACTTTGCTGCCAAGCCTGATGACTTGAGTTTGATCCCTGGGACCCACATGGTAGATGGAGATAACTGACTCCTACAAGTGTTCTCTGACCTCCATACATGTACCTACACACACACACACACACCCTCATACACACTAACGAAAGTACAAAGAAGTATTCACCAAAACGCCTTCTGATTGCTTTTACTATAAAGTTTATTAACTTTTTAAAAAGTACTGTGTGTGTGTTCATGTATGAAGTCAGGTCAAGATAGCATTGAGTGTCGGCAGGCTGTCTGGCTTTTGTGTTTCTGGGAAATGTCTTCTTTTTGCCTTCCATCTGGACACAGGTCTGCTGGGATTGCCCACCTTGTACTTGGGTTGCGGAGCTCCAAATTCAATTCATCACACTTGCACAGCAGGCTTGTGGAACAAGCACTTTTACCAATGAGCTATCTTCTCAACCCAAATTTAAAACTGTTAGAGTACCCTTGCACTCAGGTATCAATATGCCTTTATTTGTCTATTGATGGTAGTGGTGAATAAATTCTACTTTCAACTTTTCCCTCCTGAAAGAGTGTATTACAGTAACAGGTGTCATTATCCCACCATGCTCCGAACCTCCAGCATCTTCACCTGAAGGGTTTAAAGCTCAGCTATCATAAAACCAGAGCATCAGCTCCTATCAGTCTGTTAATCTCCTTGCTCCCTCTTTCCTGCATACAGTATGATCCTAGGTCCCCTGATAGAACTTAATTTTCATCAAAATTATAAAGAACAGGGCTCCTCCATTAAAGGCAAGGCTCATAACCAGAAATATAAAATTATAAATAAAAAAAATGCGCCAGTTCTGCAGTGTTCATTTTGTTTTATGTTTTTTTGAGACAGGGTTTCTCTTGTGGCCTTGGCTGTCCTGGACCTGCTCTGTAGACCAGGCTGGCCTTAAACTCACAGAGATCTGTCTGCCTCTGCCTCCCTGAGTGCTGACATTACAGGCATGTGCCACTGTGCCCAGCTGAAGCATTCATTTGTAAACTCTATTTTACTTGGGGTTCCTTAAAACGTTTCACCTCTAACCTCCTAACCCTAGGTAGGAGAGAAAGGTTACTGGGGTACAGACCCCTTTACTTCTCCCAGCTATTTAGGGTCAGTGAGTTCTTTTAGGGCTATATCAATCTCCATCAACAGCAAACACAGCTAACAGTCTCATCCAAACTGCTGTACCCTGAAACGTTTCTCTCCATCTATCTCCTCCAAACGACCACACCATCCACCTCTGGTTTCTTCAAACTGCTACAGGCCACATGCCAACACACCGCATGCCATGCTTTCTCTTTCTGGGCTCTTTCTGAGATATAAAATATCTCATATTTATATCCTAAGAGTTGTAGACCATGCCCCTCTCCATGTGGCAGACCGTTACCAGCTGTCAAAGGCCACAGCCCACGGGAGACAAGTATCAACTGTGGATGAACTACAGCCCAATGAAAATCCCACACTTGGGATGGAAACAACATATTTATGTAAGATAACTGAGTTTGCAAAGAACCCCAAACTTCTGTTACACAGCTCAAACAGTAGAGGTGAGAAGAATTACTATCTTTTGTTTGTTCACTGTCCATTCCTAATGTTTTCTGTTGCCTGGGGCACAGATGCAGGTCAACAAAAAAAGATTCGTACACACACAAATGCACACACACACACACACACACCTGTCATACTCCCAGAAGCTGATACAGTTAACATTTCCTCTTCCGTTTCCCATTTTAACATTTAAGTTAGGCAACTACTAGCTTTCTTTCATGCCCCTACCCAGAGGGATTTCTGTGTGCTTAAAAATGATGATTTATTGATTTATGTATCCATTGTGTATGTGTAGGGCATGTGTGTACCATGGCACATGTACGAGGGACAGCTGCCATGAATTGGTTCTCTCCTTCTACCATGTGGGTTCTGATACTACAACTAGGGCCTGGCAGCAAGTACCTTTATTCACTGAGCCACCTCCTCAACCCTTTTATAGTAGGATTTATCTGTACAATAAAACTAGATGCTGTTATCCCTCTCCAATACAAAAATAGAAGCCAGGCGTAGTGGGACATGCCTTTGAATCAATCCCCGTGCTTGGGAACAGAGACTAGTAGATCTCTGTGTGTTGAGGACCAGCCTGGTCTATATAGAGAGAGTTCCAGGCTAGTCAGGGTTGTACAGTGAGGCCCTGTCTAAAAAGGGAGAAGAGAAAGCTAGGGGTAGAGCTCAACAATACAGTCCCTGATTGGCAAGTGCAATGTGCTAGCGCCTGTCCCCAGCAAAACATACACACACATGGGCTGGCGCTCTAGCTCAGTGCTTGAAAGTACCTTTGACATAAGCCTGACAACCAGCATTCAAGCCCCAGAACCCACAAAAAGGTGGATGGAGAGAACTGACTTTCCAAGGTTGTCCTGTGACCTCCATACATGCACGGATCCTCCCCTACTGCACAACAATAATAAATATTTTTTTAAAACCAACACACACACCAAAAACTAAATATGAACATATGAGCTAGGCTACATACAGTGCCAGCATTTATGCAGAAAGATACTTAGGGCAGCAATAGGGCATTTTGTGAAGCCAGGACAACAGCAAATACATACTGACAGAAAGCATAGAAAGCCAAATAAGAACAGGAGCCTAGACTGTAAGGGGTCCAACAGCTCAGTGGCAATGATTTGGGGAAAATCCTAAGAAGGCTACAGCAGCCTGGAAAGGCTACAGCAGCCTGGGTCTTAGAGTCATTCAGCCAAAGCGTGTTTTAGGGATAAAGATCTACACTGAGCAAAATTGCTCCCTAATCTAGATTGAACAGGATAGTGACAACAGAGGGAAAAACAGATCCAAGATAACTCTGATAAGGGAACAGTCTCGGCCTCTTGGAATAAAACAGAACCCTTGCGCAGTGGGCCACCAGCATCTAGTAGGCATTCATTAAAAGGGTTCACGACGGAAACCTGTACCTTCCATATCTCTGGCGCAGGTTTCAAGGGCATGTTTCATGAAGACGGAGTGGGAGGACAGGATCCCAGCTTTGATTTTTACAAGCCAATAAACACAGCTTACCTAGTCTTCTTTGTACTCAGCGACCCCTTTTACTTTTTAATTCCTGATTCTGAGCCCCTATGGTCCTTAGGTACTAGCTTTCAGTTCTCTTTGAAAATGTTGTTGCCGAGTGGTACAGTATCACTTTCCTAATAGCATGACTGCAGATAAAACCTCTGACATGTGAGTCTTAATGATAACGGTTGCCTAGGTTATTCTTTAGAAGAGACTTGAAGGCCGACTTCATTTTATTTGGGGGTTATTCCCCCCCCCCCTTAGGAACCTGTTGACTCTTCTTTTGGGTCTGAACAGGTGTGTGATGGATGGCCTTTTGACATCAGAAGACTGAAAACTCCATCCTTAGACCGTTTTCTGAGCGAACATTGCACAAAGAACCAAAGAGACTGCATACATGTGTGCAAGCCACCAACTGCTTCACCACCAATCACCCTCCTTCTGGCCTTCAGTTACTCTGTTTCTTTACCCCGTAACTATCCCCAAAGGTGAGGAAGATTCGAGGCTTGGGTCTCCCATTTCCTACTTGGCAACCTGGCAGATGTGTTCTTTGTTGTCTGTACACTTATTATTTCTGTAACCGATATAGCACTCATTGAACAAAAAGAGCCTGATTTGGTACCAAAAAAGTCACCATATTTTAAGATATTTTACAACAGGAGACACTTTCAAACCATGAAGTTTGAAAATTCATTTCTGTCTTCTAAAAGCTTAGAAATATTAAACTTACTTAACAATGGAAAGCATACTAGAACAAAGGACAAAAGCTACATGGTCATTTGTTGTGACCCTTTTTTTTTCCTTATAAAATGGTTATTTGGTATTTACTTTGTAATGCAAAGGTGACAAATTACAACATAAAAAGCCTGTTATGGCTTACAGTTTTGTTGCGTATTAAATATGCAGCACTGAAAAATGGAAAGGCACAGCTCTGACCAGCAGAGCTGAGATCAATCTCTCCATCCTCCTTTGTCATTGTGGGATACGCACTGCTCAGGCAGTTCAGAGGAATGAAGACTTGCACTTTCACATGGATTTAAGATCAAGTGTGCCAGTTAGGTCATCACATTCACAGTATATATATTAAAAAAAACCAATCAGATGCGTAGGGAAAGTGAAGGGTTAACTTAACAAGCATGTATTCATAGGAACGCATGTATGGAGAGAAAACAAAAGCTAAGCAAATGAAACAAAGGGGATGCAAACTAGCTTTCTCTCTGGAGCTTTAAACGGTATCCTGTGTGCATATACTTAGGGGACAAAGGGTGACCAACTCGCACAAATACAAGGTTTAAATCCTGCACTGTATTCATTTCTTTCTTTTTGTGGTTTGTTTGTTTATTGGTTTTCGAGACACGGTCGGCTTCCCTGTGTAGCCTTGGCTGTCCAGGACTTGCTTTGTGGAGTTACGTGGGAAAGGAGGCTCACTCCAGGATAAAATATGGTCTTGCAGGCAGCAGGGAGGTCCAGCCTCTGATGGACTGAACCTCAAATCACCATGCAGAAGCATTTTTATTGCTTATTACACAAAAGTTGTTTTGGGGGGTAAAACAAGTTCCTCCTGCCCCTGATCTAAGCTATATGTTTTTGAAGGAGCACCTCACCCTTGCAATCTCAGTCCTTATTTAACAATGCAAGACACTCCAGGTCTGCCAGGACCATCTTGTGACTAAAGTCATTCAAAGGCTGTAAAGCTCCCTCAAAACAAAACAAAACAAAACAAAACAAAACAAACAGACAAACAAAAAAACAAACTATAAATCATAAAAAACACTCTTTTCTACAATGATTTCTTCAAGGTCTAAGTATTCCTAGAAAACAACTACTTAATTCTGATGTTTAACCTAGATATAATGACTTTACTATTTTTTTTCCCCTCTACAATGCCTGTTTTTGGCCTCTGAGGGCCGCAGGCATGTACATGGTACACAGAGATACATACAAAACACCCACGCACAGAAACCAAACCAAACCAACCTTATATGACCAGGTGGGCCCAGAAAGATAATCTTCCTATATGAAATTACATCATTACAGGCAAGATCAAATATTCACAGCTTGATCATATCTATACATTCTGGATGCTCTAAAGAGAGAGATCTTTGAGGACTACTAAACAGATACCTTGTGCCTGCCACATCCTGTCACTGGCCCTCCCAGCAGCTCGTGCTTTTCCTAACTAGAACCTATAGTCACTCTTTGCCAAATTTCCCAGGGGTGCTTGTCCCATTGATGCTTGTCTTCAAAGTCCCACTTCCCATGTAAATCCCATCAGCAACAAAGTCCAAAATCTCATCCAGTCATTTAGATCGGGTGTGGCTGAGCCTCCTCACACAGTCGTGTGTGTCCCGCCTGCCCCCCCCCCCATCTATGGACCTGTGAAGCTGAAAGTGCAAACCATTCATGCATCTGCAGAACATGGGGATAGCTGAGGCCCAGGCTAAGAGTTCTTGACGTTCTAGTTAATAAGGAGAAAAATAAAGGGAAAAAAAAAAGGAGTCACCAATGCAGGCTGTGGTAGTGTGCACCTCTGTGTCAGCACTGGGAGGCAGGGGCAGATGTCTGAGTTCAG
>CM053742.1:41287155-41348468 GCA_028658305.1 Pachyuromys duprasi
AGAATGCGTTTACAGCCTGAGTGACTTCTCTTTCTGTGTATGTGTGTACACACATGTGTTGGGTGGCCATCCACCTGGTTTTTATGAGATGGGCTGAAGGTTGTCTTTGCCTCCCCAGCACTGGGATTATGTGGGAACCACCACATCTGTCATTTTTACATGGCTTCTGGGGAGCAAATTCAAGTCCTCATGCTTGCAAGGCAAGCATTTTACTAACTGGGCCATCTCTCTTAAATTTTAACATAACTTGTTCGACATCTGAAGTTGTGTTTTTCAATCCTCATGACAAATGCACAAGCCTTAAAATACCTCTAATTTCCCCTTCCAATTTTACATGTTAGTTATTTTCATTTCACTTCATTTTTTTAAATTATTATTTTTTAATTTTTTATATTAATTACAGTTTATTCACTTTATTCACTTTATTCGGCTATAGCCCCCTCCCTCTTCCCCTCCAAATCCCACCCTCCTTCCCTCCCTCCCCCTTCTCCACCCATGCCCCTCCCCTAATCCACTGATAGGGGAGGTCCTCCTCCCCTTCCTTCTGATCCTAGTCTATCAGGTCTCATCAGGAGTGGCTGCATTGTCTTCCTCTGTGGCCTGGTAAGGCTGCTTCCCCATCAGGGGGAAGGCTGTTTCCTCATCAGGGGGGGATCATTTCATTTTTAATGTACTATCATTGTATTTTTTAAGAGAGTCGTTTCCTATGTAGCCCAGGTTAGCCTCAAATTCAAAATCCCCCTGCCTCATCCTCCCAAGTCCTGCAATCACAGGCATGCACCATGGGAATTTGGTTCATTTCTGTATTTACAGGCAATCAAGATCATATCTAGGTCTTAAAATTATAGATGATTAAATTTAAAATTAAAATTAAATTAAGAATCTAGATGACAATAGATTTACCTACATATTTGTTGGTTTTAAAATTACATTTCTTTCTTTTTGTGCATGTGCACACACACGCAGAAGTCAGAAGCTATGATGATTTGAATAGGAATGGTCCCCATAGGCACATAGATTTGAATGCCAGGGAATGGCATTACTTGAGAGGGATTACACATGGCCTTTTGGGAGGAGGTGTGGCCTTGTTGGAGGCAGTGTGTCCCTGGGGGTTTGAAAGACTGAAGCCAGGCCCGGTGTCTCTTTCTACTGCCTGTGAATCTGGATGGAGAACTCCCAGCCATCACGTCTACTTGTACACTACCATGCTCCCCACCATGAGGACAGTGTACTAACCCTCGGAAACTGTAAGCTACTCCCAAGTAAATGCTTTCTTTCTTTTTTTTTTTTTTCATTTTTCTTTTCCTCCCCAAGACAGCATTTCTCTGTGTAGCCCTGGCTATCCTGGAACTCTCTTTGTAGACCAGACTGGCCTCAAACTCACAGAGATCTTCCTGCCTCTGATGGGATTAAAGGTCACCACGCCTGGCAAATGCTTTCTTTCATGGTGGTTGCCGTGGTCACGGTGTCTCTTCATAGCAATACAGCACTGACTGAGGGAGAGGCCAGCTTCCTGGAGTACGTTCCCTCCTCCTACCATGTGGGTTCTGGCGATTGGACTTGGTACATCAGCCTGCTGAGTTAGCTTGCTGATTGCTACATTTATTGATTTCTTTCCCAAATGTTTCCTAGTGTGTTTGCTTTCTATTGCTGCTTCCACCTTAGACTGTTCTTCCAGGGCTTAAAACATTTCTTTCTGAAGCAAATCCTTAAGAGGTTGCTAAGTGATACAGGAACTCATGCTACATCAACAGAGGGTCAGCACCAGGCTGCTGATTCTAATCTAAAATGATGCTTAGATGTGAAATGAAATTTCATGTGATGTAGAAGACATGGGAGTGATAAGCTCATTCAGCCTCTGTCTGAAAATGCCTTCACTCCTCTTTCTTTTCAATACAAAATTTAGTCTCATGATGTGGCAGCTATGAAAATATGCCACTCCAATCTCTTGCTCCAAGAAACATAAGTGACAGATGGCCTCAGTCCCCTGTATTCTTAATCTATCAAGGCATCAGGGCAGACACAGTCCTTCACAAAGGCTGCTGATAGCAGCCAGTGACTAAGCGTGGCATGGATATCAAGGCAGATCCATTTCTGCAGTATGTGTTTCCTCTGATGGGTATTTGGGTCTGAGGCTGTCTCATCAGCCTGACAAGCCTTTTCCAGAACTGCACTGCAGTGTAAGAATCTGTGGAACAACCTGCCTTCCCCAGGCATTAGGACTGCATTGTCTGAAGGCTCCTCCTCTTTCACAGACATCTCCCTGATCAGTCCTGAGTGGCCAATCTCATCCTGGCTTCTGTCAAAGAGGGTCCAGAATAACATACGTCTTTGATAAGCTGAACCAATATAAAATACATATACTCAAACTCTGGGTCCTATCCCTGCCCACATCTACCACCTCTACACACATACAAATAAACACATTGGTTTTTATCTCTATTGTTTATGTTATTTTGATTTGCTATGTAAATATACTAAACATGAGCACATGTTTTGTTTTACTTTTTTTGAGATACAATCTTTACCTCCAATTGTCACTGTCACTGCCTCAGGCTCACAAGTGCTGGGATTTCAGGCACCCACAACCGTATCCCACATTCCTCTCCTTTCTTACATATAAGGGAACGCACTATAAATACTTCTCTTAGCATTACTACTACCATTATTGTTGTTTTGAGACAGGGTTTCTCTGTGTAGCCCTGGCTGTCCTGAAACTCACTCTGTAGACCAGGCTGGCCTAAAATTCAGAGATCTATCTGCCTCTGCCTCCCAAGTGCTGGAATTAAAGGCATGTGTTACTACACCTGAATTCTCTTAGTTTTCTATATTTTATCTTCTAAGTCTCAAATGGGTTTATACGTTTCAACATTTTTGTTATTCCATGTTACTGCATTCATGAAAACTGCCTTAATCTATTTTTGTATATTCACTTCTTTTTAGCTGTATCTAATCTGCTTTGCAACATATCTACTGAATGACTTTTCAGTGCCCGAATTTAAAAACATATTTTTACATTTATTTATGTGTATCAGTGTCTTGCCTGCTTATTTATCTGTCTACCATGTCCCTTTGGGGGTACCTGCAGAGGTCAGAGGACAGTATCAGATTCCTCTGGAACTGGAGATGCTGTTGGTTGTGAGTCAGGGCAGACCCTCTGTAAGAATAATACGTGTTCTTAACATGCTTAGGCACCTCTCCTGAACCCAAAGTGCCTGTATTTTTTGTTTTTGTTTTGTTTTCAGTGTAGCCTTGGCTCTCCTGGATTCATTCTGTAGGCCAGGCTTGCCTCAAACTCACAGAGAGATCCCTGCCTCTGCCTCCCAAGAGCTAGGATTACAGACATGCACCACCACTGTCAGAAGAGGCTGTTAGGCACCCTGGAGCTGAACTTCTAGGCAGTTGTGAGATGCTTGGTATGGGTGCTTAGATCCCAACATGGGTCACTACAAGAGCAGTGACATTGAGTTACCTCTCTAATCCCAGATTTTCTTTTAAAAAATATTTTATATTAGATTGTGTATGTGTGTGTGTGTGTGGTCCAAGTATGGAAGTCAAAAGACAACTTTCAGGAGTCAATTCTCTCCTTCCACCACGTATGTCCCAGGAATTTGACTCAGGCTGTTAGGTTTGAAAGCAAGCATTTTTATCCACCGAACCATTTCACCAGCCCAAGCTTTTTTTGGGGGGGTGGGGTGGGGGGGCGGGTTGAGGGCCCTTATTCTTCTTTTAGATTTCACAGTTATCTAAACTGAATTGATTTTACATTCTTTTTGATTTTAAGCCTACTGTCTCTATTTTAGGGGTGGGTGTGGGCTCTTCTCTTTTCACTCATTATGCCTGCAAATTTTTGTGCTAGTCGTGGATTGCTTTTCTGTCAGCCTTTGAAATCTTTCATTCTAAGTCTGACAGTGACAGGGTGCCATTTTTCAAATTTAATTTAATCTAACCTGGAGTCTTCGCATTTAGTTTTGCCAGGCATATCAATTAGGGCGCAGTGAGGAGGCAGAAACCACACCAGTAATTTGAACAGAGTTGGTGAACAGAATTTGTAAAGATGATCACAAAATGGATAAAGGACTAGTGAGATGGCTCAGTCAGTAAGACATTTGCCCGAAAGTGTCAGGACTTGAGTTCAGATCCCCAGAACTTGTATAAAAACAAACAAACAAACAAAAATACCGAACGGTGGTGGCATCTTCTTGTTATCCCTGTGACGGTGAGATGAGAGGCTGAGACCATTTGACCCCATGAACCCATAGTCCAGGTAGGCTAGCCTACTTGGAGATGTTCCAGCCCCATGAGGGACCCTGTCTTGAAATCAGGAAAAGGTAGAAGACTCTCGAGGCCTGGTGTCTAAATGTATTTTCTGACTCATACACACACATGGACACACCTCTATGCACCCCTCCAGATATACCCACCCACAAAGGATGACTGACAGGAGACTGAAAAGGAGGGAAGATCAGTATTGCAAGAAGCAGCTACCTTCCGGAGTTGAAGGGATGGCTTCGAGGAAGGCCAACACTTTGGCACTGGCCTGCCCCATCCAGGGTAACATTCACATTGTTTGACAGTATAGTTTGGAGCTGGCTGGACAGCGGAAGAGTCCTCCAAGGGGCAGTATGGTAAAGCTGGGCAAGGCTAGAGACAAGGGGGCTGCTTGTCAGGGTGCTAGTGAGCTGTTGCCAGTGAGCAGCTGGTACTAGGAAACGGGATCTCATGAGTGCGAGCTGCTGCTTAGGTGCATGCCACAAATCTCTGTATGCTGCTAACAAGGATGCTACCTGTTGGCAATTGCTGAAATGGCGGGGGCCACTAGATGGGCTCCAAACCGCTCGGAATAGAAATGCCAGGAAAAGGAAACAAGCCAAACTAGAAAGACAAGTTCCTGTTGCTGCTGAGCTTTGTACTGTTTTTCTAGCACCTGACTAAGCTCGACACTGTGAACCTGGTCACTGCTTATAATGCCAACATTACACAACGGGCAAAGAAAGGGGAGAGGAGCTAGGAACTGTGAGGCCACAAACTGATAAAGGGCATAAAGTATTCTGGAGTGGAAATCAGCTAGATGGGTAGAGTTGTGGTGTTTTTGTTGTTGTTTGTTTATTTTGTTTTTCAAGACAGGGTCTCTCTGTATAACAAGCCCTGGCTGACCTTGAACTCACAGAGACCTGCCTGCCTCTGCCTCCCTGATGACAGGTGTGTGCCACCTCAAGTGGTGATGGGTGGACTTTTAATACTGACTTTACAGCTTGGGATGACCAAACAAAATGGGTAGTATCAATTAGAAAAAGCAAAGTTTAGAGATTTTTGAATATTGACTTTTTAGGCAAGATTCCTTTTCCCTAAAGCTTTCCGTATACCAGTATCTGCTTCTAAATGGGGCCCTACGTTTAGGTGGCATCATTACATAAAGAATGAGGATGTGAAACAACTTCCCTTTTGGAGCTGGGGATGTGCCTCTGTTGGCAGAGTGCTAGCTTAGCATGCATGAAGCCCTGGGTTCTGGACCTACACTGCATAAAGTGGGCATAGTGGTAATGCTTGTAATCTCAGCCACTCAAGAGGTAGTCAGGAGGACCAGAAGGACGAGGTCATCCTTGGCCACACAGTGAGTTGAAGGAGCCACGAAAAAAAATCCAAACCAAAACCCTTCCATTTCAATCTTGGAAGATCGATTCTATAGATTAATTCAGCTAACAGAAACCTACCTTGAATCTCTCATTGCTAGAACACAGACTTCCTTCTAAAGATCAAAACTCCACAGACAAAATGATAGTATCTTGGGTCCTGTTAGATGGCTCAGTAGATACCAACACTTTATGCACCAACTTGATGACCTGAGTTCCATCCCTACAGCCCCCACACAGGAAGAAGTAGAGAACTAATTCCTAAAAGTTGTCCTCTGCCCCATCTCCACAGGCATGCCCCCACCCCCTACAATAATGATAAAATAATTAAAAAAAAATAAGAGGGGTGTCTTTATAAAACAAATGCACAAATGAGAATAACTGAGAAAGATCCTCAGCACACTCGCTGGGAAGGATTTTAAGGTCAGATAGTAGAGGAGGTGGACCTCCCTTATCAGTAGACTAGGGGAGGGACTTGGGGGAGGGGGAGTGGGAAGGAGAGTGGGATTGGGAGGGGACAAGGGAGGAGGTTATAGCCAGGATACAAAGTGAATAAAATATAAATAATAAAAAAAATAATAAATAAGACTAAGCAAAAAGGAAAGCAAAAAGGAAACAGTAATAAATAAAGGTATTTACTGCTAACCCCAATAATCTCAGTTGATTCCTGGGACATATTTAGTGAAAGGGAAGAATTGACTCAAAGTTATTCCCTGACCTCCACATGGCTTCTGTGGCATGTACGCACTTCCTCACACATGATCAACCAGTTTAATAAATTAAAATACCTTAGGCCTATAAGATGGCCAAGCCTGATAACCCTGGGTTTGATCCCTAATACCCACAAATCTAATATTGCTGGGGTTGGATGCAGAGTTAGAGAAACGAGAGAGTCAGTGCAGCCACATACTCATGAAAGAGAAAGAAAAGTATCACAAGTATGGTCCCATTCCGGGAGTAGCAGTGTGAAGGAGGTCCAACTGAAAACAGCACTTCTAAGGACCTTCTGCTAATTGGTTTGGAAAAGGGTTATCAGCAGTACAAAAGTGAGCACTGTGTTAGTCACTTTTCTTGTTGCTGCAAGGAAATCCTTAATAAAAGCAGTTTAAAGAAGGAAGGGTTCGTTTTTCGGTTTGCAGTCCGAGGGCACAGTCTGTCTTGGTGGGGAAAGCATGACAGCAGGTCAGGCTGCAGCTGCGGTGTGGAAGCACAGTGGCGGCCAGTGGTATTAACTGCATCTAAAGATTCCCTCCTGGACATGCTCAGAGTCTTCCATGTGAGTCTACATTCTGTCAAGTTCACAGTTGGCTTTACCCATCACAAGCTCTTATATGCCAACCACTGTTTTAAGTACTGCATATGTATTATTTTGTTACAATCAAATAAAGTCACTCAAGAGAGTAAAGAATGTGTCATTCCTGTTTTATTTGGGAGATTTGAGTGAATCGGGATTTGAACCTAGACAATATTACCGGTAATTTTTTTTTAATTTATTTTTATTCTGTGTGCACTGGTGTTTTGCCTGCATGTGTGTCTATGTGAGGATGTTGGATCCCCTGGGACTGGAGGTACAGATGGCCGTGTAGGTGCTAGGAATTGAATCCTGGGTCCTCTGGAACAATGGCCAGTGCTCGTAACCACTGAGCCATCTCTCCAGCCCCCCCGCCCCTTTTTGGTTTTTAAGTTAGTATTTTATGTATAAGCATCATGGTATATATGTAGAAGTCAGAGGACAACTCTGTAAAGTTGGTTCTTGCCTCCTTAGACATGGGTTCCAGAAATCAAACTTAGGCCATTAGGCTTGCCCAGAAAGTGAGTTATCTTGACAGCCCTGTATCTTTTTTTCTTTTGTGTTTTGCTGCAGTGTGGCAGAGCCATCATTTTCTTCATTTATTTGTAAGCATTTTGAGAGCAAATGGTGACAAAAGCAGGGGTAGAGGAGGGGCTAGTTAGAGATAAGGTACTATCCCAATGTTCATTCACCCACTTGCAGCGAGCAGGCGCTAAAGCACGATGGCGCGGTGTTGAGTGAATACATTTTGGCACCAGGCAGAGCTGAGCTGAGTCTTCTATGTAGCCAGCTGTGTGCTCTTGAACAACGAACCTTTTTTAAAGATTTTCTCTCAGCGGCCTTCCAATGGTCACTCGCAGGTATAAACGCCTGCACATACACATGTGCATTCACTAGGTACATGCCATAGTCTCATATGACCTACAAAGCAACGTAAGAAGGCATTCTGAAGACCAGATATCCAATGAAAAGTCCTCAAGATGCTGCCACTTTAAACAGCAACATGCCCCAGAGAGCGCAGGTCAAATCCATTTGCAGAGCCTGGGGAATACCTCCCTGAAGTGACAATGTTTGAGGATGGTTGTAGTGGACAACACAATGTTTGCTATGGTGTGGTGAGATGGCTTTAGCAGATAAAGGCACCTTCTGCTGCCAAGTTTGATGACTTGAGTTTGATCCCCCAACGTACATATTGGAAGGCAAGGACTTACTCCCCAAATTACTCTGTCCTCTGACCTCACATGCATACCATGGCATGCATGTAGGCATAAATTAAAGAAAGGGGGGAGGGGCATCTAGTACAACTGAGCTGGCAGCATGAATAAATGCAAAAACATGGAGGCTTAAAACTCGGTCCAACCACAGAGGGTACTAAAGGATGTATTAGTAAACAAAGTTTCAATGGCCTACATGATTTATAATTCGGGAAAGCAAATGGGACCAGGATTTTGAAGTCCCCATGACAGAATAGGTTTTGTTTTGTGACAGAGCAAGACAGTTCCTCCATCTTTTATTCTTGCTGGGACTATCTTAGGTTCAACTAGAATTTGATCTCTATGATGCAGAATCCCATGGAGAAATACCTAACACTATGAAAGAAACCTGAAATCAAGATGCCCCACTAACTTACCTTAGCTTCTGTTAAACTGCCTGTTTGTGCAAACCTCCCCTTTCCAGCTAACTGCTTAAACTGGTTGCTTGTGAAAAACCTTACCTTCCAGCTGCTGAGAGAGGGAACAGTATATGGGGAGGGGTTTCCTTTCTTTTCTTCTTTTTGCCTTTCAAAGTCCCTTGGTCTGTATGCTCAGGGCAACACGTGGGTCCCCAAACACCTCAGTGTAGTCTCAGCTGGCTGGAATAAAGACTTTCAATTGACTATAAACTGTCTGAGTGGTCATCTCTAGTAGGCTCTTTGTAACAACTTTTATTTTGCTGGCCTGTGTCCTACTGAATAGAACTGATTAACAAAATAGTTCTGTTCCTGCTTACACTGTCACTTGGCCTTCATTTCCCAGCCTACCTTGAGTGCCTTTTGCTGACTGGAAACTATCAGTGGAAACTTGGATAGCTTCTGGAAAAGTTGTTTTATAAAGAAAGCACAAATTTCCTGATACCATTTCTTCCATGCCAAGTGTAGAGTTGCAACCATGTTTATGATATGTAAACATGTTTTTGTTATAATCCCAGGTGGGGGATTTTAGTTTGTCCATGCCTGTTAATTGTTTCCTGCGGATCGTGGTCTTTGCCAGAGGGAATTAGTTGAATTCTGAGGACTTTGAGGGGTATAAATGATGGCCTAGGGAAGAAGGCACAGTGGCTTGGAGGAGACAGAGGAGGCCTGCTTGCTGTCTTTGCTGGTTTGCTGCATTTGCTGTTTGCCGGTTACCTGGGACTTCTGGATTTACTGACGATGGGTATTGATACTGTCCCAGAAGGAATTCTATGACTCTACCCAGCAGGAAGAAGTAAAGAGGGCTATGTCCCCTCTCCCTTACAACCTTCTTTCCCCTACCTGGGGTTAGGGGGTTGCAAGGGAGGTACAAGCTTCAAGAAACCCCCCAAACAAAGTAGCGTTTGAAAACCTAGAGCCTACACAACCATCTTGTGGTCATGGGCTTATGGAGTAGAGGACTCTGATACAATTGAGATACTAACCAAATCTCTAGTAATGAAGAACTTCAGACACCTTGGTATCTGAGGAAAAGCAAAGCCCTGCACACTGGCAGTCATGCTTTCTAGACTTGGGACCCAAATTACTCCTAACTGATACAATCAATGGTCGATGTTTGGATATTTTGGCTTTTTAGAACTAAAAAGAAAAAGAAAAAAAAAAAAAAGCTGGTCATGGTCATGCATGTCTGCAATCTCAGCATTCCAGAAACAATGGTAAGAGGGCCAGAAGTTCAAGATCAACAGCTACACAGCAAATTCAAGGCCAGCCTGATTTACAAGTCTATGTCTCAAAATTTTAATTTAAAAATAGAATAAAATAAATAAGCGGAGGCTGAGCTTGGCTTGTTTTTGCTTTTCTGAAGTCAGAGCCCACAATGTTAAAGACTGAGATGCACTCTGGTTTCTGGCCCAGGTCAGCCTGGGACTGGGCAAGTCTATAAAATGAGCTGTTACAACTACACACCAGCGACAGATGGGCTAAAGTTCAGTGGCATGAGTCATCAAAACAGGACTGTGAATGGTCTGTTCATTCTAGTTATTGTTTGTTCTATCTGTAAACACACTCTGTCACCAAGCATTAATGCTGTGACATTAAATTGTGACCCACAGTGTCAAGTTAATTGAATGCAACATCCATAAAGAGGAGCTAACTGGCTTTTATTCACATTCAGCAGGACAGGCTGGTACTTTTCTGCCAATATGAGGCAACTTTGTCTGACTTTTCTGCAGTTATGTGGAGATTTCAAGAGCTCATAAAGGTTGGGCCCAATGTCAGGTTTCAAGGTAGAGTTTCATTCCCTTGTACTTGGATATCTTGGTGGTACATGCCTTTAATAATCTTTTGACAACATTCAGAGGAAACAATTTGTTTAGCCTTCATAAATAAGCAAAGCAAATCTCAAGTTTATAAGACAGGTATGGCAGTTTAACACCTGTAATCTCAGCACGGGGTAAGTAGAAGCAGGTGGGGTGGGGTACAACAAATGCAAGGCCAACCTTGGCTACATAATTGAATTTTAGGTCCAACCTGGACCAAACCCCAACAAAGCAACTATAAAACTCAGGTTATAATTTCTATTTTCTTCTGGAATATTGTTTCTCTCTAAGCTTTCCTTTTAGCTTAAAATTTGGAGTGTCCTTCTCTTTTCACTCATTTCATCTGGTTCAAAAACAGTAGAAAACTAAGAGCTGGGCATGGTGGTTTTAGTTTGGAGTTCCAGATTCAAGATTCCAAGTACATTCCTTGTAGAGCCCAAGCCACCGTTGCATTGGGTGGTTTAGAGCAGACCTGAGCCCTCTGTACTCAGCCATGCTTTGAACCCACCATGAAACTGATTCATTTAAATTTCACTGGCACCTCAACATTCCCTTGATTCCATAATCACCCTGTCCTTCCCTGCATCAGGCAGGGAAAGGCACTATTCCCATCATGTTGTTCTGCATTTATATATGCCGCGTGTGTACAGGTACCCGTGGAGTCCCGAAGTGGGTGTTGTAGCCTCTGGAGCTGAAATAACAGCGGGTGGAGGCCCATCCTTTGTGGGTGCTGGCAACTAAACTTTAGTCTTCTGCAAGAACAGCAAGTGCTCTTAACCACTGAGCCATTTCTTCAGAACCACCCCCATGCGCTTTACTCTGAAAGATATAATTTCAATGGGTATTTTAAAAGAACAAGTTTCTCAGTCTGCTCCCAGGCTGACTGAGAAACTTGTTACTTTCTAGCGGCAGTGATCCCTTGGGACAGATGTTATTTTCTGTTACCTGTTCAGTTGGCTTTATTTGTGTATTGTTCCAGGCTACTGAATGGCTGACACATTTGCACTCTCCCACTCTGAGCTGATTTTTTTTTTTTTTTTTTTTTTTTTTTTACTTTCTCAGTCTCTTCTTTTGGCCAAGAACCATGAAATTCAGCCCTCAGAACATGATTTTGTGAACTCCAAATCTGTACTACTGAAACCCACTCAATGGAAGGCCATGCAGACAGTTGGGTTGAAGTCAGCTTTTCATGTTCCTTTCCTTGTGAGAGGAATTGTTATTTTATGTAACAGTGACTGAGCAGTAGCATTTATGGATTAAGATACAATACATTTGAACACTTTAACACAGACAAATGTAACATGTTTTGCTAGAAAGTAAGCTTTGTTGTAAACTTTGTAAAGGAGTCAAGGGTCTCTAAATGAAACTGAAACAGGCTGTTTTCTCTATTCTATTCTGAGGAGTCCAGAGGCAGATATTGGCGTAGTAGCTACATTAACCTAGTCTTTCAAAGAAAGTTCCTTATTTCCTATAAAGTACTTGGTGTTAAGAGCAATCACTCAGGAAGCTACTTGGTAAACCAAATGGTCTATCACAAAATGTCTGTACTAAAGGAAGTTAGGTAGGGAGTAAATACAAACGCAATATTTGCCCCCCCCCCACACACACACAAGGAAGAGTTTCTCTTCATAGCCCTGCTTCTCCTGGAACTTGCTCTGTAGACCAGGCTGGCCTTGAACTCACAGGGCCCCACCTGCCTTTGCCTCCTGAGTGCTGGGATTAAAGGTGCATGCTGCCATGACCACCCAGGTAATAGTTACTTTTTTACATTTGAGACAAATCACAGCAAATTGCAGGCAGGTGTCCTATTGGCCCCCCAAAGTGATAAAAGCTGCAAAGGACAATATTTAATACTATGGCCACATATATCATCATTGTTGTTTTGTAGTCTTACTGTGTAGCCCCAGCTGGCCAAGAATTCACTAAGTAGAGCAGGCTATCTTGGAACTCACAGAGATCTGCCTGCCTCTGCCTCCCCAGTGCTGGGAGCCAGCCATTATGCCTGGCTACAGTTTAAAGGAACTCAACAATTTAATCCTTAGTATGCCAAAAAGGGAACATTTCTTGTGTTATGAGTGGATGAAATCTGTCCACATCAGCCCATGACCCAGTCATCCTGTGCTTTATGGATGGTTTTTCCGTGTAGCCTTGGGTATCTTGGACTCACTTTGTAGATCAGACTGGCCTTGAACTCACAGAGATCTGCCTGCCTCTGTCTCCCGGAGTGCTGGGATTACAGGTGAGCACCACTGAGCCTGGATATCTATGGACCTCTTATTGCTCTTTGAGAAACCTGGGTCCAAAGAGCAAGAAACTTGAGTTTTAGTGCTGTGCTAGGTAGTACCAGGCAATGACATTTTAAAAATATTAATTACAGTTTATTCACTTTGTATCCCAGCTGTAGCCCCCTCCCTCACCACCTTCTGTCCCTCATCTCCTCCCATGCCCCTCTCTAAGTCCACTGATAGGGGAGGTCCTCCTCCCCTTCCATCTGACCCTAGCTTATCAGGTCTGATCAGGACTGGCTGCAAAGTCCTCCTCTGTGGCCTAGCAAGGCTGCTCCTCCCTCAGGGCATGGGGGGCAGGGAAGGTCAACGAGCCAACCACTGAGTTTGTGTCAGAGACAGTCTCTGTTCCCCTTACCAGGAGGCAATGACATTTTAATCATAACTAGCAAGATGTCTTCCTCTATTTTCCCCCCAGAAGACAACGTGTCTGGTTTTCAATTGTAAAACGATTTGTTTTTGGAGTGGGCACCACTGACCAACAATTGTTCCTTGTAGGAGGGCTGTCGTGCACACTGTAGGAGCTTCCCAGTGCCCTTGGCTTCTACCAACACCATTCCAATACCTGACAATGACAAGCACCTCCAGAGGTTGTGGAATGCCCCTCAGAGAGCAGATGAGCTGCTGCTGACACACTGCTTCAGAAGATGTGCTGAAAAGTCTTCTTGGGCCTGTGAATAAGAGCAACAGTGATTTGGGCAGTGAAGAGTTGAGCAAAATGTAATTTTTTCTTTTCCTTCCTTTTCTTTTTTTAAAACTGAGACAAAGTCTTATTATGTAGGCCTGGCTGGCCTGGAACTATATGTGATCTCCAACTTGCAGAGGTCTACCTGCCTCTGCCCCCTGAGTTCTGGAATGAAGTGTGTGTGTGTGCCACCATGCCTTATTTTCTTGAGATAAGTTCCCGCTCTACAGCCCCGTGTAGCCTTAAACATGCCATCAAGTTGAAAGGATGACCCTGAACTTTTGTTCTCCTCTTTCCATTTCCCTGGTATTGCGATTAGAGGTATGCACTACCATGCCCAGTTGATGTGGATCGAAGATGGGATTTTTTTTTTTTTGCATGTTAGGCAAAAACTCTATCAACTGAGCTCCATGCCCAGACCAAGATGTGGTATCTTCAAAAATATTTAGCTGCAATTCCAGAGAAGTGAGTACCACTCTCTCTGGAGAGAAAAACCAACATTTCTCAAGTCAAAAAAATATTAGCAACTTTTTTTTTGCTATTGCTATAGTTATGTTTTAATTTTTTAAAGTTGTGACTTTTTATAAGCTTTGCTGATATTCAGAATGAATACATAATGGTCAGACATATTCATATCTATAGTTGGGGGCAGTTAAATAAAAATCATCAAGGAGTTCCCAGGCTTTGGCTCCAGTTTCTAGCTCATCTTTACAGTTTGAAAAGATTCATGATAGAGGTGGGAAGGACAGGCACACAAAATATCCTAGCTGCATCTCTCAACTCTCCCTATCAGTGCTGGTTTGGAATTTACAGCCAGGCATGCTGGTTGGTGCATACCTGTGATCCTAGTGCTTAGAGAGGCAGAGGCAGGCAGATCTCTGTGAGTTCAAGGTTAGCCTGGTCTACAGAGTGAGTTCCAGGACAGCGAAGGCTGTACAGAGAAACCTTGTTTTGAAAAACCAAAACCAAAAACTTAAGTGAATTTGCTGGCTATGGTGGCACACACCTTCGATTCCAGCACTCAGAAGGCAGAGGCAGGCAGATCTGTGCTAGTTGGAGGCCAGCCTGGTTGTCAGAGTGAGTTTTAGGTGAATTAACATTAACAAAACAACAAACAAACAAAAAACCCAAGGAGCTCGTCAATGAATCTGGGGCTGGATAATGTGACTGAGCAACTCCTGTCAGCAGAACTCACTTCAGTCAGAACTGAAGCGAGTGGCATCCTCTCTTGGGGTAAGACACAATTGGTTTACAAAGACGGGAAGAGTACTGGGGAATAGGCATATGTCACAAACAATGGGGACAGTGGCAAGCTTCTAGACTCTATTTTTTTTCCTTTTTAAACATTCTTCTTTATTTGCATTTTCTCTGGCCCCGTGTTTGTGTGTGGTTGTGGTGGAGGGTCCTGCAGGAGCCAAAAGAGAGCATCGGATGCCCTAGAGCTGAAGTTATAGGCAGTTGTGAGCTGCGTGATGTGGGTGCCGGGAATTGAACTCTTGTCCCGGGGAAAAGCAGCAAGTACTCTTAACTGCTGAGCCATCTTTCTTATCCCCATCCCCTCTTGATTTCTATCTCAGACTATTCCAGCATTGCCTCTCGTTGACAAGGGTACCTGGAAGGGAAGGAACTTTTTAGACAGCTACAGCAGCAATCTATGTGCTAGTATGAATACATTTTTTTTCACCTGGAGGGCCACAGTCTCTGACAAATATTTATGCTATTTAATTCATATACAAGTGACCTAGGAAGACTGAAGTACTTTGGTTATTCTCTCATAGTTTCCTTCTAGATCCATCAAACATTGGGGCATAAAATAGTTTTGAGTTATGAGAGGTAAAGGCTGAAGCAAATCAAATTGGTATTTCTATTTAACTAAATTAATATGTCTCTCTCTCTCTCTCTCTGTGTGTGTGTGTAGTCCTGACTGTCCTGGAACTCCCTCTGTAAACCAAGCTGGCCTTGAATTTAGAGGTCTGCCTGCCTCTGCCTCCATGTGCTGGGATTAAAGGCATATGCCACCACACCTGGCACTAAAAAACAAACAAAAAATTTTTATTGAGGCCATTGAAATGGCCTCAGCCAACCACGGAGTTCATGTCAGAGACAGTCTCTGTTCCCCTTACTAAGAGGCAATGACATTTTAATCATAACTACTAAGATGTCTTCCTATATCTCCCCTCCCCCCCAGAAGACAACGTGTCTGGTTTTCGATTGTAAAAAGATTTGTTTTTGGAGTAGGGTTATATCTTAGCAGTGTGTGTTTGTGTGTGTGTGTGTGCATATGAGTATGTATGGCTAGAGGACCTCATCTGTCATCCACCTCTTTTCTGTTTTGGAGATGTTCTCTCACTGCCTTGGACCAGTGAAACTCTCTCTAGGTAGAACCTTACTATCTAATAGAATAAATACAAAAAGGTAAGGTTTGTGACTGTGTTTATACAAGGAAACACGACTGAAATCCTATCAACATCATATAGGGCTAAAAAGTATTAGAGAAGACTCTATGGATTATCTTATACAACTATCTTTTGTATGTAACAACCAGAATGTCTTAATTGAAGTCAATATTGTTTTCAAAATAGAGAAAAAAAACTTTTTAAAAAATATTTATTATGTATACACAATATCTCATTATGCACCAGATCTCCTTATAGGTGGCTGTGAGCTACCATGTGGTTGCTGGGAATTGAACTCAGGACCTTTGGAAGAACAGCCAGTGCTCTTAACCTCTGAGCCATCTCTCCAGCCCCCCCCCCCCAAAAAAAAACTTTTAATAAGACAAGTCAAAACTGGAAAAGAAATGGTCTGATTCTAGCTGATGCCAATGTGTTGAAAATTAAAAATACAAGATATGACCTTACACCTGCTAGAATGGCTATGAACGAGAAAGGATGATGAAGATGGGGAGAAAAAAGAACCCTTATATACTGTTGGTGAGACTTCAAAACTACTACAGCCATTTTGGAAAACTACTAAAGAGATTACCAAATGATCCAGTAAGCGAATTTTCTTGGTATACATTAAAAGGAAATGCCAAAGAGATATCTCTATGTACTCCTAGCTGTCCTGGAACTTGCTCTGTAGACTAGGCTTGCTTTGAAATCAGAGATCTGTCTGCCTTTGCTTCCTGAATGCTGGGATTAAAGGCATGGGCCACCACTGCCCAGCAAATACTTTTCATTTTTGAGACACGGTCTCATATATCCAGGTTGTTGTTGAGAACAACTTTAACTCTTGGTCTTTCTGCCTCTGCTTCCAAAGTGTTGAGATCACAGGAGAGATCCACTACACCTGGCAAACACAGCATCACTCCTATTAGCCAAGATATAGAAATGACCCAAGTGCCTATCAATGGGTAAAAATCAAATGATAGAAAAGATGTAGTTTAGCTTAAGGTCAGTCTTGGTTATATTGTGAGACTTTGGACATAAACAAGTTGTGTACTGTATGCAATACACAATGGACTATTATTTACTTTAGGCAAAGAATAAAATGTCATCTGCAACAACATGGATGGATGTAGAGGATATTTTTACCCAGGCAGGTAAGACAGACACACAAAGTGCAAAGCCAGTATCTCTTCTCACTTTAAGTGGAATTTTTTCTAAAATGTGTTTTAAAAAATATTTATTATTTATACAGAATTCTGCCTTCATGTGTTCCTGTGCACCAGATCTCACTATAGATGGTTATGAACCACCATGTGGTTGCTGGGAATCGAACTCAGGACCTTTGGAAGAACAGCGAGTGTTCTTAACCTCTCTCTGAGCCATCTTTCCAGCCCAAGTGGAATATTTTTTATGACTTTCCAGAATTTTTAATCGTTAAATGTAGGGGACTGGTTCATTTCAGCACCTTCACTGCCCAACCAGGGGGTAGGGACTGCTTCAGCTCCTCTGCCTTTTCCTTGTCTGTGATGGTCAGGATGTAAAGGTACCTGCGGCAGCGAACCTTAAACTTAACATTATCCTTGTTCTTCTTGACCTCGACAGATTTGGTATCCTTCCGCTGGGCTGTGAGGAGAAAGCCCTTTCCTCAATTTTCCCAGGCATGGCGACGGGAACTGGGCTCTGGCGCCCGCACAGGGGCAAGAACCGAAGCGAATGGAAAAAGGCCTAGACTTCCGCTTCAGAGCAGTTAAACCTGCCCCACCCAGGTGGAATCTTAAAAAGTCTAATTCTTTAAAGCGACAGAGACTGCCGGCAGAGGAAAGGGAAATCAAGAGATAGTTTCAGTTAGGTGGCAATGGTAGTTAATATCTCCGATAGTTGGTAACGGCTCCTACAACCGAGAGTGGGTTTTAGTTGGATGTGAGGTGCACAACTACAACCTGAGCTACTCGGGAGACTGAGGCAGGAGAGCACAAGCTGGATATCAGTCTAATTTGTGCAGGTAAATCTGTGTCATTGAAGGAGAACCCAACCTAATAAGAGGCAGCTGGGGATGTAATGGCAGCATGTGGGCCTACTACAGGCAGTTATTTGGTCGAGATCAATCCTTAGTCCTGTCAAAAGGCAGCGGTGGGTGGTGGTATTAGCTGTTCTCACCCCAAGGAATCAATTATGAGAGGTGGTAATGTTCATTCGGCAGTGTATTCACGCATTGCAATTTAACAGTGTACCCAATCAATATAGGATTTATCAATCTGAAAAAATGGCTAAGGTGGTGCAGGAGTTTGCGGTCCTAACTACTTTGAGCCCAAGAGCCAAAAAGGCACCCCCCCAAAAAAAACCACAACACAGCGAGACCAAGAATCAAAGAGTACTGCAATTGTCCAAGTGGAGAACAAAGAGAATTGTCTAACCTTAGGATCAGCACGAGTGTTTGTTATTCCTGCGGGAGATGAAGTTGCAAACGATGTAACAGAACTAGTGTAACAGAAACAGGCGCTTTTAACAATGAATTCTCCGTGAATTGTGCGTGAGAATCGTTAACTAAATAAAACAAAACACAACAACAGCAACAAAAACACCTCGAAGTCCCGAATGCATCTGAATCTATGGAGGTGAAATCCAAAGGCTTTTTTCTTCTTTAAGGCTTGCGGTTTATTCCAAGCAGGAGCCAAGATTATAAAACATATAAAGCATACGTGGAATTTTGGAGGAAAAGAATCAGTGGGAAAAGATGCAGCAATAATCCAGGCAGGACAGGGCCGCTACTGCAAGGGCAGGGACAAAAGCCAAGAGTGCCATGGAAGGGTTTAAAGACAAGTGTTTTACTGACAGGCTGTGGGTGACAGCAATGAGCTAGGCACAGACGACACTGCATTCAAATGACGTTATTGTGCCGCTGCCTCTGTTTGCTCGTTCCCATTTTCCCACAGTTGAAAGAGTATATATATACATATATATATACACACACACACATAATAAATGAAGGTAACGTTTTCTCCCACGCGTCGGGCCAGGGACGCCTTCGGCGGAGCGCTTGTGGGAAAGTCAAGGCGCGAGGTCGCCGCCGGTGGAAAGCTCGCTATAGCGCTGGGAGACCCTGTTGAGGGGAGACCGGCGGCTTCTCCGCCAACCCTCCGGAGCCCACCGATGGGCTGCGGCCGTCTAGGCGGGTAGAAGGAACGCTCTCGGCTGCTGACGTTGCTGTGACGCCGGCTCTACCGGCGGCGTGGTTTCCGGCGGCGCGCGTTCAGCTTCCCTACCCACGCACCCCCCACCCCCTGCCTCCCCACCCTCTCCCCTCCTACCTCCTGTCCCTCCCACCTCCCGTCCCCCTATCCCCTGCCCCCCAGCACCGCACAGAGCGGGGGAACAGTCACAGGTTGCCATTGGAAGGGGGCCCCTGCGGGTTCCTTTTCCGTTCTGCCTGGCGACTTCCGCTCCACACGCAGCAACATGGAAGCAGAAGCCGATAGGCCTGGCGGCCGCTGAGCAATCACACCAAAAACTCACACCCTCCCGGTCCTTCCTCCCCGCGCTCGCCTCCTGGCGGCCGGCTGGACCGTCCGGCCCTACATGGGGGCGGTCCTCTGCAGCTCCGGCTTGGCTTCCTGTTCAGAGGCGGCCTGGCGCTAGGCGGCGGCCACTCTGCCCGCGCCCGCCTCGGTGCGGTCACCGGGCCCGGGAGGAGGCTCCAGGGCTGCATCTCGGGCGGTCGCGCCAAGCCGGGCTGTGCGCCGCCATGGCCCCAGTGCAGCTGGAGAACCACCAGCTGATCCCTCCTGGCGGCGGCGGCGGCGGCGGCAGCGGCTCTGCGTCTGCCCCTGTTCCCCTGCCTCCGGGAGCCGCCGTGGCGGCGGCGGCTGCGGCTGCAGCTAGCCCTGGTTACCGGCTTAGCACGCTCATCGAATTTCTGCTGCACCGGGCCTACTCCGAGCTTATGGTATTGACGGACTTGTAAGTGCCGCGAACCCACGTCTGCTTCTCGACTCCCCGCTTGCCCTTCCCGCCCTGTGGGCAGAGAGAGGCTTGCGCCCGCCGTTTACTGAGCTCTGCTGTTTAGCATAGATTTTTGAAATTCATGGGGTTCAGGTTCCGGGATGATGAGGAGGTTGGGGATCTGGTTGGCGATGAAAGCCCGGAGACTGGTTAGTTTCGCGTGTTACACTTGCGCTGAAGACTGTCTTTGGGATTTTTGTCTTTGAGTTCCCAACAGCACTGTATTGATTTCTTGGTGGGATCTTTTAAAAAAAAAAAAAAAACAAACCACCTCAGATGGAGAGAAAGCATCTAGAACTACGTAAAATTTCGAACTGAACGCTATTTTCAAAGACTTGGTATGGTTTACACCCTTTTGACAATATGTTTTAAATGTAGGTTACAGTTTCTCTGAACGCTGGAGGTAGATTCTGTTTAAAACACCATCATTCTGAGTCTTTTTGAAACATTTGAAGCCATTCAAAGTCTTTGTAAATGTAGAAAGTAAAATACTTTTTTTTTCTAACGAGCCTTCTGATTTCAGTCACCTAGTTACCTAATTTGCCTTAGGGCGTGCTCAGAGTGTTAATCCCTTCAGAATACTAGCAGAATACACCGATGGTTCGGTGAGCGAATAAACGGCCTTACGAAATTTCGGAGTTTTACATTTAAAGCTGAGGTTCATAAAAGTTTTCATCTTTTACCTATTAGGCTCAGGAAAATGGATCAGTGTGAGACGTTAGGCTTTATCTAGTGATACTTTGTTACTAGAGAATCAAATATTTGTACATGACTAAAAGAATTAGACACGGCTTCACTTACTCTTGTAAAAGATTCCCTTTCAGTTTTGATGTACTATACTTTTGAATGAGACAAAGCCTAACCTTGCCGAAAGAGGTGGTATTATTATTTAGTTACTCATTATTATTGAGATGTGATCTTCCTGTATAGTCAGGCTGGCTTCTAACCTTCAGTTCTGGCTCAGCCTCTTTATAGTGTAGTGTTGGGATTACAAGCATGCGCCACTACAACTGGCTGAGACTCTTTTTTTTTCTTTCTTTCTTTTTTTTTTTTTGAACGCGTGATCCAGGGTTTTGTAAGCGCTAGGATTACAGGTGTGAGCCACCCCTCCCTCCCCTGCCCCCCACGGCTTCTGACTGAGAAATAGCTGTCATGCTTAGAAATTCTTGTAGGGATATATTTTAGGAGGTCATAAGAATTGAAGAGAAAATTTCATATATGTCCTGTGCATAGCTGTGGTAAAAAACGCTAATCATGAATCATGCGATTTGCTTGTTCTATATTTGTAGTAATTTTCTGCGTTTGTAGAGTATTTGTAGGATTTTTGGAAATTCCTTGAGTTGTGTCCTATTGTTAATTTTAGGGTTTGGTTTCTGGAAAGGCATCTGTTTCATTGATGTGGAATAATACAGTTTTAGTCCTGTACCATTTGTATTTGTATACATATCTTGAGCACAGACCTCAGCTGAATTCCACATCCTGTGTCTAGATCCATATAATTCAATATCTAACCCAGAGCAGGAGAAGAGGGAGGGAGGGTGGGACTGGGAAGATGAGGGAGGGGGCTGCAGCAGCGATACAAAGTGAATAAATTGAAATAAATAAATAAAGTAATAAAATAAAAAAAATCTAACCCAGGAGCTGCGTTTGGTAGGATCTATGGGTTCTATGCTTGTGGCCTCAGTGTTTAGGAAGCTAGAGTAAGAGATCACAAGTTTTAGGCCAGTCTCAAACTACATAGTGAGACCCTCTATCTAAAAATACTCCTTAAGCTCTACTGCGTCCCCACCCCCCTAATCCTCAGCCAGACATGATGGTGCATGGCTTTAATCCTTGCAGAGGTAGGTGGGTCTCTTGAGTTTGAGGCTAGCCTGCATAGCCAATTCTAGGACAGCATGTGTACATTGCCCTGTCTCAAACCACCAACCATCACCAACCTCCCCACCCCCCCCAAATACACAGAAAAAATTTTAGACTAGCCTTTCTATTAGAGTGATCATAAAATTTGTGGTCTAAGCCAGGATACCCTTGAACACACACACATTCTGCTATAAGTATAGTGTTGTACAGTGTGCCCCCAGCACTTCAGAGGTTAAGGCAGGGGGATCAGAAGTTAAAGAATGGCTTGTAGGCAACATACTGAGTTTGCTGTCAGCTTGGGCTGGCTGGTATTATGTTTCAATAATAGTAATAATGCACACTGGGCTAGGACTATAGCTTAGTGGTAGAGCACTTGCCAGGTTCTGGCTTCTCTCCAGCACCACACATCATAACGCACAAACAAATAAATAAAAGCCAGACAACTCACATATACTGTGCAAACCAGGACATGGTCTTTTTATGTTTAAGGCCTTGATAGAACTGCTTATCTACTCTACCTCTTTAATTCATGTGCGAATGGTCTCATTCTGTTCCATCTACCTAGCCTAACCTTGCTGTTTCTTGATAGTTCTTGGCACAGTTTACAATTTTATGATGTCTTTTCCAAAAATACCTGTGGTTTTCCCTCTCATTTCCTTTAGGTCTTAGCTCATGTATAACTTAGATCAAAGACTTTCTTTCTCTAAGTGCCCATATAACAGTACTTTGCACCTGTTCTCCTCCTTTGGTGTGTTTTCCTTACAGTGCTTACTGCTCATGACATCATTAGTATGTTGTGCCTCTACCATGGACTAGAAATTCCAGAAGAATAGGAATTTTGGTTTGTTTTGCTCTCCCCATGAAAAGAACAGTGTCTGTCATGTACTTGGTGCTTAACCAAATGCTCGATCATTTAGTGCATGAATGAATGAATTTTCAGAAATGTCTCTCTAAACCATAGATACTTATAGGAAAAGCAACTGTTCATGATACAATTAAAAAACAACTTTCCAATTTGATATGTGCCAACTAAAATTACTTGGTTTTGCTTTTGAGACAGTGTTGCTCTTCTGTAGATCAGGTTGGCATGGAAGTTTGCATCCTTCTGCCAGAATTAGTGTATTAATGTAGAAGTCTTGAGGGATATGTATTTAGCTTTTTAATATGAGTCTATCAGAAACGCAGAAGATAAAAAACAGTTTAAACAATTTAGGTGATTGGTTTGAGCCCCAAATTTCTAGATTTTCTGCTGCTGCTTGTTTATCTCCAGCACATACTTTCTGCCTTAACTTTTTTGGGTCATATATTCTGTTCTTTGCTTTTTAACCTCTTAAGATCAGAAAATGCTACGGTTTCAGCCACATGAACTTCTACTAAAGTGTAGCATAAATGTGCTCCATGACTTCTTTCTTTCATTATTTGCATCTTCGAGCTTTCCCCCCATGTGGTGAATTTTCATAAAGGAATTTAAAATAGAAGTGGAAGTGTCAGGAGAAAAGGGAGGCTGGCAGCAAATCCTGTCCTTTGTCTTAGAAATGGTAGCATTTCTAATGGTAGCTGATCCTTTAGGAGTCTCTGGGGCAGGTAGGAGCTGGAGCAATGGTTTTTGCCTTCCTATTCTACCCCTAAGCTCTATTCTGTCCCCATCCCCCTAATCCTCATTTTTTGCCCTCTCCAGAACAAGGCTTCTGGGGGTGGGGGGAAGGAGCTTTTTTTCATGTAGAGGAACTTTTGAGGGGCTGCTTTTCTTTGTAATCTTTGAGACAGTCCTCTTGTCTCGGCTGCCCAAGTGCTTGTCATTACAGGTATGGGTCTTATTTGCAAGCTTTCAGGTTCTACTTGGCTTTCTGGTATACTGGTCTCTCTGTTTAACACCCCTCCCCCTCCCCATCTGGCTTGGTGTTCATCAGTGTCCGGAACACTACCTCTCCCCTAGGGATTGAGCCCGCTAGGCAGGTGCTGTACCACTTAACTCTATACCCCAGTTCCTTACCTAAAGTTCCTCTGTCACTCTGACCATACCTGTAGCTTCCATCCATCCCAATGTCTTCCCTGAGAAGAAGACAGCTCACTTTAGTAGTTTCCCCTCCTTGCATCCTTTTCTATTTTGTGAGGCACGTAAGGGGTTGGTTTGTATGTCTGTGTATGTGTGCGCGTTGGGGGGTGGGAAAAGAGCATTAAGCAGCTGGGCGCATTCTTCAGGATCTGGTAATTCTGGGCAGGCTTGAGAGCTGTTGAGTCTTGGACCGTGAAGCTAGAGGTTACTGGAGTGTGGAGGTCCAGAAAGCTGATTTAAGATTTTCCAGGCATCAATAGAGTAGTAGTATAATCTATCAATGAGAAAGCTGACACAGGTTGCTGCCAATGACTACTGGAGAACTTGATTGTACCCGAGCTTCCAGCTTTACAGAACAGAACACAATAGGATCCCTACTAAGAACCGAAGTGCTTAAGGGGTTCAGAGAGGGTGACAACTCCTACACCTGTAGGTATTTCGGTCTTAAAGGGTCCTTTTTCTCCTGATTCTGATACTGTGTGCTAATATAATCTGGAGTCAGGATATTTATGTATATATGTATTAGAGACAGGGTCTCTTTGTGGTTCTGGTTGTACTGGAACTCACTACGTATCCCAGACTGGCCTCAAACTAAAAGAGATTGTCCTGCTGCCTCCTGAGTGCTAGAGTCAGAAGGTATGCACCACCACACCCCAGGGGCTTTTTCAGTGTTCCAGGTACACATAGTATCTTTTGAAGCATTTTGAATGGAAAGAAATGTTGCTTTCTCAGTTTTTACTTTATAGCTATATTGTTGCTAATGTATAAGTGCAGGGAGTTAGCAGCTGCTTGAGCCAGTAGTTAGTGTTTGCTCAGTTTTTCTGAACTATGAAGATATGAAATGTAGTCAGAATAAAGGCTATTCTCACATTTTGATGAAGGCATGCATATATATTTAATCAACTTTTTTTTTTCTCTTCTTAGATTGCCAAGGAAATCTGATGTGGAAAGGTGAGTATGAAAAAAAAAATCTTAAATCTGTCTCCTTATTGATTTTTTTTTAAAACTCTTGAGTATGTAGCTATTGATGTAGGAACCTAGGACAAAAGAAACCTAAGACTGTGTATTTTGTTGGAAGCACAAAGGGATGCAATTTTTTGTATTTTTGGTACTTGGGTGTAGAACCTTTGTTCTTTAAGCCTTTTTAAATGACTGATCAAAGCAAGTCCTTGGGAGGAATAGGAAAATGTAACTGTATAGTCTCTAATGGAAGTTGAATAGATTGGCTTTGGACACCTGGCTATTAATTTGCCAGTTGCTGTAAAGATGCTGTTAGATAACTTTTAGCACATTGACTTTTGTCTCCTGCTGTTGCTGTTCTATAGTTGAAATATTTTTGTTTCAATTTAAGCTTAGGGCTTACCTATGTTTCCATAGGCCAAAGGAACAAGATTTAAGGAGAGCATGTTATTGGTATTTACATTGGTACTGTAATATAAGGGTAACTGGATTTTATTTTTGATACTATCTATGTGCCTTGGTGTTGGTTTTTAAGAGCAAGTCACCAGGGAGGTTTGTATACTCATTAGTGGCTACGTCTCCTTTACCAACACCAAAGGCCCTATTTGTATACATAGACAGGAATCAAAAAGATAGAGCTGGCAAACACAATTGAAATTGAACCTGTATTGTACTGAAAACCCACCAGTTTACAAACTGTTGTGGGATAGGAAAGAACAGTGGGCTTTTGAAGAGCTGACTCATGCACGCTATCAGTTGAGACTGTGGTGTCAGAAAACCATATTACAGTTGTTTACAGAGAAGGACATCTTTCTGATAGAGGAGCATATTTAGGGGAAAAAATACTAGACAAATCTAGTTCCTTGTGGGAGAGAGAAAAGCAACACTGACCTTCTGAGTCCTGAGGTGGGCGGCGGCCAGGAGGTGGTGCATCTGTGTATGCAGCCTTACATTCTGAGCCAAGACCCCAGCTCTGTCGGAGCCGAATGTACTTTTACCACTTTCCAACGATCTCAAGGTCTTGCTTGTTTCCTTGGAAAAGCCTTGACAGACAGTGACAAAGAACTCTGGGGTTTTCTCTTTCTGCTTCTAGTAATCATGGTGTTCTTAAGGGATCCTCCAGATTGCGTGTGGTCTTCACACACTCATTAGCAGCTTGACTTTGACGTAGTTAGTCAGCAGTAGACTTCAGCAAAAAGTCTATTTAGATGCGTTGTTGCATCACAGTGATTGTATTGGCAAGATGCAGAGATGTTGGTTGGATGTATAGGTCATTAAAAAGTCACATTAAATTAGTAAATAGTTCCGACTGCACATGGAGGTAGGTTGGTAGTCTTCTGGATCTTCCTATTAGTCCTGGCATGCTGAACTTTTCTTTTTTTCCAGGGTCTTAAACCATGAAAGGTATGATTGTCAGTTGTGTGGTGGTTCTTAAAGCTTTAATGAGATGATAAAAATATTGGTGATTGCTGGATGAAAAAGCATAGAACTGAGTACAGTATCAGAATAGATATGCACAGACCTACCAGTTACTTCTCAGTATGCTATCTTTAATTGTCTAAGGTAATGTATTCAGCTTCGCCATCAAAATTCATTGGAGTAAAGAGTTTCAAAGTGAAATTTTTTTTTCAGTTACCTTATTGTAAATTGGGAAATAGCCCTTGATTTTGTAGAAAAAAACATAGTTTCAAGCTTTGGTAGAGGGTATATTTCAAGTCCTCTAACCAAAATGGAAATTATAATGGAATTATACTTCACTGTAGAAAAACTATTAGATTTATGCTCTGTGGTAAAAGGTACCAGGACACAAAGATGAGATGAAACTAATGTTGATGTAAATATTTAGGTTAATTTTGTTGTGTTTGTAAATAAATCTTTTTATTCAGATGAAAAAAATTGTGAAATATAATATGCTGGTTCAGATGAGCACTCTTTTCTTTTATAGGAAAATAGAAATTGTACAGTTTGCTAGCCGGACACGCCAACTCTTCGTTCGATTATTGGCTTTAGTAAAATGGGCTAACGATGCTGGCAAAGTAGAAAAATGTGCGGTGAGTTAAACTTTTGATTTCGCTTTGTATAAAATAACTTTGAGAGCTGGACACGGTAACACATGCCTCTGATCCTAGCACCCAGGAGGCTGTGTAAAGATGGTCATGAGATCTAGGTTACAGGCTACATGGCAAGATGTCTCAAGACAAATAATTTTAAATGTTATATGCTAATTTCAAACTTTCGTGTTGGTATAACGTTCTTTTGGAATACATACACTTTACTTTTGTTCATTCAAATGCTGATTTCTTTCCTCCACTCTCTGGTTTCAATCCGGACATTGCATTGTGATATTTATTCTAAGCATCACCTGTCTCAGCTTTGCGTAAACAGGCCAAAATAAAGCAACTATGTTGCGCAAGGGAAAGGAGGCAGGAAGAGAGGGAGGAGCCAGAGGAGAGAAAAGAGTAGGAGGAAGAGCTCAGACAGAGCTAGGAGAGCAGAGCTAGGAGAGCAGCGCTGGAGGAAAGATCTTGGATCATCATGGAGAGATGGCCTGGACTGAATACATTACTAAATGCAAGTATAATGTGGGAAATCTAAATGTTAGAAAACTCTGAGGGCTTGGAGGTTTAGGGGAGGGAGTAACTACTGCCCAGCATTGTGTTCTAGGTTAAATAAATAAACCCAGTCTCTGTGTGGTGATTTGGTTAATACAGCTGTTTAGGACCAACAGCAGCTTTACTAAAAGATATTTCAGTAGTGAATATTAAGTCACCTACAACACTTTTGCTTTAATATATGTTCATTTCATTGTTATTAGCGATGTCATTAATCATGTTCCTTTGTGATAATGTATACTGCATTTCTGTGGAAGCCTAATATTTATTGACATGACCAAAAGGAAGAGGAGGATATATCTGAAAGACATTATATATGAGGAGACTTTAAATTTAACACTAGTAAATTTAACACTAGAGGAACTAAAGGGGAAGAAATATTTAGCTTCAAAATTGTATGAGTCCTTAGAACAGTGGTTTTCAGCCTGTGGGTTGTGACCCCTTTGACAAACTTCTGTCTCTCAGAATATTTACATTATGGTTCTCAACAGCAGAATTACAGCTATGAAGTAGTAATAAAAATAATGACCACAACATGAGAAAGTGTATTAAAGGGTAGCAGCATTAGGAAGGTTGAGAACCACTGCTTAATTAATTAATTAAGAATTTAAAAAGAGGACTGGAGAGCTGGCTTGGAGGTTAAGAGCACTCACTCTTCCAAAGATCCTGAGTTTAATCCCTAGGAACCACATGGTGGTTCACAATAATTTATAATGAGATCTGATGCCCTCTGCTGACATGCAGGCGCATATGCAAGCAGAACACTGTATACATAATAAAATAAATAAATCTTAAAAAATATTACAAAGAAATTCCTTAAGGGAGAAGTTTCTATTTTTATATAATTGGAAAATTATAATTTGCAAATTTTTGTATACTAAGTAATATTCTATATACTGATATCAGTGTACTTTGGGTCTGCATGTTATTACACAGATAGAGTAGTGCAGGCTGGATGAATTGATATTTCAGTTTTGTTCCCATCTTCACAGGAGGAGGTGTCTGTTTCTCATTTCCCTTATCTTGGTCCCATGAACATTTTCTCCTGAATGACAAGATTCTTAAAATAGCTTAACTCAGAGTTAAAACCAGTTCAAGCAGTTGAGACTGTTTTAGTAGTATCATAGCTACGAGCAAGAAGTTAGTGTTGGTGGCATTGATAGAACACTTCCTTAGTGGGCTGGAGAGATGGCTCAGAGGTTAAGAACACTGGCTGTTCTTCCAAAGGTCCTGAGTTCGATTCCCAGCAACCACATGGTAGCTCACAGCCACCTATAAGGAGATCTGGTGCATAATGAGATATTGTGTATACATAATAAATAACTCTTTAAAAAAAAAGAACACTGCATTAGTTACAAAAGGTAGCATTTCTTTTGGGTAAGGGTATATACTGAGTCTAAGAGAAGAAACACATTTTCTTGTTCTAGCTTCTCTAATTATTAAGCTATGTTTTGGGGGGAGGGGAAAGGTCGTCTCCTGAGAATCAGTTTTCTCATCTCTAAGGTGGTAGTAATTATTTGGATCTACTTTCTAGAGTTGTAGAAATTAGACAACAAAATAACTGTAGAAATTAGACAACAAAAGATACAGATCATAAGACCACTGTCTATATATGGTATGCTAGTGTATTAATTCTGGGTGATTTAAGTTTTTCACCAGAAGCCTGTTTGAAGGACATGAGAGAAAGGAATGCTAGGTATTGATGTTAAACAGGTGTAAAGGTTTGAAGGAGGTAGTTTTCAGCCTTGTGATGATTCTACTACTGCACTGACTAGAAAACTGGTAGAATTTCTCTACAGGACAGAATGTTGGCCTGGATCTCATTCTGGGCAATATGTGCTAAGTATTTACTGTGTTCTAGATGCTGTTCTGAAGGTTAGGTATGTAGTACTTAATTTTTCAGGACAATGTTATGAGGTTGGGAATCATTACCTCCATTTTACTGTTGAAAACCTCAGGTATCCCTGGGTAGTGGTGGTGTACCCCTTCAATCCCAGCACTCAGGAGGCAGAGGCAGGTGGATCTCTGAGTTTGAGGCCAGCCTTGTCTGCAGAGTACCAGGACAGCCAGGGCTATACAGAGAAAACCCTGTCTCAAAAAACAAATGTTAGGTAAGTGTCCACTTCCCCAAGTGGACAGGGCTAGTAAATTACAGAGTTAAAATTTATATCAAGGTAGTCTAGGAGTCCATGATTTTACCTAAATCTTTGCTAGCCAACACTAGAAGTCTGTCAAAATATTTTTTTTACTCTTGATACTTGTTTTTATATATATGTGATGTCAAAAGTGGAAAAATGAAATAAAATTACTATTTTTAATGTTAAATACAAATAGCTATATCTTCCAATAAATATGAAACCACCTATATTAATGTATTTTGAAGCTTGTTTTAGAGTGAGTAAATTACCTGCAGATAATTTTCAAGGCAGCTTATTTATTTACCCTTTGCTTTAAAGATGATCTCAAGCTTTTTGGATCAGCAAGCCATCTTGTTTGTGGACACCGCTGATCGCCTGGCCTCCTTAGCTAGAGATGCCCTGGTCCATGCACGTCTGCCTAGCTTTGCTATTCCATATGCCATTGATGTACTGACTACTGGCTCTTATCCACGGCTTCCAACCTGCATCCGGGTAAGTGTTTTGCCCCTATGCTTATAAAAGTTGAAGGTTTTGGATTTGGATTATGTAGCATAGGAAAAACCACATTTTAAAAACAAGTAGTTATGTGGGTCCATTTTTTTCTCTACAAGTAAAAAATGTGGTAGTTAGAAATAAATTGGAGCCATACTGTGAGTAGATTTTGAACTGGGGAATCTTTCCTTTCATCCTTTTTTTTTTTTGTCTTTGTTTCTTTATTTCCTTTCCTTTCCCTGTCTTTGTTGGGAGTGAGCAGATGTGCAAATATAATCTAATGTCTATTTCAGGTGTGCCAGAGCCCATAGGCAGAATCGAACTGAGTGTTCGTACACTACACAAAAGTCAGCCTGAGAGGACTGCCAGTAGAAATTGTCACTCACACCTGCTTTTTTCCACAATTCCTTTTCATAGTCAGAGCAAAGCATCTCGATACAATGAAGGGGTTCATTGAGAAGTCAAACTTGTTTACCTCCACCACTTGTCTGTGTGATCCTCACACAAACAAAAGGAGTTGGACTTGGCAAAACATCTGTCTCCAGGTGAAGGCCAGGGTAAAAACATGTTTTTTTGCTGAGTGCTCTCCACACAGGTGTGGAGTGTGATAGTTGAACGAATTGGTGCTATTGTATTGTGTACATTTAGGGAGTAGAGTAAATCACCTAGTGAGATTAGCTTGGTATTATAAACAGAACACGAGGAAGAACATGGTTTTAGCAAGGTGGTTGAGAATTACTTGTACTCAAATGCGTGGTCTCTATTATTGGATGAAATGAGTGTTTTGATTGTCTTGAGTAAAGTAAGAAAATGTATGAAAATACATACATCTTTTGTGTATTATTTAAAAAGTATTTTTTATTTTTTTGTAGGATAAAATTATTCCTCCAGACCCAATTACCAAAACCGAGAAACAAGCTACACTTCATCAGCTTAATCAGATTCTTAGACATAGGCTTGTAACGACAGATCTTCCTCCACAGCTAGCAAATCTTACAGTGGGTATGTACTTAAGATTTGTTTTTATAAGAATATTTTCATAAGTGAGCTTTTGGGTTTTGTTCAAAGAACAAGTAGATGAAGTTTCGATTTCTGTGGTGTTTGAACCTGTGATTTGCCATGCATAATAGTTCTCTTTTTAGTACCCCCAAAACACAGTGGTGTGGTATTTGCACTGGGGAGAATTAGTGGGAATACCTGAGGCTGGAACTAAACTATTTAAAATGACTCTTAAATGAGACTGAAACTTGGAGGTTAGCCAGAAGCTTATTGTTTTAAAGCAATGTATACTTCTTCCTTTTCTGAAAGTAAATGGCCGTGTGAAGTTTCGCGTTGAAGGAGAATTTGAAGCAACCTTGACAGTGATGGGTGATGATCCAGAAGTTCCGTGGCGCCTTCTCAAGCTAGAAATTTTAGTTGAGGACAAGGAAACAGGAGGTAAATCATCATAGTACTAGCTTTGCCATTCTTATATTAGTAAAGTATTTCTGTGGAAAAATAACTGTGTAGCAGTTTATTCTGTAATTTGAAGCAAATTTTTGATAAGCATACTGATTGGAGAAATTGCAGTGTTTTTCAGTGTATAATCTCTAGTTTTCTCCAGATAATCTCAGTTCCTTTTTTTGGTAAATTTAATTTTATTTTTAGTATGCACTTTCTCAGTTAATGCTATAATGCTGACTTCTTTTCTTCTGCCAATGGAAGATGGACGAGCTCTGGTTCATAGCATACAAATCGACTTTATCCATCAACTGGTACAGTCTAGGCTCTTTGCTGATGAGAAACCTCTTCAGGACATGTACAACTGCCTACGTATCCTTCTGAAATTTGAGACGTGCTGTAAGGATTTTGTGTCTCCCTCTTTCCTCTACATTTTCTATTTATCCTTTGTTCTGAAGTAGTAGTCTGGCCTGTCCTTCCCACACCCAACCCATTTTGGGTATAAGTAGACATGGAGAACCACCCAGTATGAATGATATATCTATAAGATAGATTTCAAATTTTACCACTGAATTTGCAGGCAACTCCTAAAAGTGGTTACTTAGAAATAGCACTGTTTTCTGGGTAAGGTGGTACATGCCTGTAATCCCAGCACCTGAGAGCCAGGTGAGGCGCAAGATATTGCTTTTGAGGCCAGCCTGGGCTACGTAGCTAGTTCAAAGTCAGTCTGTAGTACATAATGAGAACCTGTCTCCAAAAAGGGGTAGCTTCCATTTTGGTTTGAAAAATGTATTATTTGATCAATTTTTATTTTCTGAACAATGATGAATTAAGGGACAGGCCTGGACCCCCTTTTTGTTTATGTAGGCCAAAATCATCAGCTTTTTTTCTAACATTATGCCACATGCTCTACTACTTACAATGAGTCATTTGGAAATATAATTTAGAAAAGCACAAATGTTGTTATATTGAGGATGAGTCATTAGACAAAGATGATGCTAGAGAATTTCTTCATAGCCAGCTTTTTGGGAATAGATTCCTTGTTACATGGCGTTTACCTGTGCTTATTAGCTGCTTGGTTAAGATATTATATTTTGCTTAACAAGATAAATCAGATTGTTTCTGCTTATCCCTTCAATTAGAAGTGTTGCATTCCCAGACTCTAATGTTAATCCGAGAGAGGTGGGGAGATCTTGTACAGGTGGAAAGATACCATGCTGGAAAGTGCCTCTCTCTCTCAGTTTGGAAGTAAGTAAAATTGTTTCTTGTAGGTCTGTGTGATAAGTGAATCCTGTCTTTTTGGGTTCTTTTCCTTGTACAACTAAATTTATCACATATAAATACGTATGTGCCCATAGTAATGTACTTTAATTTAGTAAAGTCCCACTAGTGTGTAGACCACACGAGACAGCCATAATTGCTATCTCTGTTAGAGTATTAAACTTTGGATCTGTAGACATTTATCTGTACTAAGGCTCACTATATATATTTTTAAGTTAGATCAGCTTAATGTGGGCTCATGCCGGATTGTTTAAAGACTGTTAACTTAGATTGGGCTTTGGGTGGTGCTGGTGATAAACCCAGGGCCTTATGCATGCAAAGTAAGCACTCTGCCAATGGCACCATATATCCTTAGTCCTCAAAGGTTAGATTGTTGAGCATCACTTTTTAAAACAGACTTCTTATCACAGTTTCCCTTTGTTTGTTTGTTTATCTATCTATTTATTTATTGGTGTTTTTGAGACAGGGTTTCTCTGTGTATAGTCTTGGCTGTCCTGGACTTGCTTTGTAGACCAGGCTGGCCTCAAACTCACAGAGATCCGCCTGCTTCTGCCTCTCGGAGTGGTGGGCTTAAAGGCGTATGCCACCAGGCCTGGCTTAGTTTCCCATTTTAAAATGCAACTTTGAAAACTGATTTGGAGAAAATTGGTATGAGGCTATTTATCATTTTTAATTCGTATTCGAAATTGATGTCATTATAATGTTCTGTGAATAAAACAGAAGCAGATACTACTTATAAGGCAGTTTCTGTCTTCAGGGTTGTGTGTGTTTGCATATGTTTTATTTTTAAATTCACTAGCTATTTTAAAAATGTATTAGAGCAAATTCTGAATTGGATTATGGAATGTCTTTTCAGTATTCCCTGCAGCAAACACTGAGGGCCTGTTATGTTCAAGGTTCTAACTCAGTAGCATAATGCATGTTTCTACTTGACTGTAAAAGTTAAAAAGCTGTGTTTATCTGTCATTCTCCCTCTACCCCCTTTCAGTCAACAGGTTCTAGGAAGAAAAACAGGCACAGCGTCTGTTCACAAAGTTACAATTAAAATCGATGAGAATGATGTCTCCAAGCCTTTACAGATTTTTCATGATCCTCCTTTGCCAGCTTCTGATTCTAAATTAGTAGAAAGAGCCATGAAGGTAAAGGGTTGTCAGTGTATTTTAATATTGATTTGATTAAATATAGTTCAGCACATATAGAACTTTTAGCACAAATTCTTTAAGATATGTAATCATTTCTAAAACCCTGCATGAAACTTGTTTTAGGTCAGTGTTATACTTCTCTCTATTTTTCTGTCTTTTTAACATCTGGTACTATAGAACATAATTTTTAATACCTTCTTTCAATTTTAGTGTGTAGGGGAATGCTGCGGGTTGTATTTCAACATACATTCCTGTGCTGAATTATGGGCCCAGCCTAGTTTAAGTTGCATAGTTTAAATCGGATTGTTTTATTTTTAATGGCTGGCATCTGAGAATTGTGACTACTGACTGATAGGTATATATACTCTAGATTTACATTTACCCAAATACTTCGGTGGTGTTATTTTGAGGCAGGGTCTCACTGCAAAGCCATTGCTATGTAGACCAGAAAGGCCTCAACTCACATAGATTGAGTGGCCTGCCTCTGCTTACCACGTGCAAGGAAGAGTCTTATGTCACACAGGCTGGCCTCAATCTCGTTATATATCTGACAATGACCTTAAATTTCTGATCCTCCTGCCTCTACCTCCTGAGCGCTGGGGTTATAGTCATGCTCTCCCCACAGTTTTTGAGGTGCTGGGGAGTGAAATTCACAGCTTTTTCATGTTGAGCACTTGACCAATTGAAACTACATCCCCAGCCTCCTATACTTAGCAAAAAACTAATTTTAGTTTTGATGCTTTCAATATCATACAAAATAATTAAAATCTCAGAATCATTTAAGTTATGTTTTTACATCATCTAAATTTGCTTATACTGGTTAATCTCCAACACTGAAAAGAATTATCTTAAGACACAGTTGTCTGTGCTCACACTTTTATAGTGAAAATGTTTTAATTGTGCATTGGCTTTTTGTTGTTGATGTTTATGCAGATTGACCACTTATCAATAGAAAAGCTCCTGATTGACAGTGTACACGCAAGAGCCAACCAGAAGCTGCAGGAGCTGAAGGCCATTCTTAGAAGCTTCAATGCTAATGAGAACTGTATGTGTTTTTAAGATTGATACTCATTATGCTTTTATATAATGGTTTTGTTGAGGATGGTGGGCATTTGTTGGATTTAACCTGAAATCTATCAAACCTGTCCTAGTTTTCACTTTCTCTCTCTCCATCCATCTACCTACCTACCTACCTACCTACCTACCTACCTACCTACCTACTTAGGCTGTGTTTATTTTTGAAATGTTTGCACACTGTCTCTCCTTAAAAGTTTGTATTTACTGAAATAGAAACATTTTAACATGACTCATAATTTAGTGTTTCTTCTCCTGACAAAGCAGCACTGCAAAAGTGCTTTTTATAATGTATTTATAAAATATGGTTGAGTAAAGCAGAATTCATTCCTTGTCTTTAGTTTTATAAAAAACTGTAAATGCATTTGTTAAGAATAAGAAATGCCCATGTAAAGAGAGTGGATAATCTTCCAAGTTTAATCACCCACCTAGCTTATTAAGAACTTTAGGAGACTATTATTCCGTGTAGTTCTCTATTTACTGTTTTTAGCACCAATCCCATCCCTTCTTTTTTTCTGGGTACAGGGTTTCACTGTAAAACCCGGACTGGCTTCACACCCGTGGTCTTCCCACTTCAGTTGTTCATTGGCTGGGGTATCAGGCATGGGCCAATGTAGCCCACGCCTTCAATTGTTTTTGCCCACAATCACCTTGTGTTTCAAGTTCATAATGTAATCAAGATGATAGGGGTGAAGTGCTGTTAAAGTAGAAGCTAGTAGGTGTGACGGTTCGGAGCCTAGATCACTCCTTTATACTTATAGAAAAGTGACTTTTTAGGTATGTACTAGTAACTGTAGAGTAAAGTCATTTGATAAAAGGAGATAAAACTGTGAAGTGAAACAAAGGCACATTTTTTAAAATACTACATGATCATTAAAGAATGTTCTGGTGAATAATAGATGGACTAAGAACAATATACTTTGTATTTTAAAATAAAAATTTTAAAAAGAATTCACAAAAGAAATTTTAAAATAAATTACAAAACTTCTGATTATTCTCATCACAAATATTCAAGGTGATGGGTCTACTAACTACTGACTTGATCATTGCACAGTTTATAAATTATTGTAATTTCACGTAATCTATAAAGAATAGATGTGAAAAGTAGGACTAAAATCAAGCCTAAGTATTAATACATGAATATATATTAAATTTTTTCTTGCAGTTACCAGGCAAAACAATAGGTTTCTTTCTATTTACATCATTAATTATTTAGCTTATTTATTTTTATTTTATGAGTATGGGTGTTTTGCCTGCATGTATGTCTGGTGGCTACTACTGAGGTCAGAAAAGAAGAGTTCTCTAGGATTCGAGTTACAGACTTGTTAACTGCCATGTAGATGCTGGGAATTGAACAAGGGTCTTCTGGAGAAACAGTCAGTGCTCTTAACAACTGAGGCATTTCTTTAGCTCTCTCCATCCCTCCCTCCTTCCCCTGGCTATGTAGACTAGACTGGATTTGAACTTTCAGCATTCCTGGGTCACTGCTTCTTCTCAAGGGGTGGGACAACATACACACCCCTCAGTCTCAGTGTGATTCCCTTGTGACATCTTCATATGTGTATATTGTACTTGGTTCATATTCACTCACTGTTTCTATCTCTTGTCCTCCCACCCTTCTCCCCTTAAGTAGGCCCCCTTCTGCTTTCATTTGTTGTGTGTATTGTTAAATACCCCCTTTCATGCCTTTTTACGTATTAAATTTGGGTTCTTCATATCAAAGAAAACATACTTGTTTTTCTCAATCTGGCTTATTTTAGTTAACATGATGTTCTCTGGTTCCATCTATTTTTCTGACAATGGCACAGTTTTGGTTTTCTTTGAGACTGAATGAAATTCCGTTGCATAGGATACTCCACATTTTAAAATGTGTTCATCGGGTAATATATGGGTTGATTTTCAGTCTTGGCTAAAGTGGAGAGTGCTGTAGTAAGCACGAATGTGCATGCGTGTTTGTGGCTAGCTGATTTAGGCTCCTACCTAGGACTGATGGCATTGGGTCATACAATAGTTTTAGGCTTTGGTTTTCTTTGCTTGTCGAGACAGGGTTTCTCTGTGTAGTAGCCTTGGTTGTCCTGGGATCTCTTTGTAGACCTGGCTGACCTTGAACTCACAGATAGAAACCTGCCTCTGCCTCCCTGAGTGCTGGGATCACAGGCGTGCGCCACCACACCCAGCTGTTTAGTTTTAGTGTTTTGAAGAAACTAAAGATGTCCTCAGTGGATGTTTCTAATTTACAGTTTCCTTACTGCCAGCATTTTTTAGGTTCTCTGTAGATGTTCTTACAGTAGTAAAATGGAATCTAAGTATATTTGAATTTGATTAAGAGCCAAGGATGCTGAATATTTCATTTATTCAGTGGCCTGTTCTTTTGAAAACTGTCCTGTTCATTTGCTCACTTATAATTTGGGTGATTTTTCTGAATTTAATTTTTTGAGTCCTTTATAGATTCTAGATACTAATTTCCTTTCCGGAAATATAGCTGGCAAAGATTTTGTTTTATTTTATAGTCTTATTTTATATTCTGGTAATTGTTTACTGTGCAGAAGCCTTTTAATTCCACATAATTCCATTTGTTTCTCTATGTAGCCCTGGTTGTCCTGGAACTCGATCTGTAGGCTTGAACTCAAAGGGTAGCTGCATGCCTCTGCCTCCCTGTGTTGGCTTTGATTAGGTGGCCTTAGTTTCCTTTATTTTATAGTCTTATTTTATATTCTGGTAATTGTTTACTGTGCAGAAGCCTTTTAATTCCACATAATTCCATTTGTTTCTCTATGTAGCCCTGGTTGTCCTGGAACTCGATCTGTAGGCTTGAACTCAAAGGGTAGCTGAATGCCTCTGCCTCCCTGTGTTGGCTTTGATTAGGTGGCCTTAGTTTCCTGGGATTATTTCTGGGGTTTTTAATCCTATTCCATTTTGGTCTATGGGTCTGTTTTGTAACAATACCATGCTATTTTGTTACTATAGCTTAGTCATATGGTTTGAAATCAGGATCTGTGATGCCTCCAACATTGTGTGTGTGGATGTAGGTCACAGGATGGTTTGGGTCTTGTGTTTTAGAAGTACTATTCTACTTTAGTTTTTGTTTGTTGTGGTTTTTTGAGACAGGATTTCTCTGTATCCCCCTCTCAGCTGTCCTGGAACCTGCTCTGTGGACCAGGCGGGCCTTAAACTCAACAGATCTGACCTTTTAAATGCTGGTATTAAAGATGGGAGCTACCACCTCCCTGCCCTTACTTTAGTTTTTGAGTCAAGATCTCTCGCTGACAATTTGCCACATAGACTAAAGTGAACCCCAGGGACCTGCTTGTCCATACCTTCCTAGCACTTCAAATGAATGGTACCACCATACTCAGCCTCTTTTTTTTTTTTTTTTTTTTTTAAGATTTAGTTACTTAGTATGTGTACAGTGTTCTGTCTCCATGTATGCCTGCAGGCCAGAAGAGGGCACCAGATCTCATTATAGATGGTTGTGAGCTATCATGTGGTTGCTGGGAATTGAACCCAGGACCTTTGGAAGAGCAGCCACTGCTCTTAACCTCCAAGCCATCTCTCCAGCCCCCATACTCAAGTTCTTAATTGGGTTTTGGAAGTCCTTGTATATCCTTGTATTGTAAGTCCTTATATTTCCAAGACAAGTAGTTTACCTTTCCCCAGTCTCCACCCATATTTTTTTTGCTTTTTTCTTTTATATAATTATCTATGTATCTATAAATTATCATTCATAACAGTTTATTCAATTGTATCCCGGCTGTGGCCCTGTCCCTTGTCTCATCCTAATCCCACCCTCCCTCCTTCTCTCCCCCTATGTTCCTCCCCTAATCCACTGATACATGAGGTCCTCCTCCCCTTCTATCTGACCCTAGCCTATCAGGTCTCAACAGGACTGGTTTCATTGCCTTCCTCTGTGGCCTGGCAAGGCTGTACCACCCAGGGGGAGGTGATCAGGGAGCCTGTCACTGAGTTCACGCCAGAAAGCGCCTGCTCCCCTTATTAGGGACCCCACTTGGATACTGAGTCTATGGGCTACATCTGAACCGCGGTTTTAGGTCCTCTCCATGCATTGTCCTTGGTTGGGCTATCAGTCCCTGCACGGCCCCCAGGGCTTATTTTTTTTGGATCTGTTGGTCTTGTTGTGGAACTCTTTCCCCCCCCCCCCCAGGTCTCTCTATCTCCCCCTTCTCTCATAAGATTCCCTGAACTCTGGCCAAAATTTGGCTATGAGTCTCAGCGTCTTCTTCGATACCTCGATCAGTAGTCTTTCAGAGGCCCTCTGTGGTAGGCTCCTGTCCTGTTCCCTGTCCTCTGCTTCTGATGTCTGTCGCGGTTATCCTTCTGAATGAGGATTGAGCATCTTCCCTAGGGTCTTCCTTGTTGTTTAGCTTCTTTAGGAGTATAGATTTTAATAAGTTTATCCTATATTATATGGCTAATATCCACTTATGAGTGAGAATATACCATATGTGTTTTTCTGCTTCTGGGTTACCTCACTCAGGATGATCTTCTCTAGTTCCCACCATTTGCCTGCAAATTTCATGATTTCTTTGTTTTTATTGCTGAGTAATACTCTGTTGTGTAAATGTGCCATAATTTCTGTATCCATTCCTCTACTGAAGGACATCTAGGTTGTTTCCAGATTCTGGCTATTGTGAATAGAGCTGCTATGAACATGGTTGAGCAAATGTCCTTGTTGTATTGTTGAGCATGTTTTGGATATATGCCTAGGAGTGGTATAGCTGGATCTTGAGGTAGTACTTTTCCTAATTTTCTGAGAAAGCGCCAGATTGATTTCCAATGTGGTTGATTTCCCAAGTGGTTGCTCATGGATCGGTAGGATTAACATAGTGAAAATGGCCATCCCACCAAAAGCAATCTACAGATTTAATGCAATTCCCATCAAAATACCAACACAATTTGCAGAACATGAAAGAACAATTTTGAATTTTATGTGGGAAAACAAAAAAGCCAGAATTGCTAAAACGATCCTGTACAATAACAGATCTTCTGGAGGTATCTCTATCCCTGATCTCAAGCTGTACTATAGAGCAACAGTAATAAAAACTGCATGGTACTGGCATGGAAACAAAATTGTGGATCAGTGGAAACGAATAGAAGACCCTAACCCATTTTGTGTGTGTGTGGTTTTTTTTTTGTTTGTTTGGTTTGGTTCGGTTGGGAGACAGGGCCTTTCTGTAATCCTGCCTGGTCTGGTATTTGCTGTGGAGTTAAGGCTGCCCTTGAATGTGTGGCAGGTCCTCCTGTCTCGGCCTCCTAAGTGCTGAGATCATGGACATGTGTCACTATGTCTCCCTCAGCATTATCTGGCTGTTCAGGAATGCCTTGGCTGTTGGTTCCTTTTTGCTTCTGTATAGAGTTTAGGATTATTTTAATTCTGTAAATTTTTAATGGGATCACATTCAAACTAGATCATTTTCACTTTCCAGAATTAGTTCTTGTCATGTAGGAGCATTTTGTTCCATCTTTGTGTGACTGATAGATACATGTTCTTACTCTGCAGCATAGACTATGTTGAAATGTACTACGTGGCTTAACCTGACCTTAAATTTGTAGCATTCCTGCTGTTTCAGCTTTTAAAGTGCTAGTGTTACAGGCGTGCACCCCTGCAGTTATTTATGTTATAAGGTCTGGGGATTATACCTAAGGGTTTCATGAGTGCTAGGTGGCAAATATTGTCAACTTAGCTGCATCGCCAGCTCTTCTCCAGGCCTTTTATTTTGAAGTGATGCTGAACCTTTTTGGGATTCCTGTTGTGTAATCTATTGAGATCATATGGTTTCTGTTGCTAGTCTTTGTGTTGCATTATGTTTAATAATTTGAATTTGTTGACCCATTTTTGGGGGGGGGGTGAGACAGAGTTTCTCTGTGTAGCTTTGTTTTGTAGACCAGGCTGTCCTCAAACTCAAAGTGATCAACCTCCCTCTGCCTCCCAAGTGCTGGGATTATGGGTGTTGCCTGGCTTGCTGAACCCTTCTTGCTTTTATGAATTGAAAACAACTTGACCATCTTGATTTTGGAGTATTAGCTTTTTTTTTTTCTTTCCCTTCCTAATTTAACAATCTTTTATTATTGAACTTAGACAGGGTTTGTTCTACCAACCACAAAAACAGCATCTACCCTGAGATCCAGGCTGGAAGTGCAGTTCTCAGAGAGGATTTAAAACATATGCATCTGCTTAAGAACTGTACAAAAACATGACATTCTCCAGTGTTGCAGAAGAAAATATTCCAACATAATTTTATTCCAAAACAAGGCGCATCATGAATTGCACCTCCAGCACCACAAAAAACCCTAAATAAATAAATACCTCCTCATTTAAAAGTGTAACAAGCTAATACCTTCTCTTCCTGATGTGTCAACTTCCTCCATTTCTTGGAAGAAAGACTCAGAGCAGTTGTTTTCCTGCCTGTCTATGAAGAGTCATACCAGTTCCCCTTTACTACCACCAGTAAACAGGTCCCCAATTTCTGAGCTAGATTTCCAGAAACTCACAAACTACCCTGAAGCTATCAACAGGGAGGGCCCGAGGGCTCCTTGAAAGAGGTCTTTTGAAGAATAAACGTTATAGATAACCTTATAACCTATAGGTCTAACCTAAACCTATCAGGTAAAAAGAAGTAGCCACAGGCACCATACTCAGCTGGAAAAAAAGGTACAGGATCCTTGCCTCTTAACTGACCTCGTGTGTTTTGCAAGGAGTGGCTGTATTTTGGGTCAAGCCATCCCTTTGTTCGTTGGGGTCTGACCTTGTCTTACCTAGAGGGTTTAAGTAACAGAGTCTGTGGAAGATGAGGTAGCACAGAGCTGTCATCCCTGTAGCCTGATTCTTGGCTGCTATATAGAAACTTTCTCCAGTAGATGGATATTTCAGAACAGAGAAATTTTCAGAGACTTCATAAGTGAAAAAGACTCCCTAACAGCTGCTGGAATCAGGGTATTCTGTGTCAGGAGGTCAGACTCCAGGTGATAACGGGCTTCTTGGCAAACTTCATCAGCAACTCACTGGCTTTAGAAAGCTCCATCTCCAAAGAATCATTTGTATGCCACCAGTGGAGAGGGACGAACCATCTGTGGAACATGGTGCCACTTTTTATTGTAGATGGCACACACCCCTCCACCCCCAGCATTAGAGCTGCAGAGCAGCAGATGAGGTTTTGAGGGAAACAAAACCCTGAAAAGGTTCTGATGTAAACAGGACACAGCCATGTAGGTGAATTGCCTCCAACCCTCTGCTTTACAGATATTGTCTTGATGGGCCCAGACCCTAAGGTCAATGTTAAAAAGGGACATGTTCCTGTGAAATCCATCTCCATAGCTAGTATGAACAAAACCATCTTCTGACAGCTCTTGATAAAGTTTTCCAGACTCTGCAGAGCCTGTGTGGTTGAGTGTGCCCTTGGTTAGGTTCATGATAGCACCCTGTCCCAGAATGATGATCTTCACATCTCTTAACATCACACATTTAGGATTCAGTGTGGTATTGGATAAACATTTTTCTTTTTTCCATTACAAATCCCCTTAGCTTCATGAAATTGGTTTCCGAATTTTGTTGAGTTATTTCTTTTTGTTGTTCTGTTTTTTTGAGACAGGGTTTCTCTGTGTAGCCTTCGCTATCCTGGATTCACTTTGTAGTCCATGTTGGCCTCAAACTCACAGAGAACCGCCTGCCTCTGCCTCTCTGTGCTGGGATCACAGGTTGTTTTTATTTTAATTTTTTAAATTTTTTTTGAGACAGGGTTTCTCTGTGTATCAAGCCCTGGCTGTCCTAGACTTGCTTTGTCGACCAGACTGGCCTCGAACTCACAGAGACCCGTGCCTCTGCCTCCCAAGTGCTGGGATTAAAGGCGTGTGCCCCTGCTGCCTGGTTTACAGCTTTCACCCAAGCCCATGGTCACATTAGAGGTCATAAGCCGGAGAAAAGGGTTGTTTCTTCAGATATAGACCAGCTAGCTGCTGGAGGCTTAGTGGCTTGCGAATGGATGGTGAGGGAGGTGTTCTGGGTCTTGTTGACAGGGCTGATTACTGCACCACTATAGCCTTCATCAATGGCTCCCATGTTGGTCCCCTCGTTGGGACCTCAGGGCTTTAGGCAGGTCAGTTTCTGGTCAGGCTTTTTTTTTTCTCCTGGAACCACACATGATCTTTTAATTGTACTGCTGAATTTGGTTTGCAAATATTTCATTGAGTATTTTTGCACTCATGTTCATTAAAAAAATTGGTGTGTGCCCATCCTTGTCTGGTTTTGGTATCAGGGTAATACTTAATAGAATGAGTGGTAATGTTCCCTCCCCTTCTATTTTTGTGGACTAGTTTAAAGAGTGTTGATATTCTTTTTTAAAGCTCCAGTACAATTTGGCATGGATAATCCATCTGATACTGGTCTTTTTTAGCTAAGAAACTTTATTACTTCTTCAGTCTCATTGTTCTTTCTTTATAGGTCTGTTTAATGTTTTATATCTCTTGATTTTAATTTAGTAGGTCATATCTAGCAACTCAGCCATTTCTTCTTGTTTTTTTTTTTTTTTTTTTTTGAAGATAGGTTTTCAAAGTATTCCCTAATTAGCCTCTGGATTTCACTGGTATTTACTGTAATGTTTTTTTCATATCTAATTTTTTTATTGATTTGCTTTTCTTTCTTAGCCTGGCCCTATAGGTATTTGTCTAGAGGACCCGACGTTTGTTTCAGTGAGTCTTTGTATTGCTTTTCATTTCATCTTGTTATTTTTTACCCTGATCTTGATTAGGCTGTTGAAAAAGTATTTGCTGTTTTATACTTTTGAAATTTGCCATTTAGTACTTGAAAAAAAGTATAGTTTGAGACAGGGTTACTTCTTGTGGCCCCTGTCTGTTTCAAGACTGGCTCTGTAGACCAGGCTGGCATAGAACTCATAGAGATCTGCCTGCCTGTGCCTCCCAAGTGCTGGGATTAATGGTGTGTACTTCTACTGCCTGGCTCGGAGTATATAAATATTAATAAATATACTATATATCATTTTAAAATTTCATTATTTTATCTTATTTACGTTGGTGTTTTGTCTCTATGTATGCCTGTGTGAGCATGGTAGATCCCCTGGAACTAGAATTACAGACATTTGTGAACTGTCATATGGGTGCTTGGATTTGATCTTGGATCCTTTGGAGAGTAGCCAGTGTTCTTAACTGCTAAGCCATCTCTCCAGCCCTATGTATCATTTTCTTTTTTTTCCCTATATATCATTTTCATTACAGTTTTTTATTCATGTGCTTGGGGTTAGGAGGTATGAATGGCACAGCATATTTGTGGAGATCACGTGACAGCTTATAGAAGTCAGTTTTCTGTGAGTCCTAGGGATTGAACTCAGGTCCTCAGGCTTCACTGTGAGTGCTGTACCAGCTGAGTCATCTCACTAGTCCTGTCATATCATTTCAATGTGCATTTCTTGTTTCATGATTTTTGATAATACCACAATGTAGTATTTACATTTGTTTTATACTATGAGAATGTTAGACAAAACAGAAATTCTAGTGGTTTTCTGACTTGAAACATTGACAAAGCATTTGGAATTGCAAATAAATACACAATACATTAGGGATTTAAGGTTTACAAAGTAGATAGAGCTTTGAAGGGAATAGTGTAGTGGCTAACCATCAGAAACTGACAAGGACCAATTGAGAGCATTTCTGGAAGCTGATCCTCTCATACCTATATTAATGTTGCCAAAAATCTCAGCATGGAGCACATAGTTGTCATTCGGGACTTGAAGCACATTGGAAGGGTGCAAACCAGCTCAGAAGCAGACCTAAAATCCTAACAATTGTTGACCTGCCAGCCTCTCCTGTTCTATACTAAAGAAATAAGCCATTTCTCTATTGGAATTGTGATGTGTGACTGATACCGACTAGCTCAGTGGTTCTACTGGAAAAAGCTCTGAAATATTCTGCCGATTCAGATTTTCATCTAGGGAGGATTGTGGTCACCGTTTGGTGGTCTGCTGCCAGCCTGACCCACTGTGCTTTTCTAAATCCTAGCGGAATTATTACATGTCAGAAGTATGCGCAGCAAATCAAGAGAGCTGCACAGAAAACTCTAGTACCTGTCGCCCGCATTCATCAACAGAAGGGCCCAGTGCCTTTTTAGGACAGCATGTCACACAACCAGTGTGCAAAACTTGAACAAGAGGCTGGAGAGATGGGGTCAGTAGTTTGTTGTTTCAGAAGACCCAAGTTGTTTCCAGCACTCACATTGTGTGGCTCATGACCACCAGTAACTCTAGCTCTGGGGGTGGTCTAGCACTCTCTTCTCACTCCAGGGTCACCCACATATGTACATTAAAAAATGTTTTCAAACATTGAATGAATTGGGTGACAGAGTTTCATTTAATCCACTACATTCACTGACCTCGCCAGCCAGCTACTACTACTACTACTTCAAGCATCTTGACATCTTTTTTTGGAGGAAAAATGCTTCCACAGCCATCAGAATGCAGAAAATGCAGAATGCAGAAAATTTCCATGAATTTTTGTGCTTCAGGAATAAAACTTAACTTCTAATGGTGAAAATGTGTTAGTTGTAATGGTTCCTATTTTGATTAATTCAAGATGTGTTTAAAATTAGTTATAGTATAAAAACCAAATTGCAATTGTCGTTTTTTGTTTGTTTGTTTGTTTGTTTGTTTTGAGAGGGTCTCACTATGTAGTCCTGGCTATCCTGGAACTCAAGCTAGACTTAAATGCAGACCAGTCTGCCTATGCCTCCCAAGTTGCTGAGATTAAAGGTGTGTACCTCCACAAGCCAGCTTGCAGTTCCTTTTGCACCAGCCTAGTATTTCTATCTATGGAGTATGTATTCCGCTGGTACTCATTTTTCTGACACCTTGCATGCAGCACTGTTGCTTGAGAGCTCTGGGTTTGTAGTTTAGCATCCCTTTCCCTCTTAGAACTGTCTTTGATAGACTGCAGAAGTTCTCGTGATTGTTTCTTCATTTTCATTTGGCCGTAGGAATTTAGTTTCCTCTTGCTTTCTTCAGTGACCTACTAATCATTTTAGAGTATATAGTTTACTATTTATATACCTATATAGTATTTATAGGTTTTTTTTTTGGTATTGATCTGTAGTTTCAGTCTCAGGACATGATAAAATGTAAGGAATTGTTTTAACGCTAAGTCAGGAGTGACGGATGGTACACAACCTTTAATCTCAGCACTCAGGAGACAGAAGAAGGGAGGTCAGCGTTAGAGGTCAGGGTTTACATAGCAAGTTCCAGGCTTCCCAAGGCTGTGGTAGTAAGACAAGCAGTGGTGGTGCACACCTTTAATCCCAGCATTCAGGGAGGCAGAGGCAGAGGCAGAGGCCAGCCTAGTCTACAGAGTTGGTTCCAGGAGAGCGAAGGCTATACAGAGAAACCCCGTCTCAAAAAAACAAAGCCAACCAAACAAATCCAAAATCCCCCAAAACTTATTTTTTGGGGGGGTGTATTTGTTAAGACTTTCTTTATGGTCTAAAATGTGATCATGTTTTGTGGGCTGCCACTAAGTATGGGTTCTTAGCAGGTAGTTGGATAGAATATTTTATGTGTCTGTTACATCCATTTGATCTATGGTGTCCATTTAACTTTAGAGTTGATTTGTTGACTTTTTTTGGTATGGATCGCTTTTCTATTGGTGAAACTAGAGTATTAAAGTCACTCCCTTTTGTATCTGGATTTGTCTCTTAATGTTCAGTAGTGTTTGTTTGTTGGAATTGGATATACTGCTGGGCACTGGTGGCCCAAGCCTTTAATCCCAGTACCCACAGAGGCAGAAGTAGAGGCAGGCAGATCTCTGTGACCAGACTGAGTTCGAGACCAGACTAGCTCTAGAGAGCTAGTTGCAGGACAGCCAGGACTACACAAAGAAACCCTGTAAAAAAAAAAAAAAAAAAGAAAAAGAAAACCCCTAAAACAAAACAATGAAAGAAATTGTATATACCCGTGCTCAGTGTAGAGATAATTATAAAATCATTTAATCTTGATGCACCATTTCCTTTATTAATAGATATTAACTTTCTGAGTAATTTTTTTGAGTAATTTTTACTTGTCTTAGAATATCTAATTTTGCATGGGTTTTTTTAAAACTGGCAACTGATGTAGTCTTGGTAGCGGTTATTTACTGTAGGTCTTGAATTTCTTTCAGATTCATTCATTCATTCATTCATTCATTCATTCATTCATTCATTTGTGCTTTCCTAGATTTTAGGGCTTCTGCTGAGAGGTCAGTCTGACAGTGATTCTGAAAACTTTGATTTTCCATTTTTTTCTTGTACTGTTAAAAAAAAATTGGTCTTTATAACCATGTATATAACGTGTTTCGTTGTATAGTTCATGCATAGATATAATGTATTTTGATCATACTCCACCCTCTTTTCCTGTTCCCATTCCTGATTACCCCTTCCCAACTAGTCTCCCTCCTCCTTTTTCGCTTTTTTTTTTTTTTTGTATATGAACCAGTGACTTTAATTAAGCGTATTTACAGGACATGGGCAACTAAGCAGTGGCTATGCACATTGATGAAAGTCTTTCATTCCCCAGTCATCACTGTCAGCCTATAGAACCCCCTGAAACTTATTTTCAGAACTGAATGTTTAACTATTAGGTGTGTAGAGAGGTTCTTTTCTGGATTGTGTATGTTGTGTCTCAGAATGCCCTTTGTGTTTAGATTTTATTTTCTTTCCAGAAAAATAAGATTCCTCATATAATTATGTTGAACAGATTTTGTGTCCTTAGTGTTTAATCTCAGCTGCTTCTACGCAATGGAATTTATTTTAATTAATCATCAATTAATCAATCAATTAATTTTTTTTAGGCAAGGGCTAATGTAGCCCATATAGTCTGTGAACTTCTAATCCTGACCTCACTTTTCAAAATCTGTGCACTACTCTGTGGATTCATTCTTTTCTTTATTTCCGCTTCATTCCGTCCCTCTTTCCCTCCCGCCCTTCTTTCCTTCCTTTTTGAATTTTTACCTGCCTGCCTTTTTTGTCTTGCTGCCAGAGATTGAACCTAGAACCTCAGATATTCTAGGCAGGAGTTCTACCACTAAGCCATACATACCCCAAACTCATCTAATGGATTCTTTTATTCATTTTTTTTTGAGACAGAGTTTCTCTGTGTAGACCTGGCTGTCCTGTACTTGCTTTGTAGACCAGGCTGGCCTTGAACTGACAGCGATCCACCTGCATCTGCCTCCATTTTTGGTAAGTTAAATTTGCTTTTTAATGAATGAATGCTTTTGCCTGCATGTATGTATATGTGTACCTAGTGCCTAGGGGGTCAGAAGAGGTTGTCAAATACCTTGGAACCGGACCTGGTTGGTATAAATTATGATGTGAGTGCTGGGAACTTAACCTGAGTCTTTTGGAAGAGCAACAAGTACTTTTAGCCAGTTATTCATCTCTCTGCTTAAATCCATAGATTCTTAACTTGGCTTTTTGGTCATGCTGGTTTGTTTGTTTGTTTGTTTGTTTGTTTGTTTATCTATTTATCTATTTATTTATTTATTTATTTGTGTCTAATAGAATTCCGTTACCTTGTCTCCCATCTCTGTTTTCTGCTTGATTCATTTTATTTTTTTTATTTAATTAGAAATTGTGTGTAGGAATGTTTGTGTTCATGTTTATTCACCGTGTGTGCCTGATGCTTACAGATGTCAGATGAAGGCATTAGATCTAGAATTGGAGTGAAGGACTAGTTGTAAACCATAATGTGGGTTTTAGGAATTTTATTGGTTCCTTACAAGAAGCAACAAGTGTTGTTAACCACAGGGTCAAGTCCAGTCCCTTGATTTTAGTGTATTGGTGAAACTTTCCACTGGGGTTTTCATTTGGTTTATTTAGTTTTTCATTTCTACGAACATTTCTGTTTTTTCCCATTCTCAAAGTCTCTTTCTTTGCTGAACTTCTCATTGGTGTTGTTAATTTAACATGTTTTTCAGGCTTTTGAAATCTGTATCCATAATTGATTTCTTTACTTAATTCAGCTTCTTGTTTATGAAAATATTTTTACAAGTAGAAACCTTTGCATTGCAGCCACCTTAGTGTCTTTGGATTTACTAATTGAGGAGTTAGAATCTTTTGTATGTGACATGTTGCCTTGCATTTTCATGGTTCTTGATGTACCTGTCTGTATGTGATAGCTCTTCCAGTTTTATTGGGGGCTATTTCTTACTGAGAAACCTTGAGGAGTCAATCTCCACTACCATTCAGAGAGGGAAATTTGAGGTGCTATAACACTAAATCAAACCTCATACGGGAATACACTTAAAATTGAGTAATGCCAGCTGGTCCTGGTATGGCACATGCCTATGATCTCAGTATTCAGAGTGGCAGAGGTAGGCGGATCTCTGTGAGGTCCAGGCCAGCCTGGTTTACAAAGAGTCCAGGACAGCCAAGGCTACACAGAGAAACTCTCTCTTGAAAAACAACAAAAAAGAAAAAAAATGGTTAATGCCAACTAGTGTAACACCTATGATCTCAGAACAGAAAATAGAAAAGAAAAACAATAAGTGAATAGGCTGCTATCACCTTAAATTATATTTAGAATGAAAGTAAAAATGGTAAATGAATAAAATAAAGGTCAGGAACTGTAAAGAGGGCTCAGTGGTTAAGTGCAGTGACTGTTCTTCCAGAGGACCGGGGTTCAAATCCCAGCACCCACATAGCAGCTCACAACTGTCTGTAACTGCAAGATCTGACACCCTCACACAGACATAATACATGCAGACAAAACACCAAATAAAATTAAAATAAAATAAAATAAAATAAAGGTCAAAGAAAGTAAACTCAAAATTAAAAGGAAAAGAAGAAAGCTGAATGAAGACAAAAAACCAAGAGGTAAACGGTATTGTGTAGGCATACTTTTTTAAATTAAATTTTTATAGTAATTACAATTCATTCACTTTGTATCCCAGCTGTAGCCCCCTCTCCCATCCCCTCTAAATCCCACCCTCCCTCCCTCATCTCCTCCCTGCCCCTCTCTAAGTCCACTGATAGGGGAGGTCCTCCTCCCCTTCCCTCTGACCCTAGCCTGTTAGGTCTCATCAGGACTGGCTGCATTGTCCTCTTCTGTGGCCTGGCAAGGCTGCTCCTGGTGAGGCTGATCCCGGCCGGGGGAGGGGGGGAGGGGGGCTGTCAAAGAGCCAGCCACTTAGTTAATGTCAGAGACAGTCCCTGTTCCCCTTACCAGGAAATTCACTTGGATACTGAGCTGCCATGGGCCACATCTGAGCAGGGGTTCTAGGTTATATCCATGAATGGTCCTTGGTTAGAGTATCAGTATCAGAAAAGACCCCTGTGCACAGATTTTTTTTTGTTGTTGTTGTTCTGTTGCTCTCCTTGTTGTGGAACTGCTGTCCTCTCCAGGTTTTTCTATCTCCCCCTTCTTTCATATTATTTGCCGTACTCTGCCCAAAGTTTGGTTATGAGTCTCAGCACCTGCTGTGTTAACACTACTGGGTAGAGTCTTTCAGAGGCCCTCTGTAATAGGCTCCTGTCCTATTTCCTGTTTTCTCCTTCTTCCAATGTCCATCCCGTTTGTCTTAGCTGAGTGAGGATCAATCATCTTACCCAGGGTCCTGCTTCTTGCTTAACTTAGCTTCCTTAGGTGTACAGATTTTAGTGTGTTTATCCACTTAAAAGTGAGTATATATTGTGTGTGTCCTTCTGCTTCTGGGATACCTCACTCAGGATGATCTTTTCTAGATTCCACCACTTCCCTGCAAATTTCCTGATTTCCTTGTTTTTAATTGCTGAGTAGTATTCCATTGTGTAAATGTACCACAATTTCTGTATCCATTCCTCAACTGAGGGACATCTGTATTGTTTCCAGGTTCTGGGTGTTACAAATAGAGCTGCTACGAACATGGTTCAACAAATGTGTAGGCGTACTTTTTTTAAACTATTTTATTTAGGATTCTTAGACCTCTTTTCCCCTTCTCCACCCCAGTTTCTTCCAATTCCCCAATACTGGGTAGGAGAGAAAGGAGGCTAGTGAGTATAGGAAACTGAGTTCTCTTTAGCTGCTTCCTGCTGTTTAGTGTCTTCAGGTTCCTTTTTGAAAGTCCAGTCTTCGTTTCAGGACATCTTCAACTGCTTCTCATCAAGCTGCATCAACAGCAATCAGGAGCAGCATGGGTGGACACCAGCAGCCTCTTCTTTCTCAGAATCCCCTTTCTCTCGGGGCCCTGGCGTTTATTCCCTCTCCAGGGTCCTCAGATTTAAACTATCTGCAGCTGGCAAAGGGCCCCTCTCAGAGTCTGCATGAGGCAAATAGTCTGCTGCTGTGGACCATCTGAATCAGCGCTGTATCCCACACCTGGGATCAAAACAAAAACATGTTTATGTTCACAAAAGTATTGCACATTAAAGAAACATGCATAAACAAAATAAGATAAAAATAAGTTTTAGTGGGAGGGGGAATTTAAACTATCATGAAGTCTGTACTGTGGATATATTTTTGTGCTTATTTTTCTTTAATAATTAGAGTAGCTAAAATTCAACAGATATTTACCTGTTTTTTTGTTTGTTTTGTTAAAAAGACTCACTATGGCAGTTTCCACTTAAAATGCCAGCACTCGAGAGGCTGCAGCTGGAGGGTCTGGAGTTCAAGGCCAGCCTGGACTACATAGTGAGCTCAGGGCCATCATTTCAACACCCACATACATAGAGTAAAAAGAAAAAAATACTGAAAGTGCAATAAAACAAAGCAAGTAGGCAAAGGGAGGGAAACTAAATGGCAAAAGTGTCAGCGCTGTTTTCTCTGTGTATTCTAATTACTATTAGAGTCTTCCAGGTGGGGTGGTCAGTTGAAGGTGGATCTTTTTCCTGTAGTTCAGTAGGGCTCTGAGCCTGAACCAGTCAAGTGTCGGATGTCCAGCAGCTGTCTCCGCTTTGGAAGCTTCCCTTCTTTGCATACCAGAAACTTCTGCTGGCCCCTTTTAGATTGCTGCCTGTGAGCTATGCAGGTTGGCTCATCCTCCAGAGACTCCCCAGCTGAAAGCCTAGGGGAGTCGAGAAAGCAGAGCCCTGCCATCTGCACTGGAAGACTGTGTCTCAGTGCTCTGAGTACAGCACTAAAAACACCCTTCAGGAGGGAGAGGCTGCAGAAGGTGAGAGAACTCGCTGGACCTGAGCTTCCAAAACGAGTTCTCAGCCCCACCGGCAGACAACCTTGCAGCAGACAGGTGGCTCCAAAGTTTGGGCCGCCTGCTGACCTTGCCCTCTGTTCTTAGCATCAACCCTTCAACACCCAAGCCTCCTGCTGCCTGAACTCAGCCTGTCCACATCTGGCTCTCCTGCTGTTCGCAGCAGCCTTTCACTACAGTCTTCTCCCAGGGGCAGGAGTGTTGTTCCCCAGGCTCCGTGACTTGTAGATCCTGCTTTAAATAGTAGGCCTTCTCTCAAAATGGCATCCAATCACAGACCTTCAAGACACTCATGAGAAAATGGACCTCATCTCCTCTACTGACTCATCACACAGGTGAAGTCATTCTCTTACCAAATCCCCAGCTGAGAATGTAATCCTCTGCTCTTGGTAGAACTGCCAGTCACTTTATCAGGGCTTCCTAGCCTAACTTTTGGATGAGGCTTCTGTGTTGGGTCTTGTGCCCACTCTGTCCCTCCCTACCAGGGAGTCCTAACATTTCTAATAACTAGGGGAAGGGAAGCTTAGCAAAAATGCAAATGTGAACCTTAGGAAAGAAAGGCAGGCAGTCCAGAACTGGGGTTAAATGTATTGGTTAAGTGCTTCCCTCACCTCCCGTCCGCCTGTATGCTTCTGTGTATTTGTTAATTGTTAGTGCTCAATAATCTAAATTATAAGCTTCAGTAGAAGCTACACACTTTCATCTATTAAATAAAGATGTTAAATAGAGGTCTAAAAATTGTGATGAGAACGTATAATTGAAAGTCATGGGAGCTAGAAAGGGCAGTAATCCCCCATTCTTTTCTTCTTAGCAATATTGTTGAAATATTCATGTACATTTCATGGGACTTTTAGTATATTTAGAACACTTCAGCTTTAGAATATTTCAGCCATCAGCCATCTCCCAAGGAAACCTTTTCCTCACCAGGGAGCATTCTGCATTTAATTATCTATCTCTAGCTCCTGGCAGCTACTCATCTACTTTGTAGGTTAATCTGTGTAAACATTTCATGTACATGAGTCATGTAATGAGTGTTCTTTTGCATATTGGTTTTAGAGATTTATTTATATTATAGTAGGTTCTCAGTAATTAATCTTACTGTCATATAAACCATCAGTTCAGTGATGGACATTGTGGTAATTTTTAATTTTCAACTATTATGAATGTAGCTGTGAATATTTGTCCAAGTTTTTGTGTGGACATACACTTCTATTTTTCTTGCATATATACTGATGAGCTGGGTGGTCTGGCCACGGTTTAATATTTTGATATACTGAATACTATTTCAAAAAACTGTGTGTAAGGATTCTGACTTCCATAGTCTCATCAGTACTGGTTATTGTTGCTTTTCGTATTTAGCCATCCTAGTGAGTGTAAAGTGAGATTTCATTACAGTTTGGAATGTCCCTATGTTGAGCATCTTTTCATATATCTTCAGCAAAAGATTTCTTCAGGTCCTTTGTCCATTCTATAATTGCATTTTCACTTTTCTTATTGAATTGTAAGAGTTCTTTTTATATTTCAGATATAATTCCATTGAGAGTTGCAATAATTTTTTTCATACTTGATAACTTTCTTTATGGCATTTCTACTATTGATTTCCTTCCTTTCTTCCTCCCTTCCTTCTGATAGGGTGTCATGTGGTTTAGGTTGGACTCAAATTTGCTGTCACCGAGAGTGGCTTGAACTGTTGGTTCACCTACTTCCATCTTCCAAAAGTTTCTGAGCACTAGTACTAAAGGTGTACAGCACCATGCCCAGGTTTTTTGTTTTTGTTTTTTGAAATAGGATCTTAGCACACTGCCCCTGGTTGGCTTGTTACTCTCTATAGATCAGGCTGGTCTTGAACTTGAGGCAATTCTCCTGCTTCTACTACCCTAGTTCTGAGATTATAGGTGTATGCCACTATGCTCAGATTTTTTTAAGTTTAAATGGCACCTAGTATATACTTTTCTTTTGTTGTTTATCCATCTTATGTTATAGTTAAGAATAGATTTCTTAAAAACTTGAGATTCCAAAGACATACACTTATATTTTCTCTAAAGGTTCATATTTAGCTCTGAATCATTGAGTTCATTTTTGTGTATGGTATAAGATAGGTGTCAAAGATACCATGCAGTTGTACTGGTAACATTTTTTAAGGAAAACTTTTAAGCATTTTGCAACCCGCCCCCCCCCCCAAAAAAAAACAACAAACCAAGGGTTCATTATGTAGCCTCTGCTGTCCTGGAATTCACTCTGTAGACCACATTGGCCTGGATTGAGATCTGCCTGCCTTGGCCTCTCAAGTGTTGAGATTAAAGGCATGTGCCACTATATCTGGCTAAGCATTTTGCAGTCTTTATTTCTCTAATTTTACAAAGAAGTCAAAATCTCAAATTTTATTGTTGGAGCTCCAGAAAATGAAGATTTGGGATAGGCTTTCGATTACTTTGGTTTACATCATCGTTAAAAGTAATTATTAAAACTGAAGGGATATTTTCAAATGTAATCGCTAGGGCTGAGGATGCAGCTCAAGTTGGTTGACTACTTGTCTGGCATTCATAAACACTTCACGCCCTGATCGTTTTAAATCCTCTGAATTTCATGTGCATGCATACTGTAGAGCTGTCTCCAGATGAGTAGCCAGAAGATATGAGTTCAGCTGCATGCTCTCCAACTGCAATTAGAAGCTATTGTCAGCATAGGTTCTTTCTAGTCTCTGGTTTCAATAAAAACACATGCTGCCTCCATTGTTTCAAGCCCTTGTTACTATGGCCCAAAGTGTTTGAGAATAGTGTTACAGAGACTATGACTTGGAAATGAGGAGGGAGCTTTCCGCTCTGTAGCCATGGTTAGTGTGAAACTCAAAGAGATCATCCTGGTTCTGTCTCCAAGACAGTGCCAGGATTAAAGTTGTGTGTGCCTAGCCTATAGAGCTGTAGTCCATTCATGAATCTCTTAGTTCTGTTGCTCTCAATCTGTTGCTTTTCTCCCAATTCCTAATGGGAATAGCCTGAAGTGAGTGATTTAGAGATTAGAGTATTTCAAGAAAGGCCTTGGAGAAGGCATAGCTGCTGGGCTTTGGAATAACATAGAAAAGTATAATTTCTGTATGTTTTCCTGGGGGGGGGGGCCCTCAGGAAACCAGATATGAGAAGACCAAAACAGCTCAAGGCAGACTGTTGTGATATGGCCAGTTCTCAGTGAGGTTGGAGTCTTGGAAGTCTCCACCCGCTAGACCTGGGTTGGCATTGTTAGGTGGAAGCAGTGTACTACAAATAACCATTCTTAATTGTGCTTAATTTCATATTTCTCTTCTTTTTCTCAAAAACAAAACCAACCAGCTAGACCCACCAAGTGGTGGCCATAGAGTGTATTCAAAAATATGTATCAGAGCATTTGTGATGTATATTTTCTGATGCCTATCTGAGCAAGATTATTCAATTTTGATAATTAGGTCAAAATTATAATTGTTGTCCCAATTGCCAGTTGTACTTTATTTTATAATTTAAATATGCTTTGTAGCCTTTCACAAATTTTAACTATATAGAAATGTTTTTAAAAAGCAATGGCTCCTATCAGGTGATGTGGCTCGGTAGTAGAGTATGGACTTAGGCAGAACATGTTTAAGATTCCCAGTGCCACATAAACACACACGCGAGCACGCGCACACACACACACACACACAGCGTCAGCAACCCTGCTTCAAAATGTAAAGACTTATTATAATGCATAATATAATATGTTCAGCAAGACACCAGTGGTTTAATTTGTTGCATTGGTGTTGAGTTATAAAACATTGTACAATTTTTAGTCTGCTTTAGTTTTTTTTTTTTTTTTACCTTTTATTTTGTTTTTATAGATAGTACCAGTGGTATCCTCACCCATTTTAAATACTGCAAATTCATAGGGGTGGTGGACCATTTCTGTGATTCCTAAACAAATGGTAGCTCACGCTTTATAACAGCTTCACTTGGGAGGCTGAAGCAGGATTGCCGACATGGAGGCCATTGCATAGTGAGTAGCTATAGGGTAGACCCTGTCTTAAAACAAAAGTGAATGTAAATAATGTGCTTTTCTCACTCATGCCATAACCAGGCCTTGTCCTGCTCAGTTAAATGAGACTGGGTAGGATGGCCACAAACGATTTGGGGGGGGGGCAGAGGACTTTTCTTTTTCAATCCCCGCTCTTAGTGGTACTAATTGCTTTTAGTACTTTGCCCACCTAGGTTTCATTATGACTGCTTGAGGGATTAAAGGACAAATTCATAGGGCCCGGTGGAAATACCACCAAACTCGTAGACTAAATGTGTTGTCAGCTTTAGAGGTTTAATTGAAGTAGTTGTCTGCGTCCTTATCTAGGACTTGAAAATGAGGCATACAAATGAGAAAAAAAAATTCCCATGTAATAATGCTGAATAGTTCTTAAGTGTTTCTTGAAAAACATGAGCTTTTGCTGTCAGGAAAAAAAAAAACCCAACAGCAGTACTTAAAAAAAAAAAAAAAGAAAAATTACATTGAAAATCTTACTGGGCTATAAATTGGTGTACTGTTTTTTTCTTGAGACTTTTAAACTAATTAAGAAAATGGCAGCTGGGGCAGTGCTAGCGCACACCTTTAATCTCAGCAATTTAGGGAGGTAGAGGCAAGTGGATCTCTGACTTTAAGGTCAGCCTGGACTACACAGAAAAACCCTGTCTGAAAAACCAAATAAATATAACTCTGACCTATTGAATGGAAGTAACTTGCCTACCTGGGATTGGCCTTTTATTAGATAGAGTAACCCTTTTTTAAGATGGGATTTCAGATTTTTTCCCCCTCTTTTTCTTTCATACACACACATACATATATGTCTTTTGTAGATCAACCAGAAAATGTCGTTTTTCCTTTTCAGCTACTCCTGACACTGTGATTCGGCTCCAGACTTTGTAAAATCATGTCTTTTCTTTTATCTTCAGACTTCCCTTTCTTGCTCCTCTTTGCTAATTTATTTTGCGGAAATGCTAAAGCTAGAAATCTAATTTTGAACTCTCAACTGTTCAGCTTCCATAGAAACCGCTCTCCCGGCCCTTGTAGTCCCCATCCTGGAGCCCTGTGGCAACTCAGAGTGCCTGCACATTTTTGTAGATTTGCATTCTGGAATGTTCCAACTGATGCTTTATGGACTTGGTAAGTAAGTGTGCTAACTATGACTAAACGTCATCACTCAATGTAAGTGTGTGTGTGTGTGTGTTTTGCCTGCACTTAATGTATGTGCTCAGTACCAGACAGGTCGGAAGAGGGTATCCTATATCTTGGAACTGGAGTTACAGGTAGCTGTGAACCACCATGTGGGGCCTGGGAATTAAACCTGGATCCTCTACAAAAGCAACAAATGCTCTTAACCCTTAAGCCATCTCTCTGACCGAAGGAAAACTATTTTTAAGAAAAGCAAAACAAAAGTTACCTGCTATAATAGGAAGGTGCATTGTGCAGCATTGAAGTGTGGAAAGAATAATGAACTGTCGTCTCTTCCTTGGAACTTGGTCTTATTTGAATTTTTTCTATCAGAAGTTAAGCTGTTGTTTATTATGTAAAAATAATAGCGTTAATGGCTGATGGTTTTTAGATTTTTTTTATATCAGAAGTTAAATTGTTTTATGTAAAAATAACATTGATGGCTGTTGTTTTTTAGATCATCTGTTCAGGGGTTTGTTTCTTATTTTATCACTAACAGTTGACATAGAAATGACTACTAGGAATTGCTAATGTCCTTTGTGTCTAGAGAACATAGTCATGACAGTAAAACTATATAATGACTTGGGATATGGAGCCCTAGAAGAATTTTCTCTGGCCTTAACTCAGTAGAAATGAAAATTTGATTTCTAGGCAAGTGTTTGAACTGAACTATATTCTTACCCCTAAAGTTTGCTTTCTTTTGAGGCTACAAAGCTAGTTCCAAGACAGCCAATGCTACATAGCAAAACCTTGTCCCACAAAACAAGGCAAAAAAAAAAAAAGGATTTCAAAGTTGTTCTGTTAACTGAATTGGCAGTTTCAAATGATATATATTTACTTAGGATCAAAGTATTTTCTATGACTGGCCAATGTTTTCTACATTTTTCATTTGAAATTAATATTAAACAAAATAAATTGGTTACAACAAGGGATTTTCTGATTCTGCCATGTGGCTATAAAGGTAAATTAAACTGATGTATTTAAAAAGTTTTGGGGACAGGGTATATAGATTGGCTGTCCTAGAACTTGCTATATAGACCAGGCAGGCCTTGAATTCTTAGAGATAACACTATTTCTATCTCCAAGTTGTGGTTAAAGTCATGTACCTACCACACCTACTGAAAGGTAGATTTTTAAAACATATTTGCAGCTCAGGGAAAATAAGACTTTGAATTACATATTTATGATAGGTAAGTGGCATATGGCAATGGTTTGTTTTTTAAAGTGTCCCCCCAACATTTAAAATGAAAACATCACTTTTTATTTGTTGTTCAAGTGTACAATAGTTAGTTCCACATATCAGCAGACATGTGCTATCCCAAGGAAGCACTGAAATTACATCTTCTCGTTACTACTCTTCATCCTTTCCCTCATCATTATCTCCAGCCCAATTCTTCTCTGGGGTAGCAATGTCCTAATAGGCTTCAGAAAACTTTCCTTTTTTTTGTCTCTTCCCTCATATACCAGTTGACAAAGGGCAGATTGCCATACATCAAGTCAGACATGATGCAAGTAAGCCCAGGCCTCAGCAGTGGCTGTGGTGTTGGTCAGCTTACCAACAGTTCACTACACTTCGGCTAGGTCCAAGAGGCATATCTGATATGCAGTCCTGTGAAAGGGTCCTTTGACCCCCAAAGGGGTTGCCACTCAGGTTGAGAACTGCTGTAGAGGTAGGTACCCCTCTCTTCAAGACCCCTTTTGAACTAGGCTTCTTCACAAAGTCTGCCTTTGGTCAGCATTGCAATGGAGATAAGGACTCAGTTTTAGAATTGGGAGGTGGGACATGGCATAGTATGCCACAGTGGCTTTTTATTTTTGTCGAATTTCTTTTCTAGATTTTGATCCAGTTCATTGAAATAATTTTGTGCCTTCCTTTTTTGCTCAGTGTTCTGCTTACTAATACTTTCTATTACCATTAAAATGTAGACCGGTGTTGAGTGAGGCTGTCATTTTAGAGGATGTGTCTTGCTCCATCATATGTATGCTGTAAAAACTAACATTTTAATAAGCTGTGGGTTTTTTCTTCTATTAAGGTTCTAGGTCTAGTAATTTAATTTGGAAATGCTATTTAACTCTTAAAAATGCAGGCAAAGAACTGTTTTTGCATTTGCTACTTGTTCTTGCCAGTGAAATGTGAAGGAGGGAAAGGGAGTTGATTGATAGTTCCTGATGAAGTGAGCTGATTTTCTTACTCACATACAACTGGTTTTCTGCCTCAAAAAGAATTTTTATGTAAAGTTTGGCTACCTAGATAAAGACTTTGTCTTGTAAACAGTGAATTAACGGGTTCTTTATTCCGTAGACCAGGCCACTCTGGAGGACATGGAAAAATGTGTGAATGATGACATGAAGCGGATCATCCCTTGGATTCAGCAACTTAAGTAAGCTTACTTAATTTAGCTCAAGACTGAAAGGAAAACCTCTTTGACAGTATTTATTTTCTTCTCCACCATGAAATCTGAGCCCTTTGGTACCTTGAACTCTGAATTGCCTTGGATTACATCCAGGATCCAGTCCTCATATCAGATTTCCCCCGTAGATCCAATGTTGGTCAGAAGAGCATGACATTAAACTTTCATTCCTCCTCATATTTTCTCTAGAACAAGCATGCCACAAACTACTTAACGATTATTTGCACAATGTCCTCTTGATAGAATCCTGTTTGTTCTTACTCAGAATCTTTGTGATATTAAACTCTCAGCAGACACTCTTAACAGTGTCATTTAGTGTCTTTCAAAATCACCCTGTTAACAGAGCCAGAGATAATTATCTGGGCTTTCATTACCATTCTGGCTACACTGAGGGACCATTATGGTAACTCTTAACAGACTATTCTTATTATTCATTTATTTCTGTTTGTGAGACAGGGTCTCACAACAGGCCTACCTCAGACTTATGTAGCTGAGACAAGGCGTTGAACTCCTGACCCCACTTCCTCTACTTCTCAAGCACTGACATTATAGACAGGTGCCACCACGTCCAACTCAGAGTCTTTAAATATTGTATAAGACTCCAAGGAATTAAAACCAGTTTCAGATATAAAAACTCAATTTGACAAGCCAGGCATTGTGGCATACCCATAACCTTTAATCTCAATGCTTAGGATGTTGAGGCAGGAGGGTTGCCATGAATATTACAAGTCAAGCAGAGGTACGTCGAGAGAAGGGGAATATTATTGTTCACTTGGTGTGTAGTGAGGGTGTTGTTCTAGAATCTCTCCCCCCCCCTTTTTTTGGCCACTTCTGGTTTTGTAGCTTTAAAAAAACAAAACTAAAACACCATGGTCTTAAGTAAGTAGCCCAGCCTCAGGAAGGCAGAGGCAGGCGGATCTCTGTGAGTTCGAGGCCAGCCTGGTCTACAAAGTGAGTCCAGGACAGCCAAGGCTGCACAGAGAGAAACCCTGCCTTGGGAACAAACAAACAAACGAATGAAGTATAGTTTGCTTCAAGCATACACCGCTTTAAGCATACAATCGATTAATTAGTAGTAAATTTCCCACGGTTGACAACTCTCTCCACAATCTAGTTGTAGAACATTTAGCATCTTTCTGTTGCCCATGTACAGTTAATCATCATTGCTAGTCCCAGGTTATTTCAAATCTATTTCTCTTAATTTTGTTTTTTAGAACTTTTCATATAATGGCATCTTTCACTTGTATTTTCTTTTGTTTTTTTTTCTTTCTTTTCTTTTCTCTTCTTTTTCTTTTCTTTTTTTTTTTTTTTTTTTTAGTATGCACTGTAGACTTTATTTCAAAAACATAAAGCACATACAACAAAACATCATCCATTGCTTCTTCCGGGGGGAGGATGGGTAAATTCATATTTGTTTATACTAATGTTTTCAACTTTTCAAAATGGAAAACATTGATCCTGTCTACTTATAATTTAAACACACAAACACATACACATAAGGCATTATTTTATGCAGGGAATTTTCAAAAGAAGGGTTATGTTTTCACAAACGGGCCCTCAGAATAGTTTGCTAGCAGAAAGCAGGAAGGCAAACCACAGGTCAGAATGTAAGAAGCCTCTGAAGTTTAATCCAACCCCTTGGTTTACATTAAGAAGCTGCCTAAACAGCTAGATCAGCTACTTAATTCCAGCACCAAAGGACCC
>CM053742.1:41348968-41377642 GCA_028658305.1 Pachyuromys duprasi
GCCCGCAGTGGAAGCACCATGCCGAAAAGGAGCTACTTCTTCCAACATCTAATTTTATGGCACAGTTTTATAATTCCTGCCACTTCATTTTCTTCACTCAATTGCTTTGTGAGGACAGCAGCAAGTTGGCCTCATAACCTAAGTGTAAGCCAGGCATGGAGTAGAACCCGTAATCCCACCACCTGCAAAGTGGAAGTCCGTCTGAACTAGTCGTTAGTTCAAAGCCTGCTCAAGCTACCTTGTGAAATTCTGTCTAAATCAAAATGAAACAACACAAAAGTACAATGATTTCCAGGAACAGAGAGCAAATCAACATAAAGGTCAGTGAAGGCGCTGCAGAAAATCCCTTCTGCTTGGTGTCAATCCAAAAGCTATGTAAATACTTTTTGCGTTGTGTTCAGCATATAGAAAATAAAATTTTTTCCTCAATTTGAAAAAAATTGAACCTGTGTTACAAAAAAACATTATTTAAAATTTCATCCTTGGAAAATATTTCAAAATTGTAGAAACAAAAACATATACTTTGATGTCTGAAAGGCATCTACAGGGTTTCTCTGTATAGCCTTGGCTGTCCTGGACTCACTTTGTAGACCAGGCTGGCCTCAAACTCACAGAGATACGCCTACCTCTGCCTCCCCTACTGCTGGGATTACTGATGTGCACTACCACGCCTGGCTTCCACTTATATTTTCAAGGTTTATGCTGTGGCATGTCTCTTTATGGTTGAATTATATTCTACTTAATAAGCGGACCACATCTCTTTATTCTGTAGTACCATGGGGTTTATAGTAAGTGGGGTTGTACCACTTCTTGGCTATTGTGTGAACATTTGCATTTTTCTTTGGCTAAAACTTAACTGGAATTGCTGAGGTAGAGAATAAAAATTATGTTTGACTTTTGAAAGAAATTCCCAAACTGCTTTCCAAAGTAGCTATGCCACTTTGCCATTTAATCAATGTATGAGGGTTTCTGTTTTTACATGTTTTTTTTTTTTAACCCTTGCCTCTTGTCTTTGGTACGAGTAGATATCTCATGGCAATCTTAGTATATTTTGCCCTAATGGTTAATGATACTGAGCATCTGGTTCACAGGATATTTTTGTATTATGGAAAAAAATTCTAATAAAAGAAACAGCCAGGCATGGTGGCACATGTCTCTAATCCCAGCACTTATCTGAGGCAGGAAGATTGCTGAATTCAGCTTGGTCTCCATAGTGAGTTCTAGGTCAGCCAAAGGTACATAGTGAAGGTCCTAATCTTCAAAATACCAAACCAAACTCAACAAAAAACCTCAAACAACCACATACAAAATATAAACCTCAACTTTTTAGTCAACAGACATAAAGTAACATGTACTTTAAATTAAAAAAATCAGACAAACATACCCTAGGAAAATCATTACAGAAGCTGCACAATTTTCATGCAAAATGTTTACAGGAAGTTAGTATAAAGCTTACATCTAAGTTTTTGGTCCATAGATTCATAGGAAAAAGTTAAGGGTGAAATAATAAGTTAGGCATATGGGTATAAGCCTCTTGTCCCAGCCATGAGGAAGTTGATCTAGGGGGGATTGTGATATTAAGCACAGTAAGACTGTCCCAGAGGCCAAAAAAGGGAAAAGAACTAGTAATTCCACAAACACTTTAAAAGACTACCTTGTATATTAATATTTACATGTTTTGTTTTTGAGACAGGGTTTCTTTGTCTGATAGCCCTGGTTTCCTGGAACTTGCTTTGTAGACTAGGCTGGCCTTGAACTCATGATGATCCACCTGCCTTTGCCTCCCTAGTGCTGGTATTAAAGGCGTGTGCCACCTTTAGGGGGTTTGGTGGAGCGGTGAGCTTGTTTTTGGCTTGTGCCTTATGTAGGACAGCTGATAAACTACTCAGAGAGAGGGGTGAGGAGGAGAGTGTGTGTATTACCTGTTTATCTGTTTCTCTTGTAGTACCATTAGTACAGATAATAGTCTCAAAAGTATTTGGATTGGAATGGATATCCATTTGTACCTGTTGCCAACAATGAAACAAATGATACATTTTTAAAGTTTATCTTTTTTTTCAGTTGATTCTTTGAAGTTATGATGAAGTGTTAGATGTGTTTTAGTGATTTAAAAACAATAGATTTCCAGGACTCTGGATGCAGAGATGGGCAGATCTGCGAGTGTGAGGCCAGCCTGATCTATGTAGTGAGTTGTAGGCTCACCAGTCTCCATAGTCAGAGCATATCTCAAAAACAAAAACAAAGCTAACTAACTAAAAAAACCAAAACAACACCTCCGTTTCACTTTTGGGGTTGCTGGCAAACTACCCTTAAGATATAGTATATTCTGGCACAGTTTCAGTGCATATGGCTAACACACCATTTTTATAACATGTAGTTCCTGCAAAGAGCACTTTTCCTCAAACTAACGCACTCCCTATGTAGTAAATGGATTGAGTATGCTCTCAATAGTTGGGGCACTTTAGCACTGCTGTGAAAGTGCATCTTTTGTGTACCTTAGCTCATTGTGCGTCAGTAGGAATCTGAGGGCTGGAGAGATGGCTAAGATGGTTAAGAGCACTGGCAGCTCTTCCAAAGCTCCTGCCTTCAATTCCGAGCAACCACATGGCGGCTCACAACCATCTATAATGAGATCTGGTGCCCTCTTCTGGTGTGCAGGCAGAACACTATAAATAATAAATAAATCTTAAAAAACAAAAGAATCTGAACCAGTGCTTTAGTTCTTTTTCGCATAGTTAATTGTATTTTATCCTAGCCACAAGGATGGTCACATACAACCTCTGAGAGGGGTTCTATATCCACCTCCTCAAAGTAAAATTCAGTGTCTGACTTAAAAGGAAGGAGGGAAGAGGGCAGTTAATGCCAGACACTTGACACATACTTTTTATAAAAAGTGAGGCTGATGTCTACAGCGATGAGAAAGAAATAATGTTTTATGCTTGTTTTGTTTTATGAACACTTCATTTTCTAATTTTACTTTTTTCAGATTACATCTCCCTCCAATCCGTACCATTTATCCCTCCCTACTCTCCTTCAAATTCCTAGCCTCTTTTTTTTCCTACTTGATATTGTATGCACATATGTTTATACATTTGTATTCTTAAATATAACCAATGGTGTCCACATACTGTTGGCATGTGGGTATATTTTCAGCCCTGACTGTTTGGCACTGGACAGTTGGTATGTTCTTTCCACTTTACAGGCTTTTTGTTTTGTTTTTCGATGTAGCCTGGGCTGTCCTGGGCGCTCAATTTGTAGAGCTGCCTGTCCTCGAACTCACAGAGATCTGCCTTCCTCTGCCTCTCCTCAGTGCTGGGATTACAGGCGTGTGCCACAATTGTGCCGTATCACTTTAGGTTTTTTATGAAGTTGTTGGGTTTTCTTTGGGCTGTCTTTAAGCATCAAGAGTTTGCCATTCCCTGTGCTAAACTAAGCTAAAATAATCAAATCGTTCACAGGGCAATATAAATTTCTCATTATAGAAGTAGAACTAGCAGCCAAATGCAAACCTGGAGAAATGACCCATTGATTTGGTCATGTGTCCATTGACTAAATTTCAGTTATTCCATTTTTTAAAGATTTATTTACTATATATACAGTGTTCTGCTTGCATGCCAGAAGAGAGTACCAGATCTTATATACATGATTGTGAGCCACCATGTGGTTTCTGGGAATTTTTTTAAAGACAAGGTTTCTCTGTATAGCCTTGGCTCTCTTGGAACTCACTGTGTAGACCAGGTTGGCCCACACTCAACAAAGATCCACTTGCCTCTGAGAACTGGGATTAAAGTTGTCTGCTGCCACTGTCTGGCTCTTTAGGTTATTTAGTGCTCTTTAATTTATTTATAAATCAGTGGCATACTGTTAACCAGAGAAGTTATGATTTTATTGTGTGGGTTATCTTTTAAATTAAGGTTTTGGCTTGGACAACAGCGTTGCAAACAATCTATAAAACATCTGCCTACAATAACCAGTGAAACGTTGCAGCTTTCCAACTATTCAACGCATCCCATTGGAAACCTTTCTAAGAATAAGCTGTTTATTAAACTCACCCGCCTTCCACAATACTACATTGTAAGTATGCGGAACATGATTGGGAGTGTTCAATTTCAGAAGTTCTGGATATATACAGAAAGCCTTCTTGTCTAAGTTCACTTGAAAATGAATTTTACTTAGTGTTTGACTTTCATGTAGGGATTTTCAACCCAGTGGTACTACTGAAGGCAGAAAAGAAGTCAAGGCTCTGCTGGGAAATACAGGGTAGCTTCCATCTCTCACTCTAGTGCCTCTGCCATTGTGAGGCCTAGCTTGTTGGGGAGGCTGTGTTTATTACTAGACAGGGAAGGCTTAGTTTCTGATTGGAATTAAGCGTGTCTTTGGTTAGATACAAAAAAATTAAGTGCAACTAACTAACTTATGAAGATTTGGGGGTGTTGGATGTCAAGACAAACTCGATTGATTGTAGGTGAGCATGAATTTGCATAAACAGACTGATTAAAGTAGCTTTATTTTCTATTTCTTCATTGAACACATACTCTGTTTTGTTGATGGCTTGTACCTTTCTGTGTACAGTAGATTCTTTTTATATTTTCATTCTTCCTAGATTTTTTGAGATATGTTTTCATTTTCCAGTTGTTTTGTTTTGTTTGTTTTTGAGATCTTTGAATTGGTTAGATTTTTTTGGTTAGAATTCTTTTTATGAATTTACTATAAGTATATTCTCACACTTAAAGAAGTTTCTTTGTGTAACAAAGACATATTTTCAATGAAAATCTAAAAGTTTGAAAATTATAATTCAAGGTTTCTGGTTGAAAGGAGTAAGAATGACTTTTTAAGGTTTTCAGTTATACCTTTTAAACATACTGCCTTAAAGTGATACCAGCTTCCAGCTGATTTATTGAGTCAATAGATTAATGCATGTATTGCTGACATGGGTGCTATCATTTCATGAATTTCAACCTCAGGTATGGAACTAGATTTGACATGTAGTTAAGAGCTATGATTTCAGTTCTTGCTGAGTTGCCTGAGTTACATGTGAAGTGACGGTGAACATATGAACATACGTAGACCTTTGCGCTCAGCCACACCAAAAATAAAATTGGAGTAGGTGTATGCTGTTTAAGTTTCTGGCTTTATTTAGCATCAGCGAACAGCCAGCATTTAGTGTGCATGTCCTCATAGTAGAACAAAAATTGTTTTAATGGTTTAGTTCAAACCTGAATGTAGGCTACTCTCTTCCTTTAGGGTTGTCACTTAGGGATCCTATGTTCGTAAAGCAGAAAAGTTACTACAACCTTGGCCAGTAAGAAGAGGACAAGTGGCAGCAGCACATGCCTTTAATCTTAGTGCTTAGGAGGTAGGGGCAGGCAGAGTTCTGGGATCTCTGAGGTTGAGGCCAGCTTGGTCTATATAGCAAATTTCCAGGAGAGCCAGGGCTACACTGAGAAACTGGTCTAGAAAAACGAAAACAGAAACAAACAAAAAACAAAGAATAGGAAAAGATCACTATAATCGATCACCTTCGAATTCCCTTTTTTATGTTTTGAGACAAGGTTTCACTACCTTGCGTGAGTTAACTTTGGATACAGCACTATAGCAGTGTAGGCTTTGAATTTGTGTGTGTGTTTGTGTTTGAGGTTGGTTGGTTGTTTTTGCTGCTGTTTGGTTTTCTGAGCTAGGGTTTTTCTGTGTCGTCTTGGCTGTCCTGGAAATCATAGAGGCCCTCCTGCCTGTCTCCTGAGTGCTGAGATTATAGGTGTGCCCCCCCACCCCAAGCCCAGCTGTGTGTGTATTTTAATTTTGATAGTTTCTTACACGTATGTTTGTATACCATATGTGTATAGATGCCAGAAGAGTAAGTCTGATCCCTTCAGACTGGAGAGATATATGGTTGTAAGCTGCCCTGTGAGTCCTGTGACTTGAACCTAGATCATTTTGGAGAGCAGCAGCCAGAGTTCTTAACCTCTGTGTTATCTTTCCAGCCCCAGGCCTTAAACTTGTAATCTTCATGCCCTAGCCCCCTGAGTACTTGAGATTAAAGACCTGACCCACCTGGCCTGCCTCAAATTTTTTATTCCTGTTCAGTATAGATTTTGGTAAATGAATACAGCTGTAACTTCTGTCTCAGTAAGGATATAGATTTATCATGCCACTAAGGTGTCCTCGTGCTGTTTTGGTTGGTTGGTTCTTGTTTTTTAAGGTAGATCTTGACATAGTGGGTAAAAGCAGCTGGACTTCTAGGGGAAAAAGAACAAAGAAACTGTGTGACCTAGGACAAGAAATTCATTTTTTTTTTATGTCCTCATTTCTTCCTCACAAAAATAAAGACAGGTTCTGCCTCCTTGGTGGTCCTCTTAGTCACTTAGGACAGCTCTGGCATGCTTAACTCTACTTCAGTGCTGCTGCTCATTCATGATGGACGACTGACAGCGACAGCATTTTTCAGGTCCACACCCAGGGTTTGGCTGGGTGTGGTTTAGCTGGGAGGTGGAGTGGTTTAGCTGGGAGGTGGAAGCAGGAGGAAGCAAGCAGTTCAAGGCTAGTTTGTCAACTTCTGAGCCATCTTTCTAGGCCCCAAGGCTAGTTTCTCAATAACAAAAATGAGAATTTATTTTCACTTGTTTGCCAGTGACAGAGAATTGTCAGGTTTTGTTTTTTTTTCTTGGCTACAATAAGTGAAATTTTAGAGTGTTTTCCCCGGCGTGGCAGGCAAAAGGACAATTTAAAATAGATACCATTCTAGAAGACCCAGTCCACCTCAGTATGTAATTTTTTCAACTCACAATAAGAAATGTGAATACCAAAGGTAACTAATGCCAGTAATTGAATTACATCATTTCTTATGTTTAGTGTTTACAAACTTATTATAAGATGGAAAATGTACAGTGGTTCTCATTCTACTGGATCTCATTTCTTTCTGACTTGGGCCATTTTAGGTGGTGGAAATGCTTGAGGTTCCCAATAAGCCCACACAGCTCTCATACAAGTATTACTTCATGTCTGTGAGCACTGCAGAGCGTGAGGACAGCCCTGTCATGGCCCTCCTGCTACAGCAATTCAAGGACAATAGCCAGGACTTGATCTCCTATACCAAAACTGGGAAACAGGCCACAACTGGTACCAAGCACAAGGTATGAGCACATGGAAGTTAGCACAGAATTTATTAGTAGTGATGTTTTTATAATCCCTTCCCATTTATTATTATTTTGGTTTTTTGAAACAGGGTTTCTCTGTGTAGCCTTGGCTGTCCTGGACTCACTTTATAGACTAGGCTGGCCTTGAACTCACAGAGATCTGCCTGTCTTTGCCTCCTTGATTGCTGGGATTATAGGTCACTGAGCCCAGTTGGTTTCATTGTTTTTAAACAGGAAAAAAAATTACAGTTTTTTTTTTTTTTAACAGAACAGCAGTGGAACAGTTATGCACATTTTTTTAGAAAAGGCTTCTTCTTTTGAGAGTAGGCGGGTAGTGCTAGAAATCGAACCAGGGCTTTGTGTACTCTAGGCAAACACTACACCGAGTGACATTCCCAGCCTTTGTTTGTTTGTTTTTGATATAGATTTTTTTTTGTCATGTTACCTTTTTTTGTAGTCCTGGCTGGTCTCAAACTCAAAATCCTTTTGTTTCTGCTTCCTGAGTACTAGAATTACAGATGTGTACTTTCATATTTGGCCAAAAGCTTTTGTCTTAATTGATAATTATATATCATTTCCCATGAAACAATTCACTAAACACAAAATATTTAGTAAGTTACTTGTGCCTTAGTGAACTGTAATCACATTTGATCTTTTTACACATTAAAAAAATTATTTTCTAGTTGTCTGATGACCCATGTCCGGTAGAATGCAAGAAAGCCAAACGATTAGGAGAAATGTGCGCCTTCAATAAAGTTCTAGCTCACTTTGTCGCTATGTGTGACACCAACATGCCATTTGTAGGACTTCGATTGGAGGTAAGTTGGGAATTTTCAAGTATTAACTGAAGTTGCATGGCTTTAGCAGGAAGTAGCTTCAGGTTCACACAAGCTCTTTCGTCTCTCATTCCATCATCTCCTTAGGTGAATGGAAATTGCAATTTTCCCAATTAAAGAAAGTGCACAACTTTTCTTCTACCTCATAGTAATGACATTGTGTAGGTCTCACTAGAGATGGCTGTAGTTGGTTTTTGTTACTTTGTGGCTTCTTTTCCCCACCCTTGATCCTTCTGGTTTCATTGAACACTAGCTAGGAGACAAACAAGGAGGGAGAGGGGAGAGGAATTTGGAATCCCCGAATCTGATTTCTTTCATTTCTTTTTTGACCATGGCTATTAACAAACTGAAACTGACTTCCTTAAATGACCAACAAACATTGACCCCGCCTCCCGGTGGGACCTAACATTTATCTGCTATCTTAAAAATTCTCAGAATTCCAAACATCATGAACTCATAGGAATTACCTGCAGCTGGCCAAACCATGCTTCTCCTAGTGCACGAGGTAAACCATAGTCAGCTGCTGCAAAGACCGACTGAAGGAGCCTACACCTGGGATTCAAACAAAAACACATTCTTAAAATAGTTCTGTGTTTTTAAATTCCCAAATTGACACTATAGATGGCTACTTAATAAAGCTTGCCTCTTTGTTGAACTAGTAATGTTTGTTGCTTGAGTACTAATAATACTGGACTCCTTTCCGAGAAGTAAGTCAGAAAAATATTAAACTAAGTGTTATCTCGGTTATGGAAGAAGCAGTTGGCTGATGCAGAATCAATGTCCTTCATGAACATGGTGTTGTAGGAGCTGGAGGAATGGCTTAGCAGTTAAGAGCTTTGACTGTTCTTCCAGAGGACTCAGGTTAAGTTCCCAGCACCCACATGATAGCTCACAACTGTTTATAACTCCAGGGGATCTGACACCTTCACACAGACATGCATGAAGGCAAAACAATGTGTATTAAATAAATATAAATAAATCCTTAAGAACAGCATATGGTGGTGTGATATCTACCATGATCCCCAAATGTGAATGGAAAAGGAAGTAACAACTCTTTTGGTTTTTTTCAAAAAGGGTCTCCGGGAGCCTAGCCTGGCCTTGAACTTCGTATGTGGATAAGGATAAACTTAAATTTCTTATGTTTCTGTTTTTGCTTTCCTATGCTAGGACTCATTATTTTATTTATATTTATGTGTATTGGTGTTTTGCCTGCATGTGCATGTGATCCACATTCTTCCCCTCTTTGACCTTATCATTTGAATTGCTTATAGGAGTATCACTGAGTTACTACCTTGGTGTTGGGAAGAGAGTAGCACATGATTTTGGGGCAGTGCACTGCTCTACTCCTCACTATGCACAGGGGAGAATTTGCAGAAATGTATGGTTTTGGCAGACACACTTGGGACTGATAACCTGCACAGATGTCTTTGTCCTTCCCTTGTGATCCATACATGCTGCACACATGGGAACGTCCTACAGTACTTTCTTGAATTCAGTCAAGCTCTTAAAAACTTAATTACAATTTTCTCATTCAAGTTAAAACACAACCTCATTTTCTGCTTGTAATAATGTGCCCTGAGCTGTAACTACATGTAATCTTACTGGCAGTGTGTGTCTCTCTACTGAGAGCAAGACATTTTTTGAGCTGTTCCACACTTTCTTTTGTCTTTTTGTTATCAGCTAACTTTTTTAACTGTTCTTCCTGATTCTCAAAGTAGGGTTAGACAGATATTTAAATCATTTTTAGAACAGGATATGTAAACATCCTGTCATGGAAGACTTGTCTTGTTTACTTGAGGTCAAGCCTTTCTTCACTCCATTAGAGGACCTTCTGGCAAGCCTTCCCGTCTTTGAGCTTCACCAAATGCGTTTCAGCCCCTATCTCTATATTTACCTGACTTAAGTTTCATCTTGATCAAACGGTAGAATCACAAAACCAGTCTTAGTTTTTTAGTTGCTTCATTTTGAACCACTTGAACTGATTCTAGATTACTTTTAGCTTATAGCAAAAAAAAAAAAAAAAAGTTCATCTCCTGAATTTTGAAGATTTCCTTACTGTGGAGATTTTCTTTTAGGCTAAAGTCTAAAGTATCTTTGACTTGTACTTGCTTTACTATAGTTTCCAAGGAAGTCTAATAATAAGAACATTGCTCATGCCTGATATATTGTCACTTTGACAAAGACTGGCCTGATTACAGATGGGATAAAAATAGATAACATGCAGGGAAAAGCTGATTTCTCTTGTTAATTTAAGAGTCTAATACTACTGTGCTTTTTCTCTTTCCAGTTGTCCAACCTGGAGATTCCACATCAGGGAGTGCAAGTGGAAGGTGATGGCTTCAGCCATGCAATTCGCTTATTAAAGTAAGCTCGTGTTCTATGTTGTGTCTAACTTGGTGCCACACCTTGTGGACACACCGGAGAACAATTTCTCTTCTGCGAAACAGCATCAAACAGAGCCCTCAGCTGTGTGTAGGTGATGGATTTCTGTGTAGAATCACTGAGGTCTAGGCGGATGTTCTCTTTTCCCTATTGCGTGGCAATTCTGCTACCTAGCATTTTAGGACATCATTCTTCTTCATTTCTTTCATCTATTAAATAGAAAATTTACTGAAGTAACTGTTTCAGGCTTGATTTTTGTAAGCCCCTCCAGGAATCTTTGGGCTCACTCAGCAGGGGAGATGTGGGCTAGTTCAGAAGTCACGGTGGAAATTCCCGAGAAAGTGCCACTTGTACACTGACTGAGAGAGTGATGAGAATTAGCTAGAGACAAGGATTTAGAGTAGAAGGCCCTAACCAGAGGAGGCAACTGCTAATAGGAAGGGCTGGAGGTAAGGGAGAATGTTCAGCAAAGCAGGAGCTAATGAGAGTTGAACATGGGGGTGTAAGCTGGAAGGGTTAGAACCTATAGAGTTTTTCGGCTGTTAGCAATGTAGACCTTATCCGAATGGCACTAAGAAACTGTCAGAAACTGGACGCCAGAGCAAATTGCTATACCCTCAGCTATTCAGGAGCCTGAGGCCAGAGGATCAAGACCAGTTTGGACTTCATAGTGTGATGCCCATTTCAAGAAGCTAAAACAGTACATGAAAAGAAATCATTAGAAGCTGACCGTAGTGGCACAAGCCTTTAATCTGCCTTGGAGGCAGAAGCTGGTGGATGGCTATGAGTTCCAGGCCAGCGTGGTCTACAAAGTGAATCCAGGATAGCCAAGGCTACACAGAGAAACCCTGTCTCAAACAACCAAAAAAAAGCCATTAGATGATTTTAAGTACAAACTGACATCAATAGGTAAGTTTTTTTTTTTTTTCCTGGAAAGTGAACCTGAATACAATATGCAGAATAAAAGAGAAGAGATTAAAGTAGCAAAACCAGTTCCTGAAGTGGTTCATGTTATGATTGTTGCTAGCTTGGACTAAGGTGGGTTCCTGCAAAGACATACATGATGAAATGGTCAAGGGTTGGTGATTAGGTTGATTTTGGAGGTACAGGTGAGGCAAGAAGGATGCTTATTAATTTTGCCCTAGGCAAATGGTAGGTGGTGGTTTATGAAGTAAATGATACCATAATGTGAAAGGACTTTGCTAAGATTGAGGGTCCTTCAGATCCTTTGAGGAGACACAGAGGTGTCTCAAGCTCAGGATAACAGATTTGGACAGAGGTGACATAAAGTTACCATCCCAGTGGTGGTAACTGAGTGGAGGTGGTAATTAGCTGAACAGAACCGTGCAAACAAATGGAGATGGGTGCTGACTGGTGGTACACATCCATAATCCAGCACTCAAGTATATGGAGGCAGGAGAGTGGTCATGAGTCTGCTCCCTGCCTGAGTTAGATAGTGAGATCCTTTCCTAACCCCAGAACACTGACAAAACCCAACAGGGGAAACCAAAGATGGGCACACGGTTTAGTTAGAAATGGACAGGGGGTAAAGAACCATATAGTTCTTACAGTTATAGCTAATGGGTGGACAGGTGAATATGAAAAATATATAATGATAAGGAAATATCAAAATGAACTTCATTTTGTACATTAAAAATCAATAACACATGGAAAAGGGGCACATTGGATATAGTTCACTTGCTAGTATATTTTCTTAAGATACATGAGGCCCTGTATTGATCCTCAGCAGCTTATAAACCAGGTTTGGTACATTTCTAATCTCGGTACTCAGATGGAGGCAGGAGGAGGAGTTCAAGGTGTGGATTGCTTTGCCTAAAATATAGAACAAAATATTAACAACAAATTCTATTTGGCCACCACAGATAAGTAGATGATAATAATGTTTGTGCTTTGTTCTTAGTTTTCACAGTTTACACAGTCTTTAGAAGTACTTTGTCAGCATTTTTCTGAGAGCTTTCAGGTTCATCTTCTCTAATCCAGGGGATGGAACCCCAGGGTTTGGGGCATGCCAGATGAGTTACATTCCAGTGACTTCTACTTGAACTCAATCGAACTCTCTAGTGTCCTGCCTAGGAAAGATGCATTTCTTTCTTTCTTTCTTTCTTTTTGTAACTTCATTTCATAATAACACTTAATATAAGTCTTTAATTCTGTCTTTTCCCTTCTATATTTAAAACTGAAAGAGGAACTATAAAGATAGATAAATTTAAAGATATATTTTCCCAGTGAATGCTATTGTTGTGGTAGGATGTTTAAAAATGAAGAAGGCAAAAATAAATAATTTGTACCTTTATGATTTATTAAATTAAAATCATGTACTGACCTAATTATGCAATTGTTGTAAAGCATTTGATTTTGAGAAACTCTTCTTTTAAGCATTTAGTCCTAGATATTTTAATATCAAGTAAGAGTATGGGTCGAACCTTTCAAGCTTTACATTTGAGCACATTCTCTCCTCTTTGCTGAAAATGTTCATTCCGCATGTGCAACCTCTATAAACCCTTTCCTCTTTTCCACCAGACACACGTGGATGCTGCTTTTACTCTTAGCTCCTTCAGTAACCTCCCTGCTTTAATATGGTTTGTGGTGTCTGTAAACTTTCCTCAGAACAAAGCTGACAACATACGTGTGCCCTAGAGGACTTTAGACCAATATCTCAGGTTGTTCTATACTAGAGAAAAATCACTCAGGGGTAGCTATTTAAATGAAATTTCTAAAAGTTTTTGGAAGTATTCACATTAGATTAACCCTGTTTGTTCATGAAATAGTTCCCTCTGCTCTTATTCTTTTTAATATTATTTTAAGATCTTTTTTGCAGATGCTTATTTCATCTGCATGAATGTTTGTGCACTGTGTGTGTATGCAGTGCCCTTGAAGGACAGAAGAAGGCGTCGGCTGGAGTTGTGAATTGCCATGTGGTTGCTGGGAATTGAACTGGGCCTCTCTGGAAGAGTTAACCAGTGTTCTTAACTGCTGAGCCATCTCTCTTCAGCCCCTGGTTCTTGGTTCTTGCATATTTTACAGTAATAGGTTTATCAGATTCCTCTAGAGGGATCTGGTTTTATTTTCTCTACTCATGCACTCATACTGGCATGACCAAAGTTCACCCTGTCTCAAAAATCTAACACTAGCAACAAAAACTAAAAATGACATGGGATGCACTTTCAGAGGACTGCTATAATTCAGAGCTTAAATTGAAAAGTCTTACACTTACCTTAGTTCTCACTTGGAAATATATAGGTTCTGTGATTTCATTTTGTAACCAGATGGATTTGACAAAAAAAAAAAAAAAATCTACCTACTGTGAAAAGAAGATATGTCTGCATTTATAGCCTCAAACTCAAAATGTCCATCTGAATTGTCTGATTTAGAGCTTCCCCAAGGATGACTGTGTAGTGAGAACTACAGGTGGTCAAGTTGAAGGTCATTTATTCAATACTGTCAGTTTCTTCTTTCTTTTTAGGGCAACAGTGTGAGACAGATTTTTACTCTGTAGCCCAGATTAGTACTGAACAGGATGATCCTCCTCACTAAGCTTCCTAGGTTCTTGGATTATAGACAGGAGCCATTATGCTCAGGTAGCATGTGTCATTTCTCTAATTAATCTCAAATATAATCATCCGAGACACTGTGATAGCAATAAAAGATATATAGTATGCAAAACTGGCTTGGGGGTGTCATCAGGGATTGACTGTGAGACCTCCTGCATGCTACACAAGATTCCTACCAACTGAGCTACACCCTCAGTTCCAACTTAACGAAACATGTTATTGTGCTGCTCAACCTCATTTCCCTGAAGAGCTGGGACGATACTTGGCAAACATTTTATTAGTACACCAAATAGCATGACAAATGCGTAAGTTGAATGTGGGTGGTGCATGTTTATAGTCCTTGCACTTAGTAGGCTGAGACAAGCGGAAAGGAGTAGTTCTGTGTCTTTATTTTTTTAGACAGAGACTCCTATCACAAAGTGGACTCAAACTTGCTATGTAGCTGAGGGATGGCCTTAAACTGATCCTTCTGCTGTCACCTACGACTATGCTGACCTGAGAGTAAAAGTCAAGATCATCTTTGTTGACACAGTGAGCGTAAACTCAGTCTGGCCTGCATAAGATTCTGTGCCAAAAAAAAGGAAAACAAATATATATGTACTGAAGTATATAGATAACATACAGCAGTAATTTTTGTTTAGTTTAACTGAAGAAATTTATGATAATGCCCAAGAAGAGTCACATCGTCAGTTACTTACACATTTCAGCAAAATAAAGTTGAATGAATTAAGTGGAAGTCAGTGTGTAAAGTTTTCTTTAAACAAAAAGCTCTAGTTTTATTAATTTGTGCCAAGTAAACATGATAACTAACATTTCCAAATAACTAAAAAAGGGTCAAAGCTGTTTGTTTTGGACGGTCCACAGTAAACTGGTTACTATAGCTATAGATTGAGCTATCTGTAACATGATGCACTCAATTCAGTCTTAATTTGTACTATGCATTTATCATTAGTGTTACTGCCAAGGCACATCACAATTTACTGAGAACTGCATAGTTCTTCTCCCCCTTCCATGTATATGTGTATATCCATCTGTTTGTATGTGTATTGTGTGGGTGTGTCTCTGTGTATGTGTGTGGAGGTTCCTCTGTCCAGCCTTACATATTAAAATCTAACTATACATCTACATACAACGAAAGGTTTTTCTAGGAGGCATTTATAGGAAAGTAGTCTGGGAGATACCAGATGGCATAAGGCTCTCCACAACAAGGTGCTGGACCAAACTCAAGAGGTCTGCTGCCAAGCTCTGTCTGTCCTAGTTTAATCCCTAGGATCCATATGGTAGATGGAGAACTAACCTGTGCAAGTTGTCCTCTGACTTTGACACACATGCCATGACACGTATGTGCATAGACAAAATAAATTTTTTTAAAAAATATTTTAAAACGTCATCTAGTTCTATGGTAGCAATCTGTTATTAGAACTATATCAGTAATTGGGCAAAACCAATAACTACATTCTGATTTGGCATCAACAGTATCTCTATTTTAAGCAGTCAAGCATGAGTAACTGTGTGACAGTACTGGTAGAAGGGTTAAATGTTTCAGAACTGGCTTGTCTAAATACTGCTGGGTGAAATACCCCATCTACTATGAGTGTCTGCATTTGACTGTAACATTATACATTGGGTCTTCGTGTGACTTCTAAACAATCCTCAACTTACAACATGGATAGAGAAAGCCCCCTATGGAGCAGAATATCTGTCCATGTACCAAAGCTGTAAGTGGAAGATAAATCTACAAAATTGTTCCAAATACTGCCATTTCAATTTTTTTTTTTTTTGGACTCTGATCCACACATACCTGAGTCATTTGTCTGTCACAAGTCCCTTTCTATATTGCCTTGCATTCTCTTGCCTCTACCTCCCTAGTGCAGGAACTGCCTCCCTCATGCTGGCTATATAAACATACTCTTGTAATACATTTTTGGATGGAGTAACTTACTTTTCAATGCTTTTTTTCTCTACCATTATGGTACATTCACCGTTAATTTTCTAGATTTTATTTATGTGAATTATAGCCTCTCAGGCTGACCTTGAATTTTAAGGTCCCTCTGCCTTAGTCTTGGGTAGCTGGGATTACTGATTTTTATGCGCTCTATGGAATAAATAATAAATAGTCTGTTCCCTATAGCTTGTGTCTTGATTTTTCCACCAAATTTCAGAGAGTTTCGGGAATTATGGAATTGGCCCTATATATCCATACAGATGCTAGAAAGATAATGTATAATTATTTTGTTAAAATTTTTAGCAGCATGTGCCAGAGGTTTTTCTTGGTAGTTAGCTCCCCACCACCACCACCACTTTGGTTTCTCAAGGCCTCTTTGTAGCCAGAGTGGTCTTGGAATTGCTCTGTAGAGCAGGCTGGCCTTGGAGATCCGCCTGCCTCTGCCTCCCGAGCGTTTAGCGCTCCGGTGTTAAAGGCACGCACCGCCACTGCCCAGTTTTGTATGTCACTTACCTTACCTAGGTGTTTGTTGTTGGATTTTTGTCTACTTCTCCCCCTTTACGCTTCCTAGGCAAGCGCCCTACCACTGAGCTAAATCCCCAGCCCTGGCAAAGCGGCCTTTCCTGCCCCACGGTTCCTGGAGGCCACTCTCCTCTTCCCACTCCCCCTCCCCCCAGGGCCTGGGACCTTCCGGTTCCTCCCACGCACTTCCTCACCTGCCCTCCTTTCTTTTGGGTCCGCTTATCTCTGCAGCCGCCACCTCCCCGCAGCGGCTTGCAGGGATCGTGCTGCTGCCTGACCTAAACCCTGCTGGCCCTCCACTTCGTAGGCTGCCCTGGAGGTCCCCAGTGGGCACCTGAACCTGGTCACCGAAGTTCTGCCTCAGGACGCCAGCCACCAACGGCCATCACTGCACACGTCTGCCACTGAGTCTCTGTCTTCGCGCTGCCTGCCAGACTCCGGTGCTTCACCCTTGTCCTCATCCTTCCTCTTTTTCCTGGCTAACTTTATAAGAACTTTTTAACAGCTTGGTGTTGTCTGGTGGTGATTTGGTTCCCCACCACTAATTTCAAACCTCAGCAAAGGCATGAAGATTGCTCCAAGTTCTATGCTCCAAGTTCTAGACTTCCGTGGGCTCTCGAGGAACAAAACAGCAAAGGAAAAAGTCTGCGTGCTAAAGAAAAGATTTGTTGAAAGCTTTGAGAACATTGAGACACCTCATTTTTTTTTTAATGCAACCTATCTGACTTTTGCCCTATCTACATTTTTTTTTTTTGCCACATGGTAAAAATTTTTTAAGCTCTTAATATTTTTGATTTCTACCACAGTAGTTTTTAACGTGGAGGTGAGGCAGTTTTGCCCTTTAAGGCAATGTTTAGAAATATTTCTCGTTATCATGAACTAGGGGTTAGACTGTTAACTACTAGGTTGAGGCCATGGAGCCCCAAGGTAGCCCTCCACAATAAAGAATTAGAGATACCAATGTTGCAATAATTGAGAAGCCCTAGTCTAGGTATTCTGAATAAGAGAACAGAAACAAGTTTCTGTATTTCCATTATATACATTTTAGTGGTTTTTTGCATTGATGTGAATAATTATGAAATCTGAGAGCCATTCTATGAGTTGAGAGATACTATGTAAATAATACAGCACCTGTTGGTTTGTCTACTCCTGAGATAACAGCTAAAATATATTACCTCATAATGTTGTATGATGTGATGAGTAGTATATAAAGCTACAGAAGGAAAATAGGTGTTTTGTTGTTGTTGGCTTTTTGTTGGTTTGCTTTGATTTTTGGTCTTTGGAGATAAGGTTTCTCAGTGTAGCAGGGACTCCTGCTGTCCTGGACTTGGTTTGTAGACCAGGGTGACCTTGAACTCACAGACATCCTCCTGCCTCTGCTTCCCAAATTCCGGGAGTAAAGGTGTGTGCCACCACTCTCAGCTTAGGTAGGTGTTTTTGATATGCCAAACTATTGCATTCCTTTTGTATATTTGACAATATCTATGTTAAATATGTTAGCACAAATTCAAGTCCATCACAAGGGCCAACTTTGTAAAGGGGAGATAACCCAGAATTTTTTTTTTTAGAGCACCACTGGCTTTGGTACTGGGCGGTGGTGGCCTTTAATCCTAGCACTTGAGGGGCAGAGGCAGGTGCATTTCTGTAAGTTGAGGCCAGCCTGGTCTACAGAGTGAGTTCCAGGACAGCCAGGCTTCACAGAGAAACCTTTGTTTTTGCTCCAAGGTGGTTTTAGCATATACATGTCTACCCTATTAGCCACATATATATTTCTTTTTCATCAGTGACTCATAAGAGAAATTCTTCTGTTGATTTTATAGTGGGGGAATTGAGATTCAATTAAATGTGGCGGTCAGAATTAGTGCATGTCTAGAGTTCTTGTTCTTGCACTGTCATCCTGTCTTCAAAAATGGATTTACAAGTGTTCCCCTTAGCTTTTTCTTGATGATGTTCTAGATAGATTTCATAGAACTAGTTAGTGTCCTTGATTTTCATTCTTTAGAAATAGAACCCTTTTTAAGTAACAAGATTATAGATAAAGACAAACTTTAGAATGTTCAAATATGCAGGGGAGTCATTGTGCAAGTCATTAACCCCAGGACTCAGAAGGCAGAGGTGAGCCTGGTCGAGAGTGAGTTCCAGGATAGCCAGGGCTACACAGAGAGACCCTTTCATGGTATGGGGTTGGGGAGGATCTTAAAATGAGAGTCCTAATATAGGTTGGTGTGAACTGATGTGGGTTAATTATCAGTTGCTGGGAACTGCTTCTTTATAGAGGAGATCTAGAAGCCTTGTTAGGCCGGAAGCTCTGCTGTCAGACCCTGTCATTTTTACTTTGTGCTTTCTTTATGTATAATGTACATTTCCTATGCTGTCTTTCATCACCAGAATTCCGCCCTGTAAGGGAATAAGTGAGGAAACCCAAAAGGCCCTGGACCGCTCTCTTCTTGATTGCACTTTCCGATTACAAGGTAGAAATAACCGCACGTGGGTTGCAGAGCTAGTGTTTGCAAATTGTCCACTTAATGGCACTTCTACCAGGGAGCAAGGTGAGATCTTTTACATATTGTTTTTGAATATGTCTAGATTTTTAAGTTATTGGTTACTATTAGTCTTCTCTTTTGAATCCTATAGGACCATCCCGACATGTTTACCTGACATATGAAAATCTGTTGTCTGAACCTGTTGGTGGTAGAAAAGTAGTTGAAATGTTTCTTAATGACTGGAGTAGCATTGCCCGATTATATGAGTGTGTGTTGGAATTTGCACGTTCTCTACCAGGTAACTGTGATAATCTTTCCTTTAAAATTAAAAGTACCTTCTTCACGTAACAGAAAACGTAAAAGCCTGTACGTTGTTTAAAACAGAAAATAGTCAAAAAGTATTTTGAGGAAATTTGTCTCTCGAAAGTTGTCTCAGCCTGGGTTGGTGGTGCACGCTTGTAATCCCAGCACTCAGGGAGGCGGAGGCAAATGGGTCTCTGTGAATTTGAGGCCAGCCTGGTCTACGAAGCCAGTCCAGGAAAGCCAAGGCTACACAGAGAAACCCTGTCTGTCTTAAAACAACAACAACAACAAACAAACAAAAAGCAAGAAAAGAAAATTCTCTCATTTTCCTCGACTTACAATTTTTTTTCTCCTGAGAAAATGACTATTTCTTTTCTTTCTAGAAATCTGGGCACATAGGTAGACTTGTGAGTAATATACTTGTGCGTTGCCCTCATACCGTACTCATTTACTGTGCACATGTGATGTCATAAACATTTTCCTATGCCAGCATGTTACCATTGGAGAGGACCTGTGAGAATGCAGCCAGTAAATGAGGTGGACTGAAGTCTCGTGCAGTGGCCAACTTTATTCAGAGCATCAGACAATTTGAACTCTGAGGGCTAAGAAGAATAACATTAGTTATTATATAATTATATATTTTATATAATCACAATGACAAGCTGCATGTGGCTAAAACGTGTTTTTCCATAGAGGCATATAAACAAATAACAAGAGTCAGCTGTAGTGAAGTAAGCACACTTCTTGCCTCTGTGTAGCCCTGGCTGTCCTGGACTCGCTTTGTAGACCAGGCTGTCCTGGCTCTCACAGAGCTCCGCCTGCCTCTGCCTCCCCAGGTTCTGGGATTATAGTTGTACACTGCCGCTCCTAGGTTCAATGCGCTAGACTTTCTCTTACCTTCTCTGTCCTTGCATGCCTCTGCCTTTTGAAAAAGAAACAGAGCCAGACATGGTGATGTGTGCTTGTACTCCCAGCACCTGGCAAGCAATGGTAGGAGGGTCGGGAGTAGATCATCACCAACATAGGGAATCTAAGGCAAAGTCTGGCCCGAAAGGAAACTTGTCACATCAAAAGTAGACATACCATTTGCTAAAAATGTCCTCCTTCTCAAACCTGGTTTTTATGTTTTTGCATGTACTATCAATGATTTTTTTGTTTGTCTCTGCTTAGATATACCTGCTCATCTGAATATTTTCTCAGAAGTTCGTGTTTATAATTATCGAAAACTTATCTTGTGTTATGGAACCACCAAAGGAAGTTCAGTAAGTATATGAATCAAAGCACGGAGGTTCCTTTCTTAAGCTTCTTTTAAAAAATCAAGAACTTAAATGAAAGTTTCCAGGCTTTGTGTCACGTGCCTCTAAGCCTGCACTCTGTAGGCTGGGCCAGGAGCATCATGTGTTCAAGGTTATCATACTAAGCTACGTATGGAGACTGTGTCTAAAAAAAGAAAAGAAAAAAAAAAAGGACAGAAAACTACCTTAAATAAGGGCTCAAGTGAAACCGCAGACAAAATGGTAAATTTTAAATGCTTTGCTGAAATAAAAGTGATAAAATGCTGAATTCTTTAAAGTTGAAAAAAATAGTATCTTTAGAGCATATAAACTTGATTTTAAAACAAGCACTTTTGATGCTTTTTTTTTTTTACTTCACTAATTTCAACTCAATTGAGATTCATGTCTGATTATATATGAGTGGTTGTGAGGAATACAGTATATCTTTAGTTTGAGTTATATGAATAACATCAATTTTTGCTCCTTTCTTAATCCTAAATATACTCCCTGTAGTCTATACTTACTTCTTTTGGTGTTTGGTTTTTGTTTCTGTTTGTTTTTTGTTTTGTTTTGTTTTGTTTTTGGAACAGTTTCCCTTTATACCCTTGGCCATCCTGGAACTTGCTCTTTAGACCAGGCGGCCTTGAACTCACACGATCTGCCTGCCTCTGCCAGTCAAGCTCTGGGATTAAAGGTGTGTGCGTACACGGCCTGGCTTATACTTCTTTCTTTTTTTTTTGAAAAACCCGATCACTTGGGGAGTAAGAGAGGACTCAGTGATTGAAAGCCTGTACTGCTTCTCATAGCGGATCCTGCTTTGGTTCCCAGGAACCGTCTGGAAATCCAGTTCCAGGGGACCCTGTGCCCACTTCTGCCATCCTTGCGCACCAGCCACGGACATGGTACACATAGAGACTTGTAGGAGAACACTCACATCAAATCAATCCATCAATCAGTCAATCAACCAATTAATCAGCCAATCAATCAATCAGCCAATTAATCAGTCTTGAAAATTTTTCAGCTCGTTTCTCTCTAGACACTGCCACAACTAATAATGTCTAAAATTGCGTACGTTTTTTAACCATAAATAATTGAATGAACCTATATTTAAGGTACCTTCCTTTTCTTTGATCACAGTGCTCCTTCGTTGGTGTCGCTGAGAATGACTCTGCAGTTCAATAGTAAAAGAAACATTGAGGATTAATGTTTTTTTTTTTTTTTTTTAGTTTATATAGTAAAAGGGAGCTGATACACATACGTATGGGCTCTACTGTTGTATATCAACAGCACATTTGGAATTTAGGGCATATTTCACCATGTTACCCGTTCTCACAGAAAAAGATCTTTAGATGTTTGGCAATTGGCCCTTTATCGTTTTATTGTTCATGTTGAATCAATCTGTTACTTAGCAGTGTTTTCAACATGTGCTCTCTCTGATTTAGATTAGTATCCAGTGGAATTCCATTCATCAGAAATTTCACATTTCTTTGGGGACAGTTGGCCCAAACTCAGGTTGCAGTAACTGTCATAATACCATTCTCCATCAACTTCAAGAAATGTTTAACAAAACACCAAATGTGGTTCAGTTATTACAGGTAATTAAATTCACTTCTCTGTCTAAAGATCTATTAGCAGTGGTTTGTCATGTAAAACACCTCTAACAATTATCGACATTTGTCTTTAATGAATATGATGGATCCCTTTCTATTACATGTTTTGAACAGTGTCTTGAGACTTAATTTGATTAAAGTGATGTAGTCCACTTCAAGAGAAAGCTTTATAGAATGTCCCAGAATGTTCATTTGTGATAGTGATACATCGAAAATTTTAGGTTTTTAGCACTTGCATCCGTGATCTTTGTGTTTCTTTCTCCTAGGTTTTGTTTGATACTCAGTCACCGTTAAATGCCATCAACAAACTCCCTACTGTGCCAATGTTGGGCTTGACCCAGAGAACAAACACCGCCTACCAGTGCTTCTCCATACTTCCGCAGTCATCTACCCACATCAGACTGGCCTTCAGGAACATGTACTGCATTGACATATACTGCCGTAGTCGAGGCGTTGTGGCAATACGGGATGGGGCCTATAGTCTTTTTGATAACAGCAAGTTAGTTGAAGGCTTTTATCCTGCACCAGGATTAAAGGTAACGAACTTTAGTGTTAGAGGATGATAGCTATAAATAAACCCAATCTTCAAAACAGTTCTTCTGAGGAATAAATGTTGTCTTGTTGGAATAGCATAAGTGGCAGCTTCATTTTGGAGGAGCTTGGATTGCCTTGAAGTCCATGAGATGGTGGGAAGCCCCTTGTTTCCTCACTCTCTGATAAATAAGGCAGGAGATCCCCGAGAACCTCACATTTGCTTGTTGGGACTTCAGAGGAAGACTTTATTGCTGGAGATCCTTAGGGAGCCTCAGGTGTTGGTGGAGTCAAATATTTCCCTGTCTTATCCCACTCTTCAGATAACCCTGTTTTCACTTGTCAGAGAGCTGCTTCTCTTTGTGTTTACATAATCATTTCTCCAAGTACCAAGGTCCACTGTCACTTGCTGAGTAATTCTCACCCTGGCAAAGGAGGGTTTACAACTTTGAAATTTTGGTTTTATGCACTGTCTCCTTCAGGCTGCCCCCAGGATATAAATAAATATATTGGCCTTTCTCCTGGTGGTACAGTAAGGTTAGGTAGCAATTGTGATTGCATAGATGGATTCGTATGTGTGTTATTGCTATGAAGAAGCTTGGCGTTCTCTTTGGGCCTACACATACATGTGCACACAGCTACACACACCCTTGCAAACAAACAGGAGCCCTAGGCAGTGTAAGGATGCAGGGATCAGCACAGTTCATGGGAAGGCAGGAGCCTGAGGTGGGTTGTTCCGTTGTGCTCAAAGTGAAGGTTGAACATTCCAGAGCCCACGACTTCGTCTCGCTTCACTTCACCATCCCGGGAGTAGACCCGCAATAGTGGCTGCCTGCAAGATGGTACACAGGAGCTTGGTTGCAGAACCGTGGAGAGTATCCGAGACCTTGTGCACTTGGCATAGTTTTTACTTTACCTTTCTCCAAATGAGAGTCTCTGGGTATAGAATTCCAGGCGATGGGCATCTTTGGAAAATGTTGGTGCGTCTGCTGCCTCGTTCACTGCAGTGGATTGTTACTAAGTGGGCTATTCCCCTCTGAAAACACATCCATTTGTTCTTTGCATGATGTTTTGATTCTTCCTTGGTTATTGTTAGATGTTTCTGATGACTCAAAAAAAAAAAAAAAAGGATCACACACCTAGTGCCCGCCACTGACCTTTACCTGCACATAGAGCAACAATGCACACACTGAGAGACACAGAGACATTGCTTAAGGCATAGACTCTAGTGGCCTTGTTCAAGTTTTGATGGCATATCTCACATCAGGGTTCAGGATTCAAATTATGCAGTTTAAAACACCAAAAGGTAACTTTGTGGGGGCTGTGTACATGTTTGTATTATATGAATTCCTGTGTTTGTGTGTGTGTGTCTGTGTGTGTGTAGGCCAGAGGTTGGTGTCCACTATCTTCATTCTTTCTTTTACCTTTTGAGTTAGGCTCTCTCTCAACATGTGGCTCACTGACCCAGCAAGTGAGCCATAAGGACTCTTCTGTCTCCGCCTCCCCAGTCCTGCGATTATGATCGTACAGTGCAACCCTTGCTTTCTCTCAGGGTTCTGGGCTTCCAAACTGAAATCCTCATGCTTGTGTAGAACCCAGTTGACCAACTGAACCACCTTCCTGCCCTGCTTTTTTGTTTTGTTTTTACTTATAATTTTTTTTAAAGACTTATTTATTATATATACAGTGCTCTGCCTGCATGTACGTTTGCATGCCTGGACATTAGATGGTTGGGAGCCACCATGTGGGTGCTGGGAATTGGACTCAGGTCCTCTGGCAGAACAGTCAGTGCTCTTAACCTCTGAGCCACCTCTCCAGCCCACACTTACTATTTTTAAATGCAGTCTTGTTTTGCGGTCCAGCCTCGGCTCTAACCCAGTAGTCTTGCCACTCGTGCGTCCCGCATGCACATGCCACCGTGCTAAGGTGATTCTTGCTCAGTTACTTAGACTTTCTAGATTAAGAATTAAGAACTTGGGCCCAGCACGGTGGCACATGCTCCTAATTCTAGCACGGGAGGGAGAGCTCTGTGTCTGGCCTACATACATACTGAATTCCAGGTTAGCTAGGACTATGTAGTGAGCGAGATCCTACCTCTTAACATTCTTCACACCCCGCCCCCCAAAACAAAAAGAAGTCGAAACGAAAAAGAAACCTTTTACTAATGGAAAATTTATGCTTGCTTATATGGCCTGCATTTCTGGGTCTGAGAGTGCCAGGTGTTTAGAGGCTTCATAGTATTTCACTTAACATTTTTAATTTAGTCTGTCTGTCTATCTGTCTATTTTGGTTTTTCAAGACAGAGTTTTTTCTTTGTATTTCTAGCAGTCCTGGAACTCACTCTGTAGACCAGGCTGCCCTTGAAATTACAGAGATCCACCTGCTCTGTCTGTCCCGAGTGCTGGAATCAAAAGCGTGCACCACTATTCCCAACTTTTATTATTATTATTATTATTATTATTATTAACAGTTTTCCTCAATAACAAATCTTCCTCCAGAGTTCCTGGCATCTCACTAGATTGTCCTAATATCATTTTCAGGGATATACACAATATGTGACAATATTCTCAGCCGTCAAACATGTTTTACTTTGGTTTGCAAGATGGCTCAGCAGGTAAAGGCATTGGTCTCCAGGTCTGACAACATGAGTCTTGTCCATGAAACTCAGTCAGTGGAAAGAGAGAACTTATTCCTGCAAGGTGTTTTCTGGCCTCCACAGAAATGCCGTGCCAGATGCAGACGCACATGCACATGAAGACCTCTTGTACACACACAAAGAAATGCATACACGGAAACTTCAAATGTTCTGCTACAGTAACTAAATTTTCTGTTTCCATTTATAGACTTTCCTGAACATGTTTGTGGACAGCAATCAGGATGCTCGGAGAAGGTCTGTGAATGAGGACGATAACCCCCCTTCTCCCATAGGAGGTGATATGATGGACTCTTTAATATCACAGCTCCAGCCGCCTCAGCAGCAGGTGAGCGCCTCCCTAAGATTCCACTCTCCCATCTGGGGTACCCCACAGCTTCTACAGTTCTCAGCATTCCTTTGTTGAAAGTCAAGAAGTCTTTAGAAAGGCCAAGAATCCCAGGAAATCCTTAGGAAAAAAAAAACAAACAACAGTGACAAAGTCAACAAGGAGACCTTCAGTGATAGGAAGTGAGCAGTAATGGAAAGGGCATTGACCTCAGGTGGTCAGACTACAAGTGTCCTAAAAGCAATTGTTGAGCGACTTCAGTGTCTTGAAAGACAGCTGCTGTAAGTCTGTTCACTAAGGCCTGCGCAGAGCCAGAGTTTCATTTCAAGGGTTCTAATGTAGGCAGCTTCGCCCAGCTTTACGGCCACAGGTCTGATGGTTTCTGCCTCCATCCCATGTCTGCGAGTTGAACAGCCCTAAAGACAGCCTTTGTTTCCTCTGAGTCTCTTGAAATAGAAGGCACCCGTGCCTTCCGATGCGCTAGCATGGAAGAGACTTCATGTCTCAGCACAAAGTGCCTCTTGGCTGGAGCCCTTAACTGCTCTTATTTTAGTTGCATGTGAATCGTCAGTTAAGGTTCTAGGGCACATCCTTCAGAATTGATTTTATAAAAAAAGGATCTCACTGCTTCTCACCCGGCATCTTTTTCAAAATAGCACTGGACCATGAGTTGCCCTTGCGCTGCCTTGCTTCTGGCCTGGCCGCTTCTGTGTGGTGAATACAATTTGCTGATCTGTGTGTCTTTCACAGAGTACTAGGTTGTAACAGCAGGAGAGTTTGTGTGCTGTTCCCTGCAGTGATTGACATTTCTTTCCTCCTCTGTATTTGGCTTTCTCTCTGACATTCTTAAAAATATAGGGCAACCCAGTAAGACCCCATACGAATGCCTCTGTAGCCAGAGTGGGGCTGTGGAATGCGTTGACTCAGATGAGATGAAAATGCTAGGGCCACCACTGTGGAAGAGGTCTTTGCTCAGCAGATGCCGCAGGAATGAGGATGACGATGATTATCATTATTACTATTTATTGTGGGGACCATTTTGTTACATTCTAGATCTTTCCTGGAGTTGATACTGGGCAAAAAGTGAGCCACGTATTCTTGGAAAGAGGTGACAGAGATTGGCTGGAAGGTGGCCACAGCTATCGCAAGGGTAGCGCCGTCCTGATAATTGATGGAGAAATTGATCTCTTAATATTCCCCTTCCTCTAAAGAAATCATCCGTTGGCTGCTCTCCAAGGAGTTTATTGGTCACTGTGTCACCGTGTAGCTTATTAAATCTTGTGATGTTGCTAAGACTTCTATGTGCCAGTAACATTTCATTCTGACTGGGAGAATAGTTACAGTCTAGGGGAAAAGGATTAGAGGTGGGTAGATTAGGTATAAGTTAGCATGTTCAAGCTTAGCATGTTAGCAAGTTAGCATGCTTTTTGATATTGTTTATTTCTAAATCATAAAAAGCAACGACAACAAAAGTTACGTTTGAGACAGGGTCTAAGTCTTGACCATCCTGGAATCCCCTACGTAGACTAGGCTGCCCTCAAAGCACAGAGATCAGCTTGCTTCTGTCTTCCAAGTGCTAGGGTTAAAGGTGTGTGCCACCCCGGCCTAAACCTTCTTTCCCTACTCATTCATTTTGCGCACTTGTGTCATGGCTCATGCGGTGGTCAGAGGATGCCTTGCTGGAGTCCAATTTCTCTTTTCAGCATGTGGATATTGGGAATTGAACTCAGGCTGTCAGTCTTTTTCTCTTTACTATGTATATTTAATTAAAAAAGAAGACTTGAGTTGGAGTCAGGGAAGTCAGAACCGTTGTATATCGTTGAGGAGGTGCTAATGACTTAGAAAGATGGCTGTCCTGGCAGTCAGTATGTAATTTTTTTTTAAGATCTATTTTATTTATTTATTACATATACAGGGTTCTGCCTGCATACCAGCAGAGGGCACCAGATCTCATTATAGATGGTTAGGAGCTGCCATGAGGTTGCTGAGAATTGAACTTGGGACCTCTGAAAGCACAGCCAATGCTCTTAACCTCTGAGCCATCGCTCCAGTCCCTCAGTGTGTCATTTTTATTTATTTTCTTTATATTTTGAGACAGGATCTTCCTGTATAGCTCTGGCTGGCCTAGAACTCGTATCGAGAGCAGTCTGTCTTACCTTATAAAAAAACACCTGCCTCTGCTTGCTTAGTTTGGGGATTAAAGGTGTGTGCTGTTTAACCTTTTTTAAAGTTCATCAAATGGAGCCTTTAAGATTTCTTTATTTTTGCAGCCTTTCTGGTGGGGAAGGAGGGCCGAGGAAGAAGCGTGCAGCCTTTGGGCCTGGGGGCCCCTGGTGCAACAAAGCTAAAGGTCTTGGTAGGATGTCAGCTGACAGGCTTGGCGAGAGCTATGTTCCTGTCTTCTCCATTGTGCCATTCTGACTACTGTGATCAACCCTGTTTTAAACTTGTTTAAACAGGAAAAAAAAAAGATTTCTTTATTTTTGCCCTTTTTTTCATCTTTTGGGGTTGGTGCTAAGAGGCCCTCTGAATGGTCCTATGTTTGACATATTGTGGCCTTTCAAAACTCTGTCTCGAACCCCTGGATTGTTTACCTTTATACCACGAAGTCTGGGAAAGCACCAAAATTTTGCATGTGGTAATTTGTTCAGGCAGCCTTCAAGCAGACCTCTGTGAGTTTGAGGCCAGCCTGGTCTACAAAGTGAGTCCAGCACAGCCAAGGCTGTACAGAGAAAACCTGTCTCCAAATAACAAAAACAAAAAAGAGGTTCCTTTGTGCTGGAAGGTTAAAGTTCTGATGAGAAAATCTAAAACAAAGATGCTCATCCACAGGGCCTATGGTGGTTCCATGTGTGCAGGGTCTGTGACAGAATGCAGGATGTTTTCTTTATTGAGGAGTGGACAATCATGGAAGGGTTGAAGGCACAAACACAGAGTCAGAACATGAATCGATATGAAGCTCTTTAACGTGCACACACATGTGGGTATCTGTGTTGACACGTACCCCTTTTTTCTTTTTTTTTTTAGATGAAATATTTGAAGATTTATTATTCCTTGTATTTTTGATGGTTGCTAGTATAATTTTTACTAGTTAAAATTTTT
>CM053742.1:41377742-41398637 GCA_028658305.1 Pachyuromys duprasi
CCTGTCTCCTCAGGGTTGGCTGCAATGTCCTCCCCTGGGATCTAGCCAGTCTGTCACTCCCTGGCATGTATGGGGGAGGGTCAAAGAGTCAGCCATCAAGATCATGACTGAAACAGTCCCTGTTTCCCTCACTAGGGTCTTCAGTCCGACAGCGAGCTATCATGGGCCCCATCTGAGCGGGGGTTCCAGGCCACATCCACACATGGCCCTTGATTGTAGAAACCGTCTCATACAAGACCCCTGTGCCCTGCTCAGTTTGGTCTTTGTGGAGCTCTTGTTCTCCCCAAGTCTCACCAACCTCCTACACGTACCCCTTTTTATCTGCTGCAAAACAAGGTTAAACTAATGGGAATTGGAAGAGTCACCCTGATTTTTACAGATGTTACCACAAAGGATACAGGTAAAACTGTGGCAGGATAGTAGGCCAAACATACCCTGAGGGCTAGAAGAGTGATGTTGAAGCCAATGAGCAATGAGGGGCTTGCTAGGTTTCAATCCCCCTGTAAACCACCTCTTTTCCAGACGTCATACTGTGCATGGTTGGTGTGTATTTTGAATAATTCTGTTTCTAAATGGGTTTCCTGTTTGCCGGCCAGTGAAGCGGCAAACTCTGATACAGATCTAATAAGGGAATGTCACAGGTAGACTCCTAGTGGTTGTCTAGCATGCCAATATTCACTTTTTTTCCCTCTCTCTCTCTTTCAGCCATTTCCAAAGCAGCCAGGGACATCAGGCGCTTACCCTCTTACTTCCCCCCCTACATCCTATCACAGCACAGTTAATCAGTCCCCTTCTGTGATGCACACACAGTCGCCAGGTAAGATGTGACTTATTCTCTTGTCCTGTTCACCTCTTGAATCCAAAACAGATGTACTCAATAAGAAGCATTGCACAGGTGGCTCAGGCTTCACACAGATTCCTTTTCTGTTACCTGCCCAGGTAATTACTCATTGGAGTAGTGCTGGAAAATCCCTATTTGTAGTGCTCTTAGGAGCACTTTATAAGATTTGTATCGAGTGCCCAGACCCAGGCTTGTTGGGTTACTTCAGGTTTGCTGCTAATCTCAAGGTGTGCAGTCACAGGCCTGGGACCAAATTTTACCCACTGCCTACTTTCTTAAGCCAATGAACAAACTGGAAGAAAGCCATGTGGGCTTATTGTATATCCATGGCTGCTCCTTTTCACTCTGTGTTTGGTTTTCTTTTATATTTTGAGACAGGTTTGCCCAGGCTGGCCTTAAACTCAATATGTAGCCAAAGAAAGTCTCGAGGTCCTGATCCTCCTGCTTTGTCCTCCCTAGGGCTAGAGTCACAGGGGCACACCACCATGCCCGACTCCTTTGTGATTGCTGTCCTTCTACTCCTGCTTAACTTGTTAGGCTTGGGCAGACGTGACAGGGATTTGTTCTCCAGCTCCCCTAGTCAGGCACTTCACACCTTACTTGTCCTGACAAAATGGCTTTGCTGGGCAGTCCTATGCACTGTAAATTGCGGGTGGCGTGTCACAGTTTTACTTTGGGAGTACTGATTCTGTGGGCTCTCTCGAGCCTCAGGTCTGGCTAGGAGTTGGGTACCAGCACATGGCTCCCACTTACCATCTAACAAGTGACATAGGCCAGCACAATCTCTTGAGGGAAATAACTTCTCACCTTGTAGCTCCCCATACTTAAATCAATATGATGAAAAAAAAAATCCAAACTGTTACTGTAAAAGGTACATTAGGTAATATTTCATGCAAGGTAAAGAAATAATTTTGCCAGGGTTGGTGGTAGAAGCCTGTAATCTCGGCTACTTGGGAAGTTGAGACAACAGGATCATAAGTTCAAGACCTCAAAAGCAGACAAATACAGAGAGTGCTGGGGCACAGTTCAGTGGTTGAGTGCTTGTGTAGCATGCACGAGGCCCTGGGTTCAATTCTTAGTAGTCCAAGAAGAGGAAAAAGAAGTCTTTTTAAAACTATGTATAGTAAAAGCCTTTGATCGAATAGATCAGTCAACTAAAGGATGTTATAATTCGAAGATGCTCAGCTTATTAGCTAGATTGGGTCTGGGTGGAGTGATACTAAGGAAGGATCTCAAGACCTCACACGGGCTAGGCAGATGCTTTACCAGCAAAGGAGCCCAAACCTTCATTTTTTTAGGAATAAATTCAGCAAAACACATTTACTTTTAATTTTTTACGTTGTAAAGCAGAGCTGGTAACATACGGGTTTTTTTTTCTTTATAAATTACTCCTCCAAAATCCTCTACTAGAGATGTATGTATAAGTGTGCGTACACAGAAGAAATGTGCACAACCCTGCAGAACCTGTTAATCTGCAAGTTGAAGGGGCCTGGGTTTTTTAACCCACTCACTCCGTCTGTAAGTGAGAGCAGCATAGAGCACTTCAGACTACCTGATCTTCCTACTGCCGCTGTTCAGCCAGGCTCATCTTGGCAGCTTCTTCCTTTGCTCCATGCCTCTATCACAACCACTCAGATTGCAGTTCCAGTTATTGAGAGGTTTTTTTTTTTTTTTTGCTTTTGTTTTTAAAGTCAGGCCCTGGAGGAAGAAAGCAGGCAGCCAGATCTTTTTTTTTTTTTTTTTTTTTAAGACAAATGTTTAAATTTCTTATTTTTTGTGTGGTTCCTCTGTTTAGACTCCCAAACAGTCTCTACCTGTAATGACATGTGTGCTGAATCTTACTAAGGGGCCATTCAGGCTCTTGAAAGACCGTTTGGTAGAGAACTGGCCATTTCTACCGTAGAGATGGCTGCTTTGCCTGCATCCTTTACCTTGACACTGGTCAAGATGAGCCCCGAAGGATGGCTTGAAACAGGCCAGATGCAAGGACATAGAATAGGTGGGTATTCCAGGCAGACCACACCATGTGTAGGGAACATGAGGTCCCAGAGAGCACTGTGCTCAGTGTCTAGAATGACACAGGGCCCTTTTCAAGATTTTGGTCCTTACTGGATTAGCTATCCATATTTGGACTTTACTAGGGCCCGAAAGGGGCTCAGTTTTCTTAACAGGGAAGCTGAATTTCAAAGCTGCAGAGGGAAGTTCTCTGAACTTCGAGGTTGCAAAAGCCCTGGGGATTTCCACGTGGAGGTACGCAGTAGACAGTTGACTCTGTGGAAGCATGCAGCTCCTTGGAGCTTCTCAGACCACAGGTTGAACATTTGGAAGTTGTCACCCCGAGGTTCATTAAAGCCAAAGCAGGCGGGAGAGCTTAGCTCCTGTGAATACCAGGGGTGAAGGCACAGCTGGGGAGGGTATAGGCAGAGAGAGGTCCAGCACCCCAGGGGTATATCTCTTAGGAAGAGCAGACACTGTTGTATGTTAGGAAGGGAAAAATGAATTTTGTCTATAACAGTAGACATACAGTGCTTGCTATGACTATGCCAAGCCCTATTCTAAGCACTTTACTCATTTAATCCTCACAGCAAACTTATGGCATAGGTCCCATTATTATTCCCATTTTATGGAGAAAAGCCGAGGCATTGGAGAAGTTAAGTCACTTGTCAGATCATACAGCTAAATAGGTAAATATAACGCATAAAAGGTTAATCGACTTGGTCGACATATTTCTTGAGTATAAGAGATTGCGTACGTATTAAAGAGCATACCAAATGAAATTAATCCTATATTATAGCATGAAGAGTTTGAAACCTGCTAACACTGAATGACAATAAAGCAAGTATTTATATGCTGACTTTATTTATAGTTTCAATACCCATAGCTCTCTCTCCCTTTCAAAACCTTCAAAGTTAGAGCCAGTCCCATGGCTTTAAAGTTCCTGTCTTCCAGGTTTTCCATGCAGCCTTTTGTTTTCTGATTGTTTAATCACACTTTCCCTTATTATCTAGTGGCTCGCCAAAGCTTGCCATGGCTGAAACGAAATTCCTGGTTGCCGAGTCCTGAGTCCTGATCCTGTCCTTTGTTTTAAAACCTAAGTTTGAGCACCTTTGCAGTACTTCAACCAACCTTTAGTCATCCTTACAGCTTGTACCAGCCGCTAGAGTGATCCTTTTAGGACAGAAGTTGGTCAGTGGCTTCTGCTCCAGACTCTGGTGGCCACACACCATTCGGGGCAAACCCATATATCCTTGGAGTGGCCTACAAGTCCACATATGGTCTGGAATTCACTTCTACACTCTGCCATATCCCCTCATGCTACCCTTGTTCATTCTTCTCCAACACCCAGGCCTCCTCCTCGCCACACAAACTGTCCCTTCTTTGGAGCCTTTGATCGGTGCTTCTGTTTGCCTGGATTATCTGATTCCCTGTGCTATGGCCTGCATTTTCTTTTTGTCTGCTTTATGTGTCCCTTTTGAGTCTTCCCCTTCCCCCAACAAGAAAGCTATTGTACTCATTTTTCTAGAATGCATGCTCCATGAGGGCACACATGGTCTCTCATGTTAACTATGTCCTCCATGCCTAGAACAGAGCTTGGCAAGAAGTTGATAATCTCACCTACTTGTTGTCTAAGTACGTGACTGAAAAGTATATTGGACACAGATTCTTTTCAGTTAGTGAGTATAAGAATTTTAAAACATGGTTCCATGGATTTGAACCTTTTTTAAATTAATTATTTATTTATTTATTTATTTATTTATTTATTTTTTGCAATAGTGAAGTCCTTCCAATTTTTCCTCATGCTTTTACTGGGACCTATTCTGCTTGTCTTTTTAGTCTCTAGGGAGTTGTGTGGGTTTTTTTTGTTTGTTTGTTTTTGTTTTTTTTTTTAACTTGTGGTCCTTGGACAGGACATAATATGTGTCCTGCGAGATCATCTGTAATTATTTTTCTTTATTAGGAAATCTGCATGCCGCCAGCTCCCCCAGTGGGGCTTTGAGAGCCCCCTCACCGGCCTCATTTGTTCCAACTCCTCCCCCATCCTCGCATGGAATCTCAATAGGACCAGGGGCCAGTTTTGCTAGTCCACATGGTGAGTCCCTACATGGAAACTGCTATAGCGTTTAGAGCCTGATGTGAAAGTGATTGTTGCTCAATCAAATTTCTTACTGAAAAATAAGTATTTATTGAGAAATGGCAAAAATAGGAGTTAAAAAGAGAAGCCTTCTTAACATAGTTTTCCCATACAAAGGCAGTGGCCAGTTGGGTCTGTGGCCGTCTTCCCCTATTTCCTTGCTCTGCTTGTCCTTCCTGTCACTGCTGCTTGCTTGCTGGCCTTCCTACATCTTTCTGAGCTCGCTCTCCCCATCAAATACCTCCCCAGACCTGGGTACCTTTACCATATGAATTGCTTTGCAACTTGAGCTTTCAATGGAAGAAGAAAAACCTTTTCGAATGGATTCAAATAAAGATTAGATGGAGGTAGTCAGTGAAATATCCCCGTTTGTTGTCATTTATGTTTTTCAGACAAGATCTCACTGTATAGCCCAGGCTGGCCTCTTAGTCACAGCAGTCCTCCTGCCTAAGTGCTGAGATTTACAAGTATGAGAGATGACACCTGACTCAAATGTTTCCTTTTTATTTCACCAGCCACCTCACATCTCTTTGTAGAGGCATGTTGTGTTACTGATTTCTGGTATATTCTTTAAGATGTGTTCATTATTATTTTATGCGTATGAATGTTTTGTCCTCATGTATGAATATGTACCCTGTACATTCCTGGTACCCCTGCCTAGAGGTCAGAAAAGGGCATCAGCTCTCCTGGAATCTGAATTACAGATGGTTGTGAGCCACTGTGTCATTGCTGGGAACCAAACTTTGGATCCTTTTTAAGAACAAGTGACCTTAACCACTGAGCCATCTTCTTCATCCCCTGATGGGAGGTTGTCACCACTGGAAAGGTTCTGATACATTCTTGCAGTCCTGTTTTACACACACACAAATATATACATATCTCTCTCCACCCCACCCCACATGGCAGCATATTATACACACTGTCCACTGTTCACATTGTGCACACCACGCCACATCACCACATAAAGGACTTCTTCAGCCTTTCAGCTGTGTTCAGCTACTACTTTGCTTTTCATTAACACTATTGTTTTTGAACATTTGTCAGTGAAAACTCTGTTATCATACTACGTGGCTTCATAACACCCCTTGTCTGAGTATACTGTAACTTAATTATATATCTATTTTGAATGTTTCTAATTTTTTTCACAATTAAAAATGGTGCCATATTAAAAAAAATAGTAATAAACTTGAAAAAATAAATGGTGCCATATGTGCTAACGTCCATGATGATCTTCTTAGGTAAGTTCCTAAAGATGTCATTGAGGTCACACCACATTTCAGAAATTCTAAAGCTTCTGCAGCATAGGGCAAATTGCTCATATGAGTGGCTGTACCAGTTTCCTGTAGCATCACGGGGGAATGTCTGTTGTCCTGCAGCATTAGCAAAATGAGGTATTAGGATTTTCTAAAACTAACTTGGCCATTTTGCTGGGTAAAAAAATGTTTCTTTACTATTGGATATGTGTTTCTTGATTATTAGTTTCTTGATTATTCACCTACTAAATACGAATTTTTTTTTTTTAAAGAATGACCATTTGTCTTTATTCCCACCAGTTTACCTTGGCTTTTTTTCTTGTGCTGTTTTTTCCTTACTTACTTGTAAGACTTCCCTTTTTATAAGTCAGGGCCATTTATTCACTAAAAAAGTAGAAATATTTTCTCAGTGTGTTATTTGGTGACAATGGGATGTGAATAGTACATTAAAGCTATCTTCATGGCGAAGTTTAAAATACCAAATTGTTAACAACTTTCAAAAGTTGTTTCTCCCTTCTGTTTCTTAGTCAGTGTGTCCTTCACTGAATTTTTAAGAATGTCTTTTTTTTCCTCCCTCATCCTTCTCTCAGTAGAATGGAAATAATTTGTCAGGGCTGGTCTTCCTTTCAGTAGAGCTTGATGTATTCTTTACATGTTTGGAAGCTTGTCTGAAGGTAAATTTACCCTTTTTTAGTCTTTTCATTTCTTTAACTCTTTAATCAAGTTTAAGAGCACACAAAACTCTAGCAGGGCATGGTGGTGCACACCCTTAATCCTGGCACTGAGGAAGCAGAGGCAGGTGGCTCTTTGTGAGTTCAAAGTCAGCCTGGTCTAGGACAACCAGGGCTATACAAAGAAACCCTGTCTCAAAAAACAACCAAATAGCAAGTACAGAAACTCCACAAAATAGAGAGTTAGGTATAATGTGTTAAGAAATGTCAAACTTTAGTGAAAGAAAACAACTAAAATACCTCACTATTTAAGGCTATGACTGTTGTCATATACTTTGAGGACACTAAATATATATGTATTGAGAATCATCTGTTTGGTTTGGTTTGGTTTGTTTTCTTCCAGGAACCCTGGACCCTAGTTCTCCGTACACTATGGTGTCACCGAGTGGACGAGCAGGAAACTGGCCTGGGTCCCCTCAAGTGTCTGGACCCTCACCAGCAACCCGTTTGCCTGGAATGTCACCAGCCAACCCATCTCTCCATTCTCCTGTTCCAGACGCTTCTCATTCCCCTAGAGCTGGCACAAGTGAGTGCTGTCTTCCAAAGCATGACAGATAAACCATTCTGCCCTCACCTATGAAAGTCACACTGTATTTCTCAAAGAGAATTTCCAAACCGTGAACTTTTTTCCTTTGTAAACAAGTTCTCAATATTCATTGGCAAACTCAGGAAAAATGTAATCAGAAAAAAGGGTTGTGCCCTTTAGAAGCCTTAGGAAGTGAGTCCCAGAACCTCTGACATGACTAACTTTTGCCTGCAATACTGAATCATAAAAGATACAGTAAGTTAACCAACATAGCCGGGCAAGGTGGCTCACGCTTTTAATCCCTGCACACAGGGAGGCAGAGGCGGGTGGATCTCTGTGAGGCCAGCCTGGTCTACAGAGTGAGTTCCAGGACAGCCAAGGTTACACAGAGAAATCCTGTCTCCAAAAAAAAAAAAAAAAGATTTCCTACAGGGTCACATTGTATGGGGCCTGGGTATGGCAGTCGATTTTGTTACCTGAGAACTGATAGAATTGATAGCAAGGAATAATTCAGAGAGTCTCCATTAGCTAGCAACCATCCGTGATGAAGACAAAGCAGGCAATAATGGGATTTGCAAATGAAGTTACCTGCTTTCCTTCCCAAAAGGTTCCCAGACAATGCCAACCAACATGCCTCCACCTCGAAAACTACCTCAGCGCTCCTGGGCAGCATCCATACCCACCATCCTCACTCATAGTGCCTTGAACATCTTACTGCTGCCCTCTCCAACGCCAGGCCTTGTGCCTGGCCTGGCAGGTAGTTACCTTTGTTCCCCACTTGAGAGATTCCTTGGATCTGTCATCATGAGACGACACCTTCAAAGAATTATCCAACAGGAAACGGTATGAGTCTTATGCATCTTTGGTCATTGTCAAAGGCAGAATAAGATCTTTGTGAGGGATGCTAGGTCACCTTCTTAACCATCCTGTTAGAATTACACATCTTTACCTAGCATTAAGAACGGATGCCATTGTTTTCTGTCCTTAGGTTAGAGGGTTGTATAGTTTACTGTGCTGTATTTTCTAGATAATATGTTTTCCTGGCCCTGGGAACAGGTTACCACATTGCACAGAATCAGTGCACACAGGGTCTGACCTTGCACATACAAATGCCTGTTTGCTGTCTCTCTAGAGGGCTTTTGTAGACAGACTGAATTTGAAGCCGAGTCTTCATCAAAATCAGTGTTGATCGGTCACAAGTGTGGGACTCATTAAAAAAAATGAGAAATTAAATTCGTTTAAAAACGAAATCATCTGACTAATCTTCTGACGGTAACTTTAAGAGCTAGGTCGTCACTGAGAGCATGAGTTCTGAAGTCTCCCTGCTAGGTTTGCTGGGATGTGCTCCAATGTAGATAGTGCATGTGCCTGACCGGTGCCACTTGCGGGCAGTTGAAGTGCTCCATATAAAGACCTCAGGGTGCCACGCTGGTATTCAATGCGTTCTTTATGTATAGTTACCATCGTTATCAGTGTCTGTATGTGTCAATGGTGTAGCAGAACTTGTTATGTTTGTAATAGTTACTGTACAGTCGCCTGAAAACCATTTCACAATCTTCATAGTCAGATCTTGAATGTAAAAAAATATATATATATATATATTTTTTTAAGACATTATTGGCATATTTGAATTGTATAAAATAGTGGGTTTCATTTGACTTTTTTGTCTTTAGTTTTAATTGTATTCTGTTAATTTATGTGTATGAGTGTACCACATGTACACAGGGTACAGGGAGGCCAGAAGAGGGCATAAAATCTTGAAACTGGAATTACAGTTGTGGATCACCATGTGGGTCCTGGAAATCGAACCTAGGGCCTCTGGAAGAACAGCTCCTACCTTGAGGGTTGTCCATAATATACTTTTTCATATTCCCTTTGTCTTCCCTTTCACCCTAACCCTCCCCAGTACTAAGGTATGTTGACCACACCGGTCGCTGTAGCAGTGGGTTCTGTGGTTCTCATCTGGCTCATCTGAGGCAACATAGTTGTTTTTTTTATGGAAACAAGTCTGTCAGCAGTATTTGTGTCTTTCCCTGCTGCTGAGTTCCTGGGTTCTTGTTTTACAGTTGCAGCTGATCAATTCTAATGAACCCGGCGTAATCATGTTCAAGACAGATGCCCTGAAATGCAGAGTAGCTCTTAGTCCCAAAACCAACCAGACCCTTCAGCTAAAAGTGACACCTGAAAATGCAGGACAGTGGAAACCTGATGAGCTTCAGGTTTTGGAGAAATTCTTCGAAACAAGAGTATGTATTTCCCAATGCATGCTTTTAATTCAATCAGCGAACCAGAGAAGTCTAAGTAGAATAACGAGTAAGGTGATTTCTCTTCCCCCTCTTAGGTTGCAGGACCACCATTTAAAGCCAACACACTTATAGCTTTCACCAAGCTGCTGGGAGCTCCGACACACATCCTCCGTGACTGTGTGCATATTATGAAGTTGGAACTGGTGAGTTACCGAGAAACAAAAGCTCGTCTAATGAGATGTTGGAAAAGGCTGCAGAGTGGTGTTTATTCTAGCTCACTTATTTTGCATTGTTCCGTTTTTCTCTTCAAGTTTATGTATTTTAAGACAACAGATGATTATTAAATAAGAATAACAAATAATTTATTATTTTAAAATGTTAATAGGGTCTTACTATGTAGCCCTGGCTGTTCTCAAACTTATACAGATGTGCCTACCTCTGGCCCCTGTTTATTTCTAATCTTGACTCCCCACCTTTGTTGGCCATAGATTTTGCTTTGGTTTGAGCTGCTGTTTTCTTTCTTTTGGGGATTTTTTTGTTTGTTTGTTTTTTTGAGACAGGGTTTCTCTGTATAGCTTTTAGCTGTCCTGAACTCACTTTGTAGACCAGGCTGGCCTACAGAGATCCGCCTGCCTCTGCCTCTCAAGTGCTGGGATTAAAGGTGTGTGTTACCGCACCTGGCTGTTTTCTGTACAGCTTTGTCTGCATTTGTATTAGGTTTCTGGAGCCAGTAATGGAAATTGCTACTATCAGAGTGGTTTAAAATAGTAGCAGCTTATTCAGTCCTAGCTCGGGAGAGAAGTCCCAAAACCAAGGTGTCAATTAAGGACATACTCTTTTCTAAGGGCTCCACAGGAGAATATGTCTTATATCTGCCTTGGTAATACAAACAGCCTTTGGCTTATATACCCATCCCTCTGATTTATGCATCCCCATGTATCCTGCTGCCCTGTATCTTTTTTTTCCCCTCTTATGAAGGATAACAAGCACGAGGGCTCAACCTGACCTCTTCTTATCCTGGTTACACCTGCAAAGACCGTATTTTCAAGTGAGGTCATACTGCACTGATCCTGGGAATGCAGACTTCTTACCTTGTACAGGCACACAGTTCAAACCATAGCAACCCCCCAGTATTCGCTAGTGTTCGCAGTAGAGACTATTTCCAGCACATCCAGCTTGAGCTCTTACCGGAAATGAAAGCACATCACACCTAGTGCACTGAGTAAATCTTGGAGATCTTTCCACATTTCAGAACATAAAATGTCCTTCTATTTTCCCTTTTTAATAATCTTAATTTTTTTTAAGGAGTGAATTAAGATGGCTAAACAATTAGTCTTCCTCCCTTATCCCCATTCCTGGAATTGATTGAACCCAGGACTTCACCTACTCTCTTGCTGAGCTATAATCCCAGCCCCACAGTCTTCTCTAGATGATCATTTTGTTGGATTCTAACACTTTGGTATTTAAAAAAAGGCCACAGTAAAGAACTTTTTCAATAGAGGAGTTGCTTTATCTGTAATGCCCTTTTCTGGGAAGAATTGATGGCTCAAAGAATACATAGCTATCACTTGGCAAATAGTTCTCTGTAGAGGGTCCCCCGGTTCCTGTTCCTAGAAGCACATGCAGCTCAGTTACCCATCTTTTTTCTCCCCTTCATTTTATATCTTTGGTAGTTTTACCTATTTTATACCTTTGCTGTAAATAGCTATTTAAAACCTTTGGTATTTTTAGCTCTTTATTTTCATTATGTAATTTTCCTTTTTTTATTTTTAGAAATTTATTTTTATGGAGTGTATGCATATATGTCTGTGTGCCACATGTGTGCCTGATACCCTAGGAGGCCGGAAAGAACTGTCAGATTCCTGTGGTTTAGAGTTATCGATACTTGTGAGCCAAGGCCAGCTCCTCTGGAAGAGGAGCCCGTGTTTTTAATCACTATTTCATCCTCCTAGCACCTTTTTCCCCTCCCCCTCTCAATTTCAGTTGTGTATGTGTATCTGTCTGCGTCTACGTTTGTACATGTAAGAGCATATGGAAGCCAAAAGAGATCATTAAATCTTCTGGATCTGTTTGTGCTTTGTGACATGGGTTCTGGAAAGTGAACCCAGGTCCTCTGCAAGAGCAACAAGCTCCCTTGTGCCCAAGATTTCTTTTCACTTTATTTTGTATGTGAATATGTGTGTGTCAGTGTATATGCCATCTGCAAAGGACAAAAGAGAGGGCATCAGAAGCCTTTAAGTTACTTGTGATGTTAGCAACTGAATTAGGGTCCTCTGCAAGAGCAAGCAGTATGTACGCTTACGTGCTGAGCCCTATGCTATGGGTAGTTTGAACCTTGGTACTAGCTGATTTTATTTTCTCAGTCTTCCAGTATTTTGATCTTAATATATATTTCTTGCATTGATCCCTCTTCTTTTTTTGTTGGTGTGTTAGTATCAGGATTGGGGAGGCAGTGGTCTTTTTTTTTTTAATTTTTAATTCATAAATTTTATTTCGCTTTCTTTAAGCAAAATTGAAATCAGACAGGGTTCTTTGCCATACAGTCTGCTTTTCTTTTTTTATGATCTTAATATTAGGCTTTTGATCTGGTAAGCTATGCAATTACATGTCAGAAAAATCTCTTTGAGAGTTTGCAGCAGTCTATGTCTGTTTATAAAAGCCCCAGTGAATTGCCCTTCTAAACCATTAACACAGTTCCAGTAGTTTATTTACAAAAGCAATTAGAAACAGGACTTGGAAACCAAGATGGACCCCAGTCAACAAGAACCTTAGGTGTGTCATATGTTGGTCCTTAATTGTGGGAGGGAGCAGCCTATGTCAGAGTGTCACTGAGCGTGATTAGAGCCTCACATCAAGATGTGGGACTGAGAGGAAGTATATGCATGTACCTGAAGAGCAAGCCCCCAGATAGGTTTCATAGAAGCAGCAAGGAGGCCCTAAACCTTGTTGGCTTTATGAAAACAGTGAAGTAAGAGGAGATGTCCGAAACACTGTAGGAGCTGCAGCCATTGGCCTCGGGAGTACCGAAGTGTCCAGCAATAAGACCACAGTACACAAATTTACCCCGGAGTTTTTCATTAGTTATTTCATACGTATATTTCTTTCAAAAAAAGTGTGTTCTGTCTGAATGAGTGTAAGATGAAATTCTTAACTTCTTAGACTATGCCAGATGTGACATTAGAAGTTAACAGGATTTTGTCTTTTTTTTTTTTTTCCCTCTTTCGCAACAGTTCCCAGACCAAGCAACGCAGCTAAAGTGGAACGTTCAGTTTTGCCTCACCATCCCTCCCAGCGCACCACCGATTGCACCTCCTGGGACACCAGCTGTGGTGTTGAAATCCAAAATGCTGTTTTTTGTAAGTATCACCTGACAGCATCTCATCGTGTGTGTGTGTGTGTGTGTGTGTAGGTGTAGGTGTAGGTGTAGTTTCTGAGGAAAAAGCCATGTGAGAAGCTCTTTTGAGGAAGCTCTTACTGCTAAATATCTACCCAGATCTCTTTATCCTTAAACTTCATGGTATTCCTAGTTCCCTTAGAAACAGCAGAAATGTATTCAAGGTAGTAATAGTGAGACAATTGTAATACTCAGTTGCTTGTCACGTTTTTCATCATATTTAATTTTCTTGTAATCTTGGTTTTTTTCTTTTCCAAGACAGGGTTTCTTTGTGTAGCCCTGGCTGTCCTGGACTCACTTTGTACACCAGGCTGGCCTTGACTCACAGAGATCCGCCTGCCTCTGCCTCCCCGAGTGCTAGAATTACAGGCGTGTGCTACTATACCCGGCTGTAATTGCCATGTTTCAATCAGAAGTAAATGACAGTGCCTCTCACAAATTGATTTTTTTTTTATTCTCTTTGTGTGTCTGCAGCTTCAACTAACTCAGAAAACGTCGGTCCCTCCCCAAGAACCTGTTAGTATAATAGTTCCAATCATTTATGACATGGCTTCAGGCACCACCCAGCAGGCAGACATTCCCAGACAGCAGAACTCTTCTGTTGCTGCGCCCATGATGGTCAGCAACATTCTGAAGAGGTTTGCAGAGATGAACCCGCCACGACAAGGTACATGAGCAGTAGATGGTATCTTATTGCATATGTTATAAAACTTCCTTTGAGAGTGACCTCCCTCTCCTTCCCTCCTCTCCTCCCCTCCTTCCCTACTCTGCACCCCAATCCTAGTACTAGCCCTCTGTTGCCACGGCCCTCTTAATGTCTGCTTGTCACTTTCTTTCTTTCTCACTGGCTCTTCATTTTTGTTCATTTCTCTGCTGCCTGGACTTCAATTTTTGTTAGCAAATTACGATTGGGACTGAGCTGGTTGCTAATGCCAGAAGCTTGTATTTATAGTACACATTGCTACAAAGCCCTAGGTTAGGATGATAGAACTTTCCGTGGCTGTGAATTCTCGCCTTGCCATCAAAACCTGCCACTCTGTACGTCACAAAGTTGAAATGCATGTTGGTTTCTCATACTTCATGGTACTATCATGAATAGAATACTATTATTAAAAGTTGTGTATCTCTCTAAATGTTTTGTGAAGAATAAAAGCTGATACAAATGGCATCACTGCTTTTTGGGCTTCTTATGTAAGTGTCAGGTGGGTGCAAGTGAGCCTTTTCCCTGAGTGCACGATGAAGCTCTGAGACTGGACATTTCCAAGGAAACCAGAGAGTTTCTGGAAAGATAAATGAATTCCCTTCGATACTGGAGTAGCCCACGCTTAACATGTATGTGACTCCTGGCAATGCCAAATTTGGTGTTCTAAAAACTCAGCCCAGCAAAGAGAACTTTTCTTTGATTTTGCTCATTTCTAATATTGAGAAAATGTAAACGAATGTTTGCTTATCTTTAATGCTAGGGATGTCCTCTTTATCCTTCTTAGACTATCTTGCAAACAGAATTATGGTGAATGAGGAAAAAGCTGTTTCTCTGAAACATTTTTCGGTATCACAGTGTCAAAAGTTTTAAGAATCCTGAGGAAAAAGAAAGGTTTTTTGCTTGTTTCTTTTTGTTTTGTTTTTTTAAGCTGTTTGTTCCCCTATACCATACCTAGGTGAGTTCCTGCTTGTCTCTTAAGGAGTACGCTGGGCAGTAGAGCACACTATGCTTACTCGTTACAATACTTTCACTTCTGACGGTTTTCTGCTTCCATTCTTTGACCTCTCTCTTCAACTGAAAATAGGCCCTTAGGAATCAACATTTAAAGCTCCCACAATTCTCAAGGTAGCAGTCTAGTAGAACTTCAACGATAGCACAATTCCTTCACATAGGTACTTTTTTTTTTTTTAATGTATCATACCTTCTGGACTTTAAAAATTCAAAAGGGAAACGTTTTGATCCTACCAGGATCAAGCACATTTTTCTACTTATCAATGAACATGTCAACGAAGTGTGTATGCATGTGCCTGTGCGCTCAGGTACGCATGCACCCACATTTGCACACACACACCACCTCAGTTCTTTAAAAAATTGGTAAGTTACTGTGGGAGCGTTTTTCCTTTTTTCCTTTGTTCTTTCTTTGTCTGGACAACCTTTGGATTTCCTTTCTCCTTTTGTTCTGTACCTTCATTTTCCAGTGCTTGGCTCGAAGGCTTGGCAGTGACCTGTACAGGGACATTGTGTCCTGCCCTTTAACAGAAGGCCATAATTCCTAAGAGGGCTTCAGTCCTCTCCCCCCCCCCCCCACCCGTTTCAGCCATGGTAGGGTCAACACATGTTCTAGTAGGAAGGGTCTAGTTTTGCTCTATAATATTTAAGTATTTGTAATCTATACAAGAAGTAAGAGGCAGAGGGAGAAACTGAGACGGTGAGGTAGCAGGGACACCTCTGCAAATGTAAAAATCTAAAAAAAAAAAAGGTTAGAGTTTTGCTATGTAATACTTCAGCCTCCTTGCCTTTTTCCTACCGTGAGGAGCTTTGACGGAAAGTCCGAACTTGGTTCAGTGCTGTACACCAGTACTCTCAGCACATGGAGGCTGGAGGCAGGGGGATTTTGAGTAAGACCAAAATGGAAAGAAAAGGGGAAAAAATAAACTTCAGTTGAAATAAACTTTTTCTCCTCTCAAAATAAAACAAACACAAAACATCCTTTATTTTTGTACCTAATTGACTTCAGTCTTAATGCATAACTTCAGAAGTCAAATATTTCCTTGAACCAGACAACATCCAGGAGCTGGCATAGACCTTCATTGTCCAACTGCCACTAGCCAAGTGTAAAACTTAACCTAAAAACAATAGAAAATGAAAATGTTGAGTTTCTTAGCCACAGTAGTGCTTGGAAACCATGGAGCACACACGTTTCCACTGTCACTGAAGGTTCTACTGGACAGTATTCCTGTTACATACTGGAAGTATTTTTATATGGCCTTTCATGCAGCATTAGCAGGACATCAGCAAGGCAGTAATCAATGCGTGACTATAAATGAGAACTGTCATTAAATCCAAAACACATTAAGCATTCTGTAGCGTTCAACTCTTCAGACTTTTCAAGTCTCATCCAATGCGGCACCTTCTGTGCACTGAAAGCCTCTCTCTTTTTCTCTCTGTTTAAACTTGACACTCGCCCCAGATTTCTTCCCCTGACAAAAAACAAAACTCGATCCAAATACACCAGTTTCCATCGCCTAAAATTTGAATAGCTTAAAATACTTAAGTCTTTTATTTCAAATTCGTGACTGATTTTAACCATCCCTCCCCTCACCGCTGTGTTAACGTCTCTCCTGTACTGCGAATAGCTAATGACCATTTTTCTCTGTTGCAGGTGAATGCACAATATTTGCAGCTGTTCGTGATTTAATGGCTAATCTTACACTGCCCCCTGGTGGGCGTCCATAGACACTATTGTTTTTAAACCAGGAAAGCTGACAAATGAAACACAACAACACACACACACACACAAAGGCTGAATCCAGCCATTACTTTTAAAAAGGAAAAGGACTTTTTTTTAAATCTTAAGAGCTAAATATTCTAATCTGGGAAAAATTTTCAGGGTGCACTTCGTTCATCAAAAAGACCATCAATCTTTTGTATAGTGAACTTGTATAGTATGTTTAAAATGCGACACATTTCAAACTAGGTAACAGATCAGTCTCCACTTGCCGGTCATAGATTTACTATTCTGTTTTATACTATAAAGTAATGAAAATGCCAAAATTGTTTATTTAATTGTTTTCTTATGTTTTGGGTGTAATGGTCTTTTTTATTTTTATTTTTTTTTAAGGCAGGCCTGTCATTTTTGAATACTGTAAAACTGTGACAAACTTTATATTGAAGCTGTATTTTAATATGACTGCTTTGAATCCTTACACAGAAATGTTTTGGGAGCTGTTAAACATATCCCAAAAAAAGCAATAAAACTAGGATATAAAAGTTACACTCACTTGTGTGTGTATAAGCCCTCTAAGAGTTCTTAGGACCTCCCTTCATCTTTAACCTGGTGGGGCCAGTCAGTTTTTTAATTACATATGTCTGAAAATTGACCAAAAACATTTCTGTTTTAAGGTTAAGGTAGTTTCTTCAGACATTCCTAATATGACTGGTGATAGCATTTAGCACCTCAATTGTTTTTTAGTATAGGATTTGGGAAGAACTTTGTCTTTGAAACAGAGACAGTGATTTATAATGATCAAGGATTCCAAATAATGCAATTATGCTCACGTGTGAGGAAATGGAAACTTGTTTTTGCTAGGAAAATGTCATTTAAAGGATACTTCTGCACACAGCATTAACTAGGAAACAAAGAATTTGAATGCGCTAGCTTGCATGAAGTTTTGGTGACATTTCTTGATCTTATTTTTAACGTCTTGCCTTCCCCAGCATAATTGGGCTTGTTCTAAACAATCTCAATTTAATCACTGTCAGCAAAACAGTAGGATGTTTTGCTGGACCAGTCCCCTCCTTTGAAAAGTTCCACAGTGCAGGGTCTGGCCAGAGTCCAGTGGTATTTCTGGCACCGGTACCTCTCCATAGGATTTCTGTCTAGAGCACTGCACTGTCTCTTGCAGCCAGTCAAGGACTTGTCAAGCTTTTAAAATAGAATCTGGCTCAGATGTCTTCTGATGACGTGATGTTATCTGGAGCAGTCTTTTTTTTTTTCTGTTTTGTGTGTGTGTTTTTTTTTTAATAATAATGTTGAGTTTTTTAGACAATGTAATAATGGTTCTTGAATTTTTAGATGTTTGATTCCATTTTAAGAGTAATTGAGCTTCTATAACTATAACCACCAGACTCTGTGTGATTCCATTTTAAGATGATTAGTTGAGCTTCTATAACTATAGCCACCAGACTCTGGTTGTAAGCATCTTACTGCAACTGTATCAACTGTTCTCAACTTTCCTTTAGTTCCCCTTTCCAGTCAGAGTTGAGGCCTTCTTTGTCTTCCCTGTCTCATTTCTGCCTTCATCTCCTGCTTTTTCACCCAGCTCTGCCACTATTCCAGAGTAGGTGACTAAACTTTTATTCTTCCTTAGCTTAACCTTTTTCTTCTTCTGTTTTCAGTTCTCTTCACAGTGGTAATCACATGGGTTTGGCAATCTAAGATGTCTTGGTCAGGAGTCAGCCCTTTTCTATTTGGAGCTGAATCCTTATCTTTCATGTAGAAATCTACATGTATATACAAGAAATGTATTTTTATCTGCAGGATGATATTGTTTCAAATAATTTTATTAATAGAATTAACTTTTCAGGTATTTTCTCTTTTAAGTGTGTTTTTGAAATGTTAATTGCATTTTTATACATGATGCATTCAATGGCTACTTTTTCCTAATTATTACTCACCTTTGAATGCATTGTGTAAATTAAGTAAGATAGGATTCAATGAAAGGAATTTGATTTTGATGCTTATTAAGAGTAAACCAATGAATTTGAATTTTGATATCATGCTTGGTACTTGGAATTGGTATATACTTTATTAAAGCTTGGAAATACTTAGCATTTGAATCGTAACTTTCATCACAAATCATGTCATTTGCCTCTTTTGTTAACCAGGTTCAATCAAAGAAACTGGATACCATAGTGATTTTTCCTCTAGTAGGTGATTTGGAACTTGATTTTAAGGTGTTTTCAATGTGATTTTAGTATTTACAGTAATAAATAAAATTTATACAAGTTTCAGAGAACTACCAACTCTCTAGTTAATTTTGGTGAAGATGTTTTGGGTTATAGTCTTGGCTTAGTATTAGTTTAACCTTGAAAGAAGAAGTCAGTACTAATTCACCCTTTTCCCTTTTACATCTGCAGAAGTGTTATTTTAAACTGTGAGAAGTTCATCAAAGTATGGCCAGTTATTAACACTTTTTTCTGCCATGTGTTTCCCCCCCCCCTTCGAAAAAAATACCAATTACTTTTTTTTCTTCTTTCAAAAAACAAAACAGGGTCTTTCCATGTTGCCCAGGCTGGCCTAAAACCTCTTAGGTCTAAGTGATCTATGTAGGAGTATTGGGAAGACAGGCATGTCCAATCCCCCAAGCCCCCACTTTCAAGTATTCTTGATACAAAATTTATATTTAGAGAGACATTTAAGAGAACTTAGGATGACAAGACAGAAAAGGGAAAATGTTAATGAAGATTTCGTGGGTTTTCTGGAAATTTTCATGTGGTGTGATAGGAATGGGTTATTTGGATTCACTTTCGATGGGTCCAGTATTGAGGTCACTAACACAATTAAGAGAGCTTGCTTGCTCTGTACTTTTGAGTCTCTAAATCACCAGATAGAACCCACTTCCAACTGGCCAGTGATTTTTTTTTTTAATAAAATGTCCAATAATGTAACTGGTGGATGAAAGAGCATATTTAGGTCGATATAAAAATAAGAGCTAGTATTTACTGAATGCTTACTTTGTGCCAGGCACCATTCCAAGTGTTTCCCTGTTGTATACATGCCCCTCACCACATTGTGAGGTAAGTATTAATAACCTCCTCTTACGGATGATAAACAGAGCTACAAAGAAGTAATTTCTTAGCATTAAAAGTAGGATCGGCCAATATCAAAACACAACGAATTGGCAATGAACACAGAGATAGTGCACCTAACATTGCCTATGCTGTGAACCATGCAGTCTTGGGAAAGGCTTCGTGTTTACAGCGATTATTTTTTTTCAGGGTCTTTTGATTACACATCGATTCAACATTTTATCCAAGTTCAAAAAACTCATTAAAGGCATCTAAGACATGACTTTTTCTCACTTGCCGTTGACAATCTAACGCATTCTGGTCTCTGTAGCAAATAGAAGTGTCCTGTGCAGCTGAAATAACCATGGGGTACTCTTTTCTGGAGGTTTCAGCTTGTGGCCTTGCAGCCCTCCCTCCAAATCCAGGAAATAACGGAGTTTCTGGCCCTAGCGTCACACACTGCAATAGGCCCACGCTTCAGGCAGAGGGCGGGCAATATCCCTGGTTTGCTGTGGTTATTCTGTGGGTTTAGGAATGAGTTAATTTTGTAGAATTGCCTAATACATGGGACATGTGTCATCCAAGGAACGTGCCTTCAGCACACCTCCATCTTTACAAAGAACAGGAGTCCTCCGCACATCAAGAGGGAATCAAGTTGGTTAAGAGGGTTGGCAGGGTATTTGGGGAATGAGAGAGAAGGCTTACAGGCTTTCATCGGAGAGGCTGCTTCAAGTCCACAAACCGAAGCAGTTCCTTTTAAGGGGGGCGGTGAGGGGTGGAGCTGCGGCTCCCCGGATGTGAAAGACTTGCCCGCCTCTAGCATCCGTGACGTGTGCAGTGCCCAAGTGACGCTAAGCCTAGGAGCCGCTCAGGCGCTTGCTCCCTGGGAGCTTCCCAGGGTCCTGCGCGTGCGTGCCGCCGCCGGCCCTGCCTTCCACCGCCTTTAGGAGTGAGACATGGTGCTGTCGGAGCTGGCAGCGCGCCTCAACTGCACTGAGTACAAAAACTGGGTGAAGGCAGGCCACTGCCTGCTGCTGCTACGCCGCAGCCTACAGGGCTTCGTCGGCCGCGAAGTGCTCTCCTTCCATCGCGGACTGCTCGCTGCCGTCCCTGGCCTTGGTCCCCACGCCACCTGCCGTGGCGGCTCCCGGTGCAGCCCGCGCGCTCGCCAGGTGAGCTAACCGGTGCGGGACTTGGGCGCATTTCCCCAGCCCGTCCCCAATTCCTTGGGATCGCTGGGTTTTTCCTAGGCGGGGCGGGGCTGTTTACCACCCCGAGG
>CM053742.1:41414681-41453544 GCA_028658305.1 Pachyuromys duprasi
TAAAAAAGCATCAAGTTGATGTTGAGTCTTGCCTGTTTGGTGAACGCGGGAGGGAAAAGGTTTCCTAGGTGAGAGTAGGGAGGGCGGATTGGTGGGTCTCCCTCTTCAAATGACTTCACGGTTAGGCAAGAGAGGAAGACAGGAGGAAAACCAAACCCCTCCAGGAACAGGCTTTTGGGTGCCCGGGGCAAAGAAGGGTGTTTGATGTCACAGATGCCATCACAGTGACAAATCCCTACACCAATGAGGGTAGGGTGGGTGCTGTTTCTGTAGAGGGAGATGTTTCGAAGTGGATTCAAATGAATAATAGTGAAATCCCCGTTTAGAGTTTTATCCACTCTTATATATAATGGTAGCTGCCGTGGAGATGGGCTAAAGGACTCAGAATGGTTTCTGTTGGTTCTTAAAAGTTCTAGGTTAACATGCCCAAAATGTTTTATTTACCCGTTAAAGGAGAAAATGACAGCAGTTTGTGTAACTGACCTGGCCTGCCCCAAGGTTGAAAACTAGCCAGAGATGGAGGGTGGGAGCTGCTGATCAGCAGCAGTGGCTCGGAGCATCCCTTGATAATTCCGCTGCTCTTCTATACCTGGACCCACACAAACACAAGACACTGAGGGCTCTTAGGTTACCCAGTACTGCGATGACCCTGGCTCCTTCTCTTCAGTTACTTGTTTCACCCGGCCTGTAATTCCATGGCAATACAATTTCTCAACCAGGTACAGGATTTCACCTTTACTAATATGAAGCCAGCGTGCCGTTTCACCCCTAACTATTTTAGCATCTGTGTCTTTAGAACAATGATATTTGCCTGCCTAGCCACAATATTATCAGCCACTCATAAATATTACAGCACGGTTAGCTGATATCCAATATATATTTAAATGCTAGGGCTTGAAGACTGTCATTGTTTTCTCTCATTCCTGTTAGGGAGGACAAACTCAAAATCCAGTCAAAATTCACATTTGATTTACTGCTTGGGTTAATTTCCTTTAATCTAGGGCAGTTTGTTTTATTTTATATTTTTTGTCTTCTGTAGCGTTGATGTTATTGAAGAGTCCAGCCCATTGGCTTTTCAGACTGTCCTTAACTTGTATTTGTAGGATTTTCATAACACTCAGTTATGAACATTTTTGTATTTGTAAAACAAGAGCACCAGGTTCTAGTGTGTCTTTAAATGCATCATCAGGGAGACACCTGCTGTCAGTTTGTTCCATCATTTGTGGTAAAACAGGATACCTGGTTAAGGAGTTGTCTCTCAATTTCTCCATTGGAAAGGTTGTTTTCTCCCTTCATGAATCAACAAACAATCCTAGGCACTTTGATAGTATATAAGCACCCTATTTTCCAACAGGTTTCTATAGCAACTTTTCCCAACACAATCTTTTTATTGATTATTTGGGAATTTCACACAATTCACTCTCTCACCCTTGTTTCCCATTCTTCCAGAGTCCACCTTCCTACCCTCGTGCCCTTCCTCCCACAAAAAGAAAAAAGGAAAAAAAAAAAAAACACGCCAAATCCAATCTGTGTTGACCATACCGGAGCATGGTCAAACTCCTGATGGCCAGCCCCTTAAAGAGAACTGAGTCCTTCCCCTACCCCACCCCCACATGCCAGAAACAACACATCAGCATCCCTGTCACCCTTTTTAAGGACTTTCTTCAATGGCTTGCTTCCCTCCTGCCCCCCGACCCCCGTTGGTGGGTGGGAGGTGTCTCAAGCAAAAGAAGCTTCCTGGCCCAAAAACACGCAGCAGCAACATGGATTCCAGACACCAACATGGCCCCTGGCAGCAGCACAGACCATGAAGGTCTTCCTCCCTATCCCGGACATCCTGCTGAACTCCCATTACCCCCTGTTCCCCTTGTCGCTGCATCTGTAGATTCACCGCCTTCTGCCACACACAGCTCTGCTTCAGCCAGCTTTTCTTCCAGTTTCATCAGTCCGGTTTTTAAAAGCATCTTCCCATAAGACCTGCCTTTTTTGAGTTGTTCCAGTGATACTGTGGGCTTTGCAGATGCCTCCTCAGCCTATGAGTAGCCCCCCATCAGAGCCTCCATGGGTCTCGGGCAACCTGGTGGTTCTCCACAGTCCCTCAGGTGACAATGCTGCTGCCATTTTGAATCCAATCTCCATTACAGGTTTTGACACCTGTTAATGAAATTCTCTTTTCTGAAGACTTATTTTGTTTTCTGCACATGCGAATGTGTACATGTTTGCCTATGGTATAGGGGGTCTATGGAGACCAGAAGAGCGTATCTGATCCCCCTGGAGCCGGAGTTATAGGTGGCTGTCAGCCACCAGACATGGGTGTTTGGGAACAGAACTCAGGTCCTCTGGAAGAGTGGCGGACACTCTTAACCACTGAGCCACTTTCCAATCCCACTGAAAGTTATAAATTTGGTGGTTATTTCCCAAATGATTTTACTTTGTCTAATAAAAAAAGCAATTGTTGGGCTAGAGAGATGGTGCAGTGGTTAAGAGCACTTGTTGCTCTTGCAGAGGACCAGGGTTCAATTCCCAGCACGCACATGGCTGCTTGAAACCATCTGTAACTCCAGTCCCAGAAGATCTGAAGTTCTCTTCTTACCTTCAAGGGCACAAGGCACACACATTTTGCACATATATACATATAAGCAAAATACTCATACACATAAAAATACATCAAGTTAAAAAGTAGCAATTCTTGAAAAGTAGTTCGATATGCATTAAAATAGTCATATCTCCTGTGGTGATTGACAAGCAACCTTAAAAGTTCCTGTTGTTTGTATCTTGCTGGGAGCACAAAGGTTCTTGCACCAACGGATCTCCAGAGCAAACAGAAGTGTTTAGCACCCAGGATTGTTCTTTCAAAGGGAAGGAAATCTAACCTGTTTCCCAGAAGGCTAGGAATTGGAGGTGATGAATAGCCCGGTGATCTGTGTTCTCTGCTGGGCCAGGACATATCAGGCTCCTACAACCAGGACTGGAGGTGGCTAGTATTTTAAATGACCCTTACACATTACCTGTACATCCAGGAGCTCTCCAGGCTCCTTCAACCAGGAGCAGAGGTGGCTGATAGTGCGAATGATTTCTACTTCGTATGACCGAGACCAGGTTAGATCCTTCCTTAAGCTAGTACAGGTAGGAACCTATCTTGGAAGAAATGGCATGTACTTCTTGTGTACTGGGGATTGTGTTATGCCAGGAAACTTTTCCCCAAATTATATTGGGTTTAAATATGCTGGCAATAAACTGCCTGAAATCAGACTCTCAAGAAGTTTGACAAGTCAGCCTAAACCGAGTTTTTATTCTCACCTCTCCGGGGTTCATTTTCCTGCATGTTGTCATACCCAAAGGGACCCCCTCAGTGTATATTTACATCTCAGCTACTTCATAAGTATAGCTTAAAATATATAGTATAGCTACGCCTGGGATGCAAAGTACCTAACCTGTGATTGATATAAAAACAAATAAATTACATTAAAAAATATATATATATATTATAGCCAACAGAGTGATAGACACCCACACTTGAAAGGCTTGAGTGTACTAGTCAGGGTTCTCTAAAGGAACAGAAATATGATGAATATATATATACATATATGTGTGTGCATACACACACATATATATATATATATGGGATTTATTAAACTGGCTAATAGGATGTGATCTGAGTAGTCCAATGTTGGTTGTCTCATAATAGAAAGGTTGAGAATCTGGTCATTTTTCAGTCTCAATTTGGAGCTAGAGGCCTGGAGGATCCTGAAGCCAGACACACTAAATCAGAAGAAAAAGTGGGGAAGAGCCTAGAACTCATTGGCACAGGAGACAACTTCCTGAACAGAACACCAACAGCACAGGCTCTAAGATCAACAATAAATGGGACCTCATGAAACTGAGAAGCTTCTGTAAAGCAAAGGACACTGTAGTCAGAACAAAACGACATCCTTCAGACTGGAAAAGGACCTTCACCAACCCTATATCTGACAGAGGGCTAATATCCAAAATATATAAAGAACTAAGGAAGTTGAAAAGCAACAAATCAAGTAATCCAATTAAAAATGGGGTACAGAGCTAAACAGAGAATTCTCAATAAAGGATATTGAACGGCAGAGAAACACTTAAATGTTTAATGTCCTTAGTCATCAGGGAAGTGCAAATCAAAACAATCCTGAGATTTCACCTTATACCCATCAGAATGTCTAAGATCAAAAACTCAAGTGATAGACAAGCTGGAAATGATGTGGGGAAAGTGGAACCCTCCTCCAGTGCTGGTGGGAATGTAAACTTGTACAACTACTTTGGAAATCAATCTGATGCTTTCTCAATTAGGAATAGCACTTCCTCAAGATCCAGCGATACCACTTCTAGGCATATATCCAAAATATGCTCAAGTACACAACAAGGACATTTGCTTAACCAAGTTCATAGCAGCTTTATTCATAATAGCCAGAACCTGGAAAGAACCCAGATGTCCCTCAACTGAGGAATGGATACATAAATTGTGGTACATTACACAATGGAATACTACTCAGCAATAATTAAAAACAAGGAAATCATGAAATTTGCAGGCAAATGGTGGAATCTAGAAAAGATCATCCTGAGTGAGGTATCCCAGAAGCAGAAAGACACACACGGTATATACTCACTTATAAGTGGATATTAGACATAAAATACAGGATAAACATACTAAAATCTGTACACCTAAAGAAACTAAGCAAACCTAGAACCCCTGCACAGAGGTAGCCCATGGCAGTTCAGTGTCCAAATGGTAATGAGAACAGGGACTGCCTCTGACATGAACTGATTGGGCTGCTCTTTGATCACCTCCCCCTGATGGAGAGCAACCTTACCAGGCCACAGAGGAAGACAATGCAGCCACTCCTGATGAGACCTAATAGACTAGGATCAGAAGGAAGGAAAAGAAGACCTCCCCTATCAGTGGACTTTGGGAGGGGCATGTGTGGAGAAGGAGGAGGAAGGGAGGGCTTGGGAGGGGAGGAGGGAAGGAGCTACAGGGGGGATACAAAGTGAATAAAGTGTAATTAATAAAAAAAATTAAAAAGAAAAAAAGAATCTAAGCAAGAAGGAGGACTCTGGGTAAGATCAATCCTCACTCAGAAAGACAAACGGGATGGACATTGGAATAAGGAGACAACAGGAAACAGGACAGGAGCCTACCACAGAGGGTCTCTGAAAGACTCTGTCCAGCAGTGTATCAAAGCAGATGCTGAGATTCATAACCAAACTTTGGGCAGAGTGTAGGGAATCTTAGGAAAGTAGGGGGAGATAGTTAAGACATGGAAAGGACAGGAACTCCACTAAGAGAGCAACAGAACCAAAAAATCTGGGCACAGGGGTCTTTTCTGAGACTGACACCCCAACCAAGGACCATTCATGGATATAACCTAGATCCCCTGCACAGATGTAGCCCATGGCAGCTCAGTATCCAAGTGGATACCATAGTAAGGGGAACAGGGACTGTCTCTGACATGAACTCAGTGGTTGGGTCTTTGATCACCTCCCACTGAGGCAGGGATCAGCCTCACCAGGAGCAGCCTTGCCAGGCCACAGAAGAGGACAATGCAGCCAGTCCTGATGAGACCTGACAGGCTAGGGTCAGAGGGAAGGGGACTTGGAGAGGGGCATGGGAAGAGATGAGGAAGGGAGAGTGGGATTGGGAGAGAATGAGGGAGGGGGCTACAAATGGGATACAAAAAAACAAAACAAAACTTGAGTGCTTTATTTGCATGTACACTTGTATGCCAGAAGAGGGCATCAGATGCCAGTATAGATGGTTGTGAGCTACCATGTGGTTGCTGGGAATGGATCTCAGGACCTTTTGAAGAGCAGACAGTGATCTTAACCACTACACCAGCAGAAACAGGAGAGGTAACTTGCTAGTGAGAGTTAGGGCAAACAAACAACAGTTTCCTTCTTCCTTGTCCTTTCATGTCCGTTCCCACCAGAAGGCAGGGCATGAACATGGCTAGCGAGCTCATCCTTCAGAAGAGAATGATGGGAGAAGACAAGCAAATACAAAGATTCCTAGCTTATCCTAGTCTTAAGAATGTGCCAAGCACACATTCTTCTGAAGTTCTTGGTCCCAGGGCCAATGGAATCTTCTTGACACGAATGACCACAAATCAATACAATTTTCTGTTGAGTTCAAGTGCATCCAATTGGGTTTTTTTTTCCTTTAAGATTTAATTTTGAAATAATTTCAAACTTACAGGAAAGTTGGACTACTCTTTACAGTCTCAAGAAAGAAAGAAAGGAAGGAAGGAAGGAAGGAAGGAAGGAAGGAAGGAAGGAAGGAAGGAAGGAAGGAAGGAAGGAAGGATGGAAGGAAGGAAGGAAGGAAGGAAGAAAAACCTCCCATATCCCCTCATGTATCCTTTACCTAGATTCATACCAAGGACAGTCAATCTGGGGATGGCCTTAATCTGTTGATCCTCTGCTTTCACCTTTTGAGAGGCGATATTACATATCTGGCTCCCAAGTGTTTGGGGGTAGCATGTTTTTTTTTTTTTTATTCCCAACGAGGGCTCCCAGAATAATGACTCGTGAAACAAAACATGTGATTTACAAATGCCTGAGACATCTAGCTAGGCTCTTCTCTGACAAGCTCATAACATGTTGGGAACAAATATGGCTTAGAATAAAAGGCTCCCCTCGCTGAGAATTGCTGACCCCCAAAGACAACAGCCATGCAGTTGGAACCGGACATTCCAGATATAAGGAAGCTGCCCAGGCGGAAGGACATTCCAAGATGGCAAGCTGCCCAGGCGGAACCGCTCCTCTCACAGGAATTTTACCTACCCCTCCCTGCTCCTTCCTTTCTCCGCTTTTAAAACTGGTACTTTTCACCCCATTAAACGAGACCTTGACAAGGAAACTGCTTGGTCTTCCTCTTCTTTCCCGCACCCTCGGACCCCACGAATAATTAGGTTCCGCGGGTCGGGACAATAACATAAAATAACCCATTTTACTAATCTGCAGTTTGCCACATGCCTAGTTGCCTGCGCTCACGCACCATGCATCTGCCCTCTTCGCATCTTGCTGGTGCCAGTCTTTCGGCCTGGCTCTAGCCCAGAATCCTTTCTGCCTTTCAGATGTCCCGCCTCGTGTTTCCTGCCTCAGCTACCGGTCATTAGCTTTTTTATTGACAGGTGTTGACATCCCTACACCCCACACAGTAGTCTCTCAACACCCACGGGTATTTTTAAAACCTTTTTATTGATTCTTTCTGAGTTTCACATCATGTACCACAATCCTACTCATCAGCCATCCCTTTGCGTCCACCCTTGCCACCTCCTCCTCAAAAGAAAAATTTAGAAAAAAAAAAACCAACAAAAATTTAAAAATAAATAAAATGTAAAACAAAACAAAAATCTTGTTGTGGAAGCTATAGTGGGTGACACACAGTGTACCTCTCTGTCCACTCTTTGTTGCTTGCAAATGTTCGTTGAAATGACTTGTTGGTCTGGTTCCAGGCCTCTGCCTTCTGCTTCACCATCAATACTGGACCCTCCCTGGGATTCCTCTCAGATAGCCTGTTGTTGCCCTGTGCCATGGAGATCCTGTCATTTTAGATCTGCAGGACCAGCCCTTTGGTGTTAGTTCATCAGTGGGATATATGTTGTGGCAGGCCAATTCAAAGCCCTGGCTCTGGGTCTAGGTCTAGCTGAGTTGGTCAACCCAGCAGCTCTCCTACACCTACACCACTCGGGTGAGCTCTCCAGCCCTGCTCTGGCTAGCCCAAGAGTGTTTATTAATGCTGCTGTGTATTTCCTGGGCATGCAGGCGTTCACATACTTTCTTTCATCACATCAAAATCAAGACGTGTAGTAGCATATCTAGTATACAATCCATCATCAAATTCTATATATACCCCATAGTACCCCATAGAATAATTTGTTGTTTTTTTTTAAAGTTCCTGATCCAGATTAGAATTATATGTGGCAATTATAAAGCCTCTCTAGGTTCTTCTTTAGAGGACTTATTTTTATTGATTGTGATCTTGGAGAGTCAGTTGAAGCCTGCAGGTTAATGGAATGTCCCTCAGTTTGATTCCTCAATGCCTATCTGTACGGTCTGACGACATATGTATTCTTGAAGAATTTATACCTTGAATTGGACATGTTGGCACACACCTTTAATCCCAGCACTTGTGAGGTAGAGGCAGATGATCTCTGTGAGTTTGAGGTCAACTAGGAATATACAGTGAGACCCTGTCTCAAAAAAAAAAAAAATCATACCTTGGCACTTAACTCCCAAGGTGGCAGCTGTAAATGGGGCCTGCTAGGCCTGGTAGTGTGTGCTATAATGCAGCACTTGGGAGGTAGAGGCAGGAGGATCAGGCTTTTAAGGTCATCCTCAGCTATTATATGAATCAGGTTTTCTCGAGCAGAATGGAACGAAGAGAGAGGGGAGCTGTGTGTGTGTGTGTGTGTGTGTTTATGAAAGGGATTTATTAAATTGGCTTATGTGACATGGTCTGAGCAGTCCACCAGTGGCCGTGTTCACTCGGGAGAGGCCTGGAGCCTAGCAACTGCTCAGTTATGAAGCTAGATGATAAACAGTCCCAGTCTGTCCTGGAGGAGATCTGGAGAGTTAACTGGTCTCCGGTTCTTGTTACGCGGTTGAAGAAAACTGGGTGCTGATATCTTTGACGGGTGGTGGCAGTGTGGCAGGCAGAAAGCTACAGATTTTCCCTTCAGACCTCCTTAGGTCCGGAAGGTGCTGTCTCCATTTAGGGTGGGTCTTTCCACTTCAGTTCACCTAATCAAAATTGCTCATAGGCCCGCCAGAGGCCTGTCTCATGGGTGATTGATTCTTACAGGCAGAGGAACTCATCCAAAGGCTGAATTTCCCAGATGTGCCTAAATTTTGGACCACCCAGCTTCCAGAACTGTGAGGAATATAGTTGTGTTATTTATAAATTACCCAGTCTTAAGTCATTTCATTAGAGCAATTCAAATGGACTCTGACAGCCCTCTCTCGGGTGTTCACGTTTTGGCAGCCACACAATGGAAGAGAGACTGTTCCTCCAGGGTGTTGTATTAGAAAGCACGTGATCTCTCTGTGGCTCTTTATGATGCTAAAGTGGTGCTTGCCAGCTCTGCCCTGTAAAGTCAGGGCTTCCTCCTTTGCAATTAATAAGTAATTTGTGGGGAGAGACTTTGACACCATGGAAATGGTTTCCTCATGAAAAATTTAACCCTCAAGGGTTAACATCCATTGATGGTTCTTGCCAGAATCAAGCATTAATGACATTTTACTTTTTTAAGAGTTTCTGTCTCCTAATTGAAAGCACTAAACATCCAAAATGTGTTTCATTTAAATTTTCCCTAGAATACTGGCCAGTATTTTTGGTTTTGTTTTTTAATGTAACTGTTTCTGAATCGTGGCTTTGTGAAAAAATTAATAACTAAATAAATGGGGCATTTAGGATATGAGTATTTTAGGAAAGACTTCTTTTTTGCTATTTCCCGTGCTGATTTCCTTGGAATATTTATTTGTTCCTCACTTCTACCAAAGGGAATAAATAGCATGGTGCCTCATGAGGCTGGATGAATAAAACAATAGGCCATTATAATGGTTCTGCTATTTTCAGTAACTGCTGAAAGCAATTTTCGAACCATCTGCAGCCCTGATTCTAATCTCTTTCATTCTTTACTGTTTCGTTCATGTGTGTACAGCGGCCAGAGGCTGGGTGGTTCTCTAGCATCCACCAGGAGCTACAAGGATGAGGATGAGGATGTGAGTTTGCTGGGCCGTGCCTCAGTTTGCTTAGTGCCCTTAGTCAGGGTGCCTCAGGGCAATAAAATGTCAGAAGGGAATAGGTTGTGCTCAGCCCCCGGGAAGCCCAATAGTTCACTCATATTGTCTTTGTCTCATGCACAGGTACATAGCCACCTGGCCCTTTGGTCAACCGTGAGTCCAGCAAAAGTTGCAGTTTTCTTTCATACCCTCTCAGCTCAGGGCCCACTTTAGAGGACACTATTGCAGGGTGGTAGAACTTTACTGCTCACCAAGTAGGGCCCCAGCTGGACCTGAGACTTAAGTGACACGAGATTAATAGAAGGAAAGCTTACAAATTTCATAACAGATTTCCGTGTCCTATAAGGACGTGGCAGGACTAACGTGTATTAGGTTGAACAAAGAGAGGCAATTGCAGACAAGTCCTTTGTAGGAAGGACAAAGGAAGATGCTAGTTATTCTAACAAGGTCTCTGTGCACAGGATTCTACTAAAAATTGTTTTTCTTGCTCCACAGAGGGCATGTTTATGAGGGAGAGTTCATTTGTTTTCTGAAGAAATGAATCTGCTGTGTCAGGTGATTTTAATTGAGAGTAATCCCTATAGCTAAGGGGCATATTTTGGGGTGACAGATTTACCATTCTAGCAGTAAGTTAGTGCTCATTCCTGCTTACTGCCTACTCTTTGTACCAGAAATAAAGGCTTTAAACCTTTCTGTGAGATGATCAACTGCATTTTACATCTCAAGAAGATATATAAACACAGGATTTTTACTTTAAAAGCTTTTCATGAAAAAACAAAAACAAAAATTTTTTTCTTGGGTTCTGGGGATGGAACCAAAGTCTTGCACTTTTTAGACAAACGCTTGCAGGCCTAAAACTTTTTATTAAAAGAAAATATTCTATGCTCATTGGCTGGAAAAATAGCTCCATTAATAAAGTACTTGTCTTGCAAGCATGGGAGCCTGAGTTAGAGTCCCAGAACCCACAAGAAAAGCCAGATGTAGCAGTTTACAACCAGCTAAGTCTAAGAGCAAGTACTCCAGCTGGTGTGTTAGTGAACAGCCCTAATCCCAGCACTCTGGAGTCAGAGGTAGGTGGATCTCTGTGAGTTCGAGGCCAGCCTGATCATATAGTGAGTTCCAGGACAGCAAATGCTATATAGAGAGACCTTTTCTCAAAGGCAAGCAAGCAAGCAAGCAAGCAAGCAAGCAAGAATAAGAACATATACTTCTCTTGAGGACCAGGGGCTGGAGAGATGGCTCAGCTGTTAAGAGTACAGTCTGCTCTTAACAGAGGTCCTGAGTTCAATTCCCAGCAACCACATGGTGGCTCACAACTATCTATACCCTCTACTGCCTTCTTCTGGCCTGCAGATGTACATACAGATAGAGCACTCATAACATAAAATAAATTTAAAGAATTTTAAAAATCTTAAAAATAAGAAAAGGACCAGAGTTAATTCTTGGCACCCATGTTAGACAGCTCACAATTGCCTTAAGTCCAGCTCCAGGGTGAGCCAATGCCTCTGGGTTCTATGGTCACCTGCACTCAGGTGCACATGGACATACACATAACTAAAAAGGATACATTTCTTTCTCTAAAAGCCAAGCATGGTGGCACATATTTGTAATTTCATTGCTGGTGAGGGGGGGGCCAGGCATATCCTTAGGATTTGCTGGCTAGCTAGCCTAGTCTACTTGAGGATCTCCAGGCCAGTGAAAGAGCCAATCTCAATAACAAAGGTGAGTGGCCCCTTAAAGAACAACAGCCAAGGTTGTCTTTTGCCCTTTGTCCATAGTGTGTGTCCACAAAGAGTGGGGGAGACACATGGATGGGGTAGGGGGAGCAGAAGGGCAAGGAAGAAATATAACACCTATAATCCCAGCACTCTGTTGTGGGGCAAAGGACCTAAGATCACTCAACAAGACCAGAGTTCAAATTTGAAAGTCTTTATTAAGTGGGCTAGATAGAAAAAGTTCTCACAGAGCAGCCCCACGTGCCTTCTGCAGGGAGCTTTTAAAGGCAAAAGTCACATCCTAGTTGACAGGTCCAGGGGGAAGTAGAGCAAGCAAGCAACTTAACAGAAGCAAAGAGTGGCAGTTAGCTGGTATATCTTGACCTTAAATTTTTGGAACAGGGTTGGGTAATTTTTAAGGGATTTTTTTCATAGAGGAGTCTTGGTGGGTGTCAGTTCTAGGTCAGACATAAGATGGCTTATGGCAGGGACAGGAGGACTCTTGGCCCTGCTATATACTTATGAGTCTGAGTCAGGAGAATAGTGAGTTTGCAGCCAGCCTGGGCTAAATAGTTATATTCTCCCTCTCTCCCTCTCTCTTTCTCTGGTTTACTTTTTTGAGACAGGGTTTCTTTGTGTAGCCTTGGTTGTCCTGGACTCACTTTGTAGACCAAGCTGGCCTTGAACTCACAGATATCAGCCCATTTCTGCCTCCCTGAGTGCTGGGATTACAGGCATGTGCCACAGTGCCCAGCTTAGTTTCTGATTTTTCATGACAGGGTGTCTCTGTGTAACAAAGCCCAAGCTGTCTTGGACTCCCTTTGTAGATGAGGCTGGCCTTGAACTCACAGAGGTCTTGCCTCTGCCTCCTGAGTGCCACCACTCCTGGATTAATTATACCCTGTTCCCAAAGAGAATAAAAGAGTACATAGAACTCTGAGATACCCTTGATTCAGACACCAGTGTCAGCTTGTATTAGGCACCAAGGACTCAAGTCCTTTTAAGGATCATATGGGACAGAGTTAAAGGAGCTAGAGAAGTGATTGTGTCTGAAAGGCAACTTGGAGGACCAGAGGGAAGCACCAGTCAACCCGAGAAGCCTCAGCAGAGCCTAAGGAAGGTGTCTTAATCACTGTCTTATTATTATGAAGGGACACCACGATCATGGCAACTCTTAGGACTTAATTGGGGGCCTTTAATTAATATTCAATTAGTCCACTATCATGGAAGGGAGTATGGTGGCAGGTACGGTACTGGAGAAGTAACTCAAGAGCTAGATTCTAATCTGTAGGCCAAGAGAGATACTGGGCCTGCCATGGGCTTTTGAAACCTTAAAGTCCACCCCAGTGATTGATTTCCTCCACCACACCTGGCTCAAAATAGTTCTACTTGGGGTCTACTTGCATTCTTCATGACTCCAAAGCCAGCACCGAATTTGGCGGCCAGTTTAGGATGGACATGGACCTCCTAAAATCACTTTAGCATACCCCTTTTTATGATGTTGCTTTTTACAAGCTTGAAACTGGATGGGGTACTGCCCTGAAGAGTCCATACCCCCACTTCAAGTGTGTCGCTGGAGGCCTCTCTTTAATTGTGCAGATCTCTCTAACATTTAGAGCCTTTCTTCCAGCCCTTGCTATTGTTCTAACATTAAGCTTCCTAGTGTGCTTTCTCTCTCCAATTTACACATTTTGGGTTTCTTTCTGCCCTAACTTGTTCCTTTTTCATGTTACCGATCACAGCCACATCCCAGGTTAAATGTTATAATGTCTTGACTTTTCCTTCACCAAAGGAATTAGTCCATTAGCTTTAGGCAAGTTCTTTTTTTTGTTGTTGTTCATTTGGTTGGTTTTTTGAGACAGGGTTTCTCTGTGTAGCCTTGGCTGTCCTGCAGTTCATTTTGTAGACCAGTCTGGCTTCGAACTCAGAGAGCTCCACCTGCCCCTGCCTCCTGAGTGCTGAGATTAAAAGGCATGTGCCACCACACCCAGCTGGCAAGTTCTTAAGGGCAGAAGACAGCTATATTATTTGCCCAAATATCATAGGAATGGCCTCTAGTGCGGTTTCTTGCGTTATCTTCCAGGCTCTCACTAGAAGGGTGATACATTTTCTGATAACATCTCTTGCCTTTGGAGACTGAACTTTTTCCAGACCTTGTAGCTGAGTTAATAATATGTCTTGGGATCATGTAAGACCATGTACCTAACCTGCTGTCCTTATGTATATTCAGCCTATTTAAATGTAACCTGCCTTTAAGAACAACGTGATCACCCTGACTATGCTTTGAATTCCCCACGTGATCAGCTTTTACAACCTCAGCTAAATGCATAGCTTTCATCTTACATTGTGTAGTTTCATGCCCCTGACTCAGAATATTCTTTCTCTGTGTTTGTTTATTATAGTAATTGTTTTCCAAAAGCAACCTTAAACAAAACAAATATCGACCATAAATTTTGAAAGCAACATATGGATCTAGGTTTGTTTCATGTATGTGGTTTTGCATGTTATTTTGGGATACATGTGGTCAGTAAAGTGACTTCTTCCGATTGTGCAGCTGTTAAAGATTTCTGTACAGAATCAATCCCCCTTTTTTTTCCCAAACCATGTTTTCCACACTGTTCAGTAAATATAGAGCAAAACCTTGTACTAAGCACACACACACAGGCTCAACAGACACACAGGCACAACACACTGATAGATCAGGCAGGCAACAGGGACAGATAGATCAAGACATGCACATACAGTATATAGTGTGTATATATATATATATATATATATATATACACACACTATATATAGCATATACTACATATACTTACATTTAAATAGGCTATATATATAGTATATATAGTATATATACTATACTATAATATACTATAGTAATATATATAGTACATACTATAGTATATATATAGTACACTATATATATTTATACTATATATAGTATATTTATATATATAAATATATAGTATACTATATATTTATACTATATATAGTGTACTATATATATACTATAGTATAAATATACTATATATATTTATATGTATAAATATACTATAGTATATTTATAGTATATGTACTATAAATATACTATAGTATATATATTGTATAAATATACTATAGTATATATATACTGTATACTATATAGATAGTATATACTATATAGTATAGTATACATTATATATATATATATGACAGCCAGGCTAGTTAGAAATGTTTTGGCTTGCCTTTTTTCTGAGACAGGGTTTCTCTGTTTAGTCTTGGATGTCCTGTACTTGCTTTGTAGGCCAGACTGACCTCAGAGTCACAAAGATCCGCCCGCCTCTGCCTCCTCGAGTGCTGGGATTACAGGCGTGTGCCACCCACTGTACCCGGCTTGGCTTGCCCTTTTCCTTGCATTTCTTCACAGTACTGTTCCATTCTTCCAATCTAAGTCTTGACTCAGCCAAATTTGCTTATTTATGAATAAAGTTCATAAAGGGCCCTTTTGAGATCCAATTCTCTCATTTCTAGAATGTTTTCTTGAATCCGTGGTCGGAAATGAGCTCTCTCCTGTTATTTCTCTTCGGGGACTTTAATTGTACACATGCGGATAACTTTGCACCATTTCTGACCCTTTTTACTTATCTTTATCTAGTTTCTTTTCTGATTCTCGCACTATTCAACAGTCTTTCTTAAATTTCATTAGAATCCCTCCTTCTGTGAATGGCTTGTAATTTACTCACTTCTGAGGTAGTTGGTTAGTTTCTTTCCTGAGTTCAAGCAGGCTCTCATACAGTTCTTCTTATCTGCCCTTCCCTTTTTGTCCATTTCTTAGTTTTTCACTTCCAATTTAAAACGTTTTTAAAGGGCCAGGCATAGTGGGGCACGCCCTTTAATCCCAGCACTTGGGAGGTAGAGGCAGGCAGAGCTCTAGGAGTCTGAGGCTATGTTGGCCTACACAGCGAGTTCCAGGCTAGGCAAAGCTACACAGTGAGACCCTATATTTAAAGAAAAATATGTTTAAAATATTCATTTTTTGTGTGTCTGTGTGTCATGTGAGTGAGGGTACTCTTGTAGAGAAGCAGAGGGTACTGGATCCCCTGGGACTGGTTTTAGGGACTATTGCTTATGGAGGTACTCAGAACTGAACTGGGTTGTCTGGAAAAGCAGCCAGATCCTCCCAATGTGGGGTGCTAAGAAGTGAACTCAGGTTTGTTTTTTTTTTCTTTTGGAAGGACAGCAAACAAATTGAACTGCCGGGCCATCTCTCTAGCCACAGAGTTTATTTTTATGTGTATATATGGTGCATGCGTGTGTGCATGTGTCCTCAGACACCAGAAGAGGGAATTCAGTCTCCTGAAGATGAAGTTACAATTATGAGACACTTGATGTGGGTGCTGGGAACCAAACCCTCTGGAAGAGTAGCAAGCACCCCTAAGTTCTGAGCCATCTTTCCAGCCTTTTGAGATTTTTTTTTAATATTAAAAAGTTTGAGAGCATTTTATTAGATTCCATTTTTGTTAGTTTTCGTGGCTGTCTTTTATGAAGACAATTCTCAGCTAATTCTTCATTGCTTTTACTTGTTTGGTGGTCTGTCTTGTTTGTTTGGGACAGCATCTTCACTGTGTAGCTCTGGCTGGCCTGGAACACAAAACATAGCCTAGGCCCAGCTTTGAATGTGCCTCCCAAGTGCCAGGATTACAGATGTGCACCATCCCCCCATACGAGTTATTTAACTCTATTTGGGGTTCCTAAAGCCTCTACCTCCCTTCCAACCCCCCAACCCTAGGTGGGAGAGAAAGAGGGCTAGAAGGGAGAGGGGACTTAGGCCGCTTTACTTCTGCCAGTTGGGTAGGGTTGTCGGGTTCTTTCTGGGACAATACCAATGTCAGCCATCAGGATATCCAGCAGTGCCAGCATACGGGGCAAGCAGTCCTCCATCCCTCTCCGCAAGTCACCATTGTCTCTTCGGGCACTCATATTGATATTCTTCCAGAGTCCTCAGAATTCCACTAATTCCAGCTGGCAAAAGACCATGTCCTTCTCTGAGCCTCGTGAGGCAGCTGTCAGCCATGGACAAGTGAAGGCAGTCCCATATTTCACACTTGGGATTTAAAATGAAAACCTGCTCACATAACATGACTGAGCTTTTCAAGGAACCAAAACTTTCCGTATACCACCTTACCCGTTCTTTTTCAATCATTTCTTAGTGTGTATGTGGGGGTGAAGGGTGGGGGGTAGCAGGCATGTGCATGCTACAGCAGGAGGGAGGGCTCAGAGGACAATCTGTGCAGTCAGTCTTCCCCCTCTACCTTTACAAAGCATGCCAGGGATCGAACCCAGGCCCTGAGGTTTTCCCCGCTTTCCCCACTGAACCATCTTACATTGCACTTTCTTCTTCTCCTCAAGGAGGAACTAGAGTTCATGCCAGATGAGGTGGGGGGGGGGGATAGGACAGTCTGGAGATCAACTGGGATGGTCCTTGGACAGTCTGTGGCAAAGGACCATTTTAATTCATCTTATGTAGATGAGTGTTTTGCCTGCATAAATGTCTGTGTACCACGTGTGGACCCAGTGCCCATGGAGCTCAGAAGGGCCAGTGCTCCTAACTGCTGAGCCCTCTCTCTAGCCCCAAGGACCAGTTGTTCCATTTTTAATTTAAAATCCAAGGTGGAACGGTATTTTTGGAAAACACAATCAAATGGATTACTCTGTTGAAATCTTAAAAATGACATAAAACATAAGATGAATTATTTTCTTATACTTAAAGAGATACCACTGTACTTTAAATAAATGTAATTAAGAGAAACAAAACCTGTAGGAAATAAAGGTGACTGCAAGATAATTAGTGGGGCTGGGGAGATGGCATGAGGGTCTGAGTTTGAGCTTCAGTACCCACCTAGAGCCAGATGTTAGAAGAAGAGACAGGCAGATCTCTGGGGCTTGCTAGTCAGCCAATCTAGCTCAGTCACAAGCTCCATGCCAATGAGAGACCCTGGTTCAAATAAAAAACAAAACAAAACCAAGATGGATGACACTAGAGGAAAGATACCTAGGGTTGACCTCTAGACCTCACACACTTGTACACATACACTCACACATGGGTGCACACGCACATTACTCACGTTTCCATCCCATACATACAACTGAATAGGAGTCAAAGCAGTTCTACCACATTAAATGTCTATGTGCTCACTTTGAACAAAACCAGTGTATACCAATAACATTTTATAGTGGCAATTAAGCTTGTTAACTCTTAACATAAAGGGTTGGATTAGTAACAGTTTTATATGCAGAGGATGGTGTGTAGCGTAAATAGTCTATGTTTTGTTTTAACAATTTGTTTTTTTCACACAGTCTTGCAATGTATTTCCAGTTGACCTGCTACCCACCATATATCCCAGGCTGCTCTCAAACTTAACAGCAATGCTCCTGTCTCGGCCTCTCAAGCGTTGGGATTACAGATGTGCGTCACCACACCTGGATATAACAAGTTTTACAGAGGTATGCTAACAGAAATGAAAAAAAAATTGTTTAACGTAATCCATCCTGCTCAGTATATTCATTTGAAATACAATTTCTTCCCCCATGTCTTCAAATGTATACCCAGAGATTTATGGTATTGGAGCAGGGCACAATGGCACACGCCTATAATCCCAGCACTCAGGGAGGCAGAGGCAGGAGTATCTCTGTGAGTCTGAGGCTACCCTGCTCTACAGAGCGAGTTCCAGGACAGCCAAGGCTATACAGAAAAAAAAATTGGGATGTAGCTCATCCCCAGTAAAACACACAAGTATGAACATATGCATGTGTTCTCTCCTTACCGCCATCACACACACCCACATACAAAGGTGGAATTAAGTCAACTGCATTGGCACACACCTATATTCCTAGCATTCAGGAGGTGAAGGCACAAGGATCATAGATTTTGTTCCCTCCTGTCCCTCCCCAGAAGGTTTCTCTGTGTAGCCTTGGCTGTCCTGGAACTCGCTCTGTAGACCAAGCTGGCCTCAGATTCACAGAGATCTGCCTGCCTCTGCCTCCCCAAGGGCTGGGATAAAAGGCGTGCGCCTCCTCTGCTGTCTGGCTCAGGATATAGATTCGATACTAGTTTAGGTTATAAGGAGAGTTTCAGGACAGCCTGGATTGTATACAGAACCTGCCTCAAAGGGTACAGTAGTGTACACCTTTAATTCCAGCACTCATGAGGCAGAGGCAGAAGGAAGGGTCTCTCTAAGTTCAAGGGCAGCCTGATTTATAAAGCAAGTTCCACCAACTGCTAGTCTCAAAGCAAAACAAACAAAAACCAAAAACCAAAAAAGTTAAATATCAATTCTGGATTTTATGTATTTGTGGTAATAGCTGGCAAACTGCCTTTAACATATTTGCCTTTATGACACGGGTTTCATTGTGACTAGGTTATAAGTCATTCTGTGTGTGAAGCACTATGCAAGCTTTACAACAATCAAACTTGTTCAACAAGTTTGTTTTACTTAACAATCAGGCATTGACTATCAAAATGCTGAGGCACAGGCCTGCAATTGCTATAGTTGGGAGGCTGTCATAGGAGCCCAACCAGTTTGAGGACAGCCTGGGCTACATAACAAGTGTCTATATCGTGAGACCCGGTCTCAAACAAACTTCTCTCATCTGAGTACTAGCCAGGACCAATCCTGCTTAGCTTCTCAGGTCAGAGAAGACCAGGAATGTTCAGGGTAGTCTGTCTGTAGACAACTTTTCAACACTAACTCCATTTTTTTTAACTTACCAGGCTGTGGCAGTCCATTTTGAGTAAGCTCCTAATCTAGAAGTCACCTTCTATCTTCAGGAATAGAGATAGGTCAGTGGCAACAGAACTAGCTGAGCCGGGTACACTGGTGCACTCCTGTAATCCCAGCACTGGGGAGGCAGAGGCAGGCGGATCTCTGTGAGTTTTAAGGCCAGCCTGCTCTACAAAGTGAGTCCAAGGCTACTCAGAGAAACCCTGTCTTGAAAAACCAAAGAAGAAGGAGAAGGAGGAAGAGAAGGAGAAGAAGAAAAGGAAGAGGAAGGCTGTGAAATGAAAATTAGATGTTGTCTCTTAAAGCAACAGAATATGCCTTTCTACTTCCTCATTTTGTCATGTAAGGTTTACTTCCAACTGAGAACACTTTTGGTTTAACCTCCCCGGCTTTCTACCCATGCTGTGCATGTGGTTAAATGGAAAATTCAGTCCAAAGAAGCCAAACATACACACTGGGAAAAAGATACCATCTTTAACAAATAGTGCTGGTCAAACTAGATGTCTTCATGTAGACGAATGCAGAGAGGTCCATACTTATCACCCTGTACAAAACTAAAGTCCAAGTGGATCAAAGACCTCAACATAAAACCAGATACACTGAACCTGATAGAAAAAAAAGTAGAGATTAACCTTGAATTCATTGGCACAGGAAAGGACTTTCTGAACAGAACATTATTAGTGCAGGCACTAAGATCAACAGTTAACAAACTGGGACCTCATGAAACCAAAAACTTCTATATGGCAAAGGACAACGTCATTCAAACAAAGGGCAGGCCCTAGAATAGAAAAAGATCTGTACTAATTACACATTCAGTAGAGGGTTAGTCTCTAAAACATACAAAACAACAACAACAAAAAAGAAAACCTGGACATTTAAAAACAAAAACAATAACCCAATTTAAAAATGGGGAAGAGAGGGACTGAAGAGATGGCTCAGCAGTTAAGAGCACTGACTGTTCAAGAGGACCCAGGTTCAAATCCCAGCAACTCCATGGCAGCGCACAACTGTTTGCAACTCCAAGATATGATACCCTCACACAGACATACATGCAGGCAAAATACCAGTGAACATAAAGGTAAAATAACACATTTTTAAAAAGTGGGGAACAGACCTATCTGGAGCTTTCAATAGAGGAATCTCAAATGGCCAAGATAGAAAGAAAATGTTCAACATCCTTAGCCACCAGGGAAATGGAAATCAAAACTACTTTGAGATTCCATCTTACACCTGTCAGAATAACTGAGATCAATAACACAAATGGCAGTTCATGCTAGGGAGGATGTGGGGTAAGGGGAAAACTCCTCCATTGCTGGTGGGAGTACACACCTGTACAGCCTCTATGGCAATCAGTGTGGTGGTTCCTCAGGAAGCTGGGAATCAATGTTTCTCAGGATCCAGCTCTACTATTCTTAGACATATGCCAAGATTCTAACTATACCCTACTTCAGAGACACTTGCTCATCCATATTCATCGCTGCCCTCTTCACAGTAGTCGGAAATGAGAAACAGCATAGATGTCCCTCAACTTTAGAATGGATAAAGAAAATGGGGTACACTCACACAATGGAATACCATTCAGCTGTTAAAAAATGGACAGAACTAGAAAAACCCATCCTGAGTAAGGCAACGCAGACCCAAAAGAGACAAATACGGTTTGTTTTCTCTTGGCTTTTTAAGCCTTCAAAAGGCATGCTACAATCCACATAACCACTGAGGTTAGGTATAGAGGAAGGGACTCTGGGGAGGGAGAAATCTTCCAAAGAATGAGAAACAGAATATATAGGGGAAACTAGCATGGGAGCATATGGGACAAAATGTCTACAGAATTCCATTGAGTTTGTTTATGTTAGCCATCTACTGCTGAACCTGGGGCCTCCCTTACACGTGGTTAATATATCACTGGATATATTACGGTTTCTGATGTTGTGTTTTTATGGGTTTTGCCTTTGTGTATGTGCCTGTGTGTTTCTTGTGTGTTTTTTTTTTAATTGTTTCTGATTGCCTGTTTCTTTTCCAAAGTGTGTTTGTGTGTGTGTGTGTGTGTGTGTATGTGAAGTTGCATGGGGAGAGACAAGGGGAGGAGAGAATCTGAGAGTGAGGGAAAACTGATTAGAATATATTTTATGAAAAAAAATACATTTCAATAAAAAGACTCAGTCCATAAAATATGTGGTACCAGAAAGTAAAATTTTTACCTTAGAAAAACATAAAACAAACAAACAAACAAAAACAATAGACAGAAGAACACAAGGATCATTAAACAGCCCCTGATGGTTTATAGCCTTAGACAACTGAATCGCAAAATAAATGTTTGTAATAGATTCCAAAGAAGACACTAAAACAGATTCCCTGAGGTCAGAGCAAGATGAGTTAATGGAGAAGGGAAAGTTCTTTTTGATACAATTAAAGTTTATAGGAAAACGATGGGAATTTGGGAAACACTACAGAAGTGTCAGGCAAAGCCCAGTGATGTATGCAAATGTCCCAATGAAAGGCTGAAGGTCTGATTTTTTTACAACAGGAATGCTACCCAGCACTATCTTTTGAGCCAGACCATCTTCGTAAGAGCAAATGTTTGTCTGCAAAAGATCACCGCAGTGGGCTGATTGACTGCCGACATTCCCTCCTGAAAGGGGATGGAGCAGGTCAGGTCACTCTGACCTAAGTATCCAGCCACTCCCTGCAGTCAGTTATATGCAATTCTTTCTAAATTGCATGTGGCGGGGTGGGGGGTGGGGGGTGGGATTCTGGGTAACCACTAGAGTAGGCAGGCTGAGTGGTAAGCAGCTTGCCAGAAGCCATCTTCCAGGCTTGGGGAAGACTTTCCAATGGGATTACTTTGGGGGTTACCTGTGTTCTATAAATAAGCCCAATATATTCATTGGTTCTCTAGGGCGAACTTTGGTGAAATCAAACTTGGCTTTGTTATTGGGACTTCATGAAGAGGGTATATACTGTTCACAGCCTTCCACCAGTAGGAAGAAAATTCTTGAATTGGGGGGGGGGAATCTGAATATTGTTTTTTTTTTTTTTAAACATTCATGTGGTGTGCAAGCCATGTCACCTGTATGGGCAGCCTATAGGAATCAGTTCTCTTCTACCACAATATGGAGCGCACAGATTGCAATCGGATGGCAAGGCCTGGCAGCAAACACCTTTACCATTTCTCTGCCCAAGGACTTCAATTTAATCAAACACATATCAAACCCAAATTGAAGGCATTCTATGAAACAACTGGGCTATTCTAAAAACAAAAACAAAACAAAACAAAACCAGCCATGTGTCCCAGATGAAAGAGGAGTAAGCAGGCATGACAGCTAAATAGGACATGCACGCCTGGACTGGACCTCAATCTAGTAGGAGGATGTGAAGACAATTGACAAAGCTGTACCTTCGATCACAAGCATGACATCATCAGTGAGCCTGTCGCTGTGGTGCACGCCTTTAATCCCAGCACTCAGGAAGCAGAGGCAGGCAGATCTCTGTGAGTTCGAGGCCAGCCTGGTATACAGAGGGAGTCCAGGAAAGCCAAGGCTACACAGAGAAATCCTATATTGAAAAACAAAAACAAAAAAAGACATTTTCAGTGGCACAGTGGGGAGCCAGCGTTCCTGGAGCTTACTGCTGCTAGAATTTGTTTATATTTATTAAGCACCCATAATCTCCTAATGTGCTCCCCACCTATGGCCAGCTCCCACAAACCCAGGGTCTAGCCACTCACATTACATAGATTAAAAACTGATTCTGAGACTCAAGGATTTGCTCCAAAGTGCTCAGCTAGTAAGTGAAGGCACAGATTACATCTATCTGTGTGACTGCAATACATGTCATCATGGCGCTGATAAAAAACAAAAACAAACCAGCCTTCCCTCATTAAGGTTCTCAAAAGAAACCATCACGCATCCAAGCATTCTGTCACAAAAAGGATGGAAAAAAAAACTTACCAAAATTCAAGGCTAGAAGGCCTGCTGCCAGGATATAGTCATTTGACAGTGGAAACTGCTGGGCTTTTGTTTTGTTTCTGGGTTTTTGACAGAGGTACTTGCTATGTAACCCTGCTGGATTCAAACTTATGCCGATCTTCCTGCCATAGCTCCCCGACCATTGGGCAACAGGTGTAGGTAAGAGGGGAAAAAACAGGAAACAGCCACACAGGCTAGTCAGCCTCTTGAGCGTATGGCACTATCACATCTCTCCTGCAACTTCCTTCTTTACCCTCCCTCACCATTCCAGCCCTTTTTAGCACAGTACTTTAAAGTACACGGTCAGAATGTAAGTGACCCTATATGGGAAGTAAATAAGCCAACATTATATAAAAATCCTACTCTGCTGTATGGGGCCGTCTTTGAGAGGGGAAAACACCCCAGAGACTGTACTAACACATAATAAACTGCCCTTCTGTAAAAGAGAGCCTTGGTCTCTGATAAGAAAGACTATACCACCACCACGAGGCGCAGTCCATGAAATTGTTCATTTAATAACCCATTAGAAAGTTTATAGACTGGAGAGAAAACTCAATTGATAAAGTACTTGCCTAGCATGTCGGGCCCTCAGTTCAATCCCCAGAACTGTAAGAAAACAAAGAACTGCTGAGCTGCTGGCCAAAAAAAATAAGTTTAAGCAGCTTGGAAGGTTGGGGCCAAAACATCATGAATTCAAGGTCAGCCTCTGCTGTAGATAGCACGTTTGAAGGCACCTTGAATGACAGGAGACCCTGTCTCAAGACAAAAGGCTCAGGAGGCTGGCCATGGTGGCACTCAGCTACAATCCCAGCACTCAGGGCCTAGCCTGGATCACATAGCCCAGCAAAGATTACAGAACGAGGCCAGCATTTCAGAAAAAAAACATTCAGAGCTTCCGATGAATTTGAGGGTGGGGCATGAAAAAAAAAAAAAAAAGACATGGCCAGAGAAAATAAATGATTCTGCTATCGTGATCGTGACAACAATATTTACCACACACAGAATCTCAAATGTTTAATAAAGCAGGGAGAGCCCGTCAGCACAATGGACAATAGTGCACCCTGAGTCTGCCTATCCTGCCTTGCCTCGCACAGTCTCCCACACTGTGATTTATGGTCCTGAACAAATTAGACTTAATTTCAGAGCAACTCATCAGCCACAGGTATAATCATCTTGGCAGAACATTTCTTCTAATTAATTGCTTTCTGCCTAATGTAGAGGGAGGCTGATGCCATGTCCCCTATGTGGGTTAGTGCAGCCATGTAATTCATTTTTCTTTCCCTAGAACTTGGGTTCATCAGTTTTAAATTCCAAAGACAGTGGTTTACTTCGTATTTAACCATAATAGTCTAGCTTCCATGACAAAGCCTATGTCAGATACTTGTGAAAAAAATAACATAAAAAAAGACCCTAAGTACCTTGCAGTATGAAAGATTCCTGATGCTGTCGGGTACCCAAGGCTGAGGGTAGGAACTGTTTTGGGGGTAGGCAGCCGGATGACTCCAATCTCCAGAAACTTGGTGAGCGGTAAGCATGCAGAACACTTGTGTGGCTTTAGAACAGTGTGGACTTTCTCTCCACGAAGCTATCAACTTCACTCTTGCTTAACTTCGATAACAGGCAAAAAGAAAAAAGATTTCCTTTGCTGAGTGGAAATTGAACATATAACTGTCAGAAACATGTGTCCAAAAATACTGCCCCTTTTCAAAGCTGTCCTGCTCAGTGTTGCCTAGAAATGAGCTGATGATTGTTTCTAAAGAGGCACACCCAGCTCCAACTAAACTAAGGAGGATTTCTGTTTCATGGATGGCTGCTATAGAATACAAACATGAAATTAAAATTTCAAATACGTATGTTTTAAGAAATAAAACTGTAGCCATGCTTCCTTGCCCTTTATTTTCTAACTAAGTGCTTGCTCATCTTTTAAAATGTTACAGTACAATTTAAGCCTTTCCTACATGGTCAAGTGTGAATTTATCATGTATGCTATACAAGTTCAGTAACAGGAATGGCAATTAGAACACCTCCCTACATTGGTATAAAGTCTCAGGAGGCAATGAGAAAAAGCAAATGGAAAAAGCAGAATGAACCCTTTGTATAATAAAACAGCCAGTCCTGGTGAAATAACAGACTGTTTAATTAGTTTTTTATAATATAAATTGAGAACTGCAATGACACAGATTTTGAATTATTAACTTTATTTGTCATTCTGTATAGATATTGGTCCATTTCCACATGAACAATAGCAATCATCCACCTCCATGTAATAGTCTACAAAACGGAGCTGTACCACACACAAGCCAGAGTAACTTCACAGGGAGAAAGTTATGGAAATACACATATTTTATATTCATGCTTCAAGATATCCCCCACAGATTTGTTTTTGTAGATCTAATCACAAGCATTTATACTCCACAAAGCTTGTCTCTTCTGAAACCAACATAGTATTTTAAATATTTCTAATATCTCCACTAAACTACACGATCAGCAAACTTGCAGAAGAAATTAAAAACAGCTAGCCTTACAATGATGTACACTTCCAGAACTAAGCGATTGTATAAGCATATGCAGTATTTTTGGGCTGCTCTTAGTGAAAATCTTTCCTCCTGTCTCAGAGATATTTACATCAGATTAAGACATTTACAAATGGTTCGTATTGAATAACAGCTCAACTAGGACTTATCTAGTCTGCGCAAGGAACTCAAGCATTTAAAAGCTTCTCTAAGAAACCCAGTGCATTCTCCAATATGAACAATACAACTATTCTAAGTGGTTTACATTTCTTTCAGTGCAGATTTCCAAATGTATTAAATGGAATGAAATTACATTAAACGGCTATGTCAACAATATTTGAGCATATTATGGAATCTATATCACAATTCATTTCGTTAACACTATAAGTCACTCTAAAGAAACCACAGGCACACACAAAATAGAGAACAAAATCTATGTTTTTTTTAAAAATAAATTTAAAGTATACTATCTACTTTAAACCATATTGAAAGATATACCTTAACAAAACAGCCAACCACCAAACCTGATGTTTAAGTCTAGCATAAGAAAAATTCAATCCATTCGAATCTTTTGGTTTGTCATCCTATAAATGATGCTATCATATCCAGGATCCATATTCCAAAAACTGTAAGAGGTGATAATCACAGCCAAGGCGAAGGTGATCATAATCCACAGTACCAAGTTGAAAACCACTGAATACTCCAAGTTATACTTGTATGCAAGGTTATAGGGTGTTTTGGCGGTCTACAATGAAGAAATGAGAAAATATCAAGAGGAAAGCACTTTAACACATGACTCTGACTTACTGTCTTATGATTTGCTAACAGACACTCAGGACCTCCTAAGTGGAGGAAAAGCTACCCACGGAGGAGCCAGGAGAAGACACGTGGCACTGCTGCCAAAAAAAGACAAGGTCCAACACCGTGAGAAGAGTCAGTGGTGACCAGTGCAACTAAAGGTGTGTGGATCCTATGATCCAGTAAGCCTAGCCCCTAACAAAAATGTCTCTATTTGGACCAGGAGGCGTGCAAAAGTATCTTTCACACAATGGACAACTATGACATGTTCAGACAGCAGGGCACAGGGCAGTGAAGTGACTCAGTTCCAATAATATTTGTTTTGAGACAGGGTTTCTCTGTGGAGCCCTGGCTGTCCTGGACTCACTCTGTACACCAGGTTGGCCTAGAACTCACAGAGATCTGCCTGCCTCTGCCTCCTGAGTTCTGGGATTAAAGGTGTGCACCACCACCCCTTAGCTTCCATTGAGTTTTTTGGGGGGGATGGCGTGGGAGGTGGGGGAGTTTCAAGACAGGGTTTCTCTATGTAGTCTTGACTGTCCTGGACTCACTTAGTAGACCAGAGTAGCCTCAAACTCACAGAGATCTGCCTGCCTCTGCATCCCTGATTACTGGGATTACAGGAGTGTGCCACCACAACTGGCTTCCAGTGATAATTTTTAAAAACAACAATGAACAAGGAAGATCAAAACCATGTATGTAGTATAGTTCCATTTGTACAGATTTCAAACCTGGGTAAAATGAAACACTGTTTTAAGACCAAATAGGCTGGGAATGGTCATGTACACCTTTAATCCCAGCACTCAGGAGGCAGAATCAGGGGGATCTCTGAGTTTGAGGCCAGCCTGGTCTACAATAGTGAGTTCCAGGACTATATAGAGACCTTGTTACAAAAATCAAACAGAAACAAAAAACATAAAAATAAAATTCCATACGTATACAAAGTATAAATGGAGGAAATGATTCACAGAATGCCGAGGATAGCAGGATAAGGAGGTGGCCTAGTGGCAGAGACTTGTCTACAATGCCTGAAGATCTGGTTCCACCTCCAGCACCATTTTTTTTTAAAAGGGGCAAACTCAAGAGAAAAATTCCTCTGTGCACAGGGGAGGGCAGAGGGATGAGATAAGGAGGGCTGCCAAGAACAAGCATCCCAGTTGGTAAAATGTTCCTGTGGAATGTATACAATTTACCCTTGTTCATTCAAATGCTGATTTCTCTCCCCCAACTATCTGGTTTCAATCTGGACATTGTATTGTGATGCTTATTCTAAGCATCAAGTTTGTGTAAACATGTCACCATTTGTTCTCTAAATTGTCAATAAAACAACCAGCAACAATGCTGAGCAATGGAGAGGATAGGGTGGGACATCCTGGTCCGGAGTGGGAGGAAGAGGAAGGAAGCAGGAGAGAGAAGAGGAGAATCTGGAGGACAGGACTTGGAACCACATGGAGAAATGAACTGGACCTAAGATATGACTAAAAGCAAGTATAATGTGGAGAATTTGAATGGAAGGAAACTATGCGGCCTTGGAGGTTTAGGATGGAGTAACTATTGCCCAGCATTGTGCTCTAGGTTAGTTAAATCCTAGTCTCTGTGTGGTGATCTGGGTATACAGCTGTTTTGGAATAACCGCTGCTTTACTAAAAGATAACTCTATAGGAAATATTTATAACCCACAACACATCCTCTCTCAAGTGATACAGTATTAATATTTACCCTTCAAATATATTAAAGGTTACCTACCTAAAAACTCTAAGTGTAGCCTATTTAAAGTGGAAAACACATGATGTTTCAACTGTCTTTTCCATGTTGAAGTGGTATACAAGCCCTCCACATGAGGGATGGATAGGGATAATTCTTTCTCTACACAGTCTGAAAAGCTGAATTTATTCTGGGAAAGACATCATTTGGGATATGCCAATCACTCTGGCTAGAGAGGAGGCTGGGACTAGGGAAGCTATGGAGCATCTGGCTTTGAACCTACACGCAGCGAGACGCCACCGGCCAATTTCAGGCAGAGAGTAAGTGCCATGATCAGATTTGCCTTAGAAACAAAAATAACTTAGCCTGGTGTGGTGGCGGCGGTAGCAGCACACACCTTTAATCCCAGCACTCAGGAGGCCAAAGCAGGCCAATCTCTGTGAGTTCTGGGACAGCGTGGTCTACATAGGGACTCCCGGTTAGGCAAGGCTACACAGCGAGACCCTGTGTCACAACAAAAAACATAGATAACTGATGACAGTGCAGAGGATGAGGGGGAAAGGACTAGCGAGAACGTAGGGAGGCAGGGTGGGAAACATGAGAGCAAGGTGCATCTGGCCAGTTCCTCTACCCCAGCGCTTGTGCATACTAAGCGACAGGTCGTTAAGTTGCTACAGCTGTGTTTACTTTTTTATTTTCCCATGCTAAAGAACACGGCTAGAGCCTGCATACACTTGCTTGCTCTTTCTTTCTTTCTTTCTTCCTCTTTCTAACACGGCTAGAGCCTGTATATACGTGCTCGCTTCTTTCCTTCCTTCCTTCCTTCCTTCCTTCCTTCCTTCCTTCCTTCCTTCCTTCCTTCCTTCCTTCCTTCCTTCCTTCCTTCCTTCCTCCTATTGTTTGTTTTATTGAGATGGCTGATTAGCTATCCAGCCCTGGCTGGCCTGTATTTTACAATCCTCCTGTCTCCACCTACAGAAATCTGGGGTTACAGATGTGTGCCCTTATGCCTGGCTCAATTCCTTAAACTCTTAACATTGCTTAAAGTAACAGAAGATTTCAACTGGAAGTAGTATCAACTGGAAGACAGAAAAGGAACCAATGGGCCCACAGATATGTGCATTCTCCTGTGGGGACCTCAAAGTTGACACAAAGGAGTTCCCACCCTTAAGTAGCTATTTTTTGGATTTATGTATATTTGCTGAACCAGTTCCCTTTCACATGCATTTTGAGTGTATATGTATTACACAGAATTATTTGGTCCTCACTACAACCTAATCTGTGACCATCACATACTCAGAAGAAACCTCACATGGGAGCCCTTGTTCTCTGTGAAGTAGGAGACACCAGTATCCTGAAACGATATTCTAAGGAATGGTTTATACTCCAAACACATAAATTCTCATTAATCAATTCTAAATGTTATCATATGGGCAATGCCCGTATGTTATTTGATGCTCTTAGAGGCTAATTTTGATGTTTGTTGCTTTAGCCATATGAAACTCTATGGTCAATTAGCCACTCCCTTTTTTAACCCCTTCTTTGAGTTTGTATTTGGTGGCCTAGCTGTGGGGGTCCCCTCTGCACTGTGCACTGAGGGCATGGACTAGCGGAGTTCTTACATTGACTTCAGCTGGGTAACAGGGACCTGCTATTGGTGTGGGAGTGGGTTTTATCTTGCTTGGATACTTCCTAGGCAATACAAATTTAAACCTCAAATCCACACAAAGGGAGCCCTGTGGTTAACAATGCCCTAGGAAAGAGCCCCGCCTCCCCGCGCATAGGGACCAAAGAGTGTCTTTCTGTTTCCTTTTGCTGGTGGGCAAACTCTCATTATTCCCTTCTTCCTTCCTAACTTTAGAAGGAGGCACTAGTTCCAATCTCACAGAGAGTCAGTACCTCTTGGTAATACAAGTGGTAGCCTGCTTAAGTATAGGTTTCTCCTCTTTTCTTTGTAGAAATCTTTTATTTGAGAGCTGAGCTACGCACTTGAAACTGCTGATTTTTTTTTTTTTTTTTTTATCCAGCACTTCTAAAGGCTTAATAGTGGAAACCGAGGAGGCAGGAAGAAAGGAGTCCAGACCTTAGGTGTTTGGCTTTTTTGGGGGGAGGGGGCAAACAGTCTTGCTATGTTGCCCAACTTGGCTTTGAACTCACGCCAACCCTCCTGCCTCAGCTTTCTGAATGCTTGCATTCCAGGTGTGCACCATCGTACCTGACTGAAATACAGTCTTAAACAGATACCCTTCTATGTCAGTTCCATCTGTAAGGCAACAATCTCCAGCCTGCCATCTCTAGCTTGTCTTAAATCGAAACCGGCTATAACCTTTCTCCTCTAGTTCCCACCAATCCTTAAGACTGAGCATGGACGACCCTGTAAATGGGCCCAAAGGGACAGACCTACAAACTACTGGCTATCTGATGGCAGCAAGTGGTGGGGCCAACAGTAAGTCATTTTTGTTTTTCTTAGACAAAGTCTCATACGGCCCAGCCCAGGTTAGCTACTAGCCTCCTCTGTAGCTGAGGAGGGCCTGCAAATCCTCGATCTTCCCGCTTCTAACTCCTAAAGGCTGGGGTTACAGGTGTGAACTGCCCTGCAAGTCTAGTAACCTTCTCAACGGTGTGCTGCTATGGAGGAGCTGTACCACTTCCCCACCACTGCCAGAGAGCTGAGACTCTGTGTGTGTGAAACCAGGTACCCAGACACATAATTTTACCATGGCCAGCGAGTTCCTCTCTGGCCCTCTGTGTCAGTGGGATACTTCCTAATGCTGCAATCCTTTACTCCAGTTTCTTACGCTGTGGAGGTACTGTCAATTTGCTTCTCTTTTGAATCAAAATGGTTTTCGATGGTCTTATGCCACCTCTGTGAAAGGGTCATTCAACCACCAAAGGGGTCGTGACTTTTTCAGTCAAAGCAAGATCCATACTGAAATACTGATCAGCTAAATCAAAATTATAAAGAGGTGTAGGCAGCGGGTCCCAGAAACTGAGGGACCAGGTCACAGAAATAATATGTCTCTAGAACAGCAGAATCCGCAGGTCGAGAGGGACTCTCTCTCAGTAGCTTCCGATGGCTCCTTAACATTAATTACCTTACCAGCACTGGCGGGCTTACTTTCACTCCTGGCTCAGAATTTTACATTGTCTTATGTCAAGCCCAAGGTAGGAAACCTGTGTTTACCTAGGCTCATTCATGTCACTTACAGGTAATTTAGAATTTTATCCTTCCATTTTTCTGTCCCCTCTTCCCCCCCCCTCCCCCCGTTATTAAGACAGGGTCTCATATAACCCAGGCTGACCTCAAACTCATTATGTAGTCAAGCATGACCTTCAATTCCCAAGCCTCCTGTCTTTACTTCCTAAGAGGTAGGACTATAGGCCTACACCACCACACTCAGCTTCAGGGGTTCTAATTTGTTAATTACATCTTCTTTATTTTGGGTATGTATGTGTGTAAGCATGTGGGTATAGAAGTCAGAGGACAATTTCCAAGAGTCCCTCTGCTTCCTTCTACCATGTGGGTCCTGAGAGTTGAACTGAGGTCATCAGGTTTGACAGCAAGTGTCTTTACCCACTGAGCCACCTTGCCAGCAGCCCAGGGTCTTATTCTTTAGAGGAAGGTCATTTCAGTTTTAAAGTAGGATCTAAAAACAGACTCACCTCTTGTCTCGACTCAAGGATGGTCCTTGACTTCCTCACAAGGGATGTGTCGAATGATTTGACTGTCACTAACTCTACCACTGCATTCCCACCATATAGACTGTACATGTCATCTGCAAACTGAAAGTCGGTTATTAGCATTATGATTAATGGCAAAATACATGTTTTGTTTACATTTCTATTGTTGGTTAACCAAAGTTTGATAAAACTGACCTTTGCTATTCACAGGGAACTGGTTCTACAACTTTTTAAACATTCCGAACTATGTACGCTTACATGAAATGGCATAGTGTTTGTATAGAACCTTTGTGCACAGCATGCTGCATTGTATACTCCAAATCATCTCTTCATCTCTCTCTCTCTCTACACACACACACATACACCACTTTAACATTATTGAAATGCTGTGTGGATGATTGTTATACTAGATCGATTAGGGACTAATGACAAGAATTATGAATATAAATGTTATACACAAGGTATTGTTTTAAAATATATACATTGCAGAATGGAAAAATTAGCAAATTCACATACACACTACCTTACATACTGATCATTTTGTGTCTGGTAAAATTATTTGTACCTTTATAAATAATTACATATTATATAGTATTAATACATAGTAATACAAATACGTATTTAATGCAGTGTCTAAAATAGAAAAGCCTTTCAAGTTTGCTTATGTTAAAATAGTCAGTAAAGAGTTAAGGCTTAATATATATTCAAACATTTAAGAAAATGAGAGACTGAACTTGATGGTATATAAATTGGGGGATTGAAAGCAGAACGGGGGAATGAAGAAATCTGCCTAAGTGGTCTTTTGTTAATTGTGGATCTCACAGTAAAGAGCTATATTTTCCATTTATTTAAACACAGTTAAAGCAGTATGCTTTAGGATATATACATATGCAGAACCCATAAACACACAATGCTGCCACTGCTAGCACTGGAATGAGATTCCAAACAGACTTTTTTGAAGTTGAGGATTTTGATCTTTTTGAGACAGGGTCTTACCACTAGCCCAGGGAGGTCTCAAATCTACGATCCTCCTGCCTTTAACTCCAAGAGCTGGGATTACAGATCCACGTGCTGGGATTATAGACATAGGCCACCATATCACCCAATATACATGTCTGAGCCTCCACCATTCTTCTGTTGTTAGGTTGGTATTACTTGGCATTGAATGAAGGGCCTCATACATGCTAGGTAAGCACTCTTTATCCTCCCAACCCCACCCTACACTATTCTTAGACATAATGATTGGAGAACCTTCAAAGAACTCAAGAATGCTTCACTTGGACTGGGGGTGCATCTCAGTGGTAGAGGGCTTGCTTGACTAGCATGTGGACCGGAGCTTCCCCATTGTTCAAAAAAAAAAAAGAAAAGAAAAGAAAAGAAAAGACTTCCATCAAAGGCATTCCTCAAAAGATCTTTCCATCAAGAGACTAACCCAGTAACACTGCTATTTACCTTTTGGAGGGCATCAACCAGGATCCTAGAAGCATCCCTGAATTGTTCAGATTCCTCCCCATAACGCTTCCCAAGTTCATCCAAACCTGCCAGCTCCAGTGAATACAAGTCAGGAGAATGATCCTTGGCCAGATGCTTATGTCGAGACAACTTAGAACAAATGAATAAAACAAATGAGATGTCAAATACAACCAAGTGAAGTTTTACCCCTGAATAAATTAGACTGCCACAGAACCACACCAGCACACTGCAGCCCAAAAACAGTTGAAAACAGAAGCCTAGGGAACTTCCTTAAATGAGTTTCTGATAAATTCAATATAAATCTCATTGCTTAGTTTTAAAAGCTTAGATGTGAGACAAGGCACGAAGCAGTAACTGGTTGGACTGATATGGTGCCAGGAATTCTTGAACTATCAGTGTCTTCCCCCTGCATACCGTCCCAGACCACCTCACTGGACCCCAGCACTAAGCAAACCCTTGAACCAAGCCCTGATAAAAAGGCTTGAGAAACTTCAGAAGCTAGCAGAAAACTAAGAAGATCTATTTTAGTCATAAGGATGATTTTTAAAAAGTACTCACTAAAAGATAACTTGCAGATAGTTCTTTTTTTCCTTTTCAACTTGGTTAACACTATTAATATTCCAAACTGCTCACTGTTCCTATTTTCATGACGCACAGCTATAGATATAGGAATGAAGTCTTGATGTCTGACAAGGGATGGATGGCCAAATTACAACTACAGCCAGGGAAGTTTTATTCCCAGGCCTATGTTCTTTGAGGATTTATGACCTCTCCTGACAGTAGAAATGCAAAAGGAATGGCCACGAGGCAGAGTTCATTTCCACCACCAGCACCATTTTTTTCAGTTTCATAAATCTGGGGCATATTTAAACTTTTCAACTGGCCTCATTATCATTTAAAGATTTTTGAGGAACCGAAAGAGACAGAACTTGAAAGTTGGAGCAGCCCGACTTACCAAACTCGAGATATCATGCAGCACTTGCAGTTCAGAAAGAAAGAGCAGGTCAACCTTCAGAGACCGAAAGGTGGGCATTACTTTTAACACACAGCAGAGATCCGTACCGCCATTTGTGAAGGAATTACAACATTACGAATACTAATCAAGTACACTCGTATTCTTTTCCTCCCTTTGGTAGATTCACTGTAATTGAACCGAGGCAGCTCAACGGCAGAGGATTGCTTAGTATGTGCAAGGCCCTGGACTCAAGGCCCAGCATTGGAAAAAGATGCATATAAAACATAATTTCATAACAAAAAAGTGATGGTCACTCCCTACTAGAGTAACTACACTCAACAGCTCTACTTCTGATGAAACCATGCCTTTGGTTTTCCCTCAGGGGACCAAGGGAGCCTGCTATACCAAGAGTCCACCAGTGGACTAGTTTACTTAACTTGCCTTGAATACTTTCTAAAGCAAAGAATTAAAAACAGTAGTTCCCAGGACACCACAAAAGCTATAAAAGACAAGAGCCAAAAGTAGGGATGGCTGTCAGGCATGGCAGTGCATGCCTTTAACGCCAGTACCTAAGAAAGAGAGGCAGGCAGCTCTCCATGAGTCTGAGGGCAGCCTCACCTACACAGTAAGTTCCAGGCCAGCCAGGGCTACACAGTGAGTCTGTATCCAAAAAAGGAAAAAAGGTATGCGTCTTTCTCTACTGCAGCATCCTGAGTATATAAAAAAAAACTGTGACTCCATTTTAGCGACAGCTGTGAATGAATAATGGCATTAGGTCATCAGGTCTATACAGTTCAACCAGCTACCAAGAAGACTGGTTTGTAGCCTGTCTGGAACAACTGGAACACTGGCAGGAAGGAGAATGTACCAGCATTTACTAGAGTGCAACTCAGAAGAGGTGTTAATTCGTGAACACTGTGCCAGCAGAAGGAAGAATGTACTCTGGCAGTGCCCAGTGGTTCATTTTCTACAACTTCCCATCTTGCTAAGGTTTCGGTTAGCATGTGGAATGGGAATTTAATAATGACATTTCTTTCATTCATTCAGCAACTGAACCACTTACTTCATTATTCCTACTTAGGGAATTGAGAGGAAGTGAGTTGAGAACGGAGTTTTCTTGAAACAGGCGATTGCGAAGCTGCCGTAATGTGACTGAAAGGTCTTCAAAAACGGAATTTGCTTTCCCCACCATATACACTCTCTACAAGAAGAATTCAGAACTCTACGTTAGCTGCTTTCTGTGGATTCATTCCTACATACAGACGCTTGATAGCATTTTTCATACAACTTTTTTAAAGCTGTCATTAAATAATACTTCTTTATAAGGATCTTAAAGTAAAAACATCGTTGCTTACCTCCTCACTGGGAGCCAACTGTAAAACCACAGGAGTTTCCTCAGAAAATAAGGAGTGAATGGAATTTGCAACACTGTCAAGACTGAAAGGGACCGCCTGGAATGCAACAGTAAAACTGCAATTATATTTTGAATCAAAGTGGAGAAAAAGTCATCCAGACAGTAGCAGCAAGCAGCACCAGGAGGACCCACAGGAGGAACAAGCATTTTACATTAGTATTGATATATTGTGTATATTAATGGGTTTCATCTTGCTATCCAGGCTTCCGTATATGCTTTGAATATGAGACCTTTTTTTTTTTTTTTTTTTTTTTTTTTTTACCATTCTGCCATCTTTCACTCTTCCCTCTCTCCTCCTTACCCCCAAGGGTTCTTCCCTAGTCCCCCTATTATTTTTTGGTTGTCTCTTTTCTTTTTGAATTCTGGTTTCTATGTGAAAGAAAACATGTAATATTTGGCTTTCAGAGCCTGGCTTGTTTCACTTAACTGCTTTTTGCTCTACTCATTTTCCCTCCTTGTAAGTGACATGATTTTTCATTCTTCTTTATGGCTCCACATAAAATTCCCCAGAATTGTTTTATGGTATCTTTTCATACAATAGCCAAACCTACCTTGGTACCCAGCCAACTTTATTTTTTCTCTTTCTCTTTCAAAAACAAAAACCAAAACCACACAAACAAAAATCACAGCATCATTTTTAATGGAAACTTAAGAGAACTTAAATATTTCCCAAACATAACAGACCCTTTGAAAGCACAGGAGATTAAAGAGCCCCTTAGTGGGCCAAGTTGAGCTCCTAGTGCCTAAGTGAGAAATAATTTGCAAAGACAAAAAGGCAGGACACTATTAAGCACAAACTAGTTTTGGTGGTCATTTGTATATTTTGGAGGATGTTTGCTTGTTGAGATGGGCCTCTGACAGCACAGGCTGGCCTTGAACTCAGTACGTAGCTGAGAATAATCTTGAACTTCTGATTCTCCTACCTCTCCACCTGCAAAGTGCTGGGATTACAGGTATGTGCCAATATGCTCAGCTTTGTATATTTTAAAGCGCAATACGTTTGGGTTGCAACATCAATTGAACATATGTGTCGCTGTAATTATCCGCTTGTATTAAAAGAGAGAGGTTGAGGAAATCTGAGATACCAAATCTCACTGAAAGAGAAATAGGCCTCATTTTTAAAATGATAAAATGTTTTAACAATATATAGCGTTCGTCTTCAGATAGAGGTAAGTTTTTTAGATAAGGGTTGATGCATACCTCATATGTGTGTATGTCTGTGTACCATTTGTGTGCCTGGTGCTGGAGGACAGAAAAGGGTGTGGGGTCTGGAATTACAGAATGGTCGTCAGCTGGCTGCCATGAGGGTGCCAGGAATCAAACCCAGGTCCTTTGCACAAGCAGCCGATGCTCTTAATTGCTAAGCCATTGCTCTAGCTCCTTGAATTTATTTAACTGCAACACACATTCAATACAGTATACAAATCGTAGGGTAAGATTAGCAACATTTACAAATGGGCATACTCTTCTAAGCCAACTAGATTAAGACAAGAACACCAGCAGCACCCTCAGAGCACCCACCTCTATCCTCAGGGATAACCAAAATTTGAACTTTTATGCTATGCTAGGTTTGCTTTGTTTTGCACTATTTAAAAAAAATAGATTACAAGCTAGGTGTGGTGGCGCACACCTATAATCCCAGCACTTGGGAGGCAGAGGCTGGTGGATCTCTCAGTTCGAGGCCAGCCTGGTCTACAGAGTGAGTCCAGGACAGCCAGGGCTACACAGAGAAACCATATCACATGACATCTCCTCCAAAAAAAGAAGTTTACAAAAATTTTTCTCTTAGAAATTGTTTTACTTCTGATACTCCAGTATTAAAGTAACAAGAGGCTAGAAAGTGCTGGCTGCTCTTCCAGAGGACCCACACGGCAGCTTAAACTATCTGGAACTCCAGTTCCTGAGGATCTGAGGCTCTCCTTTGGCCTCCACAAACACCCGGCGTGCACACAACACACAGGTACACATGCAGAGAATACACTCGAAGACAGAAGATATTTTTTTAAAGCATTTTAAAGATTTTTAAATACTATTTTTAAAAATAAGCAGTAGCTCAAACTGACATCAAACTTATATAGTAGTTTCATTATGTTGCCTCAAACTTGTAAACCTTCTGCCTCCACTTCCCAAGCATCTGAATTATACTATACCTAGTGTGGTTTTGTGTTAATGGGGATCTCTCGGTGATTTTCCTTCCAGTAGCTCCATTTACCACGTAAAGGTTTACTGTCTATAAGCAGCAAATGGATGCTAGTGCAGTACAGGCAGAAATGAAGGTAAGTACAGAAACCTTACTGATGCCAATCAATTTCAAGGTTCTGTGACTCGAACAGACACGATTCTTTTCTTTTCCTCAAGATGCACTCTGCAAACTTCGACAATGAGGTCGCAAGAAACTAGAGAAGAGGAAGCGCAACCAAGCTTGCAAAAGCACACTGTCACCAGCCTCTGCAAGCGCCTGCCATTTGTGAACACACTGTTCACTTCTCAGGCGTGGCCAGAAACATGTGTGGCAGTAACTTGCCTGCCTCATTCACCTAGTGAATAGCACCTGGGTCAGGAAAGTAGAAGGCTGAAGGACATGTCCCTAGCAATCAACCCGGAAAGGTTAATGAATTAGTCAAATGCCAGACTGGGAATGAAAAGAAATAATTATATAGTCTATATATAACTATAGCGACTGCCAAGCTCAAGGGGGGGGGGGCGGGGAACAAACTGGGGTGACTGGAACATAGGAACTGTTTTCCTACACTGCTTTAGAAAGAGATGCATTGCAGTGGGGGGTTTGGTTTCTTTCTTTTTTTAATGTAATTTATTTATTTTTATATCAATCACAGGTTAGGTACTTTGCATCCCAGGCATAGCCCCCTCCCTCATTCCCTCCCACTCTCCCCATCCCTCCCTCCCTCATCTCCTCCCGCCCCCTCCAAGTCCACCAACAGGAGAGGACCTCCTCCCCTTCCATCCAACCCCAGCTCATCCTGTCTCCTCAGGGCTGGCTGCAATGTCCTCCCCTGGGATCTAGCCAGTCTGTCACTCCCCAGCTTGTATGGGGGAGGGTCAAAGAGCCAGCCATCCAGTTCATGACAGAAACAGTCCCTGTTCTCCTAT
>CM053742.1:41453644-41481275 GCA_028658305.1 Pachyuromys duprasi
GTGTGACAGTGTCTGATCCCTTGGAACAGGAGTTACAGTCAGCCTTGTGGGTCCTGGGAATTGAACCCGGGTCCTGTGCAAGAGCATTCGGTGCCCTTGACCACTAAACCCATCTCTCCAGCCTAAGTTTTGGTTTCTTTGAAAAAAACGTCCTTATGTTACGTAAACATGTTTTTGTTTTAATCCCAGGTGTGGGATATGGGCTGTTTCAGATGGTCTACCGCAGCAGACGATTTGCCTCATGTAGGCTCTGAGATGGGGATGGTCTTTGCCAGCTGCAGATAGTTTAATTCTGGGGACTCTGAGATGGAATAAATGCCAGGGTCCCAGGGTCCCAGGGCCCCAGGGTGGGGCGGGGGGGAGGGTCAGAGGAAGAAGGCGGCTGCTGTTGCGTGTCTCCCCCACTGCTCATGGTTGCTGTTGCTGTCCATCTGATGAGAAGTCGGGGATATCCTGAACTGAAGACTGGACTTGTCCCAAGAGAAGCCAACAATCCTAATCAGCAGGAAATAGCTAAAGAGAACTATGTCCCCTCTCCCCACTAACCTCCTTTCTCTTGTACCTGATGTTGGGGTGTTGGAAAGGGCTGGGGTGGAGAAGGGAGGTAGAGGGAAAAGGAACCCAATAATATAGAGTTGAAAAAGCACGCCAACAATGCATGTTTGTCCAGGAATTTCTCCATCAGTATCACTGGAAACCACAGCAGTGACAAAAGGAGGCCTTGCCAAGTAGAATTCAAAGGTATCTCCACCTTTAGACTGTGTGGGCACTGTTCTCCGGGCGTTCTAGGTCTCTCCCCATTTTCTTCCAATATAATCAGAGGTAGCCAAACAAGGTCAATCAATAAAGTGAGCACCTCTCATAGCTTCTCGTGTAAAGCTAGCCTAGTTGGCTCCAAAGCGCTTAGTCTGGACGGGGCTCAGTTGGGAGAGTGCTTGTTATACACGGCGCCCTGAATTCACTTCCTAGCACATATATACTGATGGCGCCTGCCTTGGCAACACAGAGTTCAAGGCCAACCTGGGCTACACAAGACCTGTCTAAACAACAACAACAGTAACAAAAAATCAAGTTTGGGGTTGCTAATAAACTTCAAATGGAGTTCTGGATTTTATATATTTAATGCATAAATGAAATGCATGGTGATTTTCACAGTAATCACATAAATTACGGAAGCAGTCACGGCAAAAAGAAGCTGCCTTTTGATCTTTCTTGTTGTCTCTCTCCACTTGGATTCACTCTGCAAACTCTTCTGCTCTCTTTGGCTCATTATTCTCTAATGTTAGAAACTTTAGATGTCAGATGCGTGCTTTCACAGCTATCAGTTCCTCTTTGAGGTCACTTCAACTGTACCTCCCCCCCACCTCCCCCCAGTTTTTAAATAATACTGTTCATTTATCATGATTCAGTTTTAAGCAATTTAGAAATTCCTGGCGATTTCCTTCCTCTTCAACTCATGAAGCGTTTGTTGCAACTATGTTTGCCTAGTTTAAAATAAATGAACGATCGAGAGCTGTATCAAGGTGGTTTAAAGGGAAATCGTCCTTTGACACTTGAAAAAATGTCTGCCTTATTTCCCATTCTCTTGAGGCATTCACTCTTACGTCGCTGCAGTGACTCCTTCTTTCTTTTTTTAAAACCACTATATCTCTAAATACAATATTTTTATGAGGACATTTGGGGTTTGTTTTTTCCAGCTTAGGCATCACACATTGACCATCAATCACCAAGAAGGAAAAGTTAGCTTTCCCATGCCAACAGCCAGTCTGCTCCCGGCCCCACCCGCCCTGTTCCAACCACTCCACCCAACTCCAACAGTTACGCCAGAAGTTTGAGGACTTTGCGTTAAACCAGTGAGCATTCATTCTGAGGACTCTGTGCCTCATTTCTGCAGCCTACCTTTATACCATACAATCACAGCTTTTCTGTTCGTGCTCTTTTGGTTCACAACAGAAATGATGAGATTTCTGGTTTAGGTGGTGAAAACCTTTACAACCTAATATGCAATTTAGAAATGTACAATACATTTATTAGTGTTGGTTGGTGTTCTTCCAGTTTGATAGAGGCTAGTGTCATCTGGGAAAGGGGAACCTCAGTTTACAAAATGCCACCATCAGACTGGCTTATAGGCATGTCTGTGGGGCATTTTCTTGATTAATGATTCATGGGAGAGGGCCCAGCCCACTGTGGGCAGTGCCATTCCTGGGCAGGTTAGCCTGGATTGTATAAGAAAACAAGCTGAGCAAGCCATAGAGAGCAAACCAGTAAGCAGTGTTCCTACCTTCTCTGTTTCAGTTCTTGCCTTGAGGTCCTTTCCCTGAGTCCGTGCCCTGATTTCAATTCACAATGGAGTGTAAGCTGTAAGTTGAAATAAACCTGCCCCTCTCAAGCTGCTTTTGGTCATGGTGTTTATACAGCAATAGAAAAGAAACCAAGATAATATTTTTGTATTATACAGCATATTTGTATTATAATTACCATCTCTCTGTGCATTATAGCACTAAAGCATGCTCCAGGAGTGCTACTTCTAGAGATATATCTAAAGGTTTATTCTTTTTTTTAAAATTTTGTGCATGTGTCTGGGCCTGAATGAATACAAGAACATGTAACACATATGTGCAGGTGCCCAAAAGAGCCAGAAGAGAATATAGGATCATCTGGAACTAGAGTTACAGACTATTGTGAGTGGCTTAATATGAGTGCTGGCAGAAATGAACCCAGTCCTCTGCAGAAGCAGCAAATGCTTCTAAGCACTGAACCATCTCTCTAGACCCCTGGGTATGTAGCTAAAGGAAGTAGAAATCAGTATGCTAAAGAAATCTACTATATTCCCACGGTCACTGCAACACTAGTCACAACAGCAAAGATATGAAAGCAAACAAAATGTCTTAAAAAAATGGATAAAGAAAATGCCCTGAGGGGCAGGATTTAGCTCAGTGGTAGAGTGATTGCCTAGGAAGCGCAAGGCCCTGGGTTCAGTCCTCAGCTCTGGAAAAAAAAAAAAAAAAAAAAAAGAAAACGCCCTAGGGCTGGTGGTATAGGTCAGTGGTATAGTACTTGCCTAGCATATAACCTGTCCGAGGTTCTATTCTAGTACCAAGGAGACAAAGAGAAAGGAGGAGGGGATGTAGCATATGCACACAACAGAAATCCATTTGGCCTTCAAACGGCCCTAGGGCTGGGGGAGCACTTATGTTTTGTGACAAGATGGTTAAGTCAGAACCTTGTGCTAAGTGAAATAATCATGGTGTAGGATCTAAGGAAGCACTTCCTAGAAGTCAGGGGCAGGATGACTGTTATCAGGACTGGGTGGGAAGTGGACAGGGAAAGAGTATGTTGACCTAAGTTACATGGGCTTTTGATATCTCTGAGACAGGGTCTCATGCTACCCATGCTTGCCTCAAACTCACTATGTAGCCCAGGCTGGCCTCAAATTTGCTGCACTCCTCCTGCCTCAGTTTCCCAAGTGGCAAGATTACACAGACACTGGTTCTTTACTGTGTTCAGATTTGCCATGTGGTCTAGTTCATGGCCTTATTTGAGTGCGTGAGTGTGTGCATGTGTGCGTGCGTGGGCCTGTGTGTGTGTGTGTGTGTGTGTGTGTGTAGCTGGGAATTGGACCCAGGGCTTCATGCATGCTAGGTAAGTACTCCCTGACTGAGCTCTGAATACAGTTCCAGCCCACCTAGTTTCCTGGTTTCTGTAAGCATGCCTCATGTACTTGGGAACAGGATCACAGCAGAGTTTGAAATTTTCTTTCTCAAAGTGAGCATCACATGGGTCAGTCTTACAATATAACGTGATTAGAAATTAAAACAGTGATCACTGAAAAAGAACTCATTCATTTGTCAATGAAAACAGATTTGCAAGTAACAAATGAGTTACAGAATCACAGTCTACATTATAAATTAAAACAAATAAAAATAGTACCCATCAAAAATGTCTTAGCAACGGCATAGCAATAGAAAAGCAACAGGAGACAATATCTCTTATCTTAGAAGTTTCCTCCATTGAGCATCACCATGTTCCAGTAAACTTACAACCACCATGTAATTTTTCATAAAAAGGAACTACTCTCAAAAGAATTTCAAAAGAAATTGTTTTAGAGAAGTTGCATTTAAAGAAAGAGGTGCGTTTGGACTATAATTCATTTTTAAATGAGCAAACAAACAAGATACTAAAGACAGTTCAAAGATACAGAGACTGAAGTTGCATCCCCACCCACAGGCATTTCCATGGAGATGCTGGACTAAGACTGCATAAGTAATATTCAAGAGAATAAGATGAACCTTGGGAGCTGTTCATACTATCAGACGGAAACAGTGTGCACTCATGCCAACTGACAGAGAAAGTTACCAATGCACCCCGTTTATATGAGAAGTACTCACATTCTCCAAAGGGTAGGAGATGACGCTGCCTGCGGGGAGAGCAAGTTTGTCCACTCCCTTCACCATCACCATAATGGTAGCCCGTGGCCGGTGGAATAGGTTACCCACGGCAAGCCCTGGCCAAGATAGGTCCTAAATGTTGAAATGTACAAAACAGTTTTTAATTCTCAAATATGGAAACTGTCTTTCCAGTAACGTCTAATAACCAGAATGAAGGAAAGTTCTGGGGTGACACTGGCCAGGAACATTCAAAGGCGAAGAAGGCATCATATTTAAGCAACAGTTACCATTTCCTAAGCAGGGGCATGGAGGCCTACCTTCTTCGAGTGCTTAAAAGCGCGCTCATCAGAAAGTTTGCTCACACCCTTTGTCTAAAGAAGCGAGTGAGTAAACAAAACCCAAGTGCATTTTTCCAGACTGTGAACTATGATTCTATTCCACTGTATCATTTTTCCCTTTATGTATAACACCACTTTTACATTGCAGTGACAGCAAGAAGTGTCAAAATGTTCTCTCTCGACTATATATAAAAATATTATATATATATAAAGTTCCTTTAACAGTGATTCATGAGGCCTTACTACTTATTTCTGAGACTGGAACAATCGCTTGTAGTCAAATTTAAGCTTGTAGAGACAGGATACAAATTGAATCCTTCAGTGTAAAGAATCAATCATGCTCACTTTGGTTGTCCAAAGAAACTGGGACCAGACGGCCAGTAGTGCCCAAGCACAGCTGTAGGTTTTCCAAGGGCTTCGAGTCTAGAAGTGACTGATGCCATCAGCCGGTAACTTATCAAGTGGCAAGGGAGTGTAACAGCAAGACAGAGCAAGTGGCATCCCCTTCTCCTAAGCTCTGCTGTTCAGGCCTCCTGGACTGAATGGATCCAGGCCCCTGGACTATAGCTCTATTGGTAACTAGGGACAATCACAGATCATAGCTTTATCCTAGGAAAACACAGCCACTGGCCGCATTCTCTAATTTCAGATAAAACATATAGGCATTTTAGCATTTGTAGCAAATTAACTGCACTGGGAAAAAAAGCCTATTAATAGCAGCACACCTGTATTATGTAAATTACATGCTAATTTAAAATAAAAGTATACTTAAAATACTAGATAAATGCATCTCCACACACGTGAAGGTTCTCATGATGATGAACACAAAGCTATATTGATAATAATATATGAAGACTTGGTTTCAGAAGCATTTGCCTAAGATTACCCCAAATACCAATGAGCCTTTAACATTTTGTAATCTGTGGCAAATGTACCTGTGTTTGTTTGCTCTCTGATTACAGAAAGAAATCAATAAAAAGTGTCTTAGAAGCAGTTACAACCATTCGCTTTTAAGGAGACATACTTCCTTTACAGAGAAGCCCATGGACAGTGCAGCCACATCTGGTATTCGATCTCCGGGTATAGGCCAATTTCCATTTCGGAAAACAACAGACCCTGGTGATCTCAATATGCTAAATTCATTCCCTAAAGCACCTGAGGAGAAAACAGATTGGTAAATGAATTATTATCATTATAAATCTTTTGCATCCACCTTGAAGTTTATTAAACATAATTACTCCCCCCCCCCCATCCCTCACTGGCTAAACATGCTAAATTATGTTTGGACAAAATACTAACTCCTAAGTATGAAGAAATCTGGGGTAGGATTCTAGGGATGGGACTCAAATCTTCATGGCACACACACGTACTACTACAGATTTGCAACAGCAGAGTCCCTGACTGGAGCTCCAAGTCCATCAATAATTTCCCCCCTAGAGCATCCGTTCCAGAATCTGAGTATATACACTGTCCTGGAACAGGGTACACGTGTAATATGCAAGCCCATTTTTATTTTTAAAATTTTAAATTGGCAAATTTTAACTATGCATAATGAGTTTCATTACGCTATGTTTATAGACGCATAATGAATTTTGATCATATTTACCCCTTATCCCCTCTTGCCTCCCCTATTCCCACTGAGCCCCTCCCTCCCTCTTCTGAACTAATCCTCTATTTTCATGTCTTTTCGGGCAGTGACCCAGGGTTTAATAAGGTCTGCACACAGGGGCACGGGTAAAAGATTACCTATAGGTGTATGGCCTCCTTCCCAGTGGCTACACCAAGAAAATTCCCCCACCCCCCACCTGCAACCATTAACTGCCTATAGCTCCTCAGGGAGGGGTGAGGCTTCGTGGGAGCCCTCCACTGTATATGGCAGGATGTTGATGGGCCCATTCTTGTGTATCTAATTACAGCTGGTGTGGGTTCAAGTGTGGCGTGACCATGACATGCCTGCAAGACAGTGTTCTACAGCAGCCCTTCTGCTGTTACATTATTTCCGTGTATTTGTTTGTTTTACACATACGAGCATTTGCCTACAGCCTGTGCACCACGTGTGTTGTCTGGTGCCCTCGGAGACCAATGGAGGGTATTAGATACCCGAGAACTGGAGTTTCAGATGGCCGTGAGATGTGGGTGCTGGGAACTGATCCCAGGTCCTCTGGAAAAGCTAAGCTTCTCTCTAGCCCCAGGCTCAGACACACCTTCTGCCCGCTCTTCCAGAATGTTCCCTGAGCACTGGAGGAGGGAAAGAGGGTTTTTCTAGTGCTGCAGACACCCTCCTACATGACAGTTTAGCAAGAATTAGATGCCAGTGATAGTTCTCTGGAATTTCAAAAGCAAGAAGCTAAAGCCCTGATACTAAAAATGGAGGAAACCTGATATCTTTGAAGGCAGATCAGCTGACTTCTGAGTAGGGGGCGTCTTTCCACTCTGTGTGTGTGGCACAGAGAATGCTGTGTGTCCACATGGGAGTGATGGGGCTGAGGCTGGGGTTGCACACGGTACGAAACAAAGAAGTCAAGTGAGTCAGGAACGGTGGCTCGTGCCTTTAATTCCAGAACTCTGGAGCCAGAGGAAGGTGGATGTCTGGAGTCTGAGGCCAATCTGGTCTACAGAGTAAGTTCCAGGACAACTGCACAGAGAAACCCTGTCTTGGGGGGAAAAAAAAAAAGGTCAAGTGGAGAACAACCTGGAGAATGGGTGTTTTGCATCAAGGATACCTCGTGCCTGTGGTGTGTGAGAGGTACCCTTGAAAGAGGAATATAATTTTAATGTACAAAAGTGGAGGGTGTAAAAAGATCCAGGTGAGGAAAAAGTGTAGCATACATCGCAGGGAGAACACCTTGAACTTTTGTTCTGCCCCCGACATCTCTATCATTTACAGCTTTCTGACCTTCCTATCAAAGGCATGACGTTCCTATTTCACCATGAGGCTGTCAGGCTAGTACATCTTTACAGGTTAGTAGACATTTTAGGATACAGCTTGTTTCCTTAGGCCTCCTCCTCGTAGGGAACTTAGTGAAATGGGGACTTCTGAGGATGTGTGTGTGTGTGTGTGTGTGTGTGTGCGCACGTGTTACCAGGTGGTATATAAAACACCTCAGTCTTTAGAAAACAAAGTCTGGGAACAGTGTTTTCAGGTGACACAGCAGGAAGGCGAGGAAATGTCCCCTGTAATCACTAACTAATGAAAGTGGGTGGTGTCTACTGCTAAAAGAGTGAAGGAGAAGAAGAAAGGGGGCTGATTTAAAGACCTCCCCGAAGGATGGGGGATCTGGCCCCCTCACCAATGTTGGAGGGCTCCGTCCTGTCTTTGTGGTGCCAGGGATGGTCCCCAAGGCTTGAAGCATGCTAAGCAAGCACTCCACCCCCGAGGCATACCCCCAGAACAATAAGTAGCTAACAGAAACTTTGGGGTTCCCATGGAAAAATTAGTTCCCAGTTTAAAACCAATCTTGGCCAGGCCTCCTATGGGAAAATGAGGCTTTGGGAAGGTGTCAGTGTTATTCCCTTGATCTCAAGAAAGAAATGCTTAAGCCCATGCTATGTGAATGAAGCAGGAAGCCACAACAGGCAGTGTTTTAGTTTTGCAGTACTGATGTTAGTACATAAAAGGCCTCAGACTGGTACAAAAACAGTAGGACCAGTTAGGAGTTTCAATTCAGCCCAGGGCCAGGGCAAGAATTTCTAAACGTTTAGCTGAAGGCAAATGGAAAAAAAAAATAGCAGAATGGAATGATCATCTGTAACCAACAGACATCTTGGTTGATTACCCAGTAGTAGAGCTGCACAGAACCTTCAGGGCAAAATTCAATCTGTAACACCTCAGATACCTTGGCAGCACACAGTTTAGGGCCCATCTGGACGTGGAGATAGCTTTGTTCTGAGATGAGCCCAGGCCTTCAAGCCCCATGAGGTGGCATGATGTAACTGCCTTGCCTTTGTGGTTACATCTGACCACAGCTGCACAGCACTCCTTTAGTGGCCGTGAGTAAGGCTCCTAAGAAGGGTGACCTTGCCCAAGCATCAGCACACTGTAGGTATCACATCTATTGGACGCATGGTGGAAAGCCAACTGTCCTTTTTTTACTCGATTGCTACCAGTGACTGGGGAATGCCACCTCCATTTACAAACACTGTTTGCCAAAGGTCAGATCCACGGTCCTAGCATTCTAGCTGTTTGAAAACCTTTTCCTCGCCCTGAGCTGAAATAGGCTTCCTAACCTCCAACTTCCTAGGCTTCCATCCCTCTGATCAGTCTCCGGGTACCCTGGCCCCAGCTTCACAAAGAAAGCCTACAGATGCTAGGCCACCTGATTGCTTGCTCTCCTCACCAAAATAACCCTAGCCATATGTCTTCACCCACTAGTCATGAGAGAGGAGTATCCAGTCTAACAAAATCTTCTGTTTGGATTCCTTACAGACTTTCGTTCATCCATATAGGCACATTTATTAATCCAGTTTTGTGATATATGATATAGCAAGAGTTAAGTGACTATATGGAGGTAGGCAGGAAAACATGTCCCAGCAGAATCGAAGCTACTTGAATGCAGGGGTTTGAGTGTCTTCTTGTTTGTACATTCCCAGGGTTGAGAACAGTACCAGACATACAACTGTTCGCTAAGTCACACCTGAAACTACCAACCTCCCCCCTCTCGTTGGCACAAAAACAAGTCCCATGTGCTGCCCTTCTAAACTTCCACCGAAACCCCTACCAGTGTCTTGCCAAAACAAAAGCCACCTTGAAATGAAATCTGCTTCCCTTGAGGAGAACAACCCTAGAACTCTACAGTCCGCTCCTTTCCTTTCTTCCTTCACCTCACGCTGTCTGCTTTGGATTCCAATCTCTGCCCATACCACTGAAACAGGGGACCAACCCCCCAAACACAATTATCCACCCTTAATTACCTACCTCCCCCATCTGACACTGGCAAGTCCCTCTTTGAAATGCCATCCCGGCCTTCGTGAAGACAAGGCCCCCAATTTTCCTTCCAATCCCTTTGACTACTGCTGTGCTCTCCTGTTCACCCTTCAAAGCCACGGTGCTGGACTTGGGAGATTAGCTCTTTCAACATAAAAATGGAAAGTACCCTAAATAGCTACCTGTCTCTAGAATACATATGTACAATATTTGATCACAAATCTGTACTGTATTATAAAACACACATGAAGCATTTTAACCTCTATAGTGTTCCTTCCCAATGTAATCGTGCTACAAACCCAAGTTGAAAACATCTGATCACTCCTATTTAAGATAAAAGGATTTAAAAAAAAAAAAAAGACACGTGGAAATTGTAGTATATATTCCCAGGACTCAAATGACTCACATTTGAAAGACTAGAGGACTCAATTCTACTTCCTGCTCCCTGACTGAGCCCATCTACCCCTAAGGTAGTGAACCGCAACACACTGCCAGCTCCCCGATTTTTATTCCCAGTCTGGCTCTCCCTCAGCCTTCCGCCCACACTCTCAACTGCGACATTTCCTTGTATGTCTCACTGATCCCTTCCACTCAACAGTTGGCTTGAACCTGGATTCAGCAGCTTTCCACCGACTTCTGCCCTCCCTCTTCCACTCAGCTGCCTGAGTAATTCCTCTTTAAAGCCTTCTGCCTCCCCAGAGCTCATCACCCACCGCTTTCAGCTGCCCTCTTCCCTTATTCCTTCCTGAATCCTCCTCCGTGCTCCACTACCATGCCCGTCCCTCACCGGGGTTTGCTATGGCTGGCTGCCCATGACCCTCAGATCCCAGTTTTCTCTTCGTATTTTCAAAATACCAATCTGTTTATTTACCCCTCTGCATAAATGCCGGTGCTCACTGCCTAGAGACTTGGAGAGAGAACCAAAATGTCCCCTGCACATAGCAGCAACCTGATTTCTGAGCTTTCAACAAACCCTCCGCTTTTCAGCGCTCATTATCTCTTCACTCACGGGCGCACACGGCTCCACCTAAATTCTTCTCCTCCCCTCAGCCTTTCACAAATTTTGCTTGGGAGGCACCTCCCCTTTGGAAAGTTCCTTGAGCCTTTCCAATCTGTGTCTGGGAGTCAGTATGCCTTCCTTTGCCAACTCGGTGGAATTGTCTTGTGCAGTGAGTGTCTGTGAATGGTAAGTGGAATCAAACTAAAAAAAAAGAGAGAGAGAGAGAGGCTACTTCTCAATGATGTATGTACTCCTCGAGGACATCAGTTACCAAAACCAACTCCCTCCTTTACATCACATCTCTACAAGTTCCATGTGTCAGCTCTTGGCCCTTCATCTCTAGGCTAAATATCTGAGCTTTTTTCAAACACGCCTCAGAACACAGCATACACGGCCCCAGCTCCCCGAGTCTCTCTCTACTTCCCTACCACTGTTTTCAAGTCAACAGCGAAACCAGAGCTCTTAATGATGTTTTCCACTTAATCACACTTAGTCACGGTGGAAAAATAACACTGTACCCTCACCTGACAGGAACCAGCAACACAGCAGCTCAAACTGTCATATGAACTAAAGGAGAGCATGCCCAAACCACGTAGAGAAGCAATTATTTTACCTCAGACAAAAGTCAAACAGGACACCTGAACCTCACTGACTCATGTCATAGAACTGAACACAGTGGTACTCAGAAGGCAGAGGCAGGCGGATGTCTGAGTTCAGGGTTTAGCTAGGCCTTCAAAAGGTGTCAGGTGTGATCTTCAAACACGGAATTTCAACAGATGGCCAGCTAAACAAGTGCCACAGGAAAAGATTTTGTTTTTAACTTTGAAAACGGAATCAAAATAAAAGAATTCTCCCAAAGTATATGTGTGTGTATGTGTGCACATGTGCATGCGGGTATGTATATGCAAGCATCTAGAATCTGAGGTCAACCTCCAGTGTCTTTCCTCAGGAACTGTCCACCTTGGTTTGTTTTTTTCCAGACAGGGTCTCTCATTCGGGCATGAAGCTCATCCATTAGGCTACAGTGGCCGGCACGGAGCTTCTACTGATCTACCTGTCTCTACCTCCCCACCCCTAAGATTATTAAGCACACACCACTGTACCCAGTTTTTTTATATGGGTGCTGGGGTTCAACGTGGCAAGCACTTAACCAAGTACCTCAAAAATTCCCAAAGTATCTTGGTAAAGAAATCAAAACGGCCTTTCCAGAGCCAACAACAGAAATGAAAAAGACCCTAACATTTTGGAGGCCTGAAAGTAATTGTAACCATTAACACAGAATGCTGGACACCTCCATGGGCAGAGAAGAGCTTTGGTTTTCAAAAACATCACTGGTCTTTTTTACTTCAACTACCATTCCAAAAGTAGGACCTCCCAGCACCTCATGCAGCACAACCATGAGGTATCCTTGACACAAAACACCCATTCCTCCAAGTTGTTCTCCTTCCTCACTTGGCCATTTTTTTTCTTAAGACAGGGTTTCTCTGTGTGATTGTCCTGGACCTCTGTAGACCAGATTGGCCTCGGACTCAAAGATCCACCTACGTCTGCCTCCAGAGTTCTGGAATTAAAGGCATGCGCTACCGTTCCTGGCTCACTTGACTTTTTGTTTCTTACTGAGTGCAACCCCAGCCTCAGCCCCATCACTCCCATGTGGTCACACAGCATTCTCTGTGCCACACACATAGAGTGGAAAGACGCCCCCTACTCAGAAGTCAGCTGATCTGCCTTCAAATCCAGCTTTGATACATACTACTCCTAGCATGCCGGCTTGATTTGTCACTCTGTAAAACAAGGATCTATGGATTACTGTAAGATGAAACGCATTACCACATGATACGAAAGCCACAGGCCACATATTAACTCATTTCCACTCTTCCTATTCCATGTTAGAGAACCTAGGTTCCCCCTAAGAAAGCTACCATTTTACTTGACATGTGACCCTAAAAGCATGACTCACACCCTAGTCTCCAAATCCTTCAAATTGGGAACTGAGATCAATACTGAGAGATTACGTTCATCTATAGAAATAATCATTATAAAAAACGAAGGCTCAACTTTGCGTCCTGAAATGGATATATAGGATGGAGGCAAATAAATATGAGAGAGGCAAGGTTTCATCCGCTGGTATTAACAACCATTAGAAACGGTGGTGGAAAAAAAAAAAAAAAAAAAAAGGACAGCAGCCGGCGGCGGCTAAGTCATTGGCCAATCTTCCCTTCTTGGTAGTGGGTTGCGGTTCAATCGGTATCGAGAAACGCAAACCCGTCCTCTGAAGGGCCTCAAACAGGGAAGGACTGATTGGGCAAACGGGAGGACGTGGTCCCAATCAGCGAAGGGCTCCCCCCTCCAACCCCCCGAAAGGCTGATGTCCGCTCCGGAGTCCCCCAGGTGGCCCTGGCCGGCTCCGGAGACCACAAGGCCGCTCCGCCCGGACCAGAGCCCCGAAGAGAGCCGCCAAACCCAGGCCGCCCCCACTGCGGCTCCCGCCCGCAGCCGCGCCCGCCCAGGGTCCCCGCACCCCCCCGGCCTCCCGCAGTACTCCCCGGCTGCTCACCCGCCACCAACAAGGACAGGAAAGCGACCGGCACAGCCATGACGCTGCGGCTGGCTGCCAAAGGGAAGATGGGCCACACGAAGACAGACGCCGGCGGGACCCCAAGGAGCACCGCAGCCCGACGGAGTGACGCGCTCCCGGAGGCTCTGATCCCCCCCCCGGGCCCCTCCCTTTTAGCCGCTCGGCCAATCGCCAACTACGCCGCCAACACAGGAGAGACGTAGCTGGGGAAGCGTTAGCGATTGGGGCAGGGCCCTGCGTGATGGGTGGGGTGTTCTGCCAATAGGAGTCAAGGGTTTTAACATCGGGGTGGGCCCGGCCCGCCGGCCCACGATGATCGGTCACGAGGTGAAGGGTAGGGCCCGCGCTAAGAGCAGGTAGTCCCACCGCTGGCAAGGTTCTTGAAAGACCACAGTGAGGTTGACTCCCGGGCTTGGACCTTTTTGGCCAGCCTACGATGACCGTCTTCGATGCTTGTGCCTGTCGTTTCCCGTCTGTGCCTCCGCCCTCTGCGAGTGACAGCTGTGGAGAGCGCCTGGCTAGCTCAGGTTTTGCTCTAGGGAGTACACAGAGGTTGAGCACCTGCGGAGAGGAATCCGGGCGCCTCGGGGAAGCCCTGAGGTGCTACGGAAAATGTCCCGTTTGAATGTGAGTTGTAGATGAAGAGTAATTTTTAGTGGTACATAAACACACACACACACACATATATGTATGACCTACGGTGACAATGAAGTATCCATTGTCTGAAAGTCAAATATAACTGTTTTTTTTTTATTATTATTATTTGCTGTGTGGAACAACCCTGCCTCCCAACACTGCGCTCCACAAGGAGTGATCCGACAGAATATCGTTTACTTCATCTCTTCCTCCCTTGGTTTCTAACCTGTGCAAGGTGCTCAGGGGAGGCCATATAAGGGCTAGACATACTAATTAGAGCAAGATCATCCCTTCCCACACCTCATAGGCATTTTATCTATGATGTAAGGCAAGAAGTGACACGGTCCATCATCTGTGGTTAGAAAACATTAACCCAACTGATGACCTTGAAAGATGAATATGATTTTAATATATAAGGAGAGGATTTGAAAAGATCCAGGTAAGGAAAAAGCATAGCATGAAGGGCAGGACGAATCCCTTCTCTAGTTGAACTTTTAACTGTTTAGTTTGACAAAAGAGATCTTACAGGGTACAAGGACAGAGCTAAATTTTTGTTTTCCTTTCCTTTCTTGTTTTCTTTCTTGTTTTTCTTTCTTTCTTTTCTTTCTTCTTTTCTTCCTTCCTTCCTTTCTTCTTTCTTTCTTTCTTTCTTTCTTTCTTTCTTTCTTTCTTTCTTTCTTTCTTTCTTTCTTTCCTTCCTTCCTTCCTTTCTTTTTTAATTCTGAGGATGGAACCCCAGAGCTTTGCATGGCACTACCACTGAGGTATGCCTCAACTAGAAAAAAACATTTTTTTTTAAAGATCTTGGCTTGTATGCAGAACTACAATTCAGTATAAATGGGGCATCACATAAGGTGGTTGAACATTGCTTGGTACACAAATGTGAGGTAGGTGCTGTACAGTGGAAACAGCTCCCGGATTCTCAGTTCACAGACTCTGTGTTCTTCTTGGAATTGATTAAAGAAGAACCCAAGGAGCTGCAGCAGCGCCAGGAGGTCTCTGGGTGGAACTTATCCAGCCCGAGAACTAGAATCAAAAGCACACTCCCCAAATACTCAGAATATGATTTCTAGAAACCATCATGTTTATCAAAGCCACTCTTGATTTATAATGCAGTCTGGATTTCTTCACTCAACCTCAGGAAGTGCTCTCTCTTGTCCAATAGAATTTGGATGCCTGTGCTGAAGAGGGGGTTGTTCTTCTATTAGAAATGTAAAATGATTGTATTAGAACCAAAATGTCTAAAGCAGCTAATTTCAGAAGCCTAAAGTGTGACATGACTACCATGCACATTTAAAAAAATATTAAAAATCATATTTCAAGGGCTAAGCAGTTGGCTCAACTGTTGAGGCCACTAGCTGTGCAAGCCTGAAAACCCAAGTTTGATCCCAAACCAATCTGGATGGTGTGTGTGCAAGCACTCTGGGGTTGAAAAAGGATGAAGAGACAAGAGAATCATCTGGAAATTCCAGGACCAGATAGCTGGGAGTTCACAGCATAGCATAAGAAACAAGAGAGACCCTGCTCCAACAAGTTGTAAGGCTAGAACCAATGCCTAAACGTTGTCTTCTGACTTAAACACACACACACACAAAAGAAAATAAGTAGATAAACATAATTTAACATAAAGTCACTTCTGTGCTCACCGACTAAAATTCTACTCTTTGTCTTCTGCATGTGGAAGAACAGGTTTGAGCCGGTAGCCCTGCAAGAATGTGTCTAAATGAATCTTAGTTAGGGATATAGTCAGGTAAAGTGGAATAGAGCCCCCACAAATCTTGCCTAAAGAAGCATATGGCCTTTCCTGCTCTTAAAACAATTCTCGGACATTCTGATTCATTTTAATTTGAGAAATCGCAAAAATATGATTAGTGGATCAGCATATGAAATAACGCTTTCTCAGATGTCAACTTCACTCTCATTCTCTGTCTTGAGAAATAGCTTTTTTTTTTTTTTTTTTTTTGGAGGCATTAGCGTTCTGCAAGATAAACACTGAACTGGCAAGCTTTCTCTTTGTGAAGGAGATGGAGACGCTGAAACCTAGGAGAGTGTATATGTCCTCACAATGACCTATCAGCAGTTCTGCTTTAAGAACACAGTCCTCCATTGTGTAAATATACCACATTTTCTGTATCCATTCCTCCACTGAGGGATAGTTAGGTTGTTTCCAGATTCTGGCTATTACAAATAAAGCTGCTATGAATATAGTTGAGCAAATGTCCTTGTTTAATGGTGGGGCATCTTTTGGGTATATGCCTAGGAGTGGTATAGCTGGATCTTGAGGAATCACTATTCCTAATTGTCTGAGAAAGTGCCAGATTGATATCCAAAGTGGTTGTACAAGTTTACATTGCCACCAGCAATGGAGGAGGGTTCCCCTTTCTCCACATCCTCTCTAGCATGTATAGTCACTTGAGTTTTTGATTTTAGCCATTCTGATGGGTGTAAGGTGAAATCTCAGGGTCGTTTTCATTTGCATTTCCCTGATGACTAAGGATGTTGAGCATTTCTTTAAGTGTTTTTCTGCCATTCCATATTCCTCTATTGAGAATTCTGTTTAGCTCTGTAGCCCATTTTTAAAAATTGGATTACTTGATTTGTTAGTGTTTAACCTCTTCAGTTCTTTATATATTCTGGATATTAGCCCTCTGTCAGATGTAGGGTTGGTGAAGATCTAGCCTTTCATAGAGGACTTCTGAAAGACTACCCACCAGGGTATTGAAGGAGATACTGAGACTCATAGCCAAACTTTGGGCAGAGTGCCGGAATCCTTAAGGAAGAAGAGGGAGATAGAAAGACCTGGAGGGGACAGGAACTCCACAAGGAGAACAACAGAGCCACAATACCTGGGCCCAGGGGGACCTGCAGAGACTGATACTTCAACTAAGGACCATGCATGGAGAAGACCTAGACCCTCTGTTCAAAGGAAGCCCACTGACTGCTCAGTTACCAAGTGGGTTCCCTAGTAAGGAGTACAGGGCCTGTCTTGGACGTGAACTCAGTGGCTGGATCTTTGATCACTTCCCCCTGGGGGTGCAGCCTTGCGAGGCCACAGAGGAAGATGATGCAGCTAGCCCTGATGAGACCTGATAGACTTAGGTCAGATGGAAGGGCAGGAGGTCCGCCCCTATGAGGGGACTAGGGAAAGGGCATAAGCGGAGAAGAGGGAGTGTGGGTGGGATTGGGAGGAATCGAGGGAGGGGGCTGCAACGGGAATATAAAGTGAATAAATTGTAATAAATAAGTATGTAAATAAAATTAAATCTAAAACAAAGAACAACAAAAAAGCGAACACAGCCCCTCACCCCCTGGCTTGATCTTTAGTAAAGAACTGGTGATGTGCAGTTAATGTTTCCACCGAAACATGTAGAGGTGGAAGCAGGACAATATGTGTAATGCTGACCAAAGTAGTGTCTTACAAGAAACCTACCTTATCAATAGTAACACGACCCCTCAGCCAAGGCCAGACTCCAGCCACCCACTGCCCTAAGGGGAGACAGGAAACAAAGGTGCCTTTCAAACTGGGGGCTGGAGGTGGGGTTTAGGATTGGAGCGAAGGCTTAGCTGTTAAGAGAGCTTGCCAAGAACCAGAATTAGTTAGCTTTGGTTCCTAGTACCCACATCAGACTCCAGAGTTTCTGGTGCCCTGTTTTAGCCTCCGAAGACACCTCCATGCATATGTCATTCTCGAACATGTAAATACCCATGCACATGTGAAAAGTACGCACATAAAGATGGCCCTTTAAAAATGATAATCCATCCAGGTAGTGGTGACAGATGCCTTTAATCTGAGGCAGGTGTGAGTTCGAGGCCAGCCTGGTCTACAAACGAGTCCAGGATGGCTTGGGCTACACAGAGAAATCCTGTCTCAAAAAAACAAAACAAAACAAAGCAAAAAAGGTGATAATCCACTCCTGATTCAGATCCATGGACTCTACCTCCCGGCCAGCTGTCTTGGATGGTGTCTTATTGCTGTGCCTTTCCTGTCATGATGGACTGAGATCTCTCAGGATTCAGGAGCCCTAGTCAACATTTACTCCCTTAGGTTGGTTCTCTTAGGTATTTGGTCACTGTGATGCACATGGAACTAACATAACACTAATATATCCAATCCACAGGGAAAATATGGAACAGATTCTTAGGGATGGGCTCTGAAACACTGGTCCACTACTCCTTGAAAATGTCAAGACACCAATAATAAATAATAATAATAATAATTAATAATTATAAGGCAAATGAATAACTGTCATAGCCAAAAGGAGCCTAAAGAGACATGATGACTAAATGTACTGAGGTGTCCTGGATGGGATCATGTGACAGATAAGAGTAGTTTGAATAAAGCAGGGACTTTGGTTAATGATAATGTATCCATACTAGATTATTAACAAATGGGCCATATTAGTGCAAATAATAGGAAAGCCTGTGTGAGATGTAGAAGGGCTTTCTGTACTGTCTTGTCAAATTCTCTATAAATGCCGAAGTGTTCCTTATAACAAAGATAGGAGACACTGTAAAGGTAGTAAAAACACAAGACAAAAAGGTGGGGAAGATGACAGTTTTCAGACTACATGAGCACATGCAGAACTCAGTCAGCAAAGCTGTTAGAAAAAAAAACTATAGCAGACTCGCGGAAAGAAGCACTTTACAAAAGAGGAAATCCAGAGGCCAGTTAAATGTAATTACAAGTTGCCCAACCTTGCGAGTGAGGAAAGGCAAGTTTGAAGCCCTGAGATGCAGACTGGCAAAAATTAGTGGGTCTCACCACATCATGTGTCGGCAAAGCCTGTGAGTTTGTTCGTTTTGAGACAAGCTCTCACTATGTAACCCTGTGGCCCTGGAACTCATGATAGAAACCAGGCTGGCCTCCAACTCAGGGATTCATCTGCCCCTGCCTCCCAAGTGCTGGGATTAAAGGCGTCACCACAACCAGCCTTCTTACGGTCTTGGCAGCATGCTTCTGTTAGTATTCATTTATAAATAAGATGAGGCTTACAACAGGTTTTCTATGAAAGAGGTTTATTAAGTGGAGAGAGGGGGAGCAGGGAGAGTGGGCCATGATGGGGGGAAGAGAGAGAGAGAGAAGAGGAGGAAAGGGGGGGCACCCCGATAGAGAGAGAGGAAGAGTAAGAGAGTAAGAGAAAGAGTGAGAGAGCATGTGTCCGGTTGTCCCTTTTAAGGTCAGGAAACCACTAACCACGCCCCCAGGTGTGGCCACCTGGCTGGGCGATACAAGATGACATCATAAGTTGCTAGGTAACCCAGAAGCAGGTTGTTTCAGAATACTAACAGCTTCCACTGACAATTTCTGCCTTCTCACCCATCCTTTTTTTTTTTTTTTTAAAGGTCTGGCAGTATGTACGTGTCTGTGTCATATCTACGTGGGTGGGATCACCCGTGCATGCATGTGCAGAGGTTTATGTCTAGCGTCTTCTTCACTAGCTCACCTTATAATTATTATTATTATTTTGAGCCGGAGTCTTGCTTAACCTGGACTTTGCATAGTGACTTTCGCATATGCTTTGCATATAGAATGGCTGTCGAGCAAGCCCCAGGAGACCCTCTCTGTTCCCTCAGTGCTGGGATCACAGTATACACTGCTATGCCCAGCTTTTAAGTGGGTGCTGGAGATGTAGGCAGGTCTTTATGCAAGTAGTTTACTCTGCTGAGCCATCTCCCCGCAATACTCATATCTAACAACGGCAAAATTATGATGGCTCAAAAGCCATTTGATGTCTCTGATCTCAGCATAACGTGGCTGCTGACTTATCTAAGACAGGTCATGCACATAAATTAGCACTTACAAGGTGTGCCAGAAACTCTGTGCTCAGTATCCATTTCCACTCCCCCACACCTCTTTTTCTCTCTCATAGCTCAGGCTGGAAAGTTAAATAACCACACTCCCCAGACACCTTTTTCACAGGAGGTTTCAAGGCATGGTTTGGGTTTCAGTGTTGAGAGGTGCTTTTGTGATAGTTTGGAAAGCAAAAGCAAGACAGAAGAAGCCATGTCCCTGCTGTTGGGTATTAGCTAACAGGATGAGACAAAGGCTCCAGATACCACCGTCAGGTTCCAAAGAACCGCCCCCCAACACACACACAAATCTCACTTATTACCTGTGACTCCTCCCTGCCTGCTACCCTAAACCTCTCCAGCCCAGGGACATGGCTTCCCTTCCCCTAGCTTCTCTTTCCTATATAGACCAGCCATTTTGGCCATGCACTCTTCTTGGCTCACTCTTGACCTCTTCATTGTGTATTGGCCCTCTGTCCCTTCTTTTCTCTTCCTCTCTGGCTCTCTCTAGCTCTCTCTCTCTTCTCTCATGTCCAATCTATTCTGCTGGCCATGTTGGCTGTACTCTCCCTCATATCCACAAACAAAACAAAACAAAACCTTCTCCTCCACCATACCTAGGAACAGTCATGTCCTCCTTTTCATTCACATTCCCGGCTTCATGGTGGAACTAACAACCACAGAAACAAAATGGCGGTTTTCTAATCTCTGGAGTGCAGCTGAAGCTCTGGGGTTTTGAAATCTGGGACAATCCCTTAACGTCTGTTCCTCTAGCCCTCACAGTGATTTCTTCAGCAATTCTTAGTCTGCAGTTTTTCTGCTTGAAAGATTTTGTTTACAAGTGATTTAAAAAATGTTCATTGGTGTTTTACCTGCAGGTATGTCTGTGTGAAGGTGTCTGAAGCCCTGGAACTGGAGTTACAGACAGTTGTGAGCTGTCATGTGGGTACTAGGAATTGAACCTGGGTTCTGTGGAAGAACAGCAAGCGCACTTAACCACTGAGCCATCTGTATAGCCCTAGTGTTCTGTTTCCTAATTATATACACCCTGACTAAGGTAGAAAGTGATCTCATACAAGTTTTCATGGGTTTGTAATTTAATTGAACCATGGGATACTGATTCTCATGAATTTGAAATCACACACATACACAAACAGAGAATCAATCCAACTACAATAATAGAATATTCACTGTTTTTGAGCATAAGTGAAACAGACTTGGAAGGGGCGAAAGGGAACTTGCTGGGGTACTGGACATTTTCCTATGACTGGTGGTCACATGAGTGAGGAATGCAAATAGTCAGAGGCATAAGCTGTTTGCTTAAGGTTTGTGTCTATTGTGTCTATTGTGGCTGAGGATGTAACTCGATGGAAAAGCAAAGGTCCTGGATTCTATCCCCCAAACAACAACAACAACATTCATGAATTTTACCATGTATAAATCACAGCTATGTATTTTTCCTTTAGTGCTGTGGATTGAACCCAGGGCCTTGGACACATACCATGTACTCTAGCATTGAGCTACACCTCAGTCCTTAGCTACTTATATTTTTAAAAAGAAATTTAAAAAAAACCAACTATTCTCAGAGTTTTGCCTATTGGGTGAACATATTTAAATTCACATCAATAGAAAGTGTGTTTACGGGGTTGGAGAGATGGCTCAGAGGTTAAGAGCACTGGCTGCTCTTCCAAAGGTCCTGAGGTCAATTTCCAGCAACCACATGGTGGCTTACAACAATCTACCGTGAGATCTGGTGCCCTCTTCTGGCCTGCATAATAAATAAATAAAATCTTTTTTAAAAAACACCAAACAACAACAACAACAACAAAACAAAGACAAGGTCTCACTATGTAGCCTTGTTCTGAAAAAAAAAATGCTACTCATTATACAATATTGTGTGTTTGCAATGCACTCTAAATTCTGGTTCTGATAACTCAGAGCAGAATCTTTGGGAAATAAGCTAAATTGTATGTTCTGTCTGAAGAAGTACCAAAGAACAAAGGAATGGGTGTTTCTCTGCATATGTGAAATAGGAAAGAGAGGAATCGGTCAGATAGTCATGGGCTTTGCTTTTTTGTTCCTGTACCAAGATGCCCTAGGCTGAATATGAAGAAGAGAGGTTTTTTTTGTTTTTTGTTCTTGTTTGTTTGTTTGTTTGTTTTAGCATACAGTTCTAGAAGCCAGAAGTCCAGGACTGAAAGCCCTATCTGTTCAGCCTTTATGAGAGGACGTGCAAAAGAAGTTGCACGGTGAGAAGGAAAACCAAGGCGCTCTACAGGCCAGCCTTTTGTTTGGTTTGATACAGGGTCTGATGTCGTTCAGGGTGATGTTGTGCCTCCATGGGTAGTGTAGGATGATCTTGATCTTCCCTTCATCTCTGAAGTGCCGGGATTACAGATGTGTGCCACAGTGCCCAGCTCTAACTCCTACCCCCTCTCTGTGGTTCTGAGAACTGAAGCCAGGGCGGCCTCCGTCCAAGGCAAGTGTGCTACCGCTGAGCTATATCCCTAACTCACGGGCCTGGCTTGCTCCTGCAGGAACCTACCAGAGTCCCAAGAGGATCATACCGGTTTCTCTCAGGAACTCATTTTCGGATCACCTAACGACTCTGACTTCCCATTTCTCTCCCCAACGAAGGTCTGAGTCCTCTCCTTCCAGGTCTTCGTGAGGCACGCGGCTGTGTGGAAATGCTGCTGTCCTTGGCATCAGCTCTCAGCCATGTTTCGCCTAATCACCCTGTGCACAACTTCCTCCATTTCTCCCCGATTTCTGCAGCTATTTAAAGCCTCCAGAAAAATGTCATTCAGGAATTTGTTGAGACAGGGTCTCACTCTGTACTTTCTGTGGCAGCCTTGAACTTGGAAGCAACCTTCCGTTCTCAACCTCCTGGAGATGGCTGGCTAACGGGAGCCGCCATGCCCAACCTTCTTGTCTTGGGAGAGCATCTTCCTACAGCTGGCTGCTATATAGTTCCACTGCTGGCCAAAAGAGGAAAGCCTATGCCATGAGCCCCATATGTGCCCCAGGGCAACTGTAACTGCAGCCCAACACAAAATTGCAAGCTCACCCAAGATGAGATTTGTGTGTGTGTGTGTGTATAATTTCTTTTCCTGTAACTCGATTGTGTGTAACTCTGGAGCATGAAATGTAGAGATGACAATTTCACCTCTCAATACTAGAAGGTTGGACACACTTGAGGGATTCGGGAATGAGTTGTTCATTACCCATCCATCTGAAGCATCAGAAAACCTGTGGTTCCTCTTTGCTCATCATCTCTATGATCATGATAATTTATTGAGAAGAAGGGGGGAAAAAACCCTCTTTGATCTTTGCATACCCTCCCTCATTCTCCCAGGAGGACCACACCAGGAACCCTACACCTCAGCTTGTGGGAATACCTTTCACCAGCTGCTCGAACTTTAAGGGGTGGGAGGGACCTCCAAGCTTGTCATGTGCTGTCCCAGTTCACATGCCCTCTGCACAGATCCCAGGTTACCATGAGAACTAGTAGTGCTGCCAGGGGATGGGTCACAATGGGGAGAGTTGGGGGGGGTGAGGGGGCGGGGCAGGGGGAGAGGGAGAGATGCATGTAGGTTTTCACAGAGGCCAGAAAAGGACACTGGATTCTGACGCTGAAGTTACAGGCAATTCTGAGCTGCTTGACCTGAATGCTCAGAACTGAAGCAGGTGTTCATTAATATTAAATATATCACGAGCAACCAACCAGTCTTTACAAATTAACTACAGTCCACACTTTAAAGCCAACTGGAATCCCACAGCAAGCTTTTGTTGACACTCTTCCTTGCTTTTTGTTTGCTTGTTTTGAGACAGGGTCTTTGTTATATAGTCTAGGCTGCTCCCAGACTCCTGGCCAACTGAAGTTTTTTTTGTTGTTGTTGTTTTTAATAAGATTTATTTTTTTTTAATTTTTGTGTATGTCTATGAACGATGTGCAGGCAGCAGTTATAAGCTACTGAGAGGGCTGGAGAGATGGCTCAGAGGTTAAGAGCACTGCTTGCCCTTCCAGAGGTCCCAAGTTCAACCACATGGTGGCTCACAACCATCTATAATGAGATCTGCTGCCCTCTTCTGGTGTTCAGGTGTATATGCAGGCAGAACGCTGTATACATAATAAACTAAATAATTCCTAAAAAACAAACAAACAAACAAAAAAACTACTGCGAGCCACCCAACCTAGGTGCTGGGAACTGTTCCCCAAGCCCCTTCTTGTCTATAGGTAAGTATAGTGCCAACAGGCAAATCTCAACCTTGGAAGCTCCAGTGACCTGGGTACTGCCTATCACCAACATACTCTACTGTATTTTATGTTAAATGTGCGCATGTCAAATTTGACCAAAGTGAAATGGCCTGTGCATGCTTGCGTTAATCAGATGTAATTTCTGTTGCAAGTGACTCATTGGGTCACCCTAAGACATGAATGAAAATGGGGTGTGGGGGGAGTTCTGTACAGTCAGGATGCAGCGGCATTTAATGGCGGGGTCTTTGTAAAGACCTTACAAGATACAGCTGTGACACGTTTGGCTGCCTGGGTGACCTTGGACAAGTTACCTTACCGTGCTCAGTTTTCTCATCTATAAAAGAAAGCAGAGAAAAGGTATAGATTTCCAGGGGTGGCAGGAGGGTTGGATGAGGGAATTATGGGTAAAGAGTGTTTATCCACTGAGCATTTGTTCTTAGCTACAGTGGTGATCACCATTATTAAAGTCATCTTTTTAAAGTCTTATTTTTAAATTCTGTGTGTGTGTGTGTATTTGTGGGTGTGCATGCGTATGCATGTACATGGGCCGGCACATACCATGTGGAATCCGAGGACCATTTTTTTGAGAGTCATTTTTCTCCTTCCGCCTTGGATTTGAGGCAGGGTCTGCCTTGTTATTTCTACTGCGACTCTGGCCGTTTTAGCTTCCAACGGATTGTTTCGTCTCTGCCTCCCAGGGCCAGGACTTCAGATGTGAGTCACCACATCTACGGCTCCCCTTTTCCTCCCTTGTCTGGCAGTCTGGCCCTTGTTTCGCGCTCTTGGGCTCAGCATCTGTACCTCTCTCCCAGATTCTCTAGTTCCTGGCATCTTTCTGGTTCCTCATACTGAAGTATCTTGGTGATGGGAGGCACATATTTCTCACTATGTTCAAGATTGTACATGTTGGCTGTTGGAAACCTCTCTTCTCCCTGTTTCTCTTTATCCCTCTTGATTAGGCCTCTCTGTCTTAGGTTTGATAGGATGTGTATGAGCTTACCTATGACAATGTCTTTTTGAGTCAGTGTGGTCTTGACCTTCATACTCAGATGGTCACTCTTGCTATGGAATATTGGCATGAGCATTCTCACTATATAGCCCAGGATGGCCCCAAACTCTCCACCGTCTTGGGATGGGGAGATGGCTCAGTTGGTAAAGTGCTCACCCCATACAAGTGTGACCTCAGTTTGATCCCTAGAACCCAATGAAAAAGTCAGATGTGATGACCTGTGCTTGTAATTCCCGCCCTGCATGTGAACACACGTGTTTACACACACACACACACACACACACACACACACCTCCATTCTTCTGCCTCGGCCTCCTGAATGCTGGGATTTGGGGATATGCATTATCATTCTGTAAGTTAGACAGCGGAATACTTTCTCTGTTTGGAACTTCAGTCGGTGTCTGAGCAAAAGCAGTGGCCCGTTCAAAGTCGTCTGGGTTCTGTTTGTAAGTGCATTCGGCACAGCGTCATTAGCAATTAGACTGCACAGTCCCTGAAAGACTTCAGGTTAAATAACTTAGTGATAGTCCCCTGGAGTTTGTGGGAGTTTGGTTTCAGGATCTTGAACATCTAAATGTCCTTGGATGCCTCTTATACAGAGTGATGCAGTGTTTGCATAGAACCCACACACACATCCTCCCGTAAAGCTGAGATCACCTGTAGCTCACTTACACTCTCTAAGACAATATAAATGCTAAGTTGCTATAATGTCCTGTTTAGGAAAAAGAAGCTAACAAAAAGTTGGTACATGCTAAGGAAAGACTTCTTTTTTTTCCGGAATAGTCTAGATATGGGATTGGTTAAATCTTTATACTTGGAGCCTATGGCTACACAGGGCCTGGCCATCTGTCCATTCATACTTTGGAATGTTCTGCAGCTACAGTAAAAACAAAAAGGTTTACAGATTGATTGTTAAGATAGAGTGTTGACAGAGGTGCTGGAGCCTGCCGGCAGAGTCGAACAGTTCTTGAGTCGGGAGTGAGGATTGAAATTAATGAACCAACACACAACACATGGAACCTTTCTGAGAGGCTCTAGTGGAAAACTAGACGCCTTGCTTTATTTCAGACCCCCTTTAAGCCTGAGAAAAAGCCCCTCAGGACAAATGAGTACATTTACAAGGAAGTCAAGCAAAAGGTGTGTCCTAGACAAGGACACCCCACCTGCTGTCTCAGACAAAAGGTGAAATAGACTTGGAAATTCTTCACAGACTCCAAATGAAGGCCAGTCTTTCTGCTGAGATCGAAATATCAAAGCAACCTGGAAGACCACAGGCTCCCAACACAGAGGAAGACAATGCAGCCAGTCCTGCTGAGACCTGATAGACTAGGGTCAGAGGGAAGGCGAGGAGGACCTCCCCTATCAGTGGACCAGTGGAGGGGCATGGGATGAGATGAAGGAGGGACAGTAGGGTTGGTAGAGGATGGGGGGCGGGTCACAGCTGGGATACAAAATGAATAAACTGTAATTTATAAAAACATAAATAAAAAATTTAGAAAGTAAAAAAAAGTTTGGAATGAAAAAAAATAAAAATAAAATAAAATCCCTACTATTTATATAAAAGGAGGAGAGAGATGATGGATAGACAGAAGCACGTGCTTGCTTGTACAGATTTAAAACATCTCTGAAGAAAGCACAGGCAACTGATCAAATTGCTTACTTTTGAGGGGAAGGATCAGGGTGGCTGAGGGGAGGGTGAGAGAAACACTGTCTATTTAGTTGCTCTGGCACCAGAATTGGGAAATACAACTCAATGTTGCCAACTCAGCAGCCTCAAGAATTCTCTTCAGAGCCTTAGGGACTTCTAGCCAAGTGTGATCTAAAGAGCTGCCCCCTTACAGATCTCAAGAGCACCCAAACCTTCTTACAGCTTGCTCTTGGATTTTCAGCCTCTGCAAGAATGAGCTTATGCCTGTCTATTTGTTTATGGCATCAAGCGTGTGGTTTGTCCTGGTTCTAGTAGGACTGAGACACCCGGCTGGGCAGTGTGGGACTCTGACAAAGGCCGCTATTAATTCTTCTCTGTCTCTGCCTCGCTTCCATTTCCTTTGTCCCTCAATTCCTACATCAGTGTTGGTCTCCCATCCACCATGGCTGTCCAGCCTCCAGCCAGAAATGCTACTCTCCCTAAACCACCATTCTGTTACCTTGAGTCTGAGAACTCTACTCTCACCAAATAAAAGAATGGCCTTGCCTCCCCTGAGGAGGAATAAAATGTGGTTATGTCCGAGCCTTACCTGTGTGGCTTGTCATCTGTGTCACTTGCTCCACATAGGCTTCAGGACGAGGGTGACTCACTAGCCCCTGCCTCATGGGGCTGGGGAAGGAAGAGCATACAACCTACAGACCTGAGGAGGAGAGTCTCCCGGATTCCGGCTCAGCTTAAACAGCTGATAGGTTGCCCTGTAGTGAGAACAGTGACCTTTGTGAGTGACCAGAGGGTCATGGTGTGCTTCCATTGTTTTTGGCTTCTCCATTAAGGATTTCTTGGGGTTTGGTAAAAGTTCCTTTAGCTAGTTACATGCTGTTTTCATTCGTTTATTTAAGAACATTTTCACCTCCCGTGCTCATGGATTGGTAGGATTAACATAGTGAAAACGGCCATTCTGCCAAAAGCAATCTACAGATTCAATGCAATTCCCATCAAAATATCAACACAATTCTTTACAGACCTTGAAAGAAAAATTCTCAACTTCATATGGAGAAACAA
>CM053742.1:41481375-41504511 GCA_028658305.1 Pachyuromys duprasi
TGAAAAGCTTCTGTAAAGCAAAAGACACTGTCATCAAAACCAAACGACAGCCTACAGACTGGAAAAGGATCTTTACCAATCCTACATCTGACAGTATATATAAAGAACTCAAGAAGTTAAAAAGCAACAAATCAAGTAATTCAATTAAAAAATGGGGGGTATGGCGCTAAAAAGAGAACTCTCTGTAGAGGAGTGTAGAATGGCAGAAAAACCCTTAAAGAAATGCTCAACGTCCTTAGCCATTAGGGAGATGCAAATCAAAATGACCCTAAGATTTCACCTTACACCTGTCAGAATTGCTAAGATCAAAAACTCAAGTAACAACACATGCTGGAGAGGTTGTGGAGAAAGGGGAACTTTCCTCCATTGCTGGTGGCATTGCAAACTTGTACAACCACTCTGGAAATCAATTTGGCACTTTCTTAGACAATTAGGAATAGTGATTCCTCAAGACCCAGCTATACCACTTTTAGGCATATATCCAAAAGATGCTCAAGTACACAACAAGGACATTTGCTCAACCATGTTTGTAGCAGCTTTATTTGTAATAGCCAGAACTTGGAAACAACCCAGATGTCCCTCAGTCGAGGAATGGATACAGAAATTATGGTACTTTTACACAATGTACATTTACTTTTACTACTCAGCAATTAAAAACGAGGAAATCATGAAATTCACAGGCAAATGGTGGGACCTGGAAATGATCATCCTGAGTGAGGTATCCCAAAAGCAGAAAGAAACACTTGGTATATACTCACTTATATAGACCTATAGGATAGGATGGACATGCTGAAATCTATACACCTAGAGAAGATAAGCAAGAAGGAGGACCCAGGGTGGGATAATCAATCATCAGTTAGATGGACAAATGGGATGGACATTGAAGGTAGGAGAAAACAAGCAACAGGGCAGAAGCCTACCACAGAGGGCCTCTGAAAGACTTTAACAATGAATCAAAGCTGATATTAAGACTCACAACCAAGCCATCGCCAGAGTGCAGGGAATCATATGAAAAAAGGGGGAGTTAGTAAGATTTGGCGAGGACAAGAGCTCCACAAAGACCAAATAGATCAGGGCACAGGGGTCTTCTATGAGACTGCTTCTCCAACCAAGGACCATGTATGGATACAAACTATAACCCCTGCTCGAATGTGTCCCATGGTAGCTCAGTACCCAACTGGGTACCCTAGTAAGGGGAACAGGGACTATTTCGGTCATGAACTCAATGGCTGGCTTGTCGACTGCCCCCCCCCCGAGGGAGGAGCAGCCTAACTAGATCCCAGAAGAGGACATTGCAGCCAGCCCAGAAGAGACACGATAAGCTACGGTCAGATGGAAGGAGGTGAGGTCCTCCCCTATCAGTGGACTTGGAGGTGGGCAGGGAGAAGATGAGGGAGAGATGGGGAGAGTGGGAGGGAATGAGGGAGGGGGCTACGACTGGGATACAAAATATATAACCTGTGATTAATATAAAAATAAAAATTAAATTAAAAAATTAAAAACAGAAAAAAATAAAGGAAAAAAGAACATTTTCAAGGATTTACTACATTGTGTGTGTGTGTATGAATGTGTGTGTATGTGTGTGTGATACAGTATGCATGAATCAGGCGATGGTTCTCTTCTCTACAATGTGAGTTTTGAGAACAGAAACTTGGGTCATCATGTTTGGCAGCTAGCACTTTTACCTGCTCTATTAGTTAATTTTCTGTTGCTGTGACCAAGGCACAATGACCAATGCAACTATAGAAGGAGGAGTTAATTTGGGCTTATGGTTCCAGAGGAAGAGTCCATCGTGGTGAGGAGGCATTGGAAGTATAGGGCAGGCACAGCCACAGGAACAGGATTCTGAGAGCTCACAAAGAGAGAGAGAGAGAGAGAGAGAGAGAGAGAGAGAGAGAGAGAGAGAGAGAGAGAGAGAGAGAGAGAGAGAGAGAGAAACTGGAAGTGGAGAGGAAATGTTTAATCTCAAAGCCTATCCCGGTGACATATTTCATCTTGCAGTGCAGCCTGACCTAAACTTCTCTAAACAGTCCCATCAGCTGGGGACGAAGGATTCAAAATATCCAAGACTGCTAGGGACATTTTATTATTATTATTATTTTCAGTTTTCAAAATTTCAAACCACTATACCTGCTGAGTCATCTTGCCAGCCCCACACATTGCTTTAAAACACCGAAGAATGTGGAAGAATTGAAGGTGGTGGTAGGGCTCATGGAAATGACATGGATGGGATGGGGCACAATGGCCCCATATTGGGCTGTAAGTGATGTCCCCAAGTCGAGTTCAGTTGGAGCAGAAGTGAGGGAGCCCACTGCCTCAGTAACCAGAACAAGCTGGTCATGAAGTCCCTGTGATATGGCTCATGTCTCAGCAGAAACAGCATCATCTTATAGAATGTCTAAAAGCGAGGACCCCTAGTTTAGGTCGGAGGACCAGAGCTGCTGGGAAAATTGAAGCCTATAGGAGGCAGTCAAGCCCTGTCATAGATCAAGAACCGCAAGTGGCTTGTGCTCAAAACAAAGCCTGTGCTACTCATTAGCTGGGTGTGATGGGCCGAGTGGTCTCCCTCAAGGGAGGGTATGTTGCTTTGGCTGCTATTAGCAGAGCTGTTGGCAGACATCTCTCAGCTTGTGGGTACCTTTGGGATCTGCCTTAGCTTCAGAGAGCACTTTATCTAAATTGTAACCTTTGGAGGGTGGTCTCCATTTGTTGATTGATGGATGCTGGAGCATAGAAGTCCAGACATCTTGGGACAGCTGTGGAGGGCCATTCTCTTTCCATCGTTGCCTGTGGGGGTGGTCAAGGCTGACCCTGGGTTTGTATCATGGCCATTCGACCTCTTTTTCCCCTTCCTTCTCCTCTTTCCAACGTTATTTCATCAACCCACTGTGCTGCAGCAGCTTAATGTAGCCCCCAAAAGCTCTAGTGCTGGCTGTGTTCAACAGACGGAGGCAAACATGCCTATAATCCTAGCACCTAAGAAGCTGAGGCAGGAGAACCAAGCATTTGAGGCTAGCCCATGCTTCGTGGTGAGTCCCTGCCTCAAACAAATGGCAACAACTCAAAAGCTCCCCCTCCCCCCACGAACTCAAAACCAAACAAGTTCTTGCATTGGGAACTTGTTTCTCAAATTCCTGTGGTGATGGTGTTTGGAGGTAAGGACTTCGGAAAGTAATATTGGATGACGTCATGAGGATAGGGCATCTTTGGTGGCTTTATGAGAAGAGGAAGAGAGATTTCACCTAGCAAGTCTGTGCTGTTTTTAACTTTTACCATTAAAGACTCAGGGCCCAGATGCTGGAGTGAAAGCCTGCTAGCTCAGAGGCAGAGAGAGCACCCAGCTGACCTTCCTACTCAGCTCATGTCCCAGAAGGAAAAAGCCTGTTTTCCTTCTCCATGCTGTCTTAAAAACCCTTCAACTCAAGGTTCCTCCTTCCTGTGTTTTCTTATGTTCATTGCCTGTCAACTAGTTGCTTGCTCTGCCTCTTGACCTACGGTTGGTTTTAGTAAGTTCAAACAGAAGCTCTTGGATGAAAGGTGTGTGGTAAGGCTGAGCCACACCACAACTAGAGGTTTTCCAAGCAAACAACACAATCTCAGGTTTCACAGTGTGATCGACTATCCTGCAACCGGTCTGTTCTAGTTGATGTCCTGTGTCATGCTATAATGCACTGTGGCACCCTCCAGAACTGTGCTCTTAGACTTTCCAGCCTCCAGAACTGTGAACCACATGAACCTTTATTCTTTGGAAAATCCCCAGCCTCTGGGACTTTATTATAGTAACTGAAAATGGGCTGAGACACTCATACTCACCTCTACCCCAGGGCTTCCTTCTCAGGGAAGCCAACCTGGTAGATGCAGACAAGTTAATTTGTCAACCAAACTCTAGCTTCCTTCATCTGAGGAATAAGAAGAGAACACTTAAGCCCTGGAGCAGACATACATGGGTGCTTAGAATCCAATGTAGGTCGTCTGTAAGAACAGTATAGACCCCTAATTGCTGAGCCATCTCTTCAGGCCCACCCCCAACTTTTTTAAAGTTTAAGTGACTTTTTTTTTTTGAAGTCACTTTCAAGCTACCATTGGGAATACATGGAAAAATACACATAAATGTGTCTTCATAAAAAGAAAAAGAGGTAGAATATTTGTATAGCTATATGCTCCTATAGAGATAAAGGCAAAACATTTGAGGGTGGGTGTCCAAATGCTTTATTCTTTTAGGCCCACCATCAGTAGGAAGAGTGCTTACCACATGCACCTGGCTAAAATGTCAGTTGAACTGAATATACTTGGAAAAAGCAAGAAAATGTGTCTGTAGAGTACAAGTCATTTTGTCCATGAGCTCAAGATGGCAGCCAGAGGTTCCATTTCCCCAACTGCTACCGATTTGAGTGTATCTGTCCAATGTTGCTAGTGACATTACAGTCTGTGTTACATCTTTCCCACACCGTAGGGCCCTTACCTCCCGGCAAACTAGCGCATCAGGGGCGCCCCTGAGAAATAGCAAGAGGGTTTAACCCAAGTCTCCAATTTTTGGCTATGGTTCTGCTTTCTTTTCTTTTATTTCCCTTTCCTTTAGTTTCGTTTTCTTTCCTGTTCTGTCCTGTTCTTTTCTTCTCTTTTTATGTCTTGAGGTTGGAACACAAGGCATCCCGAATTCGAGGTGCACACATTTTCAAGAGCAGTTTTTCTCTGGTCATTGTTGTTTGGTTTGTTTGTTTGACTTTGTTTTGGTCTTTTGTTTTGTTTTGTTTTGTTTTGAGGCAGGGTTTCTCTGTGTAGCCCAGGCTGTCTTTTGGAACTCACTCTGTAAACCAGGCTGGCGTTTGATTATTGGCCATTTCCTCTAAGTGCCTTTCCTCTAAGTGCCCGTTTTTGTTGTTGTTGTTGTTTTAAGAAGCCACGCCCTCCAGAGGATGCGGTTGAGCTGCACCTGTGTTCCCGAGGCTTCCGGTGATTTTGGGACTGCAGCAGGAAGCACAGAGCTGAGTGCAGAGCTGAGGTGGGTATTCTAAGCCACAGCATATCATATCTGTTTTATTCAAGGAGTGCTATGAATCCTCCTCAGGACACTGGCACCAGCCTGCAGCCCCATTAGCATCGCGGGGACGGGGTGTTTCCTTTGTCCTTCGCAATATCCCGGTATGGCCACTCAAAAGAAATGCAGGTGTTTTGGCTTGGTTTTGGTTCTTTTTGAAACGGGGTCTTGTGTAGCCCAGGCTGGCCTCGAACTTCGGATCCTCCTGCTTTCGCCTTGTGTGTGCTGGGATTACAGTCAGGCACCACCATGACTAGTTTTAATGCGGTACAGGGGCTTAAACCAAGAGCTTCATACAGACATTCTTCCATCCTTAGCCCAGGATGTCTTTTCTAAACATTGTTATTTTCTTTTGTTCACTTGTTTTTTAATACACAATCGTCATGCTCCTGGTTTTTGTTTGTTTGTTTGTTTGTGATGTCATCCGGACACAAATTAGAATCTCCTGAGTGACGAGCCACACCACCAGTGTCCGGATTGCCATGACTGACGTGAAAAGTCCCGCCCCCTACCGTGGGTGGCACCTTTCGGTCACTCAGCCCAGAGAAAAAGGGGATTTCAGAAAGAAGGTCATGTGGCCTTTTGCTGGCTCGGCTTTCCCATCCTGACGCTTGATCCGCCTGGTTGCTACTTGGAGTATAACCCAAGTCACTTAGACCCCCTACAGTTAAAAGAAAGGCCTCTGAGCACTTGAAACTGGCTGTTCTGAACTGCGATGTGAAATGCATGCCAGCTTTCAAAGAGCACAAAAACCCAAAGAGAGCCGGTTTCGTTAGTAATGGCTTGCATGTTGAAATGCTAATATTTCCCATCTATTGGGTTGAGTAAAAATTAGTCTCATTTGTCCTTATGTTTTGACAAAATATGGCTGCTAGAACGCTTAGACTCGAGTCAGTGGGCTGTGCGGCAGCTCTACTGGCTGGATCGATTGCGCTTCCCTCTCCCCCTCATTTATTTACAGTCTGACATCTGAGACACAGACCGGCGGCGCCCAGCCCAGCCTGTCAATTGCTCAGTGCTGGGTGCTCCTGGGAAGCCTTACCGCTCAAACCTGAACCTCTGTACACTGGGTCTTAGTCAAGTATCAGCGGATCCCAGCACTGCAGAAGCTGCCCTGTGATACTTGGACCAGGTCACCTGTCCCCTCCAAACTGGCCTGTCTTTAGATTATCTGTAACATTTAGCTGCCCTAAATCAGAACTCTCTGTCTGAGTATTTATATAGTTTTTGTCAGCTCTATGTGTGTATACACATTCTGATCATATTTTCCAGCTCCCACCAGAGCCTTTGAAAAACAAACAAATAAGAGCAAACCTGAGAGATGGTGTGGAGGAACCTGATTGGTCACCCAAAGCTATAAAATGTCTTCTCTCTTTCAGAATAAACGAGTCTGCATCCGCTCGCCCTTGGATTGCATCCACCCGACTCCCTGTGTCTGTGTGATGACAGACACTTCTCACCCCCTCAGCCTGGGCCCACGGGCTGCACCCCTGGAAGGAAGACCAGCAGGCTTCAGAATCAGGTTTAACTTATAAATTAGTAACATCAAAGAAAACCCCCAACAACAATAGCTAATAGTAAAATAGGAAGAGTACTATAATATACTGAGCACATGCTATTAGGGAGACCTAGGATGGTGCTGTGTAGTGATAATCCCCGGAAGTCAGGGGTATTGATTGAGCGTGAGTTTGAGATCAGCCCAGACACTAGAGAGACTATCTCAAGGAAACAAACCTATGTACAACTTAGGAATTGTTTGTTTCTATAATTTTCCATTCAATATTATCAAACTTCAGTTGACTATAGGAAACTGAAATTGAAAAAAAAATCATAGCTAAGAGAACACTACTACAAAATGGGGGCAGACGGATGCTTCACTGACTAAAGAGCAAAGGACCTTAGTTCTCTTACCAGCACTCACATCAGGGAATTCAAAACGGCCTGGAACTTCAGCTGCAAGGGATTCCAAACCCTCTTCTGGCCTCTGTGGGCATTTGTACTCACATACCCACACTCAGATAACACACAGTTATAAAGAAAAAACGAAGAGTATGATGGAATTCTATGCACTACATGAAGTTTGCTAAGAATATTGTAATAAGTGACCTAATACACACAGAAAGGAGCTATGTGAGGTGACAGACTGGAATGCATACATATGTCAAAACTCCATGTATCTCATGCTAAATACACACACTGTTTATATTTTGATCATACTTCGGCAAATCTGGGGAAACATTTCTCCATGGTCTTTGGCCTAGAAGCTATTTTAAGAGGCAGGGGTGGGCTGCCCTTACTTACTTAACTCAGTGTTGTGTATAGTTTTAATAATATGACCTTCGGGGTCCTTTTAGCAAAATTTTCAGAAGTCACACATAGGCTAAAAGCTGCATACATGGAACCAGAGAGAGCTAATAGTTGTTTCCTTTCCTGTTTTCTCAAGCAAAATAAGTGCACACCGTTGGTAACATTTGTTTTTGTCTTTTTGTATCTTTTCAAGAAAATCCATTCAGGCTGAGAGGTGGTTATGAGTCTTGCCCCCCCTTCCATGTATGCGGTTGCCATGGGACTATGCAATGCCTTCTTGAAGCAGGTGTGCCAGTCTACCCTGCTTCTGGATGGCAGCTCGGTCACGTGACTCGCTTTCACTAATAGATGTGACAGGAAGCTCAAAGTGGCTGCTAGCATCTCCAGGAATATACGTCCTGGCTAGCTTGTTGGATGATGGGGGACAGAGGAGGCAGAGCTGAGTTGAGAGCAGCCTAGGTCAGCCATCAACCAGACGACCCCAGAGATTTGAGTCCAGTTGACTGCCTCAGCGCTTACTGTTGTTGGGTCCCCAGCTTCAGAGCACATGTTAGGCAGCCTGATGGTGGAAGATAGCCCATACCTCCACAGCCTAAGGGCCTGTGCTTGCCTTTGGCACACACGAGAAGGACAAATGGGTTTTTCAAATGCCCCCATGCTCATACTGGTGGATGAATTGGTGACCCATTTGTCTCCAACTGCAGCAGGCCTGCCAGAAGCCTGGGAAGTCTACAAATCAAGCCATGTTGCAAGAATGTATGATTTAATAATATGATCATCTGTCATTCCTTAACAGCTCCTTTAGAAAAATCTTCGAGGGTCATAGGAGGGCCAAAAGCACCACATAGTTAACAAGGGATAGATAGCTAATGGTCATTCTGGAAACTTTCTTATTTCCTGACTTGCAGAAGTTCCCCCTTGTAGACTCAGCAAAGCAGTAACACTGGTCCCGATATTCCCGGCCTGTGGTCTTTAACTAGTATCTCCTGCAGCCACGGGAAAGGCATTTCATGGGTTCTCACAGCTGGGCCAGAATTCCTAAAGAGTGAAATGTTATGCGTGATGTCCCTCCTGGTGAATAGAACTCCCTTTCATCTCACCATTAACAAACTTAGAATCCTTTCAAGTGACTTGAGAGCACTTTCGCAGGCCTGAAGTTCTATAAAAACCTCTAAATAATGGCAACAATAAAAGCTGATTAGCCAGTTCGGGCTCTGAATTAAGACTGTCCAGCCTTGCCATCTAATCACACATTTTCCATTCCTAAGGAATAGGTAGCTTTATGCCTCTCCTCCCCTCCCGATTGGGAATAGAATGGCGGTCAAGACTTTGTAGGAGACACACAAATGTGCATCTAAATAAAGATTTCTTTGGGATTGCTTTCCAACCCTGCCAGCCTTGGTCCCCTTGGCGGGTGTTGGGAGTTTTGTTAGGAAGAAAGCCATTGTTTGGAGGTCATGCACATATGCCAGTTGTTTTAGGAATATTCTCTTTTAAATTTTATTATTATTATTGATGTGTGTGTATGTGTGTGCATGCCATGGCATGAATATGGAGGTCAGAAAATAACTTCGTAGAGTCAATTTTTCTCCTTCCACATTTATGTGAGTTTTGGAGATTGAACTCAACAGGATTCCATGGCAAGAGCCTCTACTGGCAGGACCATTTCACCAGCTCCTAGGAATATTTTTCTATTAAAGTCTTATGACCACTTGCAATATGAGGCTGCTACAGAATTACCCCTAAATTAGGAGAAAATGGGACCTGTGGGCCACTGAAAAACTGACTCCAGCTCAAAACTGAAATGCTTAGCATCAAGACCCCAGATTCTCATAAGCCTTGTTGCTGATTAATCTATGCCTGTTTGATCCAATAGAGTGGCCCATGTGGCCAGTCCAAACCAAGTTGTGCTCCGTATAAACTGGACCTCCAAGACAGAAGAAGAAGAAGAAGAAGAAGAAGAAGAAGAAGAAGAAGAAGAAGAAGAAGAAGAAGAAGAAGAAGAAGAAGAAAGAATGAAAGGTACTCTGTCTTCATACTAATTGCCAGTTGAGGGCAGTTGCTGGTCTGCCAATCAATCTCAACAGCTTCTTTTCACCATGAAAAACATATTTAAATTTTTTTTTGCTACAAGGTCTCCTTGTCTGGCCTAGAACTTGCACGTAGACTAGACTGGCCTTGAACTCAGCGATCTGTCTCTCTTTGCCTCCTGAGCTCTGGGATTAAAGGTACACACTACCATGCCCAGCCTTCTTTTCTTGTGTGTGTGTGTGTGTGTCTAAGGAAACTCTCTTGTATGTAGCTCGAAATTAATTTGTATGGGAACAGGAAGAGAGGGAGAAGATCATTAACATAAGGCGTCAGGGAGTATGGCCTAGCGTCCCGTTTCCGGGTTGGAAGGAGTGAGTGAGGGATTAGGACAAGAGAGATGGTTTAGCTGGGGGACCATGCCAGTGTGAAGACCTGGGTTAGAGTCCTAGCACCTGTATAAAAAGCTGGGTTCAGTAGTATACATCAGCAATTCTAGTGCTTCTAGTGAGGGGCAGAGACAGGCAGATCACAGGAGCCTGTGGCCAGCCAGTCTAGCTGGATTTGTGAGCTCTAGGTTCAGTGAGATACAACCTTAGAAAACAGAGAGTGACTGAAGAAGGCACCCGATGATATGGACCTCTGACACCCCTAAACCTCTTGTCCCCACTAATCAGCACATCGGCTTAGAAACACGGTATAGCCATGTATTTTGTGAATAGGCTGCCTAGACAGTGGTGGTCCTATCAAACTGTATGAACTGAAGAATTCCTGCTGCCTAGTGACACCATAAGCTAGCTTAGTCTGTGGAAACGCATGACGTGATATTGGTACGAATGACAAAATCAGCTAACAAATGCAGGTCTCAAAACTTGTCCCTGTCATTAAGCGACACCGACTATATAGCAGTACCCTGTTTTGTTGTTGTTGTTGAGACAGGGTTGCTGTTTGTAGCTCAGGCTAGCCTGAATGTGCAATCCTCATTCTGCAGCCACCTGAGTAGCTAGCTGGGAGCCGGGTTCACAGGTACAAAAGACTGTGACCAGCTCAGCAGCCCTCTTTGAACTAACTCAGACAGCTGGAGTCTTCCCAACACTGTCCCTTAGCCTGCCATGGTGTCCACTTCCGTTGGGGATATATATTGCAAATTGGGTTTGGGGATCTTTGAGATCCTTTCGTGGGTCTTGTTAAGAGCTGGTAGACCCTGCAGTGGACAGCTATGAGAATGGGTCTGAGAGGTGGCACCCACGGGTGGCATCAAGCTTTTGGAGGACCACCTACCACAGTTCAGAAAGGGCATTCTTTTTACTTTTTCACATCATGGTCACATGCTGGGTCCCCCTGGGGAAGCTGACTCTAAGATCGTGTTCCTTCTAGCTGCAGGATTTTCATTAGTGACAGTCCACAGGATCCACAATTGAGGAAGGGGAGAAAGCAGAAGTGGGCAGGAGAAGTTCCATCTTGATGCCGTATTTAAGGAAGTCATAGGCCACTCGGGTGAGTCAGAGAGAGGAAAAGCCAGTTGGTGATGTCTTAACGCTTCTGCGTCTGTTAGTTGCTAGCTGTAGGATCCCCCGGGAGAAAATGAGGCATTGGCCAGAGAGTGTAAGGCACCTGTAAGGACTTGAGAGCCTTAGGCCGCTCAGCCATCCTGACATGCTCCTGTAAGGACTTGAAAGCCAGGGACAGATGTCTGGCGAAGGGCTTCCTTTTCGATGGGGAAACCCTTCTAAAGCAGTCACATAGTTGACTGATTCAACTCTGTCCAACTCTGATTCTCTCCAAGCTGGGTCCAAGCTGTTGACCAGAGTAGGACACTCCCACTCGGCAAAGCAGAACAATTAGGATTTGAAGCAGAGGACAAATGAGCGTGACATTTCACTCTTCCCTAAGGAAACACTAAGGGGTAAACTGGTCATGTAGTAGTCAGGGACTGGGGGAGCTGTCCCCCAAATATCACTCTGAGCTACCAGGTCTGAGAACTAGGGAGCTTTACTTTGTCTTCTTCCACAGACTTCAACTGTACCTCAGCCAACAGCATCACTGCCTCTCAACTCCTTAAGAGACCAGTATGGAGACTGGCCACAACAGTCCCTGCCTCTGAAGAGAAAAAAACCACTACACTTATGGCTGCAGTTTTGTGCTCGGTATCTCAGAGGCTTCCAGACAGACTATACAGACTGAAAAAAAGGTATGGAATCTCTCGTTGGTAACAGATTGGATTCATCACAAATTTACCAGATCAAGAATCCCAGAGAAAGTATTTCAGCCTAGACGCGAAGATCATGAAAATATGGAGGGGACCCCCAGGACCCTCATAAATTGCACATTGTTACGAGAATAAAAAGTACGAAAAGGCGTCCATACTGAGAGAAAGACATGATCAAGATGCCCGGGCCACAGAAGGCCCACAGCCCTCAGATTCACAAGTACATCCCCTCAGTGAACGCAGAACTGAAGGTAGTTAAACGCTTGATATGGATCAGCCCCTGAAGCTGCCACAGGGACTCCCCACAGAAGAGAACGTGTCAAGAACCTGCCTCAAGAGCACTGGGGAGCTGGTTGTGCACTGGCACCTGATGCCCGTGGAGCAGGAAGCAAAGTCCTGACGCCACACGCTTCAGATAACAGGACTCGGGTACTGAGGAAACCAGTCTCATTAAAGAGTGTGTAAAAAAGAAAAGAAAAGAGAAGAAAGACATTGCACCTGCACGAGAGGCCAGAACCCCTGTATTTGTACACTTAGGAGAACACAATGGCAACTCACGAGGCTTGTCTTTTGCCTCTTAGTGTGGTTTGTGACCAAGAGTGTCTGTCCCCCCTATCTACTTGTCGAGTTCATGTCCCGCTTAAGGGCCCTCTGCATGGCAAAACCCTCCAAAGAAGTCAAGAAGGTGGTCAGTTCTGGGAGACGTGCTCTAAGGCGGTGACGTTGGCCTAAGTGTTCAAGACAGTGATGAAAGTGAGGGTTGCGGATGTGGTAGTATCCAATACCCTCTTGGAAAGCGAATGATTGGATGTCAGAAGGCCCACTCTCTGTTGTCTTTCTTAGGCAAGCTGGTCTTAAAAAAAAAAAACAAAAACATACAACTCACATCTTACTTTGCTTCTATTGCTTCGATAACACACTGAACAACATCAACCTGGGGAAGGAGAGGTTTTCTTTTGACTTATCCATCTCCATCACAGTCCATGAGGAAGGGAAGTCAGGGCCGGGAGCCTGGAGGCAGGAACTGAGGCCGAGGCCCTGGAGGAGAGCTTACTGGCTTGCTCCCACTCTCTTGGCCCGTCTGCTTTCTTAACCGCCCAGAACCATCTGCCTGTCAGCTGATTACAGCCCTCAGTGGACTATGTCCTCCCGAGTTAATCATTCATGGAGAATATTCCCAATAGACTTCCCCACAGGCCGATCTGATGGGGGCGTTTGGTCCGTTGAGGTTCCCTCCTCTCGGCAACTCGAGCGTCTATTGACAGAAACGAAACAGCACCTTACATTTGTGCCTTGCGTGTGTGGGGAGAGGCAGGCCACCGCCCACGTATGTGGAGGTCAGGGGATGACGTGTGGAAGTTTGTCCCCTCCTTGCACCGTGTGGGTCCTGGGGATCAAAGTCAGGTCATCAGGCTTGGTGATAGTAAGTGTCATATCATTGACCTGAGTTGCTCTTTTTTTTTTTTTTATGGTTAATGTAGGGGTAATTCAGTCTTCACAGGGCCCCAGCAAAATTTAGATGGGAGCATATCTCTCTTGGCCAGGAGCACATGGAGGCTTTTTTTTTTTTTTTTAGATAAAGCTCTATACAGAGCCTTGACTAGGGGCACAGAGAAACATACACGAAACACAAGCTGAGAGCGAATACTCAAATGAATATGAATCTAAGACAATAGCTTAAAGTCCTGAGACTTCAGAATCAGAGAATTCTTCTAATAATAGTAAGAACATAATCCTTAACTACAAGGAACAGGGGAAGTTGGCTAGAAGACTAACTGTGGGCCACAATTGATTTAACAAACAGAAAACATGAACACGAGACAACTTTAGCCGAAAGAGCGTGGAACAATATTAAGGGCATTGAGGCTTGGCAAAGTGGAGAAGGCAAAGGCTTGGGAACATGAAGAACTGGCTTTGCTTTTCATTAGCTCTTAATGTGTTGGTCGGAAGTGACCGAGCGCGCTTTCAGCGCCATCGTGTGGCTAACTGAAGAGCTGCAACCTGCTTAGGCGGGTCCTAAAGTGGGAGCCAGCCTACGGAATTAGCCCAGCTGTTGGACCACTGCGGCTTCCAAGTCCCAAGTTTCTTACCTGGGGGTTTTAAAGTAAGATGTTAGAAGATCCCAGGGACCGATTCAAAGATGTTGAAAGAGTGCAAGGAATTCTGAACATTTATTAGAACACCTAGACCAGTTCTGGGGCTGGTGAGATTGCTTGGTGAATAACTGCGCTTGCGGCACAAGTCCGAAAACCCGTGTTCAAGCCCCAGAAAACAGACAAGCAGGCAGGAGAGAACCAACTCCACAAAGTGCTCCATTGGCTTTCACACATGTGTACAAAACATGTTATACACACACCACACAATAGCAATAAGTAAAATATAATAATAATTAAAAACAGAATTTCAAATTCCTCTGAACCTCACACTGGAGTATGATGCTTTTAAAAAAAAGATTCATTCATTCATGCATGCATGCATTCATTCATTATGTATACAGTGTTCTGCCTGCATGTACACCTGCTCGCCAGAAAACGCCTTCCAATCTCATTATAGATGGTCGTGCGCCACCATGTGGTTGCTGGGAATTGAACTCAGGACCTCTGGAAGAGCAGCTCTCTGAGCCATCTCTCCAGCCCCAAACATGGTGCTTTTATCCACTCACTTACCTCATGCATCTCTCACATACTTTCTGTCTTGTCATTTGGCCCTGAAGACTGGTTGATTTAACTTTTGGTCGAATTTGTAATTCTGTGAAAAGGAAAAAGTTAACTCGAGACGAGGGCACATGGGAACAACTCAGCTCCTTCCTAAATCTCCCCTACATTGTACTGAGAAGACATCATTATGGGACTGAATTCCCCTTGTGGGATAAAGATGGAGTCGTTGAGAAATCTGTTTCTCTGGGGTAGTTTGCTTCATCAGTGGCAATCTTGCCTGCCATTTCATCCGGAACGGCCGGCTTCCATGAGGACAATGGGCATCAGGTAGTCAAAGCTGTGGTCTAAGCTACTGTGAAGCTAAAACATGGGGCGTATAGGCTTGTGCATTGTTTCACTCTACAAACCTGGAGTTCTGATTGATCCCGTCTCACCTGAACTCTGTCAGGAAAGACAAGGAGGGACCGATGCTTGTCACCAAACCTGATGACTCGGGTTCCACCCCAAAGCTCCCATGATGAAGGGGGAGAACAGACCCCCCTCAAGTTACCCTCTGGCCGCCACACAAGCCCTGTGGCACACAGTTACACCTCCCTTAAATAAATAAACAACATTTAAAAAAATTCATAATTGTGTGTGCTGTGTCACTGAATAGATTTACTTAGTTTGAGACAGGCAAGCTATCAGGTAGCTCAGGCTGGCCTCAAACGTGATAGTCAAGGATTGCCTTGAACTTCTCTCTCTCTCTCCCTCTCCCTCTCCCTCTCTCTCTTTGCCTTGAACTTCTGATCCTCTAGGCTCCTCCATTTGCCAAGTTTACACTGAAGACTACTCTGAGCTCATGTCTTCATGTGCTATTATTACTAAGATCGAAGAAAATTGTGAAAATTTCCTGAAAGCTATTCCCAATTGAGGTAGCCTAGGATGTCTTAAAAGGACACACAAAATATCCCACTAAATACAAATTAAATACTGCCTCAACTCAGCTTCTCCTTCAGTGAATGTCAAAAATTCCTATAAAGAAGTCTCTGTCTCTGTCTGTCTGTCTCTCTCTCACATACACAGACATACACAGAGATACACAGACACACACACGAATATGGAAATGGAGAGAGAGTGCAAAGAAAGGAAAAATATCTGTGAAAAATAAAAGTCATTTAATTTTTTATTTAAAAAGTATTTAAAAATTAATGTTTACCTGAATGTGTGTGTTTGTGTGTGTGTGTACCATGTGTGTATAGTATCCAAAGAGGCCAGAAGGGGTCATCATATCCCTTGGAACTAAAGTTACAGGCCGTTGTGAGTTTCTGGGAAGTCAAGGTTCTGTCTCTGGGTTTAAGATGGTCCATGGTTGCTGTGCCCTCTAGAGAAGGAGGTGTGTGTGGAAGAAGGCAACGGGGAAAGGATGAGCTCTGTGTTCCCATGTGACAGAGGAACAAGAAAGAGAAAAGAACCCACTTTCAGGGGGTCTCTTTAAAAATGGCATTAATCCCTGGGTGAAGACCGAGTCCTCCACAAAGGTGCCATCTCCCACTGCCTGGGCACGGAGCTTGAAGTCTCTAATACATGGATCATAGCTCACAACACTCATCCCAGATCTAGTCAAGCTGACAGCTGAGAACAGCCATCACAGGCATTTTGTGGGAGATTTTTCTCTCGTATGTGGTGTATGCATGTGAATACATGTGTATGTCTGTGTGTGTGTGTGCATGTGTGGAGTTGCCTGTTATGAACATGCAAAGACCAGTGGTTGACACTGAGCATCCTCTGCTATTGCTCTCTCCTGTACTTTTTTTTTTTTTTTTGAGTCAGGGTCTCTCTCTGAACTTGTTTCACCTGGGCTGGGCGAGACAGCTGTTTCTCGCCACGCTGGGGTTTCCAGACACGTTCCACTATACCCTGGCTTTTCTGGGGGCTTGAGGATCTGAACTCAGGGTCCAAAGCTTGAGCAGCAAACGCTTTGCTCATTGAAGCCACCCTGAGGCAAGCAGCCCCGTTTAGGTATTTGGTTGCTGTGACAAAAAGCTGACTCATCATCTGAAACATCTGTGAGAAGTTGCCCGGACCAACCAAACCCTTCCCTGGACTCTTCAAACTGGAAACAACACAGAATAAGTAGGATAAACCTTCCCTGAGGGTAGCAGCTGCTCCTAGAAAAGGTTCTAGGAAATCGATGGGTAAGAGAGAAGAGAAAAAATCCAGAGGAAGAGTTCTGGGTGCCTTCCCTTCGAGCCTCCCATTTCTTTCTTACCATAGCCCTTGGAGGCTCCCAGTCTCCTGACCATCATGAAGATGAGTGTGCCAGGAGAGGTAAAGGCTACATGGGAAGGAGGAAAAGCTGAGCGATGTGATGACTTCCAAAGAACTCACCACAGAGAGCAGCGAGCAAGCTCACAGCCACCCTCAGAGAGGAGTGCAGCATCAAGCCAGGGTTTGGATTTTATGTTATTATTATTATTATTATTTTAAGATGGGGGAAAACTTAAGCATGTTTATGTGCTGAGGGTAAAGAGCCAGTAAAAGCAGCATCAATCATAACAAGGGCGCACTAAAACCAGGCCTGAAATGCAGAGCCATAAAACCCTTAAAGACTGAGAAAATAAGGAAGAGCGGGAAGAAAGTAACCTTTTATAGGGCAGGGCAGTTGCCGAATGCCTGCTTAGAGGGGCACAGGGCAGGTCAAGCCCCACGCTCTTGCTTCTTACCTCTCTGGGAGGCTGGTCTAGGTCACTGAGAAGGAAACCATTAGAACCGTTTACTGAGCTGGTCACACTTGTGGTCCCACCTCAGTCCAGTACACACGGCATCAGGCTCGGATGCAGGTGCAAACTGGGGTCAGGCACAGGGGCGCAGCCCCGAAGTCCCAGCACTCATAAAGCTGAAGCAGGAAAAATGGTGAGCTGGAGGCTAGCCTGGGCTATCTCTAAGACCTTGTTTCAAGAAACCGAGAGTTTGAGGGTGTGTGGCCTAGTGGGCTGGTGCAAGGGCCCTGGGTTCAGCCTCCAGCAGCGTCAAAGAATCCAAACTAAGCAGAGTCACAGCAACAGCAAAACAAACAAACAAACAAACAAACAAAAATGGTGGCACCAGTACACTGGGAGGGCGCAAGGCAGAAGGTGCTAGAGACAAAGGTGCGTGTTGCAGGGCTGGGCGGGCAGGGCACAGGGTAGAGGTTAGCTTTAGATGAGCTGAGAGGCCTTTGCTGTGCGGCAGGGGAAGAAGGAAGAATGATTGCGTGTCAGTGGGGTGGTCTGAAAGAGGCGTTCCTTTTTCCTGCCAAGTCGGAAGCCAGGCAGGAGTTATCAGGGGTATGTTGGGTGTGGTCATTAGGGGAGGATTTGTGTAGCCCAAACCATAATAAACAGTGTCTTATACCTTAAGAGCCTCTCTTAGCCAGTAAGAAGTCCAGGGATGGTCGGTCCGGCCACAGTCTCCAGCTAACTGGTCCTTTTAAAAGACTCAGCACTGTGAGCTACTCTGCTGTGTGATCCCTAGCTGTTCACCTTTTCTCTTCATGCTTGCTTCCTCACGGCATCAGAATGGCTGCCGCCGCCCCAGATGTCGAGTGCTATTTTAGAAGATGAAGTCACGGACGATAGCTGTCTGCTACACTGGGGTTTGGAGCTTGAACAGAGGGGGAAAGATTCCAAGTAGCCGTGAAAGGGGAAAGGAGACACAAAGGAAATGTTATCCCACGTGGGCTGGGCTGTAGCTCAGTTGGTAGACCATTTGACTGGCGTGTTCAAAGCCTTGGGTTCTGTTCCATCCCAGCCACTGTGTGAATCAGTGAGGTGGGGAGTTCCTGTAACAGCAGCCAGCACTTGGGAGGTGGAGGCAGAGGTATCAACGGGGCCATGGGTTCCCCTCTGCGAGAGGACGCTGACCAGCAGCCAGAGGGTCTAGCTGGGCTATACGACCCTCCTCAGGAAAAGGACAGGCCAGCCGTAGGAAAAGTCAAGACTGCTCTCTGCCAGGTGCCACCGAAACCACATGCGGTCAGTTGAATTCCAAACAGGGTCCCCTGGCTTAGCCACTGTTTAAATCAACACTCCGGAGGCTAGTGTAAGAAAATGAAACCACTGGAGGCATCTGATTTGATTTTGAGTCTGCGCGGATGAGTGTTCACCTGCATGTTTTTCTGTCCACTACTTGCATACAAATGCTCACGGAGGCCAGAAGAGGGAGGTCAGATCCCTGTAGGCCTGGAAGAGTTCCAGATGGCTGTGAGCAACCAGGCAGGTGCTGGGAATTGAGCCCAGGTCCTCTGGAAGGGCAGCCAGAGCTTTTATCCACTGAGCCATCTCTCTAGCCCCTGACCTGAAGTATTTTAAGCAGACAAGAATTTCATGTAGGGTACTGTGTCTAAGTCCATTCAGACTGCTGTAAAACAAAAAAACAAAAACAAAAACAAAACCCCGGACAAGATAGCTTATTAAAAACAGATTTGTTCTGGAATATTTGGTGTGTGTGTGTGGGGGGGGGGTTGCCTCACAGAGGCTGTGGCTCCCTCATTGTCTGTGAGTATTAGAAAGTATAACATAGTCCCTTGGGCCCATCCTTCTGTGGCACTGGGAATTGAGTAGGACACTGTAGGACACTGATCCCATCGATGAGGGCTCTGCCTTCATGGCCTAATCACCTCCCAGAGGTCCCTCTTCCCAACATCATTGTCAACATAAAGAGCAAGATTTCAACATAGGGACTCTCTCTCTCTCTCTCTCTCTCTCTCTCGTGTGTGTGTGTGTGTGTGTGTGTGTGTGTGCGCGCGTGTGTGAGCGTGTCTATGTGTGTAGGTGCACATGTGTCATGGCACACATGTAGAGGTCAGAGAACTTTCAGGAACTGGTTCTATCCTGTGAGCATGTGGGTCACGGGGACTGAACTGAAGTTGTTAGGCCTGGCAGTAGGCACCGTTACCCAGTGACCCAGCGTAGACATTTTGGACAGGCATACTTGAATTCGAGACTTTGCTTATTGAGGAAACAAAGACAATCTATGCAGGGCAGTTTCCTTTGGCTCACAGTTTGAGGGGCATAGTCTGGCATGGCAGCAGAGTTTGAAGCCGCTGCTCAGGAAGCAGACCCCTGTACATGCCTGGACTCATCTGGCACACTCTTTTTTTTTTTTTTTTATTCCGCCCATAAAATGATGCCACCTGCATTCAGAGTTGATGACGTCTCTCACACCTCCAGACACTCCCACCATGGGAATGCTGCGGTGCTGTGAAGAGGAATGGCCCCCTTGGACTCACGTGTTTGACTGTTTGGCCCATTAGGGCACTAGCAAGTTGTGTGGCCTTGTCAGGGTAGGTGTGGCTTTGTTGGAGGAAGCGTGCCACCGTGGAGGCAGACTTTGAGGTGTCCTATGCTCAAGTTATACCCAGCGTGGTGCAAAGTCTCCCTCTGCTGCCTGTGGATCAGTATACAGAGCCTTCAGCTCCTTCTCCAGCACCAGGTCTGCCTAAGTGCACCACGCTTCCCGCCATGGTAAGAACGGACTAATCCTCTGAAACTGTCAGCCAGCCCCAATGAAATGTTTGCCTTTATAAGTGTTGCCATGGTCATGATGTCTCTTCACAGCAATAAAACTCTCCGCTGTGAGGTCCTGACAGCAGCTGAGTGGTACTGGCGCCGTGGCTTTAAACCTTCAGAACTGTGAGCTCGCGGAAACGTCTTTATAAAGTTACCCAGGTTCAAGGTTCAGGTATTTGTGTGATACAGCAAACAGCCTATGGAAAACTAACAACTTAGTACTAACAATGAACCTGAAGTTTACTATGTCACCACAATGACACCACGCATGTCGTTTAACCTCTCTAAGCTTCAACTTCCACAGCTAATGAAAATCATAACTCATTTGCTGCTTGTAGGATTCATGTGTAAACCAAGTTGGTTAATACATGGGAAGTTATAAAGTGGCTTATAAATGACCAGTTTATTATTGTCATATTAAAAATGAACTTTGGAGCTGGAAAGATGGGTCAGTGGTTGCTGTTCTTACAGAAAACCTGAGTTCAATTGCAAAACTCATACCAGATGGCTCACAACCACCTGATGCCCTCTTCTGGCCTCTAGGAGCACTGCACTTATGTGTGTATACGTCCACACTATATATAGTTAAAAATAAAATATATCTTTAAAAATAAGCCTCCCATTTTGAACCTAGAAAATGATTTATTTTTTTAAAGACTAAAAAAAAATTATGTGTGGATGCTCTATCTGCATGTACATCTGCATGCCAGAAGAGGTCATCAGATCCCAGTACAGATGGTTCTGTGCCAGCAGATGGTTGCGGGGAATCGAACTCAGGACATCTGGAAGAGCAAACAGTGCTCTCATCTGCTGAGCTATCTCTCCAGCTCCCCAGAAAACGATTTTTATTCAACCAACTCAGGGCTGGGAAAGCCTTTTGTTTCAGGTCTTCAGTCAGAGACATGTGGGGACGCTTTTGGAATGGGAGCTGGTGAGCTTGGGGCACAAACAATGGCAAGCACAGTCCTAGGCACTGCCATCTGAATGCCATTCCATCTTTGGCACAGCCTGGACACAAGTAGGTACTTTCAAGTGTATTCACTACTATTTTATTTTTACCTCCGCAAAGTAAGCACACAGAGCAATCCCCCCCTCCCTGGTGAAAAAGGGGGTGCTCTCCCTTTGTCAGAAACTTCTCTGTCCCCATGTGCTCCCTTGGTCTGAGGTTGCTGTTGTCTGAAAATGCCGTAGTGTGTGTGTGTGTGTGTGTGTGTGTGTGTGTGTGTATGCATGCGCGTATCACAGCATTCATGTATTCCTGTGGAGGTCTGATGATAGCCTTGGTTGTCAGCCCTCACATTCATTTTGTTTCAGGCAGGCTGTTGATGTTGCTTACTGCTGTGGACCCAGGCTGGTTGGCCCCACGGCTTTTGTGAATTGTCCTGTTTGGCCTCCTACCTCCTTGAAGGAGTGATGGCTTTACAGATGTTTGAGCAACACCTTTGGCTTTTTTCCACGGGGTTCCGGAGCATTGACTCGGGTCCTCACGCTTCTGTGGGAAGCGCTTTTGCTCATTGACATATCCCCCAGCCTTACAGCAGCGTTCTTTGTTTGGCTTTGCATTTCGGTTTGTGAAGACAAGTCCACACTATAGCACAAATTGGTCTGGAACTTGCTGCAGAGACCAGGCTGACCTCGAACTCATGGCTTTCCTTTGCCTCTGCCTTTTTTTTTTTTAATGAGTTTGGTGTTTTGCCTATGTGTTTTTTTGTGTACTATGTGCATGTCTGGTGCCTACGGATGCTAAAAGAGAATGTTGTATCCCCTGGAACTAGCCAATTACCAGGTACCACGTAAGTATTGGAAGCCAAACCCAGGTCCTCTGGAAGAGAAGTCATAAGTGCTGAGCCATCTCTTTAGCTGCTGCCTCTGCCTTCTGAGGGCTGATGGCCCAACTTAGAGCATAATTCTTACCTTATTTGTTTAGCTTTAAATAGTTTTCCATTTCTACTCTGCCCGTCCCTACCTCTCTTATCCTGACGCGGTTACATTGAACTTTTCAAGAAATTGCTAGTCAGCACTTAACTTAGTGTTTAAATACTTCATTTACGTGCTTTTTTGAAACAGGATTTCACTTTGTAGTTCACGCTGACCTTGAATTTATGATCCTCAGCCTCTCAAGGGACATGATTCCATGTGCGTGCTACCATCTCTGGCTTACTTAATATTAAAAAAAATATATCCACTGTGTGTGTGGTTTGTATGTGCATGTGTGTATATGTGAGCGTGAGCTTGTGAGTCACGGAATCCATACTGAGAGTGGACAACAAGTTTCAGGAATCAGTTATCATCTACGTTGCTGAGTCTGACTGCTTCTTGCTGCCGAGTTGCATGTTGCGGGCAAGATGGACCAGGAGCTTCCCTGGACACTTCTCCTACCTCTGTCTTTCATGCCACTGTAGGAGTGCTCCTGCAGGTCTGAAATCAGGCCACCAGGCTTCTGCCGTGGGTGGCGTCACCATCTCACTGGGCCCTGTTTAATTGTCTGGGACTGTTGAAGTCAGCTGACCCGTTAGAGTTGCGTGGTCACTCCCCGGCCAGGAATAGCCCTTTCTCTAGTTTCCTAGACGTCCACCAGTAATGCAACAGTGACCATTTCCAGTGTCTAAATGTTCGTGTGAGACACTTGGACATGTCAAACGTTCCTTCCATTTCATCTTGTAGTAACTCGGTTGAATGGCCCAGGGATTTCTCATCTGACCCAACCTAGATCACTGGCCCTCCAGGCCTGGAGTAACACTTTTCAAGATGTAGCTTAAGCTTGTATTCTGAGACAGGGGCCATGATATTTGCTTCTCACAGCTCCCTTGTGAAGGCCATAGTTGAAAGATGGCTAAGATGTAGAAGTACCAGGATTTTATCCACAATCCTTGAACGTCTCAATGCTGTCCTTATGTATGATTTCCACGTGGTAGGGCTATTGTAATGGCTGAGCTCGTGCAGGAGCCTGTTCCCAAGCCTGACAATGCGAGTTCGATTGCCAGACCCACAGGAAAGAGAGAACTAATTTCCGGAAGTTGTTTCATGAGGTGAAGAACATAGATTTTTGTTTTCTGTGTATGTGCGCATGTATGTATGCATGTATCTGCTTATTTATCTGTCTGAATCAGCTATGGACCCAAGGGCCTTACATACACTAAGCATGTACTCCCTCGCTGAGCTATGCTCCTAGCCTCAGATCACAGGTTACTCTTTCTATATGTGAACAGTCACGTCACTGCCTCTCGAATCAACATACATACTCTTTCCCCCCTCCCCGCCCCCCTCCCCCCGCTCTTAGAACATTTCTTTCCAGCCGATGCTCGCCTCCCAGGGCTATCATTATTGACACTCCTACTACTGTAGTTTCCATTTTGCCTCATTTTA
>CM053742.1:41504611-41586018 GCA_028658305.1 Pachyuromys duprasi
GTGAGGCTGCTTGGCCAGGGAGCCCAGGAATCCTGCTGGCTCTACCTTCCCGATGGTGATGTTGCAGGCGTATGCCAGCTTTTTTTTTTTTTTTTTTACGTGGGTTCTGAAAATCGCACTCAGGTCCCCAGCGCTTTTGTCGTAAGCACTTTCCTCCAGACTCCATACTTACTCTTCTGTACTTGGCATTTCCGTGAGGTCGACTGGAGGTAGGACCCGTCTGGTGAGGTCGTGTGCTTTCTTTCCTCGCGCTCTGCAATGTGAATACACAGTCTGTGGGTGGCTCAGGGGTTGGGTAAAGCCCTGTTCTCTCAACCACTCAGCTGTATGAAGAGAAACTGGCCTTCCTCCTCATTGGTTTTGAGTTGATCTCATTTTTCCCAAGGCCCATGGCCTCGCTAGAGGATAGCCCAGGCCAGCAAATAGGCCAGGGTACCCAAGACTTCTAAGGGTTCATGACTTCAGGGGATGCCATGAAGGGCAGCCTTCTAGAGACCCTTGTCCAACTGAAATGAGATTAGTCTAGATCAGAGCAGGAAGGTGGTGGACTGCCCAGCCGTCTCTTCCTTGGGCCTTGCCATGTTTGACCAGAGTTTTTGCTCGGCAGTGAATTGTTTTGAAACCCCTATGAAAACAGAGCTCCTCATCTGTGCCCCCTCCACAGTCTCTGCTCTCTCAGGATTACGGGGGGGTGGGGGGTGGGGGGGGGAGGAAGCAGTTTGGCCTCAAAAGCCATCTGTAAAGTTAACAAACAGATCAGGAGGCAATTTGAGGCCGGGCCATTTCAGGTCAAACCCAGCAAACGTTTGGCTGTGGGCTAAAGAGTGGGCCAGGCTGGCCATGGGCCTGGCGATCCATGCAGAAAGCCTGGAGAGGTTTTATGGGCCCTTGGCGGGCTCACGCTCCTGTTACAAGGAACATGCCTCAACAAAGGAGCCTTCAAAGACCAGAAGTTTTATGGTCTTCAGCAGCAAGCTGGGACCTGTTCTTAGGCTCTGGCTCCTGGGAGGGGCTGAGAGCTAGTGTGATTTATGGTAGCCAGACACCACCCTCCTAGGAACTTCTCTGGGCACAGCCCACATCTGGTGGTCTTGGTGAGCAGTTGGGGGTGGCACTTTACAACCTCGCAGATGATTGAGAGCCCGGAGAACAGGCCGGATGGGCAAGCTTTAAAAGGCCAGGACCACCAAGCTTAGGGAAGTTAAGATGAACACCTGTGTTCAAGGAGACAAGGGCCTCAACCCAAAGCCCTGAGTTTCCATTGTGCTCTTGTGTCTCAGAGCAAAGGGGTGGGGGCTGGGAGGAGTCACTAGATGAGGAGGCAGTAGGTAGATGGTGGGCCAGCCTTCTCTAGAGCTTGAGGAGCTGAAAGTACTGGCTGTTTAGGACAAGTCTGGATGACTCCCCGGTTCTGCAGTCACACCCTGGCGTGGGAGCATTCAGAAGCAGACCCCCAGAATGAGGGTCAGGTACAAATGCTCACTTGGGAAGGGAACCCCCTCCCAGAAGGACAAGGATGGCCTGGCACAGTGATACAAGGGCTGGCAAGGGTGCCAGTAAAGGGCGGGCTAAGCTGTAGGCTAGTCCTTGTAGGGGAAGGGAACCCAGTCCCGCTGGGGCCTTCTCTGGGAGAGAGTGTGAAGCACGGTTGTTCGCCCAGTTTGCCCAGAGGAGCGATGAGCCTGCCGTCCAGGTGTCCCTCAGCTTCCCCTGTGGACCAGTTTCAGGACACTCGTGGATATCAAGCTCCGCAAGCGTTGGCGTCTCCTTCGTAAAAAGGGGCACTTCGGAGGAGCTCTGGCTAAATACTCTGTATAGAACACAGTGTTAAACACCGTAAGCGCAGTCATGATGCCGTACCATGGCGAACACCGATCAGAAAAACACACTGTGTGCGTTATACGATTTTCATGTGTCCAGACGTGTGTATGGGTGTTCTAGTTTCGTCTCCATTGCCGTGATAAAAACTCTCTGGGCTGAAAGCAGCTTAGGGAAGGACAGGGTTTGTTTGGCTTAGACTTTCCAGGTCCCCATCCATCATTGAGAGAAGTTAGGGCAGGGACTCAGGCAGGAAGTTGGAGGTAGAAAGCATGGAGGAACGCTGCTCTCTGGTTTGCTTGCCCGGCTGGGGATGGCCCATCCTGGAACGGTGCAGCTCCCAGCGGGCGATAGTGGAGCCCTCCTATATCAGTTCATCCAGACGCCCATACCCACCCCAGCCCACCCTCCAGGGGTGTTCAAAGGCCAGTCTGATGTAGGCAACCCCTCAACTGAGACCCTTTCCTATGTGACTCAAGATTGGGTCAAGCCAACAGTTAACACTACTAAAACAATGGGTATGTGATCCATGGGTGTGCATTCACGCTGAGGCAAGAGGCCGATGTCGAGTATCTTCCTTGATTGCTTGCCACTTTTTTTTTTTTTTTTGAGACAGTCACATTACTGAAACTGGAGCTCGTCAATCTGGCTAGACTGGCTGGCCAGCAAGCTCCCAGAATCCTCCTGTCTCTGACTTGTTCCTTGGCACTGGAGATACAAATGTTTTACTTCATTTGACTTAGTGTGTGTGTGTGTGTGTGTATGTGTGTGTATGTGTGCGCACGTGGATACATGCATGACTGTGTATCTGTTTGTCTGTCTGTCCGTCCGTCCTGGAATGCTCTATGTAGATCAGGATGGCCCTGAACCCACAAAGATCCTCTTGCCTCTCCATCCACAGTATGCTTGGCTTTTTTAAAAAAATAGATTTATTTATTATTTATACAACATTCTGCCTGCACACCAGATCTTACGATAGATGGTTATGAGCCACCATGTGGTTGCTGGGAATTGAACTCAGGACCCTTAGAAGAACAGCATGTGTTCTTAACCCCTGAGTCAGCTCTCCAGCCCTGGCTTTTGTTTTAATATAGGTGCTGGGGAGCTGAACTCCAGTTCTCATGCTTGTCGACCGAGCACTTTTCTTACTGAGCTGTCTCTCCAGCCCCTAGTGCCAACCTTTACTCAAAGGATATTTTCAGGGCTGGAGAGATGGTTAAGGGCATACTGCTCTTGCAGAGGACATGAGTTCAATTCCCAACACTCACATCAAGCGGCACTATCTTCATGCAACACTGTCTTCATGGAATCTAAGGCCCCTGTCTTCCATGGGCACTCACACTCACATGTGTATGCCCACACGCAGACACATAATACATGCATGTAATTAAAAATAAAGCTTTGGAAAAAACATTTTTCATGGGACCATTGGTTGCATCCCACAGGTAAGGAGGGGTAGCTGTGAACCGTCACTTCTCACAGGTGAGATTCATGCTGTCTCCATGAGTCCTATGGCCACTGGTTTAGGTAAGAACATTGGAGAGGAGACTCCCGGGCCATACCAGGGCATGTTGGTGTCAGTCCCAATATCAAGGCCTAAATATAGACCTGGAGGTCTCCTGTTAGGATGGGAAGTATACAGAAGCCTGGAAATCCAGGAAGGCCTGGCTCACTTCTGACTGACAGTGGCTCTGCTGGACCCGTGAACCTACCCAAAGTTCATGTCAAGGGTCCCCCTGAATGTTTAAGTGGAATGGATGAACATTACCATTGGAAGCACACTTATACCGGTTCCTTGGTCTATGGGGTAAGGATGAGCGTGCTGGGAAAGACCAAGTTGACACTTCTAAAATAACCCCACACGTACCAAGCTGGGACAGGGATGACCTTTCATAGAGCAACCTGGCAGGAGGTGGGGGCTGGATGGCAGAGATGTAGGATTTGTGCGCCCTCGCCTCTATTTTATTACGTAATATTCTTTCTAGAAGCTCTGAGTGGGTCCTGGCAAATGAGAACGTCACACTTAATTAAGGAGAGCCTCAATTGTAGCCACTTTGGGTCCTGTGTCATCTTTGCTTTCTAGGGCATGGCCTGTGGCCATGTGTATCGGCTATTTGTTTCATCTTTGCAATAAACAGCTTAAAGAAGGGAGGGTTTGCTGGAGGCGGCAGCACAGGCCTTTAATCCAGCACTCGGACACATTTTCTGTATTGTTGGCGCCCTGGGTTGGGTTATCAAGCTCCGTGCACCCCTTGAATGGTTCTGTTTTATGGACTATGCCAGGATATTATGAGGTGATACCCACAGGGTTAATCAGAAACAAGAACGAGAGCTAAGGCTCAAGACCATTACATTCATTCAGGTCAAGCTGAATCTCTATCTGTGCAGGTCATCAATGTGATACGCCCACGGATAGTTTTGGATACAACTTAACACAAAGTTATCAATTTGCTTTGGGCATTATGTAAAAAGTTTCAGGTTGTTTGAAAGTGACAGTGCCCTGTCACATGTCAAGATGTTGAACACACCTTGTCTACATGGCCCAGAGCCCTGTGAAATGTGTTACTAGTGAAAGTAGGGATGCTAACATAGTTTACAGACAAGATTAGCCATATCTACCATTGTCTTCCTAGACTGCATGCAAATAATCAGGACTGAAAACAATGTCTTTGTCACATGCATAGTGCGGTGATTAATCTTGGCTGCCAACTTGACTGGATGCAGAATCACTGTCGAGGCAAACTTCTAGACGTGCCTGTGAAGGACTAACCGGGTCATGTTAATTGAGGTAGGTAGGAAGAGCCATCTTAACTGTGGGTGGCAGCATGCCCTGGGCTGCGGTCTGGGACTGCATAAAAAGGAGAAAGCAAGTGGTACACCAGCACTCATCTCCCTTTGCTTCTTGACTGTGGACAAGGTGTGGCTAGCCATTCCCTGCTCCTGTCACCATGGCTTCCCCGCCGAGATGAACTATGTCCCCTGGAACTATAAGCCTGAACAGATGTACAAGTGCCTCATCCAAGATGCCACCTAAGAACCTTTCTTCAAAGGGATGGAGAGATGGCTCAGTGGTTAAGAGCACTTGCAGATCTTGCAGAGGACCCTAGTTCAGTTCACACACACACACACACACACACACACACACACACACACACACACACATCTTAAGAGAAACCTTTCACCTTTCTTCATTCAACTTATCTCGGAGTCTGTTACCTGGGAAGCCAACATAAAAGTCTACTTGTGAAGCCAGAGGTTAAGGGAGGTGTCAGACCCAGAACCCCTTTCTCTGCATTCCTTGAAGTTTACTTCCTTGGAGCTAGAGAGATTGTTCAGCAGTTAAGAGTACTTGACTCACAGCCATGAGGACCAGCATTCAAATCCCAGCACCATATAAGAAGCTGGCTATCTCCATAAATGCCAGCTCCAAGTGGGAAGCTGGAAAATCCCTGGGATTTGCTGGCTTCCAGTATAGCAGAGAAAATGCAAACTCCGGATTCAGAGAGAGACCCTGCCTCAAAGGAAAAGGTGGAGAATGATCAGTATTCTCTTCTGGTCTCCACACATATGCACAGTCACATACACGCCGTATGCTCACGCATATACAAATACATACAAAAATGTTTGTAAACATTGACTTCCTATAGTGGGAAAGGATAAAGAATTAGAACAAGGTATGGCACATATGAATGAAAATGTCATAATGAAGCCCAGCGCTTTGTATGCTGGCCTAAAACATTGATTAAAAAACAAGATGAATTTATTTCTTGTTATCGTTCTTGTCAATCATGGGAACAAAGGCAGAGGGGCCACTGCAGTTGCATGAAGAAGAGACAGTGTCAATGTCAGGCCTGTATGTCACAGGCTGTCTTAGGGTTTCTAGTGCTGTGAGGAAACAGCAAGCTAGAAAGCAAGTTGGGGAGGAAGGGGTTTCTTTCACTTACACTTCCAGCTGACAGTTCACCACTGTGTGAAATCAGGACAGGAACTCACACATGCAGGAACCTGTAGCTGACGCAGAGGCCCTGGAGAGGTGCTGCTTACTGGCTTGCTCCTCACGGCTTGTTCAGCCGGCTTTCTTAAAAGGACTCAGGGCCACCAGCCCAGGGCTGATGCCACCCACAATGGACTGGGCCCTCTTGCATCAATCAGTAATTAAAAACATACCCTAAGGGTTTTTTTTTCTGAGACTGATACTCCAAACAAGGACCATGCATGGAGTAACTTAGAACTTCTGCACAGAAGTAGCCCAAGGCAGCTCAGCATCCAAGAGGGTTCCCAAAGAATAGGGCCAGGGACCATCTCTAACAAGAACTCAGTGGCTGGCTCTTTGATCACCTCCCCCTGAGGGGGGAGCAGCCTTACCAGGCCACAGAGGAAGAGTATGAAAGACAGTCCTGATGAGACCTGATAGGCTAGGGTCAGATGGAAGGGGAGGAGGACCTCCCTTATCAGTGGACTGGGGGAGGGGCATAGGAGAAGAAGAGGGAAGGAGGGTGGGATAGGGAGGGGAGGAGGGAGGAGGCTACAACTGGGACACAAAGTGAATAAACTGTAACTTAAAAATTATAATAAATGATAATATTAAGAATAAAAAAAACATACCCTAAGGCTTTTTCACAGCCCCATCTTTTAGAGGCATTTTCTCATTCAAGGTGTCTTCTTTCCACATGATGCTAGCTTGGGTCAAGTTGACAGAAAAACTAGCCAGGACACAGGACTAACCTATCTGTCCTGGAAATTTTGGTGAGCAAACTTTGCAGACCGGGCCATGTACATAACCGATGGGACCCAGTACAAAATGACAATGTGGGGGCCCCTTGGACACAAAGCTTGAAAATGTGCTACTAAAGGGACTGAAATATAAAGCCTTTCTTTAAGAAAATATCTATTTTGTACAGAACATAATAGAGGTGACAGTGTCACATGAATTACAGCATGGACTTACAAATTGCACAACAATGATATTTTGGTATCGTGATTTTATGTAATGTGATAAATAATACTTCATTAATGTGATATCGTGATTGATTGTAGCAGTTGTCTGGCTCACTTTTCTGCCAATTCATTTATTAGGTCATCAAACTTTATCCTTTGAGCAACTTCATTTTCCATCAATATAAACTGAAAACGACATCAGTCACTTCGGGCAAATGTGAGATGGCGGAAAACTGGTCATTTTTAATTTGGAAAAGGCTCTTTTCTGCTGATGCAACAGCAACAAGAGCTCTTAACAGTGTTTTTATAGGCTGCAACACCAGGATAAGTTTCTGATGAATTATTTCAAAATATACATTCCAATACATCTAGAGCTGATGATTCTCATGTAGTAATTTTTCTATTTAAAAAAATGAGAAAGATTAACTCTTTTGATAATCAGTTTGGGGGTAAGTCTAAACTTCATTTTAAATGCGAATTTGTACAACAGCATTTTCATATTTTCTCTGACGTTTCCTGTGACTGGTGGCTGTTCTAGAAGAGCTCGAAAATGGCCATGTGATTGACACTTCACCGAAAATGCCTGTTTATCCTCTGTAGTACTGGGTGTTCCACAACAAGAAGTTATTTTTTTTTTTTGAAATTATCTTCTTTGTTAATAATTGGTTTCTCTGATGCTTAGTCAGAGAAGCATGTTCTTTTCTTTCAAAGTTGGTGACCATTAAATTTAATTCCTGCCTCTAAGCCTGTGTGTCTTTGCAGGGCAATACTGCAGTGGTTTTCAAAACCAAGATTCCAACCTCTCGTGCGTGTGTTGCATGCAAGCAGATGAGCATGCGTGCGTGTGTGCGTGTGTACGTGTGTGTGCACAGGCACGTGCATATGAACATGGGTGCTGTTCCTCAGGTGCCGTCTACTTTGTGTTTTGAGTTCCACTGACCTGGAAGTCACTGATTAGGCACAGCACCGGATACCATGCCTCTCTTTTTAAAGGTGGGTTCCTGGGGATTGAAGACAGAGCCTCATGCTTTCAGGGCAAGCACTTTATCAAATGGACTATCCTCCACTTTTCAAGTCTTTTGGAAATCCCTGTCTGATATGCTTTATTGCAGCAACTACCCATCAGCCTTGTTTTGTTGGTGACTTGTGTGCAGTGATCCTGGGGAAGCGCCAGCTGGCCCTGTCTTGGTCTTAACTCTTCTACTGGAAGGGCTAGTGTTTGGACAGATGCTTCAGGGATAGCTCTGGGAACTGACCATCAAGAGAGTTTCTTACTGTGGGACCCAGCCCTTACCCTTCCACATCTGTCCTCTCTCCTGCTGTCTGCTAGAACGTTCTAGGCCTGGGCCTTCCCTCGCACCCTGGCCTGGCGAGGTGACATCGGTGCTTCACAGTTCTGAGCTGTCGGCTCTCTATCACTGAGACCAAATGACCGAGATATTCAGACCTGGTGGGAAGGGCTTGTGATCCCTGCTACTTGCGAGACTGGGGCTCAAGGACCCCAAGTCTAAGGCCTTTGCTGAGCTAACCGCAGAGAGGAAGAAGTTGTTTGGGGTCCCTGTTTCACAGGTTCCAACCCATGATCTCCTGTTTCGGGCCTGCAGCAGCTCAGCACACCATGGCCAGAGTGTGTGCTCACCTTAGATTAGAAGAAGAGAGGACTGGCCTGGGGTCCCAATCGTCCCCTTCCAGGAAACACTCCACAGTGACCCAACTTCCTCTAACCTGGCCCTGCTTACTAGAGTTTCCACTAAGTCCCCGTTAGCAGCACAGGCTGGTGAGCAAGCCTTTAACATGCGGTCTTCGTGGGAAATGGTCCAAGCGATACCTCTTCCCAGGGCCATTCTTAAGGCCGTACCCTGGCTTGCACTTGCTGCCACACACACGCTCCATGGTTCCATCAGATGTCACTTAGGCAACCAGACGTCCTACTTTCCCTTCTCTCACTGTGATGAAATACCCTGACAGAAAGCCACTTAGGAGAGAAAGGGGTTTCTTTCAGCCATAATTCCAGGTTACAGCGCCTTGCTGTAGGGAAGTCGAAGTAGAGACTTCCAATGGCTACTGGTATTTATACCCACAGTGAGAAACAGAAAGGAATTCACACATGCTCACTCGCCTGCTGGTACGCAGCTCATTTTCAGCACTCTTGCATAGTTCAGGACCTCCCACCTAAGTAATGGTGAGGCCCACAGTGGACTGGACCTTTCAACATCAATTGACTTTAGACAAACCCAATAGACAGGCCTGAAGGCCAATCTGGTCTAGGCAATTCCTCATGTAAGGCTCCCTTCCCAAGAGATTCCAGGTTCTGTCAGGCTGACACTTGAAGCCTGCCAGCACTCTTAAAGGGACAACGGGCAATAATTTCCAGTTGGAGACAGCAGAGCGTAAAAGCAAGTGAAGCTCACTCTATGGGCAGGTTCTTAGTTGTACTTCCTGACAAGGTCACCGGTCTGCTGGTGCAGAGCTGCCCGTGTCCAATACAGCTGTCTGTGTCCTCCAATACAGGCCCCGTGCCAAGGCTTCAGATCCCAGGAAACCCCAAGAAGAGGTGAGGAAGTGACACAGGGAAGCGGCAGAGTCAATGCAGCCTGGTAAACGAGCGCATTATTCCTGCAAAAACAACAACAACAACAACAACAAATTCTCTTCAAATTAGGGTGTAATTCTGCTGTCCCCTCCACAGACACGTCAGAACACACTCCAGAATCAGAATTCACTTAGAGACCAGGCAGCCAGGGTCATTATCCTATTGAGGAGTCCACGTGCCTTAGGAAGCCACCTGCCGATGGTATCAGGTGTGGCACTTGTTGAGCTGGCTGAATCGCCATCAACTCCAGTATCCAGGAGGGTCTGCCAACTTCTCTTCCCTTGCCTTACCTATCTCCCACTCACACTGTGTGGGCCTTTCATTCATCCTGAGCTCTGTAATTACTGCTTAATCTCCTCCTTCCATTAGTATCGAAAATGTCTCCAACAACTTTATTTTCTGGCTTTATTTATACGGCAGGAAAGATGCTTCGAAGCAAATCACGCTTGCCTCCATAGATCTCTACCTGTTTATCTCAGTGTTTACAGAGTGCCGGCCATGGTGGTATCTGGGCACTTAAACAGTCCCATTAGATCAAATTCCTGACAGAAGACAGACCACTCTCCCCCTCCCCTCCTGCTTCTCCTCCACTCCCTCCATATAATCCTCTTGGGTAACATACAGAGGGCCAGGGCCAGAGAGAACTGCCAGCCACTTGTTCTCCAGCTGAGAGAGAGAGAGAGAGAGAGAGAGAGAGAGAGAGAGAGAGAGAGAGAGAGAGAGAGAGAGAGAGAGAGAGAGAGAGAGGAATGATTTTTTGGCAAAGGAGCATATCCCCTCCTGGAGGAAGGTATGGGGAGCTCGCAAACTAATTTGGAAGATCTATCAGAGGGTGGGCTTCAATATGTTGGGTAGTTAACATTTGAAATGATTTCAGTCTCATTGCACTCCAAATAGCAAATTGAGCCCGTTTTTCACAAATGTGGCTTCGTGCACCGAATGGCTTCTACCAGAAGATATTGGATGTTTGCTCATTCCATCTTTCTCAGTCCAGAGTTATTGAGGACTCCAAGTTCGAACATCGTTGAGCATCCCTTTGTGGTCATGCTCAGGGGAGGCTGAAGGCCCCAGTTCCCCAGGGGGTCTGAGTACAGTAAGCAAGAACACTGGGCTCTTTTTGTCACTGCCAGCCCTTCCTCCCTGCTCTGTCTCTTCCTTTGCACTTTTGGATATCGGCTCTAAGGTAAGTACTCTACTTTTGAGCTATGTCTCCAATCGTCGCTTTACTTTACCTTGGAAAATTACAAAGACATTTGGTTTGACTATATTATTTATTGATTTGTGGTTTGTGTGTGTGTGTATGTATGTATGTATGTATGTGTATGTGTGTGTGTGATTGGACTGAACTACACCCACACCTTTTTTTTTAAGTGAAAGAAAACCCCCTGGCTGAGGATCTAGCTCAGCTGGCAGACGGCTTACCTAGCAAGCCCTGAGTTCAACCCCCAGAACATCATAGACTGGGTGCATGCTTGGGTTCCCGACACTCATGAGGTAGAGGCAAGAGGTTTGGGAACAAGATCATTGTAATAGTCTGTCACAGTTGTCATCTTGACAAAACCTAAAGTCACCTGGGGGAAGGGGCTCTGGACACATGTGTGTCAGAATCTTGATTATGTCACTTGAGGTGGGTAGGGAAATTCTGGACTGTGTAAGCATGTAGAAAGGGGACAGAGTAAAAGTATACACTGGTTCATTGCTCTCTTCTGGTATTGGTTGTAATAAGACCAGCTACTTTAAGCTCCTGATATGTTAATTTACCCTCCATAAACTGTGAGCTGAAATAAATGCTTTCCCCCTTAAGTTGCTTTTGTCAGAGTATTTCAACATGGCACCAAGAAAGAAGCCAAGACCCACACTACATAGCAAATTCAAGGCCAGTTGTGCTGTGTTTTTTTTTTTTTTTCAAAGAGGGATCCTCAGTTGAGGACTCACCTCCATCAAATTGGCCCATGGGCAGGTCCGTTAGGGCGTGTTCTTGATTAATGGTTGATGTGGGAGAGCCCAGCAAATGTGCGCAGTGCTAGCCCTGGGCAAGCGCTCTGGGTCGTATGAGAATGGCAGTTGAGTAAGCCAGGGAGAGCAAAGCAGTAAGCAGTGTTCCTCCATGTTCTCTGCTTCAGGCCCTGCCGCCAGGTTCCTGCCTTGCTTGAGTTCCCTCAGTGATAGACTATGATGGGGACATGCGAGCTAAAGAAACCCTTTCTTCCTCAAATTGCCTTTGATCATATTTATCATAGCAATAGGAATCAAAATAGGACATCAGTGTAGGTTACAAGAGACCTTGTCTAACCAAACCCAAGCAACCAGACCAAACCAAAGCAACCAAACCAAACCAAACCAAACCAAACCAAACCAAACCAAACCAAACCACCACAAAACACTAGCCAAGAAAACTCCGATAACATGGTAGGCTAACTTGAGGCTGCTTCTTCTTCTTCTTCTTCTTCTTCTTCTTCTTCTTCTTCTTCTTCTTCTTCTTCTTCTCACCCATCTCTGTGACCAGAGTGTATGGCTGTCCCTACCAAGGAGTCCTTGAGAAGCCAGGGCCTTGAGAGTGTGAGGCCAGAATTGAGGGTGAGCCTCCAAAGGGTCCCCTTTAATCAGACAGGAAGTTTACAGAAGCCTGCTCCTTCCTGGGGCTTTTTAAATCCCTTCCTGTCTCTGCCTTTGCTCTTATGAGTTCTTTGTCAGAATCCATTTCTGTCATCCCTGCAGGTCCCCAGTGGCAGTGCAGTTTCCTCCACACAGCTCCTGCTGATTCTAGATAGATGGGTCCTGCATGTATCGTTGAGATCTCTTCTGTAGATACAGTGTTTCTGTTGCCTTATTCCTGCTCCTAGGCTGAACTTTCTTCCTTTTTTTCTTAAAAAAAAAAAAGAGATTATTATTACGTGTATTTACTCATGTAAATGCACACATACTCACGGCGTAGCTCTCATGTAGAAATCAGAGGACAACTTGGAGGAGTCAGTTTTCCCATCTACTGTGTGAGTCTAGGGGATAGAACTCAGATTGTTGGGCTCGGTGGCAAGTGACTTTACCAGTTGAGCCAGTTCGAAGGTTCTGAGATCTCTCTGAAGATGAGAGTTGAGTTTCATTTCTCAAAGGCCAGCACCCCTGTGTGGTTTCCAGATCCTAACATTTCAAGAGGACAGATATGAGAGTTATCCAAGGGGAGGTGAGCATCTAACCAAAAAAGGAAGTAGGGAAAAAAAGGGATAGTTCTGTAATGCTTCTAGAACCTCTGTGTTCGCCATTACCACAGACTGGACCTGCTCCAACCAAGGAAGGGTTTCTAGGACTCTAGGGCTCCCAGACTTTGGTTTCCATTCCAAGTGACTCTAGGACAGGGAGGAAGGTTTCTGACACGGGAAGCAGAGCTTCCACCAGGGCATGGCAAGTCAGAGCTGTGAAAACAGCTTCTATTACTGCTGCTGCTGCTGTTGCTGCTGCTGCTATGGCAACGTGTGCTCTCATTACTCCTTAGCCTTCACACCAAGGAAAGCATGGAGAGACATTAGTTCCCAGGGCCTAAGAACCATGACACCAAGAACTACCTTCATCCCATTCTGGGTAGTAATTCAAGCATCTCCCTTTGACTATTATTGGTTGTTGTCTTAGGATTCTGAACAGAACTGCCAGAATGGATATCATACTGAAAGAGGATTTATTGCATTGGCTTTCATGATCCACTCTGGGTCATGCAACAGTGGCTGTTTGTACATTGGAGAGGCTGAGACCCTGGTAGCTTCTCAGTCCACACAACTGGATATCTCAGCAGTCCTGAGTCAGTACTGAAGGGCTGCGGGATTCCTGGAGAGTCCCCTGAGCTTCGGTCCACGTTGGAAATCCAAAGAAGCTGGGTCCTGATGTCAGTGAAGGATAATGGTGGTGGTCTCAGTGACACAGTAGATGAACTTGCTAGTAAGATGTGAATATCAAGCAGCCCTAAAGCAAAAGATTTTCCCTTGGACTGCCTTATCTCTGGCCCACCATGGGAAACCGTCAACTGCATTTAGGATGGCTCTTCTCACTTCAGTTAACCTAATGAGGAAAACTCTTCACAAGCGTATCCACGGGATGCGTCTTAGCTACTATCAGTCAAGTTGAAAACTAAGATTAAACATCACAACTGTCCGTGTTGCTGAGAGCTCTTTAAGGACCAGCACTTTCTTTACCATAGAATTACGGTTGGGGTGGGGGGCTTAGAATACAGCTCAGTGAAGGTTCTTGCTTAGCATGGATGTGTGTGGCCCTGGATCTTATCGCCAGTGAAACAAAAAGACCTGTGGGATGGAGCTATCTCAGTGGTTAAGAGTTTTTGCTCTTCTCCCAGAGGACTGGAGCTCAGTTCCCCAATGCCCTTGTCAGGTGGCTCACAACTGTAACTCCAGTTCTTGGGTGTGGAGAGCTGCGTGTGCTGTGCCTTAAAGATGGCACCGGTTTCCGCTTTCCGCTTTCCGCCACCCCAACGGGCGAGTGCTCTTGTGATAAACAACTCCTTATTTGGCTGTGCTGTGTCTGATGATCTGCCTTCTTTTGCGTGTACCTATCCGCACTTCCCACGTGGCTACCCGGGGTTGGCTGGCTCAGGGGTACTTATTCCTGGGATGAGCTCTCCTCGGGGCAGAAGATTGTTCAAGGCTCCTGAATAAACTGTTTGAAGAAGAGCTCGTGTGTTGTGTCTTTCCTTGCTTGTCGAGGCGGATGCGACACTTGGGGATCCAACACCTCTGGCATCCACATGCACTCACACAACTACACATAATTAAGATTAGTAAGAATGCCTCCCCTTGGTGGGGGAGCAGCCTTGCCAGGCCACAGAGGACAATGCAACCAGTCCTGATGAGACCCAATAAGCTAGGGTCAGATGGAAGGGGAGGAGGACCTCTCCTATCTATGGACTCGCGGAGGGGCAGGGAGGAGATGAAGGAGGGAAGATGGGATTGGGAGGGGAGAAGGGAGGGGCTACAGCTGGGATACAAAGCGAACAAACTGTAATTCATATAAAAAATAAAAATGAAACACAAAACCAAACAGATGATTAGTAAAAAATAAATCCAAAAAAGAACATACTATGATAGGTGTGACCTTTAACCCCAGTACATGGGAAGCAGAAGCAAGCAGATGTCTGGGAAATCAAGGCCATCCTGGTCTACATAGTGTTTTCTGGATCACCCAGAGCTATATAGTAAGACATTGTCTTAAAAGAAAAAAAAAAGGCATTCAAAGATTAAGCTGCATCCTGTTTGACCCTCTGTTCCAACAGGTGGAGCACAGAGACTAGCTTATAGCAAATATTCAGCAGCGATAACTATGCCTACTCACCCAGTGCTACCTCCTCCTTCTGTCCACACATGAGCACCATAGCAACCATCACTACTCTTCTTTAACGAACTCAGGAGCTGGGGCCTAGGCAGACAAGGGCCTTGCCTGAGGTCCTCCTCAGCTAGTGAGTAGCTGACTGTTCAGAACCTGAGCTTCCTGCTGCTGCTGGAACAAATTGAGTGCAAGCAGCACAAACTTCTTCTCTTCCAGGTCCGGCGGTCAGACAGCTGTGGCTACAGTCAGGATGGCAGCAGAGATGAGCCCTTGTGGCTGCTGCAGAGGAATCCAGTCATTTCTTCCAGCCCCTGTAGGCTGCTGCTAATCCTTTCTTCATGCTGATTCATCCCAAATTCCGGTTCTGTGGCTCTCTGATCTTCCTCAGCTCTGCCTCCCTGCCTCCCTCTTATAAGATCTTCTTATCACAACTCACATCTCTCTTTGCCATTTCAGGTAACACACACGCGTGGGCTCTGAGTCAGAACAAGGAGTGGGTGTGGTGATGAGCGCTTATGATCCCAGCCCTTGGGAAGCAGGGCCAGGTGGATCATAAGTGTTAGGCCAACCTGGGCTATATTTAGGGATCCTATCTCTAAAAATCAAAACAGACCAAGAAAGCCTTGGGGTGTGGTTATCTTATAGGCCAATTATTCGGGCTGCTGTGGTCTCTCTGAAGGTGGTGTGGAGGTGTGCACTGAGACTACGTGTTCTCAAAACCGGATAAGGACTTGGGCGCGCATGTTGACAGAGAACCCCAATAGAGCATTGGGATACACCACAGGGAAGGTAGAAAAACCTTCCAAGGGTACAACCGTTTGCTGTGGCCCTGGGGTCCTCTCCTGCATCAGGAGAATTGCTCCCCTGAGGCTTGCTGTGTTTGTGTCCAGGGCTGCTGGGTACCTCACAGTTCTGGGAGCTAGAAGCCTGAAATGAGGATGTTGGCAGGGCTCTGAGAGGAAAAAAAAATCCTCCCTAGGCATCAATCCCAGCTTCTGGTGAACAGCGTGGAGTTTCTTGTCTCCCAGATGTGTAACCCCCATCTCTGCCTGTTCTGGTGTCCCTTTTTCTGAGAGTCTTTCCCCATTCCCCTGAGACATAGTCCAGGCTGAACTCTAACTCACATTCTTCCAGCCTCAGTGTCCTGAGTGTTAGGACCACAGGTGTGTGTCACCAGGGTCTAGTTGCCTACTCTTCTTAAAGCATCATTTGCTTTAAGATTTGGGACCAACAGGAGTAATTAAGGTGTCCTGGCTCCTGCCTCTGAAGAAAGGGTGTGTCTGTGTGTGTGCTTGCACATTAAGTACTTAACCACCAGAGCCATCTCCCCACCTCCTGCCAAGACCCTTTTTCTTAATCAGACTGCCTACACAGGCTCTGGATCGACCTTTAGGAGTTGACAGATGCAAAACGAAAGTGTCCATCTCCAAAGAGGGTCGGCTCAGGAGCTTTCCGCTGCAGCCACAAACAAATGCAGAACGAAGGCAGAGATGCACGCCATCCTACAAGGATGCTTAGGCTCTGCCTCAGAGAGCTGGGTGGCAAGGAGTCTTAGTGCAGAGCATGATTTTCATCCCCCCCACCCCCCGCCTGCAAGGGTTCCTGGCCTTGTCTCTCCTCCTGAGTAGATGAATCAGCAGGAAAAGGTCTTGTCATTGCAGGAAGAGCAAGAAATAGGGAGGAGCTCGTGTTTCCTGGTCTCTCCTCCACCTGCCCCTTAGGAGTTTGGCTTCAAAGGAGCTTGACAATGAGGCTGTCCATCTTTCTAAGCAGGCCAGGTAGAAAGGGTGGCAGGAGAGCGGCTGGGGGGGGGGGTAGGGAGAAGTAATTAGTTTGATTAATCTTCTTTTTAAGTTGTTCTCTACATGGGTTTTTCGTGGTGTTAGAGACTCAGCCATGCATTCCCTAAATTTTATGAATCCTTAAACACAGACCATTTGTCAAAATAGAGAAGTGAATGCAACCAACTGCGGACAGAAGCCGTAGGTGTCCCCAGTGTGGGACAAGGACACCCAATGATGACCCTAGGTCACAGGGGAGTCTGGAGAGCCATGATGGGACTCAAGCCTTCTTGCTGCCTGCTTCATGGAGGTGGCATGCTGGGACACTGTCATATTCAATACATGCTTTCCAAAAGCCTTTCAATGTGCTTGCTAGATCCTCGGATCTGGGGTTGGGAGTGTCCTGCACTTGCTCAAAGATATACCTGGAAGCTTCTCTTCTCCCTGGGAAGATTGTGCCAGCAGGTGCTCCTTGCTGGGCAGGGTGACCATGCTAGAGAAAAGGCTCAGTTGATAATGTGCTTGCAGCACACACATGAGGAGGGAGTTTGGATCCCCCCCTCAGGCACCCAGGCATGCAAGTGCACACCTGCAATTCCAGTGCTAGAAAGGTAGAATGAGGAGTCTTAGGAGCTGATGGCCATCCGTCCATCAGCTCAATGAGTCTCAAGTTCAATGAGAGGTTCTGTTGGTGGAGAGCAACCAAGGAAAACATCCATCAACTTCTGGCATGCACACACATAGGGTCTATATGCATATGCAACCTCCTGACATGAACAGACAGATAGACAGACACACACACACACACACAAATGGAGAGAGAGAGGGAGTTTATAAAATCAATATTTGTCTGCTTGCTGTTCTTGGAAACTTTTGGGAGCCAAGCTGGGACCCATTAGCACTATCACTATAGCCAAAACCAACAGAAGAACATTCTGGATGGCTGGGGGTTAGGAATGGGCAGCAGTGTGGCTTGGATTCAGTTTGTTCCTCATAGGCTTATGTGATGGAAGTTCAGGTTTCAGTATGGCAGTGGTGAGGTAGAACCTTTAAGAGGAAGACCCTCTTAAAATATAGGTCTTGGGGCACTGCCTTTCAACAGGATTAATGCTGGTCTCTCTCTCTCTGTTTTTTCAGATGTAGCCCATGGCAGGTCAGTCTTCAAGTGGGTTCCCTAGTAAGGGGAACAGAGGCTGTCTCTGACATGAACTCAGTGGCTGGCTCTTTGACCACCTCCCCCTGAGGGAGGAGCAGCCTTACCAGGCCACAGAGGAGGACATTGCAGCCAGTCCTGATGAGACCTGATAGGCTAGGGTCAGGCAGAAGGGGAGGAGGACCTCCCTATCAGTGGACTTGGAGAGAGGCATGGGAGGAGAAGGAGGAGGGAGGGTGAGACTGGGAGGAGCCGAGGGAGGGGGCTACAGCTGAGATACAAAATGAACAAATAAATAAATAAATAAATAGAAAACAAACAAATGAAATGAACAGAACAAAAACAAATGTTGGTCTCTTGATGTGAGTTAGTTCTCATGAGAATGGTTTGTCATGAAGGAAGATCACCTTTCAGGCTGGGGCAATTCTTGCCATTGACCCATTGTGCCAGGAAAACAAAACTCACTTTCTGTTCTCATTGTGGTTTTGTTTGTTTGTTTTGATGGGACTAATCAAGGGGACTCAATATCTTCTGATCTTCTTGTTTATAATTTGAGGTCAGTCTCCAGAGTGCTGTTCGTTTTGATGGATAAGAAGTCTGTAAGGGGGATGAGCTGAATGTAACATGTAGAACAGACTCTCTGCCTTGGGTATTGAATCAGTGCCCAGGCTGGGCTGATGAGTCTGATCACTCAGGTGGCCTGACTTGGCACATTCTAGATTCTCTCTGCTCACAGCCACCTGGAAAACATAGGGGTTCCCCATTGCAGCCATCCAATAGCTATAACGCTGTGACAGTTGGGTAAACATAGTCTACTACATTCTTACAGAACATGAAATGCCAGGATTCATGGTCCTAAAAACAATGGTGTTCTCTGTCTCTCCTTCCTCTCTTCTGTCTGTCCTTCTGTCTGTCTCTGTCCTTCTCATGTATGTACACACATGTGTGTGGGTGTGTGCCTGTGGGGTCCACATGAAAATAGTGTCCTCTTCTATTGCTCTCTGCCTTGTTCCCTTGAGATGGTGTCTTTGCTGAAGCTGGTTGCTCAGCTAGGTTAGCAACCCACAAGCCCCAGCAATCCTGTATCACCCTTTCCTTCTCCCCCACCCTCCAGGGATTGTGCAGTCACTCCCAGTTTTTCTTTTTTATTTGAAAATGTATTATTAGAGTTTGTGTGTGTGTGTGTGTATGAATGCATGGAGGTCAAAGGACAACTAGCAGTAGTAAGTCCTCCCCCTCCAGTGATGGAACTCAGTCATCAGGTTTTCATACCAAACACTTCCGGATTTTTTATGAGAGTGCTATGGACCCACACTCATGCCCTCCTGCTTGTGTGGCAAGCTCTTTTTAGCAGCTGTTCCCCAAGCCCAGCAATGGCTCTTCTGGCACCCGTTAAATCAATGAAGTTCTGTTGTCTCCATTTGACCCTAGGCCCCAGAACATCCATTTCTTGGCTAAAGCCAAATCAGAAACCAGGGTAAGCAGCTCAGAGCACAGCTGAGCTACCCATTGGATGGATTGAGGCATGTTCCCGGTAGCATTTTGTCTGTGCTAAGGTCACAGCGGGGGGCCAGGCACAGGGGAGAAACAGTGCCTTTGACACATTTACTTCCTAGTGCCCTACATGAAGCACTGAGGCCAGCTTGATGAGCCAAGGAATAGAATTGGGGTTCCTCACAGGACCATGGTAGTTTAGGGGCATATGGCACACAAAAGTCTCCCCTAGCAATTGTTAACCACCCTTAGGGAAGGGTGGGGCCTTGTGAATCTCCTTAGCTCTCCCCTCCTTCCAGAAGAGAATGTTAGTGGACCAGATCTCTTAATTGTCTCTCTGGGGGAAATCACAGGTGCTCTGATTTCAAGGTGGCTATGGTCACATCATGCCCAGAGGACAGATTTCTACCATGCCACTCACTGTAGGTTGAAAATATCCTGACTGAAAAATGCAGCCAACGCTCCTGGCCTATCTGACAGCCCAACATAAGGACATGGGACCATGGCAGAGCACCATGATTATGGGGCTCACTTATTGAGGCAGTCACTGTCACTGCCTAGACCCAGGAAAGTTAAGACCACACAGAGCAATCCTAGGAAAAGATCCAAATTCAAACTTCAAAGTATGGTTTCCACCTTGTGGATATCATTTTGTGCCATCACAAAATCAAAACATTTTAAATCAAGCTATGCTATGTTGGAGAGTATGTTTATTACATGCAGAGGGGTGTGTGTGCATGCTTGTGTGTGTGTGTGTGTGTGTGACAGAGAGACAGACAGGCAGAGAGAGAGAGAGAGAAAGAGAGAGACAGACACACACACAGAGGGAGAGGGAGGGAGGGAGAGAAAGAGAGAGAGAGAGAGAGAGAGAGAGAGAGAGAGAGAGAGAGAGAGAGAGAGAGAGAGAGAGAGACCACCTTTGCAGGGCAGGTGTATTTTGGCTCCTAGCCCAGAGCCTAGGAACTGAATGTAAATTTTTAGAGTATGCACTCAGGAGTTTATTTAGTTGCTACCACGGTGTCCCTCTTAATCCCCTCACCCTTCCCCCTTCCTCATTTTTGCTTTGCCACTGGCCAGGAAGGGAGGCTGTTTTAGTTACAGTTTCTATTGTTGTGATTAAAAAGAAAGAAAGAAAGAAAAAACCAACACCATGACTAAAGGGTTTATTTCATCTTACAGCTTGTAGTCCATCACTGAGGGAAATCAGGGCAGAACCTCAAGGCAAGAGCTGATGCAGAGGCCATGGAGGAGTGCTGCTTACTGTCTTGCTCCCCATGGTCTGCTCAGCCTGCTTTCTTACAGAACCAAGAACGACTAGCCCAGGGGTAACACAGCCCACTGTGGGCTGGGGCCTCTCCCATTAATCATCAGTCTGGATAGAGGCATTTTTTTTCCAATTGAAGTTCTTCCTAAATGATTTTAGCTTGTATTAAGTTGTCAAAAATCTAACCAGCACAGAGGTCAGTGTCAACACTTCTCTGGAGATTAATCAAACATCAAGGTGTGTGTGGTGACCAGACGGCCACATTCAAGGGAGAGATATGCCACATTTGCCTGAGGAATGAGGAAGGAGTCAGAATCTTCCTCTGGCTCTGGAGCCTGCGGACTTCCTTAGGAAACCAATGGAGTGCTGTCCCTCAAGAGCAGTCATCAATCAAGAGCCTAAGGGATTTGGGGACTAACGACCCGGATGCTGCACTCTTTGAGGGGGAAGTTTTCGTTTTAACTTTTTATTGGCTCGTTGTGGATTTCACATCGTGCACCCTGGCCTCACTCACCTCTCCCTCCCCTCGAATCCACCCTCCACCCTTGTAACCTCCCTACTAACAGAGGGGGAGAAACCCTCCTTGTGCAAGCGGTAGTGTGTCACGCACTGTACCTCTCCGCCCACACATTTTTATTTGCAAATGTTTATTGCAATGAGTCGTTGGTCCGGTATGAGGCCTCTCATTTCTGCTACACTATCAAGAGTGACTCCTCACTGGGACTCCTCTCAGATATCCGGTGGTTGCCCTGTGTCATAGAGATCCTGTAGTTTTGATTCTGGCCCCTTCATACACTCCAGCAGTTCATCAATGGGGTAGATGCCGGGGTGGGCCCATTCAAAGCCTGAGAGGTGTCTGAGCTGGTCAGCTCGTTAGCTCTCCAGCATCCACATCATCAGGCGAGTTCTTCTGGCCTGCCCTAGCTGGCCCATCCAATGCCTCGGTCAGCAAGGGACAGAGCCAGTTCTTCCCACTTTCATGCCCTTAGGGCTGGCTTTCTGAACCCACGCCACCAGGGCCTACTCTACCTTGCTGCCCAGTTGAGGTGAAGGGCCCACTCTCCCGAGTGCTGCAGCCCGCAAGGGACAGGGCCATCTCTCCAGACTGCTATAGATGCTGAGCAACATGGGAGGGGAAGAGGGTATCTTTTCCTCATTGGCACCACCGCACAGAAAGTAGACAAGAGTTGGGGCCAGGCTCAGCCACAGTCTCCAAGTCCAGGACCAGCTCCAATGTTCTGTCCGGGTGATGTGCAGGGCCCACTCTCCCGAGTGCTGCAGCTGGTGAGGGGCAGGGACAGATCTCCTGCTCTCCTGACCCCAGGGCCAGCTCTCTTACTTATCATAGGTGTCAAGGGGTGAGAGGAGGAATTTCTCTCTCACTCATATCCCTGCACAGCAGACAAGTTGCAGGGTCTGCTCTACCACGCTTATGCCCCTGGGGCCAGCTCACCCATGCCCCCAACCACCAGGGCCAGCTCTATTGTGCTGCCCAGATGAGCTGCAGAACCATCTCTGAGGGTGAGGACTCTTAGGTGTGACTCTCAGAGTTGGCCAGAAGATATCCTCAGCTGTCATCCCTCAGTCATGGTTCACTCTTATTTTGAGATCATCTCTCACTGGCCTGAAGCTCACCAAGCAGATTAAGCTGGCTGGCTAGGCAGCCCAAGAGCTATCTGACTCTGTCTTCTCAGCACTGGGATTATAAGTCTGTACCACCATTTCTGGCTTTTTAAAAGTGTGGGTTCTAGAGGATCAAGTGCAGTTCCTCATGCCTGTGGGCCAAGCACTTTACCATGTGAACTTTCACCTCAGCCATTTCCATTACTGATTCCCCATGTCTGGTCCCTCCCACATGTCCCACATCATTTCCTAGGATCCCCCTTTAAGTACTGTCCATGTGCTTTTCACAGTCTTATCTCCAGGGCTACTCTGGGTAGGGATGGTGGTGGAGCTCAGGCATTCAGAACACCTCTTATGCAACAGATAAGCCAGGACAAAAATCTAGGCCCAGGGGATTGCTTTGGTCCCCAAGTCTTACCCTTCTCCTGATCCCCAGAACTCTCCCTGGGGATCAGCTGGCCCCAGTAAAAGCATATTTCAGTTCCAAAAGAACTTTTGTTCTGCCTGGGGCTGAATGGCTAAAATCAATACAGGATGAGTGTCAGCAAGACACTTGTAGTGACAGATCCCTAGCCACATCCACCAATATAGCCTTTTGTGTAATAAAGTACATTTTGAGTTCCAACTTTCAGACATCTATGTCAATTCCTCAATATCTTGGGGACAGGAATGAAGGGAGTGTTATTTATTGACTCTCCTAAACCCCTGATGTTTATCACTATATCTCCAGAACCTAAAAGTTCCAGGGACATAATAGTGGTTCATTCATATTTGTTAAATGAAGGGAAAAGTGACAGTAAAATTCAAACCCATGTCTGTCTTCCTCCCAGGCCATAGGCTTTCTCTAAGCCATTTTTCTAAGGGAGGAGACTGGAGAGGGACTGAGTCAGGGCTGTTCTAGGAGACCTAGTAAGGTGCTTGGATGCCTGGCTTTGCTGCCCTTCTGCAAAGAGCATGCACTCTGTCTGCAGAGCCCAGAGACAAGGTGAAGGTCAGAGAGTTCTGCCCTGGGGAAGCCGGGGCATGGCTGGGGCTGTACAACTCCGCCCGGGTTCTACTGCCTCATCTAATCACAGCTCTGTGTGTTTTGACCGAGTGGCTCTACCTGCATCTTGGGAGTGATGGGAAGATTAATGCCCATTTAGCAAATTACAGCTTCCCTAGCACCTCCCACTCCTGGGAGAGAGGGAGCCAGGGAAAACCAAAACAAACTCAAGCTCTGTGTCAAGACTTGGTCATAGCATGGACAGTTCGGCTCGACGCCATGAGATGCGGAAGCTCGGCAAAGCAAGGGGAGATCTGAGGCCCACCAAAGATAAGGCCAGGGAATGCAAGGTCACTCTCGGGTAAACACTCACAGGAAAACCAGAATGGGACAGGACAGGAAGTTCTCGAAACACAGCCAGGAGTATCTTTGTGCCATGGACATGTTCCTAAAACCGGGGGTAGCAAAGAGAGGTGTAAAAACCTGGTCCTCTCTCAGGCTGTTTCTGCTGTCCTCATGGCCTCCGTTCCTGTCAGGCATGTGCTCAGCTGCCACTGAGTGCATAAAGAGTTGAAGGGAGAGGTTGAAGGACAGGTCTGAAAGGAAGGAAAGCGCAGGGGACACACACATTGTCTTGCACATGTGCCTGCCGTGTCTCTGTCAGCTCCTGTCATTTGGGGGACATCTACCTGAGGGTGTTTCTTTTTCTGTCACCTGAGGGGCATCTGTTAGAGGCAGACCAGACCTAGAAGATGGCTCTGCTGTCTCCATTCCCTGGTGTGCAAGGCTCTAAGGTACATTCCGCAGTGTCTCAGAGGTGCTCAGTGGGGCTGAGCTCCAGTAGGCCCCCCCTTCCCATTTTGGCCTTCCGTTCTCTGTCTCATCTTCACCCTACTTCAGTTCCCTCAAATAAATCTAAACTGCTCTCAGGGGTTACTTCTGAGGGATCTTAAACTAGGTCAGAACTGGAAAGAGAGGCTTGGGGTATCAAGGAGAGGGAGAGGATGGAAAGTGCCTAGAGTCAAGTTTGGAGCCAGCCTCCCGGCTAAGCTGGCTTCCACAGAAGAGAAACACAGGCTACAAGCGGAAGCCTCAGTGAATGCCTGGACCTACCCTGGAAGTCCAGGACAGAGAAAGCTGCTCCAGACAGCAATGCTGTGACCAAGCACTAAGCCGAGCCAACCCTGACTTCTCCCTGCTGGGACCCACATTTCAGACAGTGTGGGTTCCCTTGATAGAGCCAGGAAAGTAGCTACAAACACTGCACGGGACCCCAGGCACAAGTCCTTCTACACATTATCTCACTGAAGGTTCTCCACCATAGGAGGGTGTTGTGCTTATGTCCCTTTGTCAGGGAAGAGGAAGGGGAAAGGCAAAAAAAAAAAAAAAAAAAAAAAGCAGGGGGAAGAAAGGAGGAGAAATTATCCCTTTGTGTCTACCCAACCTCCATCATCTTTTTTTTTTCTAAACTTCCAGCTCTACTCTCTCTCTGTAATGACCCCTGTCTGTTTTTCCAGAACAGCAATGATGTGCTTACAGAACCTGTTTGTCTGTGAGAGAAAAGATTTCCTGATGACAAGCCTCTTGGAGGGGTCCAGCCAACTCTTGGCAGCTCAACCTCTACCTTCCTGCTGCTGCTAATAGCCCTGGGTTGGTCCAGAAATAGGGTGGGTGCCATGGGCTGGAGACATGACCTTCCCTATGGCTTAGGTTCACTCTTGTTCCTTCCATCCCCTATGGGATATAGGTGAGATTTGAGATCTGGAATCCTTATGATTCCTCATGCTGGGCGCATTGGGGCACACCTGTAATCACTCAGCACTTGAGGAGGCAGAGGTAAGTGGATTTCTGTGGGTTCAAGGTCAGCCTGGTCTACAAAGCAAGTCCAGGACAGCCACAGCTATACTGAGAAACTCTGTCTCAAAAAACAAAGAGCTTTTTTTTTTCCTCATGCAAGAGAGGCTTGTCCTAGATGTGTGGTCCTGGGCAATCTTGATATGTTTCAGAGATCGCTGGCAGAGCAGGATATAGTTGGTTCAGAGGATTTTATTTCCTGATGTAGTCTCGTGTGATAATTCTGTGCCCTGGCTTCCTGGGGAAAGTGGAAAATTCTAAATATTGCCTACTGAATACTATGGCAAAAAGAAACCTGTATTTGACGATTTATTTTCTCTTGCTGTAACTCTCTCTTCCACTCTCTCAAATTTTTATTAGCAGATATTAATTATACATAATCGTGAGTTTCATTATGACATTTCCATGCATGTGTATAATCTATTATGATCACATTAACCCCCCAATTGCTCTCTCTTGTCCACCTCCCATTCCTACTGATTCCTTTTCTTGTCTTGACTAGACTTTCACGTCTTTTTTTTTTTTTTTTTTTTTTTTAATGAGTGACCCATGGGGTTTCACTGGGATTATTCACAGATGAGGGTTGCTCATAGGATCATGGATGAGGGGTTGTTTAAAGGAGCGTGGGCACCTGACCAGTGGCTACACCACTGAAGAAAGAATCCCTCCACCCCACCCCCAGCAACTGTTAACTTCCTGTAGATCCACAGGAATGGGTGAAACCTCTTAGGCCCCTCCCCAGTCCATGACAGACTGTTGACAGATCCAATCTTGTACAGGTTGTCACAGCTGCTTAGAGAACAAGAGCTCAACAACCATCTCATGCCTGGGAAACAGTGTTCCACAACACTTCACCCATTCTTCTAGCTCTGATACTCTTTCACCTCTTCCTCTTCTTCTTCTTTCTTCTTCCTTCTTTCTTCTTCCTCTTCTTCCTTCTTTTCGGGTTTTTTTTTTTTTTTTTTTGTAGCTCTGGCTGTCCTGGACTCACTTTGTACACCAGACTGGCCTTGAACTCAAAGAGATCAGGCCTCTGCCTCCCAGGTGCTGGGATTACAGGCGTGTGCCACTGTGAGAGGCTCACCCTCTCTTCTTACAAGTCTTCTCCTTCTTTCTTTTTTATTTTTTTTTATGTGCATGTGCACCACATGCCTACCTGGTGCCTCTAATCCCCTGGAACTAGAGTTGCAGACAGCTGTGAGCCACCATGTGGTTGCTGGGAATTGAACCAGGGTCCTCTGGAAGAGCAGCCAGCGCTGGTAACCATTGAGCCACCTCCGCAGCTGCCTTATGACTTAAAAATAATTCAGTGGCTTTCTTGGAGAAGCAGACTGTGATACGGGGAGCAGAGAGAAACTCATGCAGCTGAGAGGAGGTTGACGGGAATACTAGGCTTCATTCATAGTATTCTAGAGAGTTCTTACTTGTGCTTTGGACCAAAGCCCAGGACGTGAGAAATAGAGACAGACAGAACCCAAGAGGGAACATGTTGTCTGGAGTCCTTTGTAGTGAGACAAGCAGAATAGGCATAAGCCAGGAGGGAGAGTAAGCTTGGGGGTGCTAATGGCCTTTGAGTATTTGCAAATCCTCTCAGGGACTCCTATTGCACGAGGAGGCTGAGTCATTTCAGCAGAGATGAAGAAGCTGGGTCTACATCCTGGGTCATGTGGCTTCTGAACCATTCCCAGCTTCTGGCATAACAGCTCCACCCAGCCCCTCTAGGGGTTGAAAGGGCCAGGCAACAGGCTTTGTGCCTATTGGCTGCAAGTCACCTTGGGTCTCAGAAGCTGTGTGCTCACCTGAAAAGCAAGACAGGAGGGGCTTCTCTAGGCCTTCCTCTGCCAACTCAGGCTGTGCAGAGGGCTCTGTGGCCTAGAAGACAGTTGGGCCAGAGCAGGCCAAAAGATGCCGGTCCTACAAGTGAGCATGGTATGACTTTTAGGGACTTGAGGTAGCTGTTTCTGAGGAAGCTGCCTGTTCTCTGGAATCCAGCTCCTTTGACTCTCCCATTTCTAGTTTCCAGACATTTCTCTATTGGCACCATGTGAACCTGATCCTGTGGAGCCAAGTCAAGGTGCTGAGGCATCTCTACTTCTGTGTTTCTTGGAAATGGAGTATCCCAGTCCTGAAGAGCCAAAAACAACTCACAGTCTTAAGGTTTCATGAGCCGGGAACTCAGGCAATGTTTGACCACCTAGCTCTTCTCTGTAAAGCATGGAGCAAGGTGTCTCTGTGGTATTTGGCTGATGGAGGAGGTCTGGAGGCTTTCCTCAGCCACCTAGAAGCCAGGCAGGGACAGCTGGCAGGCCAAGTTTGTCCACTACCATCTTCCATAATAGTCTTTCCAGTATTCATGCCTAGAAGGGTAGGGCTGTACCGCAAGCATGCCTGCAACAGGAGGAAGCTGCCTTGCTTTGCATGAGCCAGATTTAGAGGGAAGCAAGGAGGCACTTTTGTTATCCTTATAGGACTTCTGTTATCCTTAAAGCAGTCCCAGCTGCTTTCCTGATTTAAGAGGAGAGGACGCAGACCCCATAGGTCATTGGAAGGGATCTCAAAACATTAAGGCCAGAGCTTGAATTGGTGGAGTGCTTGTAATGCAAGCAGGAGGCCCTCAGAAAAGGGGAGCTCCCCTCCCCCAGTATTAACCTTCCCCAGCACAGCATGTCACATAGGGACTGAGCATATCCTCATTCCCTAAGGCCAGGCAAGGGGGAAGTAAACCAAAAACAGGCAATAGAGTCCATATTAGAAACAGCCCCCCACCCTACCTTGTCAAGACCAAACCACCCATTGGCTAAATGTGTGCAGGGGCCTAGGTCCAGACAATGCATGCTCCTTGGTTGATGTCTCAGGCTCTTAAAAAAAAAAAAAGCTCCCATGGGACTGGGTTAGTTGTCTCTGTTGGTCTTCTTGTACAATAAAAGAACATCTGGTGGTATTAACATCCCTGATCTCAAGCTATACTACAGAGCATTAGTAATAAAAATGGCATGGTATTGACATAGAAACAGGTTGATCAATGGCACCTAATTGAAGACACGGAAATAAGCCCACATTCTTATGGCCACTTGATTTTCAAAAAAGAAACCAAAACCACACAATGGGGAAAAGAAAGCATCTTCAACAAATGGTGCTGGTCTAACTGGATGTCTGCATGTAGAAAAATGAAAATAGACCTGTATTTATCATCCTGCATGAACCTCAAGAGGCCATGTTTTCAAAGCATCAAAACTGGGTGGGGAGAGGAAGATGTAGCTTTGCGTTGGACCATATGCTTTATATATGCAAAGTCCTAGGTTCAACCCCCAACAGCAAATCAGTAAATAATAATAATAAAAAATCTTGTAGCAATCCAAGTTTGCTTCTGCCTCTTCCTCCCATCCTCCTTCTCTGTGGGCATCAATGCCCCTACCAGAAAGCCAATGCTCATAGCCTGCCTTGAATCAGACCTGAAACCCTTACTTATAAAAGCTGTCAGGTCTTCCCATGTTACTCCTCTGGGGCATTTTTACTTAAAATTGGCAGTCTCAGAATGGTGGCATTCATAATCAAAGGAATGCATCACTAATCGTGGGATTCTGGCATTTAACACCGGCCAGTCAGGGACTTTCCTGCTGTAGACAGCTGGTAGTTCTGATTACCCTGAACCCATAAACACTGGACTGTGGCCACTGGGGCCTAAAAGCATCTTAGATAACAGGTTATGCACACCGCCCTCCCCCTACCGACATCACTGAGAATCAGTCTCCAAAGGGTATAGAAAGTGGGGAACATTTCTAGGTCCCAATGGTAACCAGTTAAGAGAGCTACATGGATTTACTGCTGGGCCATCTAAAGGAAAGGTGAAAGAGAGTGAGTGCTATGCACAGACTTCAAGTTTGTTTGAAATGTAAAATATTTGTGTAACGTTGGCTCCCTTGGCACATTCTGGGTTCTCTTCCTTGTTTTCTCTCTTGGCACTCATAAAAATCGGTCTGTTAAAGACAAAGAACAGAGGAGAAATGGGATGTCAGCCTGGTCTAGAGTGATGCTCATTTCTAGCAAGAGGAAAGAAATCTGCAGGTCTGTCTCACACTCTCAGCCAGCACTTGGTTGTCTTGCAGGATGGAGTGGGGGAGAGTGTAGAGAGCTTATATTTTAAGATCTTTTTATTTTATGCACACGAATGTATTGCCTGCAGGTATATATGGACACCACCTATATGTCTGATATCCATGGAGACAGAAGAGGGTGTCCTATCCCCTGGAACTGGACTTATGAATGGTTGTGAGCCACAGTGCAGGTAATGGGAACTGAACCTGGGTCCTCTGCAAGAACAGTAAGTGCTCTTAAATGCTGAGCCATTTTTTCAGACCTATATTTTAGTTTTGTGAATAAATGCTAGAGGTTTTTACACATATTCCTTTTGTCTCTGCATTTTATTTCTGACTCCATTTTTTTTTTTGCTGGCTTGTTTTTTGAGACAGGGTTTCTCTGTGTAACCTTGGCTGTCCTGTACTCACTCTGCAGACCAGGCTGCCCTAGAACTCACAGGGATCCACCTGCCTCTGCCTCCCTGAGTGCTGGGGTTCATGGCATGTGCCACCATGCCTGGTTTCTGACTCCAACATTTTGTTCTCTTCCCTGCTCTTCTCCTCCTTCTGGTTTAGATGGTATTTTCCTAAGGAACTTGGGCTGGCCTGGAAACTTTTTTCTTTTCTTTTTGATACCATAATATAATGACTTCATTTTCCCTTCACCGCCATCCCTCCAAACCCTCTCATATACCCCTCATTGCTCTCTTTGAAATCCATTGGCCTGGAACTCTTGAGCCTCCTGCTTCTACCTCCTAAGTATTAGTACCATGTCCATTCGTGACTTCCAACAGTTTTAAAACAAAGTTTGTAGTTGTGATTTCAGGGGGCAATGTGGAGAGACTCTTGCAGGTTCTAAAGGGAGACATCCAAGCTGTTGTAAGTTGCTTTAAGACCATGCCTATATCTCTGCACCAGTATAAGTGTCTGTCATGCATTGGTTTCATTTGAGTGACCCAGCCACCTGGGCTGTGGGTGCCAGGCATATCCCTTCCTGACAAAGGAGGAATCTGAAGTGTGGAGAGATTAGGCATATAGCCCAAAGACAGGATCCAGGTCTAGTGCCTGTCAGTCTGTTAATGCCTGTTTGTGACCTGGCCATCCATTCTTTTGGCCCACAGTTCCAGGATAAATTCAGATCAAATTCATAGCCAGGCCACTGTTACATAGGGAAGGAACCTTGCTGTAGTTTGGATCAGAATTGTCTCCCGAAGACTGATGTTTTGGATGCTGGGAATGAGCCACTGGGGTCACTAGCCCTGCCTCAGTTTTGGATTCTCTCTCTGTTCTGTTATCATTAGTTCCCACAATGTTCCCACTGCTGCTGGCTGAGCACACACAATGCCTTCCCTACCATGAAAGACTGAGACCTCCCTAAAACCATGAGCCCAAGTAAAACCTTCCTCCCTTCAGTCGTTTTTGCCAAAGTCACTGAAACAGCCCAGAACTGCAGTTCAGTTGACAGAGTGCTTGCCTAATGTGCACAAGGCCCTGAACTTGGTCCCCAGCACTGTGTCAAGCTGAGTCTACCTGTAATTCCAGAACTGGTGGTGGGGACAAGCAGGAGAAAGTTCAAGGTCCATCCCCAGCTACATATCAAGTTCAAGGCCAATGTGGGTTACTTCCGACTTGTCTTAAAAACAAAATAAACCAACAAAACCGAACAACACCCAATCCCTCTATACAAAATAATACAGCTGTCTGACGAATTGGTGAGGAAGGGAGGATGCTTGTGGAGTCTGACCAAGAGTTGCTTCTTGGGAAGCAAACCAAAAGCCCTTGTTAGAAAATTGACCTAGACAGACCATCACAGTTGACCATTTCCTGTGTCTAGAACATCTGGATGCGGGACCTCCAGGGTCTCTTTTCCTACACCAAATACTTGGAGGAATGTTGTCTCCCCCCTCCCACAAGCTGCTGGCTCCTTCCACCTGCTTCCACTGAGCACGTGGTGCTGGTGTTTAGCTGGGAGGGATTTCCTACCCTTGACACGCAACCAGAGGGGTGGGAAGAGTTGAGGACCTGCCTGGGCTCTGCTGCAATGAGCCACAATACCTCAGATCCGTCCCCCCGCCCCCGCAGCTTCCTGCCTTTTAATCCATGAGCAAGAGATTTCGATTATTTCGTCAAGGTTCTATGGCACCTGACAGCTCATAACTTCTGTGAATCAGGAAGGTGAGTCAGTGAAAGCTCTGAAACCCAGAAACAAAAGCTGTGAAACATACAAGTGTGTGTGTATGTGTGTGTGTGTGAGCTATGAGCCTGGCTAAACCAGTTGAAAACTGGACAGGGAGACAGCATGGCCTTTTCAGTCTGCCAGAAGCATTGTGCCTTCGACCATAGCCCTGACCTGCTGGATTGTGAGCTGAGCTTCTTTTAACGGGGACACATCTCTCACTGCACACTAATTTCTACCCAGAGTGATTCGGGTTCAACTCTTCTTACAGCAGAGAATCTTCTCAGTGACTTAAACTCATACTATCGTGTAAAGAACTGGCGTGAAAGTGGCTTCAAGGATGGGAGGGCCTGAGCAGGAAGCATGAAAACACAGAAAAGGAAGACTATCTCAAAAACGCTCTTGGGCAGAGGGCTGTGGGAAAAGTCTAATCCACTTTTGCTGTGTCTGGAAGGGATCCATATGGTTTGGAGAGCTGGAGCGGCCTGTCAAGCTGAGGGGAAACATCCTACGTGTTGGATCTTCTACGTCTACCTTGTAACCATAGAAGTAGTCAGAGAGACAAGGTTATTTACTCAAGGATTGGGGGGGGGGGAGAAGACACATGCTCACCTGCCCAGGCCTGAGGCAGAAAGACTTGTAGAGGGAAGCCATGGTCTCTAAGCTGGCAGGGTCTGTGTCTGCACATGGCCCTGTAGACGCCTTGTGTCTCCAGCGTCCTCCCCTGGATGGGAAACAGTACCTCATGTTCTAGCCTGCTCTCCCTGCTTGTGACATTTCACATGATTTAGTAAAGAAGGTTGGGGACATTTTTTCCTTGATTAATGAGAACACTGTAGCTATCATGAGAGAATCACTGTGATGGATGGAAGCTACATCAGCCCAGAGGCTTTGGGGACCCTGGCCCTGACTGCCACTGTCTGAGGCTCTGACCCACAGGGATCAGTGCTGGGATAGCGGTAAGGCAGCTAAGGGTAGAGGTGGGGGCAGGGCATGGATGGCTAGCATTGGCCTCTCAGTCCAGACAAGGTCTGGGAACCAGTGGGTGGTCTGGGAAATGTATGACCGTGTTCAGTTAGCATATGCCCCCCCCCCCGCAAAACGAGGAGCTATTTGACTTGAGCATCAATCTGCAAGTCTTCACCTAGGCAAGTCACCCAAACTGCCCTTTCTACTCCCTGATTATGAAGGCAGAAGATCTCTCAGCTGCCGTGAGCCCTGCTGCGACCACATGATGTGAGCAGAGAACCGAGAGCTTGCAGCAGGAAGGCCTTTTCTCCTTCAGGCTTGCTGGCTGAGCATCGCTGCTCTGGTTGTCCCTGTAGGCTCTTCCTGTCTGCCTTGCCCCTCCATCCCTTTGCAGTGCTGACTCTGGCCCAGGGTCAAAGTGCTTCCTCAGCCCCAGGCAGTGGAGGCTGGTTTCCAGGCAACCTGGCCCTGGCAGGATCGCTTTACCTACTAGGCAGGGATCTGAGAGTAGGAGGCTGGCGACGGATGTGATCCTTCAGCCAGCCTCTGCCGGAGCCAGGCTGCAGGTGAGCCCCCAAGCCCCGAGCACCCAGTCAGAACAGGTGTCTGGCAGTGGGAGGAATGTGCCCCTGGTGATAAGGACAGTAAGAGCAGGTGCAGTGACCCAGACATGAGGAGGCTGAGGCCACTCAGAGGAACAGCAGCCATTAGGAACAGGACAAAGGTGACACAGGGTGGCAGGTACAGAGGGAGTGGAGGATTAGCCCCCTGCCCCCAGATCTCCTGAGGTGAAAAGACAAGGAAGTGGGTCCAGGCAGCGTCTTGCTGCAGCTTCTGGTATGCTGAATGGGCACAGGTGCAGAAAGCAGATGGTGTGTGTGTGTGTGTGTGAGTGAAAACTGCCAGCTGAGACAGAGTATCCTGGCCTATGTTTAGAGGACTGAGGACTGAGGAGGGAGCATGGGCTGGAGGAGCTACCCATGGTCTCTTTGGCTGACTGTAACACCACGTGGCTCATGGAGTGGGGATTCTGCTCCGAGTAAGTCACATTGTCTCTCCCTCCTAACCCCAAGAATGACCACTGCCCAAGCCTTGGAAAAGCTTAACGTCTCCCCCTGGATCCTGTTAAGTTATTATTGTTCTAGACAGTTTTAACCTATCCCTCAGACCCCTTTTGGGATTTGACTGCATCCCTTCCTCCACAGCTGGAATAAATGCTCTTTGCTGTTGTTTCTGCTCCCAAAGTGGACCCAAGCTCGGTTGTATCATTTATTGTCTCACTGGCACGATCTAAAATCACCAGGAGCCCCCTGAGGGCCTAGCTGGGCTAGAGCTAGATCCTGGATGGGCTTTGAAGACACCATCTTAAAGATCCATGGAAGAAGCGTTGTCTGGAGTTTGTCAAGGGACGCTGGTAGCCTCACTCCTTGAGAGGGTGGTGGGTGTTTTGGTGTTCAAAACAGGCATTATTACACTCTGGTTTCAGAACCGCACACTCGAAGCAGGTAGCACCTGCGCTTCCGGGAAGCAGAATCTCCTGGCCTAGTGTGGGCGGCTTGGGCCTCCCTGGAAATAGAATTGCAATGGCACAGAGAGCAGTAAGAGCAGCAAGAGGAGACCTCCAGCCTCCTATTTATGAGAATAGCTCAAGTTTATGGCATTAGCAGTGACCACAGCCTTTGCACCTCCTTTCCTGCTACCCTTTCACCACATGCAGTTGGCGCGTGCGTGTGCGTGCACGCACGCACGCACAGGAACACACGCATGCCCCCCCACGTATCATCACCACCACAGCATACACATAAACTTACAGAAACAAACACAGGAAAGCATAAGCTGAGACGCACACATGACCCCTGAGACACCTGTGTGCATACAAGTTCATGGACGCTCCTGAGCTTCTGCACACACTTGTGTTTCCCCAGACTACACGGGGCCCGGTTTGAGCAAAGGATGGAGACTAAAGACAAGCTACCCTCTGCGAAGTGATCTCACTGGTACTGGAAGGAAGCCACTCAATCGTATTCCAGCCCTTTCCAGCCCTTTATTGGACTCCACGGGGTAATGAATGTGGCAGAGGCCCTGCCTGGCTCAGTGCTCCAGGGCTGACAAGATGGCAAGGCTCTTTGGCAGACATGAGCTGGGATGCTGGCCATAGAATAATTTAAAGTTAAAACAAGCACTTGGTTCCATGCTAGCCATAAAGAGGCTTTCCTGTAAGCCTGGAGAGCCATGTCTGCCTATGGGATTTGGATCTCAGTTGTATCCACAGCCCTGGGACTCACAAGCTATGTCCTGGTTGCCTTAGCCCCCCCCCCCCCATTGCCTTATGGAAAAGGAGTCATGCTACTTGGGGTTCTATACAAGAAACTGAGTTCACCCCTGCTCCGCAATACTTCAAGTAGGATGGGTCAAATCCCTGGAAGCCAGTGCTTTCTGAGCCGTGGGAGGCATTCTATTCTCCCAAGGCTTTGAGTGACTATATACGCACTGGGCAACTTAATTGATTCTTTCATGGTGTTACAGGTCAGAAGCCCACACGCAAGGGGCCAGTAAGCTGTGCTTCTTCTGGAGGTTCTAGGAGGGAGTCCTTCTGTTTTGGTTTCATTTCTTTTTCTGCACTAAAATATGCCGACAAGAAGTCACTCAGGGGAGGAGTTGTGAGGTGAGCTCACAATTCTAGGTTGCAGTCCATCACAGCAGGGAAGTCGAGGCAGGAGCTTGAGGCAGCCTGTCACATCACATCCACAGTCAAGAGCAGCATGCCTACCGCTCAGTTCAATCTCTCTAGTCTGGTGAACTGCAGGACCCAAAACTAGGGAATGGTGGTGGGTGGGACTTTCCCAAAGAAATTAACATAATCAAGAAGACACCGCCCTCCACCCCAGTCATTCTGTCAACAAGCCCAAAGATCAGTCTCAACTAGACAGTCCTTCATTGAGAGACTCTTTGTAGGTGATTCTAGGCTTTTGGCTTCCGGTGGCTGTCACCTTTCCTGTGGCCACATGGCTCCAGAACATGCATATCTTCTCTTTTCTCTGTGTTTGCCTCTTCAGTCGCATGGTCTTAGGAGATGGACATTAGTCAGACTTTTGCACTGTGGTCACCAAACACGGGAGTCATCATCCCAGGGGAGGAGCATGGTTTCAGAAGGTTCAGGTCGTAGCGGTTGGGAGGGTGAGGATCACCTCATGACAGCCAGGAGGCAGAGAGAAGGGATGGCAGCACTGGGCTGGTTTTGTGGAATGCTATCCTCTGGGCGTGATATGACCGCTGTCTCCTCTTGAGCTCGAAGCAGCTGTGATGACCAGCATGAGAGCTGCATAAGACTGTGTGTTAACATTCCATCGTGGGACTAATGCATGACCAGTTAATAGTTGCTTGGTGGAAGGCTTTTTTTTTCTGTGTCTTCACAGGACAAGTTATGCAACAGCAGGTTCGTTTTCTCCTCTTTTATTCCATCCTGGCCTCCAGATTAGAGGATGGTACCACACACGCTCAGAATAGATCTTTCTCAGTTGATCCTCCTGGAAAATACTGCCGTAGATATAGACCTCGGGCTTCTCCTGGGGAGATAGGAGTAAAGTCTATTCATCCTAGATAGGGAACTGATGGCAAACCAAAGAAATGACTCCAGCCAAGTCTAGCTAGCATGGAGTAACTCATGGAAGCATGGATAAGGGGTTATGTGCAGGGACAAAGAGGGGCAGACCCAGAGCTGGACTTTACTAATCTCCTAGGTGCTTTCCCTCCATCAAGTTGATAACCAAAACCAGCCATCACAAGGCTGGAGAGATGGCTCAGTGGTTAAGCATGCCTGGTGTATTTCCAGAGGCCCAGAATTCAGTTCTAAGAATCTACCTTGGGTGTGCTGCCCATGACTCCAGCTCCAGGGAAGTCTGATGCCCTCTTCTGGTATCCTCAAGTCCTGCTCTCAAATATGTACCCGCACTTAGTCACACACATTCACACACACACGCACACACACACACACACACACACACACACACACACACACACACACACACACACAGCACAACTGATAAGCCGAGATGTTCTTCATTCAGTATCTTTAACTTAATTACTTACACAGACTTAAAGGAAGTCAAAGCCAACTGCTTTGAGACAAGGATCCTCAGTTCTGAGAACTTCCTGCAGAAGCTGTTATGAGCTCATTGGTGGAGACAGACATCTTTAACAAGTGATCTGTTCAATAGCTTATTGGGGACACTGTTGTTTTGAGAAATTTCTTGCACGGTTTCCTTACATATTACATAGACACATGTGAGTGAAGAGACTTCCTTCATGGCTACCTTGTTCTGTTTTGTTAGAGCTTGACATAAGTGATTCCATTTTGATATGAATGTCTTTCACCTCATCGGTCACCTTTTGTTTATCCATTTACTAATGGACATCTGGGTAGCTTCTATCTCTTGGCTATTCTGAATGCTACTACTGGCATGGGTGTGTAAGTATGTCTTTGAGACCCTGCTTTCAACTTCTTCAGGTAGACTTTCAGAGCAGGATTGCTAGATCATCACTCATCATCATCATCATTAATTACTATGTGTTCGTGAGCGCATGGTGTGCGCATATTCACTTGTGCCATGGTGTGTATGAGGCCATTACTTGATGTGGTGGTTTGAATAGGAATGGCACCCATAGGCTCACGTTTGAAGCGGAGTCACCAGGGAGTGGCCCTATTTGAAAGGATTAGGAGAGTTAAGGGGTGTGAGCTTGTTGGAGGAAGTCTGTCACTGGGGGTGGGCTTTTGGTTTCAAAAGCTCATGCCAGGGTCCAGTCTCTCTCTCTGATGTAGCTCTCAGCTACTGCTCCAGTGCCTGCCTGTCTGCCTGCCTGCAGGCATGCTCTCTGCCATGATGATAATGGACTAAACCTCCGAAACTGTAAGCCAGCTCCAATGAGATGTTTCCCTTTATAATAGTTGCTGTGGTCATGGTGTCTCTTCACAGTAACAGAACCCTAATTAAGACAGAAGTTGATGTCAGTAGTGGAATATTGCTATGACAGGCCTGACCATGCTGTTTGTTGTAGGATTATGGAAGACTTTGGTACTTTGGACTAGAAAAGCAGTTGAATGCTTTAACTGGGGCTTACTGGGACATCCTAGTAAGAGCCTGGATAGTTCTGCTGATAGCAATATAAATTATGACAGTCAAGATCAAGAGACTCAGAGAGCGAGAGTATTATCAAGTGGCCTAGAGACTGTTTGGGCAAAGATTTTTACCCTTGTCCAAAAGGTCTGCTTGAGGCTAATTGAAGAGTTTTGGGTTGTGAAAAAGCATTGAAGAAAAGCTCAAGCAGCAAGGAAACCATCAACAGCAGAAAGCTGATGCAGATATGATTGACAAGAGGGGCCCAACTTCTAGCCCTAGCAAGCAACAAAACTTGGCAGCTTTGGCCACATGGTTCTGCCTTTAGAGTCACAGGCACAAGGAAGGGGTTGTAGACTTTCCCTCCACTGCTAAGGAAAGCCACTGAGGCCAGGTGTGTGGCATGGATACCTAGAGAGGCCATTGCATGAAACTATGAAGTTGAAGCTTGAATTGTGTTGGAGACCCCCAGATGTTGGAGATGTCAGAGTTGTGTGACAGCTGCCAAGGAGAGCTGCAGACTGGGTATAGAATGAGCCCTAGAGAGAGACTTTGAACTTTGGTGGACTTATAAAACAGTGTCGAGACCATGATAGACTATGAGGACTTTTGAAGTTGGACTAGATGTATTTTGCATTATGATATGGCTATAAGATTATGGGGGTCAGGGAGTCGAATGTGGTAGTTGGAATAATGGCCCCCATAGGCTCGTATATTGGGATGCTTAGTCATCAGGGAGTGAAACTATTTGAGAAGGACTAGGAGGTGTGGCCTTGTTGGAATAAGTGTGTCACTGGGGCTGGGCTTTGAGCTTTCAAAAGCCTGTGCTAGGCCGAGGTTCTCTCTGTCTTTGCTTCTCTCTGCCTATAGATCCGGATGTAGAACCCTCAGCTGTTTCTCCAATACCCTGCCTGTGTGTTGTCATGCTCCCTGACAGGATGATAATGGATTAAAGCTCTGAAACTGTATGAAGTCCCAATTAAATGCTTTCTTTCATAAGCGTTGTCTTGGTCATGGTGTCTCTTCACAGCAACAGAACACTGACTGACATTTAGATACTAAGGAAAAGAACTTGAGGTTGTTTGATGAACCTGGCCTGGTGTGGGATGAGTACTCACCTTGATGGTTCCCTCTTCCTCCCCTGGTCACTGTGACCACATTCCTCCATGTAATGGTGCATGGCCTTTTGCAACAAAGTCAGATTTGGGGTAGCTGGTTTGTCAAGGTAGCTGAGAAGAGCATGTTTCCTCCCCAGGTCTCTCTCCAGCATGGCTTGTGAGGCTTGAGAACTTCATCTTAGAGAGGTGGTGAAAGTCTGTATGAATACGAGGGGTTGAGGGACAGGGAGTGTCTGGGGCCTTCACCTCACTTGCTTACAAACAGAAAGTCAAGAAAGCACTCACTTTTTAGAAATGTTCACCAGTCTTTCCTTCTGGAAGGATTTCATGAGAACACACGGGTAGGTTTTCTGCCACTGACTCCCATCCTTGATGACAAAAGGAAGAAAATAAGTCATAAAGAGAATGCAACAGACAGATGGGAGGGGAAGACTGGGAAGACAGACTTCCCTCTCTACTCTCTGTGGATGAACTTGACTTTCTGGGTACTTGCCACCTAATGGTCCCCAGAACAAGATCTGGGCATTTTTCTCTGCACCTTGAGGCAAGATTTAGTAGACAGCCAGTAGGATAGCACATAACTTGGAGAGGTGAACAAAGAAGTATTTTGATGCTTTTAAATTTTCTTTTCTGAGCAAGCTGCTGATCAGGTAAATAACGTAAGTGCTTGTGAGTGGGCAGGGAGACCAGATTACATGTGCCTTCCATGGATCCGCTCCCAGCCTCCTCGCCATCTCCTCCCACCTTAAAATTAATCTCTTCTCCACAGTCAGCCCAAAGGAAGAGCCTGAAGATCTTAGTAGAGCGTGCTCTTAAAACAAGTTGTTTTTCCTCAGAAAGTTGAGGACTCTTGCTTGAAAAACAACTCTCCAGGGACACAGAAAGTGGCGGGGGAGTGGGTGCCTGTGGAATGATGCATGGGGGGGGGGTTCTTCTGGAGGCCAGCCTTCCTGGGGCAAGGCTCTGCAGCTGTAGGGGGTGGGTCTGAGCACACAGGAGAGCCCTCGTCAAATGAATAGGGACCATTGGTGAGGATCCCTGGATCAGTGGCCTTCTTCAGGTTTGCCAGCTCCTTGATGTAATCAAGACACCCCAGCTTGAGTAACCTACCCAAACTGGCTTTTTAGACTGCTCTGGTCACCTCCAAATGGAGCCCTTCAAATTTGCTGTCCTGATCAGATCTGTCCCTTGAGCTTTTTTTTTTTTTTTTTTCTCATCTTGTAAAATTATTTTTCTTTTATTTGTTTGTTTTTGAGCCAAGATCTTGTTCTGTAGCTCAAGCAGATTTGGAACCTCCCAGTCCCCCCTTTCTACCCTCTGCCTCCCAAATGCTGGAATTATAGGTGTGTGCTTCTGCTTCCTGCTTTGTTCCTGCCCTGGTGAGCTTTAACTGTCAACGGGACATGGCCTGGGGTCACCTAACAAGGGAGTCTCAATTGAGAGATTGTCAAGGTGAGACTTGTCTATATGTTTATCTTCCGGTAGGGGGCTGTATTGATTGCTTTAACTAACATAGGAGGGCACATTCCATAGTGAGGAGCACAATTCCCTATGTCTTGGATTAAATAAAAAAGCTAGATAAGCATAAGCCTGAGAGGGAGGCATCGAACAGCATTCTTCCACGGGTTTTGCTTCAAGTTCCCATCCTGGCTGCCCTCGGTGATGACCTGTAACACGTATGAGAAAAATAAGCTCCTTTCTCCCCATGATGCTTTTGGTCAGAGTGTTTTCTAGAACGAAACTGGAAGAGTTACTGCCAGACTTGTCCCTGTGCAGAAAGATATACCCACACAGACATGGTCATGAGGTTCTGAGTGGCACAAAACACAGAGGAACCTTACTGGCTACATTAATTAGGGTAGGCCCTGATAATGGGATGATTAATGGTCCCTGGGGCTGTGCTGCTGGAGGAAGATCAGTGAGCCAGACGATGGGCAGAAAGAGTAGTAGCAGCACTGTGTGATTCTACAGTCCCTGTCCTTATTGGGATTTCCCAGAAGCAGGCCTTGAGAAAAGACCAGAAATGCAAGCCATCACTTAGATGATGACCTGTGAGTGCAATGCGGTGTGAGGAAATGAGTCAGGGCAGGGAGGGAAGCTGGGTACATAAATAGCACTTTTCTACTTTGGGCCATAGAGGCTTCATGCCACGGGAACTCTCAGAGAAGCTGCCAGAATCATTCCTTTAAGAGGGCAAGCTGGGTTATTTGTCTACCACCTCCTACCCCTCCGTGGCTGAGGATCACTATTTTACCGCTAGCCATAAGGCCAAGTGAACAACATTCTACCTAAAGGATTACAGGCATTGAGCGAAATGTCTGTGGGCACCTCTAGAGCTGGGTGAGGATAGGAATGGAGTGCTGGGTTCAACTGCTGGGGTCCTATTAGCACAGCTAAAATATATTTAAGAAATATGGGGCTGGAGAAATGGCTCAGCAGGCACAGTGCCCCCAGTACCCAAATACAGCTGGTTATATGGGTACACATCTATAGCTCCAGCTAACAGAGACAGGCAGATAGGTCTTTGTGGCTGGCCAGTTGTGCCAAAACAGTGAGCTCCAGGTTTACTGAGAAATCCTGTCTCAAAAAATAAGGTGGGTGGCTGGGGAGATACCTCAGAGGGTATATTAGTCAGGATTCTCTAGAGGAACAGAAATGACAGACTGAATCTATCTATCTATCTATCTATCTATCTATCTATCTATCTATCTATCTATCAATCTATCATCTATCTATCATACATACACACAACATATACATACATACATGGTTTATTAGGGTAGTTTACAAACTGTGGTCCAGCGGATTCAACAGTGACTGGCTATGAATGGAAAGTCCAGTAGTTACTCACTCCGTAAGGCAGGATTGTCTCCGCTGGTCTTCAGTATACATCGAATCCTAAAGCAATATACCATAACACCAGTGGAGGGAACTGAACTGATCAGTGAGTGTGAAGCCAAGCAGGTAAAGAGCAAGCTTCCTTCTTCCTGTATTTCATACAGGCTTCCGGCAAAAGGCGTGGTCCAGATTAAGGTGTGGCTTCCCACCTCAAAAGATACAGGTTGAAAGTGGGTCTTCCCAAGGTTGTCCACTATTCCATACAGTACTTAGCTAGAGCAATAAGGCAACTGAAGGAGACCAAGGCGGGGGGAGGGGTGCAAATTGAAAAGGAAGTCAAGGTGTCTTTATTTGCAGATGAGAATCATAACCCCGCCGCCAACCACAAACCCTTTGATCCACCATGGTGTCCTGCCTGCAAGGTATGCTTAGTGGAATGGTGGCAAAACCTTGTGGGAGTGACCCACCAGTATCTGAGTTAACTTAGAGCCCGTACTATGAGCTAGAACCAGTACCTGACACTGTTTGGATGACCAAGAACCTGAGACTAGACAGCCCAGGGACTTGGGGTAAAACTAAATGCTACTGTTCTGCTAAGAGAACAAAGAAATAAAATGACTCCTGATGACATTCTGCTATGCTCATAGATCAGTGCTCAGTCATAGAAGCTCCTTCCTGCAGCAAATGGGAACAAATACAGAGGCCTACAGCCAGTCACTACTCAGAGAGTTAGAGACCTTGAGACACTCAACCCTTCCCCCAAAATCTCTCCCCTCAGGAAGCAGGGAACCCTGCAAAAGAGGAGACAGAAAGAGTGCAGATCCAGAGGGGATGGAAGACATCAGGGAATCAAAGCCTTCTAGAGCCAGCAGGGCTGATGGACATATGCACGCACAGAGACTGTGGAAGCACTCACAGGGCCGGCCGCACACATCCGCATCAGATGGGGTCCTAGAGCTGAGAGAAGTGGACACATGCTCCATTCCCAAGACAGAGCTACCTAGCTGATAATGACTTTCAAGGAAGAAGTTAGTTTCCTCCAAGGGAGACTCACAGGAAACAAACTACTCTTAACATAGGCTTCATGTCAAGTAGTAAGATGGCCAGCAGAAAACGAACACCACAGCATCTTTGGAGATTCCTTGTGTCATAATGTCATTTCAAGGTTTTTGTTTTTAATATTATTTTTTGTTTGCCTTTATTTTCTCTTACTTGTATATTTTTCTTTCTTTTTATACTGTCTTTTTATACACTTGGGGTATAGATTAGGGCTTCTAGTTCAGTGTTTTTGTGGATTTTTAAGTGTGAGAATGAGTGGATCTCTGCGTCTCTGTTTCTTGTGCCTTTTGGGGGCTCTTTTCCTTCTGTTTGTTTGTTTTGTCCTGGTCTAATGGGTTAGGTTTTTAAAAAATTTATCCTGCTATATATTTTCTATTATCATCCCTCAGAAGATTGTTTGTTTTCTAATGAGACAGAAAGGAGGTGGGTCTGGATGGCAGGGAGAAACTGGGAGGAGCAGAGGAAGGGGCAGCTGCAATCAGGATATATTGTGTGAGGGGAAAAGAAATCCATTTTCAATAAAAGGGGCAATTCAAAAGTAGGTCTTCCCACTTCAAGTGATTTAATTAAGAGGAAAAAAAAGCCCTCGCAGGTGTGTTCAGCTGCTTGGTTTTTAGTTAATCCCAGACAAAGTCAAGTTGACAATCGAGAATTAGCCAAAGCACTAGACAAAGGTCTAGTGACCTGAGCTTGATCTCTGGAAGCCGCATAAAGGTTGAAGGGGAAAACAGATTCCACAAAGTCGTCCCTTGGCCTCCAAACTCACTCTGTGGCACACATGTGCCTCCTGCCCACCCATCACACGCCGTGACACCCACAATAATACTCTAAGCAATAATGTAAAATGAAGCAGAGAGGAACAGGGGGAGACAGCCAGTATTGACATACAGCTATCCACACACAGATGCCTGTGCCGTGGAGCTGGAGACTGCTGGCGAAAGTTCTGCAGACTCAATTCAGATTATGATTAGCCAGATTTATCAAAACTGCTAGCAAGCAGGGCTACAGTCTCTAACCCAAATCAGAGATGTTCCGCGCAGGGGTGGGTGAAGAAAGGATTTTTAAAGGCCAAACCCAGAAGTCTTTGAATATCTGTCTAAGCAAGTGACAGAGGGTAAAAAGGAAAGCAAAACAAACAACCAAAAACAAAACAAAACAACAACAAAAACCCAAAACAGACAAACAGTAACAAACAGCGGTTAATGATATCATAGCCAAGCAGACAGTTACGGCTGCACATTTCTGGGTGAGGGTCAAGGAATCAAAATGGCCAGGAACATAATCTTCCAGGGACTTGAATCAGAGATAAATAGCTATTTGGTTCTAAGATGGATGCCTGTCACAACATGGAGTTTCCATCACACACGGGTGAGTGCTCTTTCTCTCTGTCTCTGTCTGTCTGTCTGTCTGTCTGTCTGTCTCTGTCTGTCTCTGTCTCTCTGTCTCTCTGTCTCTCTGTCTCTGTCTCTCTGTCTCTCTCTCTCTGTCTCTCTCTCTCTGTCTCTGTCTCTGTCTCTCTCTCTCTCTCTCTCTCTCTCTCACACACACACACACACATACGATGGGCTGGATGATGATTCAGTGGTAAAGCACTCGCCCAGCCCTGGTTCTATTTTCAGCACTGCAAAGCAAAACAGTATGTAGATATGGTCGATATGTCTGAGCAAATCTTAGGGACATGGGCTGAGAGGACTGGGGAATAGTGTGGAGGAAATGTGGTTTTCACCATGAACTCTTCTGCCTTATTTGCACTGGAAAAAAAAAGCAAACTACTGAAACCCTAGCCCAGCACATGTACACCTGTAATCCCAGTACTCAGAAGCTCAAGCCAAGGGGATCACCACAAGGTCAGCCTGGTCTACAGAGTGAGTATCCCACCAGCCAAGGCCATACAGGGAGACCTTCTCAAAACAACATTCCTAAGTGACGCAAATAATTGAAAAAGAAAAGGTTAATCATTTGAAGTCTATTCTGTCAACAGTCATGAAGGCCCCAGCTTAGAGGTTCTGCCCTTGGCCACGTGCTATGAAATCAACAGTCAATGCCATACAGCAAGAGCTGGGGCCTTGGGCTGCCTTGTCATGTTTCCTGCACCACTACTTCTGCAGCTTCTCCTTTCTCGTTCTTGGAAGTGGGGTGTGGGCACAGATGGGCTTTAATCTTCTTCCAGCCACCTGCAGCTTCACTTCCTCTATAGAAACGGGTGGAGCTTGCTTTACAAACAGCTGGTTAGTGGGATGTCTTTCCCCATCCTAAAACAACAACAGCAACAAATCTTTATCCACCTCTAAACTCCTAGAACCTCGAAACGTGGCTTTATTTGCAGATAGAATCTTTACGGAAATCATCAAATTAACATAAGGCTATTAAGGGCTCTGCCCCCAATATAGCTGGCATCCTTGTAGAAAGGGACCATTTGACTACAGAGATGGACTTGTGTGAGATGAGAGACAGAGTGATACACTGACAAGTCATTGGATACTGAAGATGGTCAGAAAAAATGAGCAGGAGCCTGGAGAAGGGTGGGGAGCAGGGTCTTCTCACCCTCCCTCAAAAGGAACTGGCTCTGTTGCACCTTCAAAGCCAGACCTGAACAGTCTGCAGGAGCAAAACTCAGTCAATAGGTGTCTTAATTTGGGCTTTATTGCTGTGAAGAGACACCATGACCACAGCAACTCTTTTTTTAATTAAATTTTTATTTTTTATATATTAATTATAATTTGTTCATTTTGTATCCCAGCTGTAGCCTCCTCTCTCATTCCTTCCCCATCCCACCCTTCCTCCATCATCTCCTCCCATGCCTCTCTCCAAGTCCACTGATAGGGGAGGTCCTCCTCCCTTTCCATCTGACCCCAGCCTATCAGGTCTCCTCAGGACTGGCTGCATTGTCTTCCTCTGTGGCCTGGCAAAGCTGCTCCCCCCTCAGGGGGAGGTGATTAAAGAGCCAGCCACTGAGTTCACATCAGAGACAGTCCCTGTTCCCATTACTAGGGAACCCGCTTGGACACTGAGTTGCCATGGGCTACATCTGAGCAGGGGTTCTAGGTAATACCCATGAATGGTCCTTGGTTGAAGTCAGTCTCAGAAAAGACCCCTGTGTCCAGAATTTTTGGTTCTCTTATAAAGAAAAGCAACTCTTATAAAGAAAAACATTTCATTGGGGCTAGCTTACAGTTTCAGAGATTTAGTCTGTTATTATCATGGCGGGAAGCATGGCAGCGTGCAGGTAGACCTGGTGCTGGAGGAGCCAAGAGTTCTCTATATCTTGCTCCGCAGGCAGCAGAAGGAGAATATGTGCCACACTGGGCACAGTTTGCACTTAGGAAGCTTCAAAGCTCTCCCTCATAGTGAAAACACTTCCTCCAAGAAGGCCACACCTACTTGAACAAGGCCACACCTCCAAGTAGTGCCACTCGCTATGGGCCAAGCATTCAGATGTAGGAGTCTATGGGGGCCATTTCCACTCAAACCACCACAGTAGGCCACCACTTTTCTGCTTTCTGCCACCACAGATTGTTTGAGCCTGGCATTGAACTTTGCATAAATGAAATAGCATGCTAAGTACTTCCGTGTCGGCCTTTTGCCCTCCATATTACATATGTGGAAGTTTTCCATATTATTGTATTGAAATAGCTTTCTTTTGTCTGCATGTGGGTACATATGTATGTGTACACGTTATTACGCATGCGCTTGTGGGGCTGGAGCTTGACATTGGGTGTCTTCTTCAATTGCTCTCCACCTTATTTGAGGACCAGACCTCTCACTGAATCTGGAGCTCAGCGATTTGACTAGAAGGGCTGGCTAGCGAGTCTGCTGTGTTCACCGCCTCCCCAGAGCTGGGCTTGCACTGCTGTGCTTGGCTTTTTCCGTGGGTGCTGGGATGGGAGCTCGAGTCCTCATGCTTAGTGGAGAGCACCTCATCCACTTAGCCCTCTCCCCAAGTCAGTCTGTCTCTTTTGTGTCTGTGTGCTCTGTAGGATAACCACGCCACAACTCACTTATCCGGTCCATTCTCCTGATCACGGGAGGGTCACGTTGAAGTTGGGTTGATGTGTACGGGGTGGGGCTGTGTTTGTTTTTGAGACCAAGTCTCACTTCATATCCTTGGCTGGCCTCTGACTTCCAGTAATCCTCCTGTCTCAGCCTCCCAAGTGCTGGGATTACAGGTGTGGCCTAACATGCTCGGCTCTGAGGAGTGTCATAACAGAGAGCACTTCTGTTTGGGTAGGAACACACGTGTGCTCAGCTGAAGGTTTTTATCTGAGAGTGGACCTCCTTGGGTGGGTCATGAAGCAAGCCTCTGCTCTGATTCACTTGTTACTGCCTCAGCCCAACTTCCATCAGTGGCCTGTGCAGTTCTGCTTGTTCCACCAATTGGTTAGAACCTAATCTCCTCGTTTGTACCTTATTACTCCTCAGGAGGGGCAATGCTACTCACACTGTACTCCCCAGGTGCTCAGTTGCTGGGCAACCTTTCCTGTGCTTTCTGACATCTTTGGGTTGCACTCATTTCCCCCATCCATTTTCTTGCTTTCCTCCCTCCCCCCCCCGAAAATCCTTGGTATTCTTCTTTAAAAGTCGTTGGTCAAAACACCCAGAGAGAGAGAGGCCTCCTCCAGAGGCTAACGAAGTTGACTGCATCCCCCTTGCCCGTGCCCTCTTATCATCTGGAAGGGCCATGAATGTTGCCAGCAGAACACAGATGGGCCCCAGCAGGGTGGCTACAGGTGTGTAAAGAATGCAGTTTCTGTGCAGTAGCTTTGCCTGGTGTGCCTGCCTTGCAGAATTCTTTTCCATTACATAAGACTGCATAAAATGCAAGCTAACAAAAGCATCCAGAGTAAGTAATGGGAGAAATCCATCATGCCCTTGTCACTGGAAGGCGCCTGTATCTGATGGCTGCTGGCAGACTCATTCAGGTAGAAAAGGCAAGATGTGCAGGCTATACACAGCTTCCTGGCCCCCAGCCTGACCACATACTCAATAATTGGCCTATCAATTAAGCCAAAAGGGGAGGGGGTAATGAATAAGAAGGAGGGAGAAAGACACGCAGTAGAGCGCTAACTGCTTGTCTTGTCACGAGCTCTCCTCCATTAACCTTCTCCTAGGCTCATTTCAAAAACACTTAGTGTGTCCATCCATGAAATGGGCCTAACTGAAGCGAAGGGCATTCATTTCATACTTTGCAGAGATGATGAAGATAAATTTCCTCAAAAGCCACAATGCTTAGTGCTGACGCAGAAAGAAGGGTCCAAAACCCAGCAGCCTTAGGCAGAGTTAGCCTCGATCTGAGTCAAGCGTGAAGGAACCTGGGATTTTGGAGGCGGGTTGGGGGGGCAGACAAGATGGTTTTCCTCATCACTCAGCCTACCAAAGGAACCCAAATCCAGTTCTCATCAACCTCAAGAGGGGGCTCCACCCCCAACTCAAAGGCAAATGTTTCCGTTTTAGCCCAACTGTATTAACTACTTTTCTCATTTCTCCAACCAAATACCACACAAGAAGCAACTTAAAAGAAGAAAAGTTTGTTTGGCTTGTATTTTGAGGGGATACCATCTACCATGGCAGCAGAAAAATAATGGTGCTGGTTACACTGAATCCACAATCAGGAGTCAAAGAGTGAACAGGATATGGGGCTAGGCTATAAAGATTCAAGGTCCATCCCTGGTGACACACTTCCTCCAACAATGTTCCACTTGCTAAAGATTCCAGAACCTTCCAAATCAATGTCAACTGTTGGGAACCAATTGTGCAAAACACAGGACCTCGTGGGAAGCATTTCAGGAATTCCGCCCCCACCCAGAAACTGATTGAGGGAAGGAGGCAACATTATATGATCCAGTGTTGGCCAACGAGCTAAGTCCAATGGAGGCACAATCCTGGAAACGCTCATGATATGCCCCGTGGCAACTCCCAAGTGTAAAGGGAGACTCATTGCTTCAGAGGTCTTGGAGAAGGGCCGCACATTAGGGACGAGAGCACATGCTAGAGAAGCTGCTCGTTTCACTGCAGCCAGAAAGTGAAGAGAGAAGGAGGAAGAGGTTAGAGTTCTAATAGCTCACGGCAGGACTCAACGACCTAACTTCTTTCCATTATAGGTCTTACTACTTCCTTTGATCCCGTGTAGTCGGAGGCTTTTCTTGCTGGTCATCTCTCTGCTGTAGCTGTTGGTGAATCTTTTGAGCGCCACCTGGGGATGGATGGGACTATTCTTTGAGACCAGTGGTTTGGGTGTGCTTGTGATGTCCAGAACTGCAGTATCCTTTTGGGGAACAAGTAACCAGTTCAGGATCCTTCCTTCATTGGGGTCTCTAGTGATATCACAAGAAAAAATTCCTTAGCATTTGAATGCAGGGTTTCTGTCACTTGCAGCCAAAAGTGTCATAAAGATGTTATCGCCTAGGGGTTTTGGATCAGTTTTGTTTTCTTAGCCAGTTAAAGAATAAAAAGACCAGCTGGGCATGGTGGTGCACAACTATCATCCCAGCACTTGGAGAGGCAGAGGCAGGTGGATCTCTGTGAGTTCAAGGCCAGCCTAGTCTACAAAGTGAGTCTAAGACAGCCAAAGCTACACAGAGAGATCCTGTATTGAAAAACAAAAACAAACATAAAACAAAACAAAACAAAAATTAAAGGACCAGAAAGGTCTTGTGCCAGGAAAAGCCTCAGATACCAAAGATAGAATTAGTTGGTGAAGAAACACTTTTCATTAGTCCAAGGAAACAGAGATAGAGAGGGGGAGAGGGAGAGAGAGGGAGAAAGAGAGAGAGTGCAAGTCACACAGAGAAAGACACTCCATGAAGCTGAGCAGGAGCTCAGGAGCCTAAAGCTCAGGGCTGGGGATTTTAAGGGCATTTGAAGGATCTCCTTCGCTTAATTTAGCCTTGGTCAGTTTGAACAGACATGGAAGTTAATAGGCCCAGAACTTCGGAGTAATCTTTTCCTGATTCAGCCTTGAATTTGTTGGATGGTCAATGAGCAGAGGGGCCTTATTGGTGGGAGAAAAAAAGCTGGTCAGGTCGTTGTTTCAAGCTCCTGGGTGTTTGTCTCAAGTCAGGAGGGTAAGGAAGAACCATCTTGGAAGTTGGCCATTTTATTATCTCACTGTGGCTCTCCTTCCTGTCTGTCTGATTATCAGGGTTCCGTCTGACCACTATATCATCCCTCGGGGAGGCTGTCTGCAGAGGAGTGTAGTACCAGAATAGTTGAAGACCCCCCAAGAGAGGCCAGATGGACCATTAAGGCCTCAACATATGACAGGCCATCAGCGAGCCCACGTACAGGAGAATATGAGCATGGGTTGCTGAGTCGAGCCAGGATGTATCTACTCCTAGCCTGAGCATCCTGGGGTACATGGGTTGAAGCTAAGGGTATGTCAAGAAGAGTCCACTGAGTTGGGCCTGGTAGTACCGACCTAAGATTCAAGATGATGCTTGAGATGCTGAAGCGGGGAGGCCACAAGCGGAAAGTCTGCCTAGGATAGAGAGTGCGTTCAAGGATAGCCCAGACAAGTTAGCAAGATTCAAAATAAAAAGGGAAATGAAGCCTGAAGATGGACGAGGCTCAGTAAGTGGAGTGCTTAACTGGGAAGAACAAGGCCCTGGGCTTAATCCCACAGCACGTGTGATCACTTGGCTGCTGGCCTTCTGCTTGTACAGTACTAAGCAGCCCTCCAATTCACTCACATGCATCTCTCTTTCCTTTGTAATGAACCACAAATCATAGCCTGCTAGGGCCTGGAGTCATGACAGACTCTTCTGCCGGGGACCATACACGCAGGGAGTCAGCTAGCCTGTAGGTCACACTGGCAAGGAATAGCAGAGAGAGGGCTCTGATCTGTAGCACAGGCCTCCTGCTCACTGCTCTTTCTGCTGCCCCCAAAGCTTGGGAGCCACCGTGAACAAGGCTCCCGTTAGGGGCTATTTGGCAAAATGGCACTGGTGCAGAGTGGTTAGACTTGAAGCCTTGATCTGGTGTAGTGGTCAAGGACCTCCTGTGTTTCTTAAGCTTTGGAAGACATCAGAGGGGATCTCTTAGACTCATCTCTTGTTTCGGAAGGGCTTCCTTTCTCTTATTCCCGGGGCTAGCACACCTCATCCACCTCCAGTCACGTGAGCCTCAGTTTCTCTCATCATCTTCTCCCTACCATTCATAATACCCTGAGAGCAATCCCACCCAGATGATTTTTATCTCCAAGCCCTACTGACACGCACCCCATTAGAATGGCAAACACTTGTCCCCATAAGTTAAGGAAAGGAGAAAACTGGTCCCCCTACATAAACTTCCTGTAGCAGAAGTCAAAGGAGAAGCAAGTGACAGTGCTTGTGTCACTTTATCCCTGCTGTGACAGCATCTCTCACAGTTCCCAACAGGTAGGAGAGACACAGTAGAGTGAATACAGTTATCTGTTTTCCTTCTGGGGTAGGGGTAGGTCCCCTCCTCGCAATCTGGCCTGGGACCTCTTTGGCTAATAGGATAGGGTGGAAGTAACGTCCTGGAGCTCCCAATTCCTGTGTCTTGGAACATATACTTTGAAGTGGGGGGGGGTATCACATAGATAGTCCAACCCATCGGCTAGAGTAGTGTGGTGAGGCCCTGAGATGATAGGAGGTGGCAGAGCCAGTCTGGCAAATCTTGGATTCTCCAGACCAGACCAGCCAGTCTGCCATACAGGCTTCTAAGCCCTCCATGAATTCTGACCCAATCTGATCACACACACACACACACACACACACACACACACACACACAAGCCAAGAGTTGGGGAGATGGCTTAGTCAGCAAAGTGAGTGCCTTGCAAGTACAAGGACCTGAGTAGCTTGATCCCAGAACCCGTGTTTTAGAAACAAACAAACTCCAAGTGTAGCGTCCATTGCTTGTAAACCCAGTGCTGGGGAGGCAGACAGCCAGATCTCTGGGACTCACTGGCCAATCAGTTTTGCCTGTGTAGTGAGTACCAGGCCAGTGAAAGACCCTGTCTCAAAAGAGGGGCATATGCAAACTGACACCTGAGGTTGTCCTTTGGCCAGCTCACACACAAGAACACACAACACACCCAATTCTGAAACTTGAATGCCCACATCATACTGCAAATCTGATCGTATGGGTTGTATACATTTTGTCTTATGCACAAAGTTATTTAAAATAGTCCATAAAATGACCTTCGGGTTCTGTGTATAGGATACATGAAGCATAAATAAATTTTAAGATTAGGCATGGGTCCTGTCCCCAAGATACCTCATTAGGCATATGTAAATATCCCCCAGTCTGAAATCCGAAGCTCTTCAGGCACCTAAGATAAGGGTTGGGGGCTTCCATCTGTAATAAAATAGCTGTTTCCTGACACCACTGCCCTTGAAGCTGGTTTTACGGTGTAGCAACAAATCCAGTGATGAGGTGTTGAAAACTGAATGAGAGAGAGAGAAGAAAAAGGAAAGAAGGGAAGCCAGGAAAAGGCGGCAAGAAGGGAGGAGGAAAGGAGGTCAGCGATTCATCGACCGTAGAGGTGGCTTTGGAATCCAGGACAGTCAAGTACAAGACCAGATGACAAAAAGGAGTCTTTCCTTTGCTCGACCTCAGGGGCTTCCGCAGTTCCAGCACCGGCACTGCACCTCATTGTGTCTCTGCCCCTCAGAGCACCAGAGAGCACAAAGATGCCAAGCAAAGGGGGCGGCAGTGGGAAGGCATGTGCTTTGGGAATGCACTCGGGTGCGTGAGTCTGGACGTTGTGCACCTGCACAATTCACTGAGCTACCTGGGCTCACCTCTGCAGACGAAATAGCACTCTCTAGAAAAGGGGGTTTGGTTTGGTTTTGGCTTTTCAAGACAAGGTTTCTCTGCGTAGCCCTGGCTGTCCTGGAACTCACTCTAGTTCAGGCTGGCCTAAAAGCTGTAGAGATCTACTTGCCAGGCTTAGAAAAGGTATTTTCATCTTAGATTCCCTCTCAGCAGTGCTATCACAGGTGATAGCAACCCCTACGCAGGAGGGCACACCTAGAAGGGTTCAATTTCCTGTGAGTCTGAAGAAAGAATTGAGCAGAGACGAAGGGGCGCAGTGGTTTATGAAAGAAGGATGTTTTGCAGAGGGAGGAAGAGGCTGGGGCAGGGAGAAAGCAGAACAATTATAATGACCCTGCTGCACCGAGCTGGGCCTTCCCCAGTGTGTGGGTTTGCTGCGTAGTGCATGCTTTTCTCCAACATGTTCCATTTGTGATATGTAATTCTACATACATCTTCATGCATGTCTCATTAACATCTTATAGCTCCTCCCAAATGTGTTTGTTTTTAGCACTGTGAAGAGACACACCTTCAGGCGCACACTCCAGAGTGCCTCTGCACCTGTGTCAGTAGCTGATTACTATTATTTTTTGAAATAGGCCTGACTGTGGGAGAGGGGGCACCCCCGCCCCTCTCTTTGCCAGCTTGTTTGTTTCAGACGCTAATTTTGTAAGGCTTTGCTCCAGGCTTTCCAGGATTACGGCAGTACCTTAGTAAAGCAAAGAGCTGACAGTCTTTGTGAATAGCAAAAGAAGTGGCAAGATAGAATTTAAAGCATGTGTTCCAAGAAGGAAAAAGACACTCTCCTCTATGGGCTTGGGGAAAGGAAGGCAGGGGCTCAGCTTCTGGCTGCTCAAAGTTCCCTTCAGTTGCTGTAATAAAATGCTCTGGCCAGTGTTTGGTCAATACCCATGGGAAGCCAGCATTTTTCTGAAGAGAAATGGAGGAGGGGTGGGAGCAGATGGAAGAAGGGACTGGGAGGAGAAGAGGGAAAGGAAAACGCAGTTGAGATGTAAAATACTACTACTACTACTACTCTGGCTAAAAGCAATGTAGGGAAGGAAACAAGGTAGTAGTAGCAGTAGCAGTAATAATAGTAATACTACTACTACTACTAATAATAATAAAGGAAAAATACTCTGGTCAAAAGCAATGTTCCCACCCTCAGTTCATAGTCCATCATTGTAGGAAGTCAGGGCAGGAATTCAAGCAGGAACTTGAAGGAATGCTGCTTGTTGGCTTGCTTCCAGGTTCATGTTTAGCTAGCTTTTTTTTTTTATACTGCCCAGGACCACCTGCACAGGGAATGGTGCCACCCACAGTGGGCTGCTCCCTCATACATCAGTTAACAATCAAGGAAAATCAGCTCCCAGTCTGGTCTGGACAAATTTTCAACTGAGACTCGCTTCTCAGATGCTTCCAGGCAGTGCCAAGTTGATAGTTTATGCTAGACCCCCAATTACTGCTAAAGACCCAGTTTCCCTGAGATATATCAATTTGACGGACAAAGGAGAATACCCTGAATGGAATTGGGACCTCTGAATTCTAGACTTCTCTATTCCACTACCTCACTCATAATCCAATCTCTTTGACCTCTTTCTCAACTGTTAAATGTAGATTATACAATTAGGATGGTCTTAGCAAATTATTCAGTGGCCAACAAAAATTTTAAGCCACAAGATTATATTACTGTCTCATACAACAAGACATCCCAAGGAAAATGGTTTTGGGTAGAGTAGCTACAGACATCACCAAGGGCTCAGGCTCTTTCTTCTTTTCTGCTGCTTCATTCCCTCCATTGGTGTTGGGATCAAATATTCTCAGTGAGAAACTCACGAACAATGAGAAAGTAACTTGCCAAGGCAATTTATTTATAAAAGTGTTGTGCAAGGCCAGGTGGTGGTGATGCATGTCTTTGATTCTAGCACTCAGGTGGCAGAGGCTGGTAGATCTCTGATTTCAAGGCCAACTGGTCTACAGACTGAGTTCCAGGACAGCCAGGGCTACACAGAAAAACTCTGTCTCTAAACCCACCCTCAAAAAGGGGTATGCAACAAGCCAAACAGGGCTAGCAACTTTTAGTCTAACAAAGGTGCAGTATCTTCTCTACAGTGGCTGGGGTCTTTCATGATTGGCTAGTTTGAAAAAAATAGGTGCAAAGGAAATGAAGGAAAGAAAGGCATCAGCAACTCCAGGCCATGAAGTTCTAGGAAGGTAGCTGGATCTTTGTGTAAATGTTATGCTCAAGTCTCTTGGACCCCAAAGACCACCAAGGAGCTGATTCCAATGCAAACACAGTAGGGTTTTTTTTTTTATTGCAAGCTCAAGCTTGGGCCTGTACCCTCACCAATGCAGTGGTTGAGTATAGAGCTCGGAGCTCAGAGAGAGGAGGGTTTTTATTTAGGGTTACAGCAAGGTAAATTGGGAAATTCCAGCTAGGTAGTTTTATGATTGATTGTAATTTAGCAAATATCGGGTGTCTGGAGGGAATTGTTTGCTCAGAGGGCCAAGCCAAACTGTAATTGTTTTACTTGTTCAATTGTAAAGAACACCTGGGTAAATTCCAGATATTCACTGATTAGCAGTTGCTAGGGGTGATGGTTAAATATTATTGGGGTTTCTCCAGGATATTCCTTGGGTAGGGTCTTCTTTCTGGAATTGGTGAGCTATGGCCTAGTTCCTGGGACTGGTAGCTTTGGGGGTGAGGGATGGGGTCAGGCCAAGTTCTTTTAGTCACCCCTCCTCATGGTCATGTGAAGGCCCAATCATGGGTCTTCCAGATATGACCCCTCAGTGTCCTCCAGATTTACCCTTCCATAACGGGATCTGAGTACCATTAACTGTATTGCTCCCAAGCATCCCTTCATAAAAGCTACCAAGGGATTTAAAATGCAAGACCTAAAGGTAAAAATCAAAATGGGTAGGGGTCCCATCAGGGTGGATATAAGGGTGGTAAGCCAAGGAGATCTATTATACCAGGATTCAAACCATCCTCTGGAATCCTCTTTCTCCTGTCTCTCCAGGCCTTTTTTTTTTCTTCTCTTGCTAAAGATTCCTAATTATTCCTGAGTGGTTTACATAAAAGCAACATTCCTCTCTAAGGGCTGCACGCAGCCCGCCCTGCTCTAAACACAACAGATCCAAGCTCCTTCTGTTTTGCAACACTACTTCTGCCAGGGAATCAACATTTTTTAAAAATGTGTGATGGAGTTCTCAAGGCATTCAATATCTTTATCAATATCTGCCTTTAAGCTGTTATAATTCTGGCTTTGTACAGCGAGTGCAGCAATATCAGTTCCTGCTCCTGCTAAGCCGGTCCTCAAGATAATAGCTAATGTCAGGGAGCTCCTTTTGACTTAGCATTTTAGCCTATTAAGCACGATAAAGGCTGATGAATTTCTCTTCTTCAGGCTGACATTAGGACAAAGTTATTGGGGACCCAGGAAGGTTAAAAGGCTAGTCAATAGCTAGGCAATGGGGCACTTATCAAAGCCATCTAACTAGTGATCAAGTTGAAGAGACATGGAACCATAACATCAGCTGGACTGGTTCACTTCAGCTTTCAGCAAGTCCAGATCTCAGATTGCAATCCATAGCTGATCCCTGAATGCAGTCTGTCAGCCGGTGAAAATCTGCTGAGACAAAATCAGACTAGAGACAGAAGTTAAAATTTGTCTAGTAATTAGGGAAAGTGAGGAATCCCAAGACCAAGGGAAAAACTCATTTGTGGTCAGTTTGAGCTATGCCAGATCCAGATCTTATGACTTTTTGATTTCCTGAAACTCATATGAGTTTTAGTTTATAAAAGGGCGTACATTAGTATCACCATTGTATTGAGCTCCATACTTTAGAAAAAGCAGGTAATAGGTGTCTGCAAGACAGCAGGAGTAGATGCATGCCATTAAGACCTAGTAAAACCTATGGCTTTTGGGTCAGAGATATACGTATTAGACAGATATTTTCAGCATAATTAGAAGCACCTTTAAGTCTATGTCCAGAAGACAACCAAAGGGAAATTAAAATCTTGAGCTTGTGACTGAATAATAAACAGTCAGTGCTCCATTGTATTGCCAGAACTCTATTGATCCATGTCGTAACTCCAAACTTCTGAAATCATATAGCAACATAAACACAACAATAGCATAGAGGGGGGGGAGAAATATGATATATTTCTCATTTTTAATATTTCTTAAATTATTTTATATTATTATACCTTGCATTTGTATGCTTTAAAATACCTCTTTGGACCCATTAACATTTTATAACTTGTACTTACCAACTTAACCTTCCTAGAGCTTCAATTTTTAGATCCTCATAACTTAAAATTTCATATCCTCAGACCTTATATAAACTTTTCATCTTTTTATTCAGTGTTTCACAATAAGACACAGGCAGTTAACATGAAGCCGGTGAGGACGGCAAACCTGTTTGCCTTTCTAAATAAGAGATCTAGCTCCTAGTAGTTCTAACTTGCTAATGAATTGACCAATGAATTAACAGTGGATCTAATTGTCTGCTCTTTACCTGCAAAGCTACCATTAGCTTAGGTTAGCTTAGCTTAGCTATCAATGTGATTAGAGACCTGAGAAGGATAAATTATAAACTAAATGAATGTACCAATCAAAATGACAGAGATGACTAATCAGTCCACCACCTAGGCAGTTGTCCCTGGCTCCTGTGGTTTTATGGCATCATGAGCAGAGGCAATCCAGCCATCAGGCCCAGAAGATGAGAGACTATTTCTGTGGAAAAGAAGAACATGAGAGAATGGCCTCACCTCATCTTCAGCAACACGAGTCAATGACTCTCCATGTGCCCACAGTTTTGTCCACAGTTTAGGCTAGACCCTAGGGGTGGGCCATTTGGGGAAGTCTTGCCCAGTGTTTAGCATACTACAATCCAGAGTTGAAGTCATCTGTCGTTGGGCCCAACTCTTTTCAGAGACCTTGGGGAGCTACTGCCTGGATTTTGGGCTCTCTGTCATAATAAAACTTACATACATTAGATGCTATATTCATGAGATCTCTGACAAGCTTGAGGGCCAGCATATCTAAGTTAATCTTTGTCTTTAGTTATCTGCTCTAAACTGCATCTTATAAAACAGAATGTTATAATCTCTAATTCTGGCTAATTTCTTAGATAAGTATTTTAGGACCATATCTGTTTTAAGGAGATCTATATAGGCAAACTTTGTAGTTACCCACCCTAGGCTTAACCTTGAAAATATAAACAAGAGACTAGGTAAAGCTCAATCTTGTAACCAAGTGCAGTCATTAGAATAACTCTAAATATATTTCTGAACTAAAATCAAAGCAAAGCTTTCAATCATACAGTTCGTAGAGGGCTGCAATTCTTGCTGATCTACCATATTGCATTATTAAGACTGAACAGCAAAAAGCTTAAAGGACAGAATTTGCACTTAGCACTGAACATAGCTGGCAGCCCTCAACAAAGATGGTGGTAAGACCATGACTCCATCCTCTTTATCCGTGAACCAACATGATGGCCAGCCATGTCTTGGTATAGGCCATGGCGGGCGATTTAAAACATAGCCTCCCACAATATAGCACTGTGGAACATTTACAGTATCTCATAACCAAATTCTAATGTTGTAATCAAATAGATTTTAGAACCAAGTACATAATAGAATAGTATAGAATAATTTTAAACTATACTTGAACTATTCTGGCTATATCAAACCTATCGGCCAGAAAGAAACAGCATTAATCCATTTCTTCAGGAACTTGCAGCCAGGCACACACTTCACGTCTGAATAGACCTTCAGAAACGAGGGTTGAATCACACAGAATGCCTTAAAAACACAACCCTGAATTTTATATATATATAAATATATATATAAATATATATATCATAGACATTATTATAAAATACCTGATAAACTTTAAAATGTTTCATAGCCTTAAACATTTTAAAATTTTAAAGTCAAAACCAAATTCAGCCTCTAAAATCAATACCAATTAAAAATGAGACTTGTCTTCTTAGCCTAAAAGGAGATAGGATGATAAACAATTCATTACGACTAAGAGGTTCTATAAATTTTTTTGCCCTATGCCATACCACATGGCAATTTCAAGATGGTGAGTCATATCACATGGCAGGCCACATGGTTGCTTTTTAAAAAAAAATCTGTTTTTATAGATGTTACAAACACATATGCACACATATATATGATCTAAATAAGAGTTTGAATTTAAACTTTAAACATATCCAATAACTGTTAATATATACAAGACATACAGAACATATTAACCATTTAAGGCCAGTCAGAAGTAAACATGTAATGGCCATACATACATTTAAAACACAAACATTTTCTTACTCCATCCAGCTGTAATTTCAAGCACTTTGTTATCTGTTGAATCTACAAAGGATTTTGGTACTTGCTGGCAGTGTTTTTTGGGGTGCCAGACAATGAAGCCACTCCCTGGCGTGCCTCCTCACCTCTGCCCACTCATGTTGATCCCCGGAAGAGTAGTGGACACCAACATGGTGGAAGTTTACCATTGCCATTTCCCCTCCCGGAAGGCAGGCTTGCCCAAGCTCTTTTAAGTGGCGAGAGCTTCCTCCCTCTGTCCTGAGGTTTCAACTAGCACTGCTGCCTAGGGGCAGCAACCCTTGGGATGAGGATGGCTCCCCATGGGTGACACTGGTACCACCCCTCCCCTAGCCATCTTCCCCAACTGGGCCTTCCTAGTCATCCAGGTGGAAATGAGTGAGCGAGCAAGCTCTGCCTTCCCCGTTCTTAGCTGTTTTTCACCTGTCCTGTCCTTAGGTGTGCTCCCATGGGTGAACAGGGGTGCCCCAGCTTGTAGCACTGGGAGCATAGGGCAGGCAAAGTCACCACAGTGGACAGCTGTTTGGTCACCGAGACCATCACAAACAAACACACACACACACACACACACACACAACCAACAGAAGAAAAGAATGTACTGGTACAACGTGCGCAAAGAGAAAGGAAGAAATAAAAACCAAAACTTGAAACAGCGGCTCTGCCAGACCAGAGACAAAAGCAGTGACCAAGCTCTGCCAGACCAGAGGCCAGACCAGTTACAGAGCTCTACCAGACCAAAGCTTCCCAGAAATGGGCAAGAATTAAGTCTAGAAAGAGTCTACCCCATGTCATCAGTCAGTCCCAGTCACAAAACAAAAACGAAAACAAAAACAAAAAGCAAAAAACAACAGCAACAACAACAAAAAAAGGCAGCAGCAGACAAGACGGTCAACCAGAAAGACACACACAGAGCCAGACAACAGATCCCACCACTCCTGCAGCGGAAAAAGTAGGACAGTGGCAAAGCCAAGCTGCGGCAGCCACCCACCTTGTCCTTATCCAGAGATCCAGAGATCACAGAAAACTGGGTGCTCTACAACCTTTTACAGAAATTTAGAGGCACTTCTGTCCCCTATGAAGGGATCTGGACCATCTTCCAGGTGCCCTGTGGCCCACAGGTTGTCCAGCGCATCCACCCTAACTATTTCTGACCACACAAATTACAGATTTTACCTCCAGGCTCAAAACAGAAACACCGGGACAGACACAGACAAACACACAAACAAGACACTTAACAGCTGGTCCTTGACCCTTTGGTTCAGAGTCCTGGGGGTCTTGGGGATTGTGGATAAGCCTCCAAGATTTTATTCCCTAGCCTTGCAGACCAAAGAGTCAATTCCAATGTAAACACAGTTAGGGTCTTTTTATTACAAGCTCGAGCTTGGGCTCTACACTAAACCACTGCATCGGTGAGGGTCCAAGCTTGAGCTTGTAATAAAAAAGACCCTACTGTGTTTGCATTGGAATCAGCTCCTTGGTGGTCTTTGGGGTCCAAAAGACTTGGGTATAACATCAACAAAAGTTTTACAAAGTGGGGGATATTTCTGGATTATTGGCCCTTTGTGGACTGGTCATCTTTAACAGGAAAAATAATCCTCTATAGACAGGGAGTAGTTGTTGCTTTTTTAACATCAAATATTCTTACAACAGCATTCAAAGGTCAGGAAAGGGGTAGATAGGTGATAGTGGGAGGAACTTCCTTAAGTATTTCTCTTATAACAGGGAGAAAAGTATGCTTAAAGTTCCCCACCAGAATCTCTGTTAGGTTTTACTGTCCAGGACAGGGACATCTCTAAACCAAATCATTAGTCAAGCCATAACATTGTCTGAATCTCACACAGATGGCACATTATATAGCTGCCTAAGTATCAGGTACAAAAGAATCCTGGGACAAGTCTCACTCAGTGCCTGTGGCTTCTCCCAGGACTTCTCATCCTGCCCTCTACCCTAAACCTCTCCAGCCCAGGGGCTGGGCTTCCTTTTCCCCAGCTTCTTTACTATTATAACTCAGTCATTTTGGCCATGCAATGTCTTCGTGCTCTTGGCTCTTGGATGGTTCTACTCCTAGTTCTCTTTTGGTCCTCTTTCTCTTCTGTTTCCTCTTCCTTTCTCTCCATCCTCCACCCCCACCCCATGGACTCTCCCTTTATTTTATTTACCATTTTAAAATTATTTTGGTTTATTTACTTTATATCTCAAGGGTGCCCCTTCCCTCCTCTCCTTTCAGTGTCCCTTTACCCACCTTCCCCCTACCCTTCTTCCCCCTACCCACAAATGCTCCCTCCACCCCCGTAACAACCCTCCCCAGCACATAAAGTCACACCAGGAATGAGCATATTCTTATCCCCTGAGGCCAGGCATGCAGCCCTGCCAGGGGGAGGTGATCCAAAAGCAAGCAATAGAGTCCATGTTGGAAACAGCCCCCACCCTCTCCATTCTCCAGGAGACCCACGTGAAGACCAAGCCGTCCATCAGCCACATATGTGTAGGGGGCCTAGGTCTAGACCATGTATGTTCCTTAGAAGATATCTCAGTCTCTGTAAGCCACCGTGGGTCTGGGTTGTCTCTGTTGGTCTTCTTGTGAGGTTCCTGTCCTCTCCAGGTCTTTCCACCTTTCCCCCAACACTTCTGTAGGATCCCCAGAGCTATGTCCCATGGTTGGCTGCAAGTACCACATCAGTCTCAATGATCTGCTGGTGACTGGAGCCTCCCAGATGCCAGTCGAGTTAGGCTCCTGTCTGCAAGCATAACAGAGTATCATTATTAGTGTCAGGGGCTAGATCTCTACCACACGGTGGGTCTCAAATTGAACATTCCCACAATCTTTATTATCTCTTTCTCCTTGCACTTCTTATAGTCAGTGTAATTTTTGGATCAAAGGTTTTTTGGGGTGGGTTGTTGTTCCCCTCCCAGAATGATGCACATGGTATGTACTCACTTATAAATGGATATTGGACCTACAGTACAGGATAACCGTACTACAATCCACAGACCCAAAAAAGCTAAGTAACAAGGAGGGCCCAAGGGAGGGTCTGAAATGTCACTCGGAAGGGGAAATAGAACAGACAGCAGAAGTGGATGAAGTGAGTAACTGGGCAGGAGATGGAATGCGGAGGGGAATAAGAGTGGGGATCTGATGTGGGAAGAATGGGGGCTGGGAGGTAAAAGGGCTGGGAACAAGAAGGGAAACTGAGGAGGGGGAATCTCTTTGTATAGCTGGAGGCTTGCAACAGGGTAGGCTCTTGGGAGGATATGGGTGTGATTCTAGCTGAGACTCCTTAACAGTGGAGGACATGAAGACTGAAGTGACCACCTCCTAACCAGGCCCTACTCTCCCTTTTATCTACAATAAAAACCTTTCTTCAACCATATTTAGGGGTGGTCATGTCCTCATTTTCATTCATTAAGAGCCATTTATTTCATCATCTCCATTGAGTCTATTCTCTAAAACTTGGCTGTAGGGGAGAGATTTAATCCGAGTTGGCTTAGCAATGTGTGTCCTGGCTTTGTCTAGTGACCAAAGGAAAAAGAAATAGAAGGGAAAGGAAAAGTTACAATTTTCTGAGTAACTCAGGAAAGCATGGCAAAGGCTCTCTCTGTAAGTGACTACAGGAGGAGGAATTTCTGGGGCTTATAAATACATTATCTCATTAAGGGGATAATTATTCCTCCCTTCTCCTCAGCGTTTCTTCTTTAGGTGAATCAGCTTTCAAGAGTGATGGGTGCAAGGGGGGGGCATGCTCCTGGCCAGGTGATTGACAGGCAAATCTAGATTAACTCTTAAGTGGGGAGGCCATAGTATGTAAGGTTTTAATCATTTGGAGCAGATTAGATTTTGGAGTCTATAGCCAAGGCCAAAGGTATTCCATTCTTTTGACAGGGAGTCCTAAGGAGTGGCAAGGCTGATGTTTCTCTTTCTAGTGTAACAAGGGAAATGGGAGTTGGGGTCCAAAGCTGTTTAGGAGAGGTTCATCTTCATGGTCTCCAAGGCTACTGTCCTTATTTATCTAACTAGCATGCCTCCCTCAAGAGATAAGCCACTGGGCTGGAGAGATGGCTCAGAGCACTGAATGCTCTTCCAGAGGTCCTGAGTTCAATTCCCAGCAACCACATGGCAGCTCACAACCATTTATAATGAGATCTGATGCCTTCTGGTGTGCAGGTGTACACGCAGGCAGAACACTGGATACTAATAAATAATTTTTTTGTCGTTGCTTTCCAGACAAGGTTTCTCTGTGTAGCATTGGCTGTTCTGGACTCATTTTGTAGAGCAGGTTGGCCTCAAATTCACAGATATACACCTGCCTCTGGTAGGATTAAAGGTGTGTGGCACTGGACCCACCAATAAAGAAATCTTTTTTTTAAAAAATATTTAAACAAGAGAGAGATAAGTTGCTAAAATCATTTAGGAGATGGGATGGAATTGGAGAATAGATATAATACACTTTCAGCATGAGAACTGAGACATTCAGCTCTACAGCTGTGGTCCAGGAGGGACTTGACTGAAGTTTCAGGCACATACTTTTATGCATAGTTTCCAGGCAAGGGTGCTCATTTAGGAGACCAGACAAACCAAAGCAGGGTCTCTCTCTTCTGCCATTCCAGACCTTTGGCCAGGACAAAACTCAAGGACATTTTTGCTTCCGACCAATGACAAGAATGGAACCACTGCCTTTGGGGTCCCTGCCCTAAATGTGTACATTGTACACACGAGAAACACAGCAGCAGCCGAGGACATTGACACGGGGAGATGGGAACTTACAGCTGATTGTGGTTCCACAGAAGACCCCAGCTCAGGCCCAATTTGGTGGTGCTATTCTATTATCAGCTTGGTGGTGCTATTCTATTATCAATTCGGCGGTGCAAAACTTTTAGGTTCTTTTCGGTAAATCTCTGTTGCCTCGGTAATTATAAGTCCTGTCTTCGCACTGGGCCACCAGGTTGGGGTGACAGGAAGTCTTCAGGCCAGCTCTGAGCAAGCTGTGCAAAGCAGTCAAATCACTTGTTCTGTCAGTTCGGTGACATCCCCTGCTCGGTCCTTTTAAGAACTCCAGCTGCAGCAGCTCACAGGCAAGTTTGCCTGAGGCAAATGCAGCAGGAGTCCCTGGAGTGGGTTGTTCTAACCTAGTTTGACTGGAGGGAGGGAGGCCTCCCAAATCAGCAGCTGGATGGATGAGGGGGACTCAGAGGTCAGGGCTAGAGTGTAAGTCCTGTGGGTGCAGCCAAGGGGTGCCAGAAATGCCAGGCGTGTGATCTGTAAGGCACAGTGTGATTGGACTTTTAGCCCAGTGTCTGCCTCTCAGAGCTCGTGGCCAAGGCAGTGAATGACAGGCACACAACCCGGGGTGCACTCTGAAGTGCAGGTGACACCAGACTGGACGACACCTGAAAGGCCAGCTGCTCACTCCTAAACCCACGTTCCCAATGAGGTGAGGTCAGCTCTTTACAGACAGGCAATGTATTCTTCGACAAGACGAGAGCAGTAGGCAGAACCCTGACTGCCGGTGATGGAAGACTGTACTGCCTTTGTCCGGGGAGGGGGGGTGTGGCTGGGTGGGAGGAAGAACCACAAGGCTGAGAGAGGAGAGATGGGGAGACAGATGAACTGGAGCTGGTCTTAAGGCCTGGTTGGCTTGTGTGGGGCATCCTGCTCTGTGGGGGTAGGGCCGCCCTGAGAGAGGAAGTCCCCATCGCGTTTCAGGGAAGCTCAGAGCTCCAGGACTGAGAGTTCTGGAGGCTTTGCTATACTCCCACTTCCAGAAGGAAGGGGGGGGGGGCGGGGGGAAGCAGCAGGTTGGGGAAACTGCTTGACTTGGGTTGGACCAGGCCCTGGGCACTGACCCAGACTCAGCTGCAGTCTCTCTCCCCTCTCTCAGGTCTCTGGAGGTTCACCCAGCCCAGAGCCCTATGATCTACGAGTGCCAGCGCAGGCACCAGTAAGCTTTGCATGGGATTTCCTTCCTTGGTCCCTCTAGCTTCCTGTTCCTTGGAGACACCCTTTGTGGCTGACTTGAAGAGCATTCACTAAATCATGGCCAGTGTCTCTTCTCCATCTCAGTCTCTGCCTCCTTAGGATGATGGAACACCACATTGCAGCTACTAGGAATGGCTCAGGTCACCCACTAGACATTTGCTGGGCCAGCTAGACAGAACAATTCAAGCCTTAACATCTGCGGCCCACCCTGGACAGCTCTTTTTCCACACCTCACCACTGGCTGCCTTCTCTTCCTGCCCCAGTGGATGGAAGCCATTCGTCAGACCTAGATCACTGCTTGTGTGTAGCCTTGAAACTTCCATTTCCTTCAACACTTTCCCACAATCCTGTGGGCGGGGCCTGCTTACAACCAGAAGCAGTCAAAGGAACCAGAGAGAAGACTGGGAACAAGGAGCATGGAGGAAGAGGGTATCTCTACCTCTCAGAAGAATGGCCCCTCTGATATGAAAAAAAAAGTGACAGTCGACCCTGCAGACAGCTCCCTCCCCCTCAGAAAGTGTTAATCCATCTCACAGGGAGAGTCAGGCCTCCCCACAGGCCATTTCCCTGGGCCTCCCCGGCTGGGGATCAGGCGTATTGTTAATAAGTAATGACAGCCTGGCTCCTCCACGGATTCCCCTGGGCTTTTGTGTCAGAACCATCTTCCCTCACTGCCGCTTGAGCTGACAGGCTCCAGCTCCAGCAGGCTGCTGTGAACACAGGCCAGCCTCTACCAGGATGTCCCACGTCATCGCCCCTGGCCCCAGGGGTAGTCATCAGTCCCTCCTCCCATCTCAGGTGAAGATGACATCAGTCCCAGGGGAGCTCGGTAACCTCTATCAGCAAGCAAGGGGCCTTGCCCTGGTGTGCGGGCGGAACCATCAAGGCCTAAGGCTGTGGTAGGGCTCGCCGCCGCTTGGCTCAGCTCTCTGCTTTGTGAGGAGTCAGCTGGAAAGGGTTGTTGCTGTTGACGAAGCTTTTAAGATGCTCCAGAAATCAGGGGAATCGGGTCACTTTGTTTATTAGCAGAAAATTCTTTTCCTGGTCTAATTTTGGGTAACGACAGCGCATTCAGCCTGGTACACTTACTAGGGAAGGGTTCACAAAAGCATTCTGGAACCTTTGGGAGAAAAAGAAAATTTGTTCGTTCTACCATGCCTTTGCTGGGTCCCATCCTAAGGATACGGTGGTGTAGTGCCTAGCCCTGGCATGTTTAGGGGGTGGTGGGAGTGGGGGCAGGGACCAGGAGCCTGGAAATCCTGTAAAGGAGGTGGTTAGGGGCGTGGCTCTGTTCTGGATTTGCTAGCATTTTGCAAGGGGAGTTTTATTCACAGTGTCTCAGAAGCAAGAGCTAGCCAGGGTCCAAAGCATCCTGAACCTAGAAAATAAGAGCCATGGCGAGCCCAAGCCTTCCTTGAGCCTTTCTTCACCAGGTAGGGCAAGTGCTGAGAGCGTGTCCTTTGCAGCATTAAGTATAACACCTTGGAAGCAGCCCAAGCATCCATTATCTCAGTCAGAGAATAGTTAAACTGGGGCCGAGGATGGACCTAAGCAGTAGATTATTTGCCTAGTGTCTCAAGACCCTAGATTCTGTTCCCAGAACTGTCAAGGAAAAAAGGGTTAGGTAACCAAAGGGCAGGGGCACTGTGTTGGGGGATATACAGCCAATAAACACGTTACTAATAATTACCACTTACAAAGATGTGTGAGGATTTAAAAAGTTGCAGAATTGTTCATCCCATACAGTCTCATTTTTATGTAAAACAAAGTGAATGATAGCAGTCATCCTGGTGGTATATGAGCATACATAGATATAAATGAACAGGGTGGGGGGGGTATTGTAAGAAGTACACTGAAGAACTGGAAATTCAGACCTCCATGGAGATATTCCAAGATGGAGGGTCTCCTGGAAGCAGGGGAAGGGGTGGGGTTGGGAATGCCAAGAGATGATTGGAAGTAGCAACCAGGTGAGGAGAAGGAGTGGAACATCGGGCGGCCAGGCAGATCCACAAAGTCACTGCTGACCCCAGGTGGAACTTGGAGCAGGAGAGTGACCATCTAGAAGGGTACAAATGACCGGTGCCAGGTACCACTATCTCTTTCAGCCATTTCCCAGGAGCTCCCTGGGAAAGCCGACCACCCCTGGAGGCTCTGAGCACTTGGGTCTTGACTAGTTGAAAAGATGATGTCAGGGGAGCTTGTAAGGGTTGGGGCAGGGGTGGAGTGAGGACTCAGAGTCCGTGCAGGACATACCCAGACACCAAGTTCTCAGCACAAAGGAGAGATTTATTGCTCTGAAGGGGTAGCAGGGGGTTGGGGGGTTGTCTCTGGATTGGACAAAGGCAGACAGCAAGTAGCGTGTACTTTTTTGTTTGTTCATCCATTTGTTTTTTGTTTTGTTTTGTTTTTGCAAGAATGGGTTTTTAAGGAGAAAAGGAAAAGTCTGTGCTAGGGCGAGTGGGTAAGTCCTCATTGGACAGGTTAGCCAGTGAAGCCAAGAATAAATTGTGATTTCTGGACCTTGGTATTTAGATATCCAGACCTTGGTGTTTTGTCTCAGGAATGAGTCCATGGCCAAATAAGGGAACGGACCTTGGGGGGTAGCTTTGGGAATGTAATCTAACAGTTTAGCGGGGGAGATGAAAAGGAGAAAGGGCACAGCCTGTCTGCAGTGCTTGGGCCTGCTAGAGAGCCCTTCAGAACTGGTACTTCCTCAGAGTTCTAATTCCTGCATGGGGTGTGTTGTTGCCTTTGTGGCTCTTCCCCCTTCTTATCCAGGGTCCTCCCGAACTCTCAGAGCTACTGTCTACAGCAACGTGAGATGTGACTTTCCTCCCTCTGTCTTCTGGCCACCCACACAGTTTCCGTTTCCCTTGGAGACGGAGTTTGGGTCCTTCCCATACTCAAGGTGCTGAGTGTGACACTAATGCCAGGGACAGAAGCAGGAGCTTTAGGTCTTCCTAGAAGAGATGGAAGGTCACATTGGCAGGGTCTCACTCGTCAGTGATGAGGGGTTTAAGGCCGGGGTATGAGGGTTCCAGAGGAGGAGAGCACATCTCCGGTCAAGGCAAGCTTCTTAGAGGTCCAACACTTGATTCAAGCCTTGGGGGGTTATGGAAAGATAGTGTTCTGGCAAAAGAAAGAAAGAAAGAAAGAAAGAAAGAAAGAAAGAAAGAAAGAAAGAAAGAAAGAAAGGAAGGAAGGAAGGAAGGAAGGAAGGAAGGAAGGAAGGAAGGAAGGAAGGAAGGAAGGAAGGAAGGAAGGAAGGAAGAAAGGAAGAAAGAACCATATGTGTAAAGACGAGGGAATGGAAGGTTCAATGTCTATATGGGTTTTTACCTAATTCCAAAGCCTAGAGGTCAGGTTGCTTTCAAAACAAGTCCCAATCAATGTTTCCAATAATGTCTCACAGCCAGTGGTTTCTCTTCATCTGGCCAGATGGCCAACCATGGGTGATGTATTCATCTCCCAAACAAATAAAAAATGACTACCCTGCTCCTGAATCCTCTTTGGGTCTAGTTGGCTTCTGTGCCTATTTAGACCTGGTAGGGTGAAGCGGGTAGGACTTCCAGGCCCTGGAAGGGAGTTGGTTTCAGTTTGCAGTTGATGAAAACTGAACTATGAAAACTAAGCATGAGACCTTACCAGTCACAACTCAGTTGAGAAGAGCAGTTGAGAAACAAAAGCAGTCAGGAAGCCTCAGTAGAGGGGGAAAAAAAATAAAAACGGGACACCACAGAGGTCCACATTTCCTCCTCACCCCCACCTACACTTTAATTACCCATCGCTGGCATGCACTGCATAGATTAAGAGCTCGTTAATGCTGTAATGCGTAAAACATTTCATGCATCTTAAATATTGCTCTTGTACTCTAATTCCACATTAAGTGGTCCCCTGAAATTTTTAAATTTACAAAGTGACTGCTGTGCTACATGAAAAAGGTGCTAATTAAGTGTTAATCAGTAGCCAGATAACCTTCCACGGACCCTGCCCAAGGTCTCCAAAATGACCCATAGCCAGAGAAGGCAATTCGATGGCCATACACTAGAGCGCAACCCAGACACCACCTCCCAGCCAATTAAGGCGGATTCAGCTATTGTACAGATCTAATTAAGTGACACCCACTATGGTGGACATGAGGCTAATAATAACAGGAGGCTTTAAGCCCAGCACTGTCTCAGCTCTTCAAAACACTAGGGAAACATCGGCTGATTAACAAGTGTGCTTCGCTTTCTTGGCAGAGGGAGGGCTTTGGGGTGGGCTTATTAAGAATGAGCACGAGGGTAGAAGGACCACAGACATACAGAGACATAGTTCCTCCCTATAAGGGAATCACCTCTGCCTTCTAGACCAGTGCTATGGTGGACCACTGCTGGCCTACCATGAGCCAGGCGCAGAAACAGAAAAGGAACTCTTCAGACATCTTGAAGGTAGCTTGGCACTGGAGACACTCAGGCCCTTGCAGAACAGGCAACAGATCAAGCTTGAGTTTCTACTGGGAGTCACCGGCGCCCTGAGCTCAGTAAGGACCATACACAGCAGGCCAGTGCAGTAGCAGTCTGTGATGAGGACACTCGCTGGTCCACTGGTCCGTCCTCACAGGTGGCTGGCTCCCAAAGCACTGTTGCCATTAGAGTACAATAGGGGAAGTGCTTTAGGCCTAGCAGCTGTTGACATTTCTAGATTTTTTTTTCCTTCTTGCTGGCTCGGTACTTGGGACAATGCCCTGAACTGCTGCTAGCCGTGTCACCTCAATTGCTGGAAATCCTACTTCCTTCTTGAAGGCTTCTGCCCCTATGTCTCCAGAAACTCAGCCAGGCCTTCCCCCTGAGAGGCACTGCTCCAACTCTGCAGCTGGGTAAGGGCATCTTACCGGGCACCGTAGAGCTGACTTGCTGCTCTTGCAGAAGGTCCCAGTCCAGTTCTCAGTACTCATGTGGGGCAACTCACTTCTTGTAGCTCCAGCCCCAGGGGATCCACCATCTTCCTGTGGCCTCCAAGGGCACCCACACACATCCACAGACCCAAATATACATAAATAAAAACGAAGTAGTTTGGGGTGGCGCCTTTAATTCTAGGAGAGGCAGGTAGAACTCTGACTTACAAGCTAGCCTGGTCTACATAGAAAGTTCCATGTGAGCCATAACTACACAGTGAAACCCTGTATAGACAACCAAAAAAAAAAAGAGGAAAAGAATTGAAAAGAAAAAAGAAAAATGGAAATGAAAAGAGAGAAAGACATCTTTTTGAAGCATATAGGTAAGCCCTAACATAAAATCGACCGTTTTAGCCACAGTGGCATTAAAGATATTTACATTCTTATGCAACAACTAGCACCATTCATCTTCAGAATATTTTAATTGTTTTTTACATTTTTATTTACTGTCTCTGTGCGTGTGTGTACTTCAGCGAACCACAGCATGCCTATGGTGGTCAGAGGACAACTTGCAGCGGGTAATTTCTCCTCTACCTTGGGAATCCTAGAAACCAAACTCAAGGTGTCTGGCTTGTTGGCAAACACCTTTACCCCCTGCACCATCTCATTACCCTCGAGAGCACTTTTTCTCTTACAAACATGCCCTCTACTCACTCTGTCACCCTGTTTTTATCATCCTTCAACTTATCTGCCTATTCCAAGTACATCTTAGGACTCACCCCGCAGTGGCCCTTTGTGACTGGTTCATTTCACTCAGTATACAATCTTCCAACACGCTTTGTGAGAGATGGGGGGGATGGTGCCACAGTTGGGAACACTGGCTGCTCTTGCAGAGGACTCAGGTTCAGTCTTTAGACCCCCACACAAGCCAGCTCATAATCTTCAACCCCAGCTCCAAGAGACTGGATGCCCTCTTCTGACCTCTAAGGGCACCTGCACGTAAGTGGTACCTGTAGGCAGGCGGGCACACACCTATAAAAATAATGAAGAAGTCTTTGAAAAGCAAACAAACATGCTTTGTTGTATGTGTCAGGACTTCCTCTTTTTAAAAACAGATTCTGTTAAATGACAACAAAACCAAGATTGTTGTTTAGTTCATTGAGAAGAGACTACTCCTCTAGTTCTTTCTGTCCGTATTGGAGGCCGAGGAGAAAAGGGTGTGGATGTTCCCGGAAGGGTCAGCAGACAACAAAGAGATGAGTGCTGGGCTCCACAGAGACCTTCACTCCTCCTGCCCCTTGCTTGCTCAGGGGCCTGGCTAAACTTGTTCTCCAGAGAAGTTTTGTCTCTGGAGCCTGTGACTTTCACACGTGAGGCTAATGAAAAGGCAGCAGAGTGCAAGTGACGGTAGGAATGGTCTCCAAATCTTAGCAGTGCTTCCGTCAACACTTGGCGGGTGACCTTGACCTAGGCTCTCTGAGCCTGGTCTACAAAACCGGAATGCGTTAAATCAGAACAGCACGCGCCTGTAGTTACACTTACTTTGGAAGTGGATGCAAGAGGATCTCTTGAGCTCAGGAACCCAAGAGTAGTCTGAGCAAGATTCCATTGAGGCGGGGGAGTGCTAGAGTGCTACAGGCCCAGAATCTCAGCTACTAAAGAGGCTGATGCAGGAGGATTGGAAGGTCAAGGCCTGCCTGGGCAACTTACTAAGATTCTGTGTTAAAAAGTAAAAAAGAGCCAATCCCTGGTACCAGGAGAAAAGGTGAGATTAAATTAAATGTCAATGTGCCTCAGGAGACTGTTGAAGACTCTGATGAGGCAGTGCATTTGAACAAGCTGGTAAATGTTCCAGCCTGGTCTCAGATGAACGAAGAAAGAACAGGTCTGTTGTTCACACTTCCTGTTCGAAATGGCTACAGAACCATCCCGCCTGTGTCTTCGGGAGCATTTCTGGTTCTTCTCTCCTTTGTCTCTTCTACCTTCCAACTAAGGAAAAGCTCATGTTTCAGCTAGTGTCACGGCATGCCGACACACTGCCGAAGGAACAAACATTCCAAGTGTCACTTGAATTGTGAGCTGTGCTCTGGGACTGGGCAACAGTGGTAAATGGCCAGAGGACCAAATGGCTTTCCCCAGAGGTATAGTGCCATCTCAACTTACTGTCCTCTTGCCCTAAGCCCCAGGAAGCTGACCCTGGCACTCATTTCAAAGGGTCCCTAGCCTGCTGGTTCCCATTGACCTAAACCAGCTACATTAAAATGTTTTCTGCCTAGGCTAACTGGTCCTTACACAGAGGACCCCTGTTCTTTATAAGGTTCTCTCTTTTACTAAACTGTATCCCTTTCTAACTTTATGTAGCTGTTTAGTTTTTGTGGAGTTTTTGCTTGTTTGTTTGTTTTTTTCAAGACAGGGTTTCTCTGTGTAGCCTTGGCTGTCCTGGACTTGGTTTGTAGACCAGGCTGGCCTCGAACTCACAGAGATCTACCTGCCTCTAACTTTTGAGTGCTGGGATTAAAGGTGTGCACCACTGTGCCAGGCTGTGCTATTTAGTTTTAAATGTCAACTTGCCACAACCTAGAATTGCCTGGGAAGACAGTCTCATTTGAACAATCCCCTTGATCCAGTTGGCCTGTGACCATGTCTTGATCGTTGATGGATGTGGGAAGACCTGTATGTGGCACCGTTCCCTGGGAAGGTGGTTGTGGACTGTGTAAATGAGGAAAGCTAGCTGAGCATATGCAACCTGGCAAACAGACAGCATGGGTGCACACATTTCTCTCTGCTCTTGACTGTGGACACGCTGTGACTAGTCCATCTTTTCCCTGTAACCTGGGACTGTAGGCCAAATAAGTTCTTTTCTCCCTTATGGTGCTTTAACTATAATTACATATATATATAAAATTTATGTTTTGTGTACATGTGTGCCCCTGCTATGTATGCGTGTACTACATTTGTGCAGGCGCCTGAGGAGGCCAGAAGAGGGCATTGGATTCCCTGAAACTGGAATGCATGCAGTTATGGATCACCTGATATAGGCACTGGAAACCATACCTAGGTCCCCTGCAAGGGCTCCAAGTGCTCTGAACTGCTGAGCCTTATCTGATTTTTGTCAGGAGATTTTCTTTTTAAGTTTTTTTTAAAGACTTATTTATTTTATGTATATGAGCGCTCTATCTGCATGTACACTTGCACGCCAGAAGACGGCATCATATCCCAGTAGAGATGGTTGTGAGCCACCATTTGGTTGTGGGAAATTGAACTCAGGGCCTCTGGAAGAGCAGACAGTGCTCTTGACCACTGAGCCATCTCTCCAGCCCCTGTCAGGAGATTTTTATCACTGAAACAGAAATGAATCTAGACTAAGTAGCCACAACCTTTTCCTGCCCCCTTGCACTCAAGGTGGCCACAATTCTTCTGCTGAGAGTTCCTTTGAAATTTTACTTGAAGAAAACACATGGGTTGGGCTACATTGTTGTGGAAGTTTGGGGTACATTATGTACATTGTGTAAATATGTTTTTGTTGTAATGCCAAGTGTGGGATTTGGGAATACTTTTAGTTTATCCACAGCTGATAACAGTCTTGTGAAAGGGTAAACGATCTTTGTCATCAGGAAACTGCTTTGTGTTGGGGTGGGGTTGTGTGTGAGGGGGATTGGGATGTCAGGGCAGGGGTGGTTTTTGCCAGCTGAAAAACATTCTTGTGTGGACTCTGAGAAGGGATAAATAGGAGAGAAAGAGAGAGAGAGCACTTCAAGATGCTCCTAGAGAGAAATGCTTTGGAGAATGTTTCAAGGAGGCTGTTATTGATTTGTACTGCTGCTGCTGTTTGCTGTTTGTTGGACTGTTGGAATCCTGATGAAGAGTGGAATCGCCTCAAGGAACTAAACTCTAAAAAGGTCTATATCCCCTGACTTCACTAACCTTCTTTCTCTTCTACCTAGGGTTGGGGGTTTGAAGGGAGGTAGAGGTGTTTATGAACCCAAAATAAAGTAGGAAAAATTCAAGCTTATACTACATTCAACCAAATAAGATCTGAGGCTGGGAAAACATTGTTTGATGGGCCCAGATGACTCTTCAGGCAGTATCTCTTGGCAGTTCTGGGTTGAGGAGGGAGGCATAGAGGATCCATTTGGGTATGCTACCTGTATGTGGGTTCACACTACTTCACGTCTCCTGGCCTCCATGTGAGTCTTTTGTTGGTCACCATTAAAGCAGAACTTGACCTTCTCTGCCTCTTTTTGTCCTAGCAAAGCTGTTGGGTTTCTGTCAAGTCAGAGTATGACAAACTCAGACCCACATGAAACACACCTATCACGGCTCCAAGACTTGGGGTCTTTGGGAGAAATGAAGGGAAAGACTGTAAGAACCTGAGGTGGTAGGTAACTTCAAGGAAATAGTGTCTTCCAGACACAACAGGGGAGTTGCGCTTATGAACTCACAATGATTGTTATAGCATGCACAAGACCAGTGCACTGAAGCCAGACAAAACCCGAGCAGGTGGCTGGATGGTGGGGGAAATAGCACCAAATCCCACCACTGACTGAATCCCACCATTGGCATTTGGAAGAAGCTGGGAGAGGAGGAGGGAGAGGGAGTAAGGGAGGGGAAGTGGGAGAGGGAAACAGAGAGGCTGTTCCTTAATAATATGACCCCTGCTAGATCAACCATACCCCAGGGCAGAGCCCAATCCCAAAGTTGGGCAATACAAACTAGGATGGAGGTGGCGGAGGACTTAAAGTTGGCCAAGTAGGAAGAGGAAGGTAGAGAGGGTGGACATGAGAAAGTTGAGGTAAGGGACTGCGGATATGATAAAAATGTATTGTGTGTGTGCTGGATGGTTCATCAACTAAGAGCACTCATCAATTAAGAGGAGCTGAGTTCAGTTCCCAGTCCCCATGCCAGATAGCTCACAACTGTCTGCAACTCCAAGTCCAGGGGAATCCCACCCATGCTTCTGACTTCTACATTCATTTCTCCATAGCCCACCTCCTACCTACTCAGATTAAAAAAAAAATTATTTTATGAAAGTCTCACACAATGAACGAAAACGTCATTTGTACACAGTACCTGAGAGAAGAAGCTAAGGGAGGTGGGGTTCTTTTGGCTCTCAGTTTGAGGGGCTATAGCCCATCGTGGCAGGAAGGCATGGCTGCAGGAACAGGAGGCAGCTGGCCACACTGAATCCACAGTCAGAAACAAAGGGGAGGGGGACGACCGCTTCCCCACAGCTTGCTTTCTCCCTTTCCTCTGTTTATTCAGTCAGAACACAAGTCCATGGGATGGTGCCCCTACATTTGAAGTGGGTCTCCTTCCCTCCATTCAAGCTCTCTGAAACCCCCATACAGATGCCGGAGCTTTATCTTCAAGGTGACTTGAATTCCAGTCAAGTTCACCAGAAATAGAGCCATCCACCCAGGCTCTCTTAAGAAAACAACAAACAAACAAAAACAAAAAAAGACAAAAAAACAAACAAACAAACAAAAACCAACCAAACAAACAAAATAAAACACCTGCTTGGATTCCCTCTTCCAAAAGGCTTCTCCCTAGCTTCTACCTGAAGGTCCAAGAGCCTCTCCATGACAAGAGATGATTGGACAAGGGACTTGGATTTTGTCTTTTAGGAGCCGGGTCTTTAGCTTGAAGTTGGACATCTACTTGTTAACCCATGAGATCATGCCTCAGTTTTTACCCTGCATATTACAAGAATCCAGAATGGAGGAAGCGTGGTTCTAGGATGCTTGGTTCTGGTAGCTTGTTAGCTACCTGAACTAAGAGAAGGTTTTGTGCCCCAAGGGATGCAGAGGTGACCCGCAGATTCCTGCCCAGAGTGGCAGAAAAGACAGACAGGAAAGAGTTGAGTTGGGAGGACCGCTTAGCAAACACTAAGGCCCTCTTGACTCTCCCAGAGGTTGTGTTTGCTGTCCGAGAGGCACTGTTCTGTCCTTGGGTCTCTGAGATGGGCTCACGCTTTTCCCATAGCTTCTGACCTCTTGCATAGGCTATGCAGATGTACTCCTGCAAGATGCTTTGGGGCCATGCCTGCACAAGGCACCGCCCCATGGGGTATTGTTAGCTCACAATCCCAGAAGGGCAGTTGGGCCATTTTTGTAGGCACGCTGTCATAAAATTTCAATCTCTACCTAGCTGCTTTTCTGCCAGCTCGTGACTACCCTTTTGGGTTAACTTGTTCTCAAGTCACCGATGAGCCTGCGTCACAGATCCAATGGCCTTTCCATGCATCTTCCCCTCCTTGGCTTCTGGTTGTCCCAGGTGGCTGAATAGTTCTTCCTCCTTCACAGGCCACCATGTAGTTCTGGGGACTCCCCTTCTCTCCTGCTTCTCTTCCTGTTCTCCTTCACCTTTTCCTGCTCTCCTTTGCTTTTTGACTTCTTGTCAACCTTTCCTGACTATGGAAAGCATCCAGTCTTACTCGAGAAGCTTCTCAGCATCTTTGTTGGTCCAGCTATCCCCCTGGTCTCCAAATATAACATCCAGTCTAGCTTTGGGTCTTGCAGGTCCCTCATTCCCAGCCAGCTACTAGAAGCCTCAAAGTGGGTACCCCAGAGTCATCTCCATATTTCCCCTCACAAGTCTGACCCTTCTTTGTGTTGCCTTGGTGCAGTAATGAGGCAGGAAGTCTCTGTGACCTTCTTCCATGATGCTAGAGCTGGGGAATTTTGGCAGGGGATTTTAGCTGTGTTCCCCATCCATTTCTTTGTCAGGAAATACCCATGTGAGACTCACTCAAGTCAGAGTTCCACCTTCCTTGACTATCTCTTTGCTGCTCACTTCAGAAGGAGTTACCTGAGAATTCTTACCCACATTCCTATAGGTAACCCCAGGAAACTCATTGGGTAACCAAGCTGGGACTTTGATGGTATCATTACTTTGGTCTGTTAGTTCCCTATCTAGACCGAGTAGGTGTTTGCTCATGTCTCTCCAGGAATAGTGTCACACAACACTAGTACATTGAACACAGTGACTCATCCTCAAAACTTATCATCTGCTATGATACAGAGAGATTTTAAGGGACTGGAGTGCAGAACAAGACCATCTTCATGTCAACATTTGGTATATGCAAACAGCCTGGGTCTTTAAGGGGAAGAGGCAGGAACCAGGTTTGGAAGGTCTGGTCCTCCAGGAAATAACATGATCGAACCTCCATAGTGGCACCTGAGATCAAAGACATAGCTCTGAGTTTCAGGTTCTGATGCTCTCCTGTTTTAGCCTTTTCACCTGATTTTGCTTTTAACTCTTGTACCCATATGATAGCTCACACCATCTGTAACTCAAGTTCTAGGGGATCTCAGTTCTTTCTTCTGGCAGCTATAGCCACCAGGCACATCCAGGGTGCAAAGACATACATAAAAGAAAAACACCCATACACATTCACACCACAGCACACGCCTATACCATCTATTATGTCGATAAAACTGTGTCACAATTTATAAAGTCAATATTCAGTGTTTATAATATGCTAATGTATGCATTATCACCAGCTCTAGGCTGCTTTAAATGTACTTCGAAAAAGAAAGTTTTGTTTTCTTTTTTGTTTGTTTGTTTTGTTTTGTTTTCCTATCTTTTTATTTTAATTTTTATTAATTACACTTTATTCACTTTGTATCCCCCCCTGTAGCTCCCTCTCCCTCCCCTCCTCATCCCACCCTCCCTCCTCCTTCTCCACACATGCCCCTTCCCCAGTCCACTGATAGGGAAGGTCTTCTATTCCTTCCTTCTGATCCTAGTCTATCAGATTTCATCAGGAGTGGCTGTATTGTCTTCCTCTGTGTCCTGGTAAGGCTGCTCCCCCCTCAGGGAGAGGTGATCAAAAAGCAGGCCAATCAATTTGTGTCTGAGATAGTCCCTATTCCTATGGAACCCACTTGGAGACTGAACTGCCATTTGCTACATCTGTGCAGGGGTTCTAGGTTATCTCCACGCACGGTCCTTGGCTGGAGTATTAGTCTGAGAAAAGACCCCTGGGCCCAGATTTTTTGGGTTCTGTTGTTCTCCTTGTGGAGCTCCTGTCCTCTCCAGGTCTTACTATCTCCCACTTCTTTCATAAGATCCCTTGCACCCTGCCCAAAGGTTGGCCATAAGTCTCAGCATCTGCTCTGATACCTTGCTGGGTAGAGCCTTTCAGAGGCCCTCTGTGGTAGGCTCCTGTCCTGTTCCCTGTTTTCTCCTTCTTCTGATGTCCATCTTCTTTGAAGTTTTGTTTTCTTTTAAGTTTGGTTTTCTGTAGGGTTGATATTTATCTATTACCCTATTTTTTTTGTTGGTTGCCCTTTCTGCTTTTCTAGTCTAGCTGAACTCCAGAAGAAGTGAGGGCCTCTCCTAAATGATGTGTGCAAACAAATATCTCAAATTTCTTGATTTTTTAAATTTGAGACCCCCATCCTAGAAACCTGTCTGCATCTGTTCCTGCTCCTTCTCTGGCTGCCTGGGTCCCACTCTGGGCTACTTTTCAGTTCCCTGAATACCACATGGTAATTTTATGAACCCTGAATGTTTCCCTGAGTCCCATATGTTAAAGACCTGGTCCCTAAGGTCATGTTTTGGGGAAGTGGCAAAACATTAAGAGGTGAGGCCCAGTAAGACATCTTTAGGACACTGAGGCTGTGCTCTTAAATAGGATTGTGGAACCCCAAGCTCTTCCTTCTCTCTCTCTTTTCTCTCTCTCTCTTTATTTATTTATTTATTTATTTATTTATTTATTTTTTTGTTACTTCCCTGACTATCATGTAAGCAGTTTGGTTCTAATACCCACCTCCACTGGGTTGTATTGCCTTACTCCAGGCCCAAAGTAGTAGCGCTAACTTCATGAACAGAGACTGCATTCTCCAAAACAGGGAGCCAAAACTAGCTCTTCTCACTATAAATGGAGTTTCTGAGACATTTCGTTATAGTGATGGAAAGATTAACATCACATTTCCCACATTCAGATCGGTTAACTGCTCTACTGCTTTTAATAAACCACCCCAAGGTTTAGCAGCAGAAAATGGCAAGGATGATTTTTTTTTTCCTCCAGCTCCAAGGCAGCACCAATGTTCCCTGTATGGTAGCTTTGTGGGTAATAGCTCAGGCTACCCCCTTCGCATTCAATCACATGAATTCACAGGAATGTCCCTTTCACATTCAGTCTCTTCAGGAAGTGAATCTCAGGTCAGGTGGTTTTCGGGGGGTGGGGGGGGGAAGAGACACAGTGGCTTGGCTAGGAGGGGGTGGCAGAGTCTCAGGCTCCTCTGAAGACTGCAAACAGTCTGGTTCCCAACCCTCTGAGACTCCTGGACCTGGTGCCTTGTGAGCCCTTGTCTGACTGGAGTTCTGCTCTCTGAGATGGCCTGTTTCTCGCCATTCCCATGCCGACACTTAGTGTCTTAGTTTCATTTCTGTTTGGCTGACAGTTCTAGGTGACAGTCTATCTGGAAGTCAAGGCCAGAACTTAAAAATATCACACCCATAGCCAGGAGCGGGGAGAAAGAACAAAGGCACCCATCCTTTCTTCTTTTCTCTCACCTAGCTTTCTCCTCTCTCTATATTGTTCAGGAACCCCTGCCCAGGGAATGGGGCCATCCACAATGGGCTGAGTCTTCCTACATCAATTAACAATCAAGCTAATCCTCCAAAGACATGCCCACAGCCCAACCTGATCTAGGCAATTCCTCACCAGGACTCTCCTTCTAGGTGATTCTGGGTTGTATTAGGCTGACAGTTAAAACTATCCACACTTAGATTCTAGCATTTTATTTTCTTTCTGGTTTTGGCTGTTGTTTCATTTGGGTTTGGGGGATTGCTTATTGTGCCAACAATGGAACCCAGGGCTTTAAGCATGCTAGGCAAATACCCTACCACCAAATTTCATCTTTGGTCTTAGCTTCCAGAATTTTCCAGGTGCTCATCTGTTAAGTCAGTTACCTTTTGTCTGTGTGCTTTACAGTTGCCAAAATGTTAATATCTTCCGCTGGCTGTATTTTTCTCTCTCACTTTTTATTTCTATCCTAATGAATTTAGAGCCTTAAAAAAAAATCCCATTACTGCCATTTTAAAGAGGACTGTGGGGCGTGCAATGGGGGCACATGAGTGCTCAATATCCCATGGCTAATTGGAAATTATCTATCCATTTTTCTTTCATTCAATAACTGTTGAGATGCTCCTAGGAAGAGGAACTGCATCTGTCATTCCTTGGGTAGCTCTCCACAGTAAATACAAAATGGCATCACATCCCACACAATAGGACAATGATGAGCCAGCTATGCAATGATCAGTTTGGAGGGGGCATTTGAGAAAAATGCCGGACTCCTCCATTCTTCTTCAATGAGCCCTGCTCTGATGATGGCTGCTGCCCCTGCAAATGTCAGTCCAGCTCTGAGCAATTTCTTGAGTCTTAGTTGTACCTTTGCTGGGAGGGCTGATGTGGGGTCATTCAGCTTTCATTTTTAATTTTTCTCTCCCTGTCAATTTCAAGATACCAAGAAATAGGCTGGTGTGCTGCTTCTGAGGATAAAGGACTTTGCTGCCAAGCCTGAACACCTGAGTTTGATCCCAGGACTCACATGGTAGAGAGAACTGACGACCTCAAGTGTCCTCTGACCTTCACACACACACACACACACACACACACACACACACGCCCTTCCACAATAAACAAACAAATAAGATACTGGGAAGTACCAACACCTTTGCTTATCTGGAAGGTGTGTTTACCACTCTGGGTGTGTTGGGAGGGTAGAGTGGTTAGGTTATTTAATACAAGTGGGTGTCATTTAACCTAAGTAGGAAGGGTCATGGAGACATGAACAGGCAAGAAAAGGTCCAATTGACAAGTACAGGAGCTAGAAACTGGCCAGGTGCTGCAGGGACCCCAAAAACACCAGCTCCGAGAATGTCCTTCCCTGAGGCCAGGAACACCAGAAGAAAGTTCTACTTCTTGGATTTGTGTTATCTCTGACTCCTGCCTGGAAGCGCTTAATGAGAAATGACTGAAAAAAGAGCGGAGGGAACTGCCCACTGACTAGCTCCTCCCCCTTCCCATGCATCACCCCAGTTTCTGCCTTAAGTCCTTTCAAACGTCTCAGAGTGGCAGCTAGGTGGGAGGTACCCCATTCCTGCTGCACAGGAGCCCTGTCTTCTCTCATTTAAGCTTCCAGCGGTGAATCTATTTTTTAAAAAAAAGTTCTGAAACTCACCAGAACTGTGTCTGTAAGTTCCATTTTCTGAGGAAACTGGAAAGCCATTGGCTCAAGTTGGCTTTGGCGGCCTTGGGTCTTTCAGAATCCTAGCCCCTAAGCTAAACCCACCCGACCAGAGAGGAAAGTCATCCATGCAGCGCAAAGATGCCTCCAAAATCCCTTAAAAGGCGGTCAGTTAAAGCTGCAAATGTAGGCTGGAGAGATGGCTCAGTGGTTCTGAGAGCTGCTCTTGCAGAGGACCTGAGTGTTGATTCCCAGAACCCATAGCAGGCAGCTCACAGGTGCCTGTAACTCCAACTCCAGTGAATCTACAGACCCCTTCTGGTCTCCTTCGGCACCAGCACTCACCCACACACTTCTACACAGAGAAATTCACACATATACACAGAATTAAAAAGAAAATCTTTAGAACCCAACGAAGGTGTTCTCATACACCAGTGCGATGACATTTTTATGGTCTGTCTTCTTTCACTGAAAAAGGTGTCTGGAAAATGCCCCGATGTTACTGAGGTCCCAGTCACTCATTCCTTTTTGTCGCTGTGTGACTCCGCTGCAGGGTGGCGCTCGCCTGCCAATCCTGGAGGTCCAGGAATGAAGTCCCCTCCCTTTTCCAGCAGGCCCTTTAAAGAACAAGGTCCTATGCTTGAAACCTTTCCAGATCTGACTTTGCCTTAAGACATGTAAAATGCAAACAGAAAGGGTCCATGGGGCTTCCGGCTCAAGAGGCTAGAATCTGGGAGAGCGCCTGCTGGGGGTGAAACAAGAGGGCCTCCACCCTCTGAGGACAGGGCTTTGAAGCCTGCCACTGCCATCTGTAGTGTGAACATTTAGGGACCTCTGCTCCGGTAATGTCCGATCCTTGACTACACCACCGAAAAGAATTTTTCTTTTTTCTTTTTTTAAATTTATTTATTTTTATATCAATCACAGGTTAGATATTTTGCATCCCAGGCATAGCCCCTTCCCTCATTCCCTCCCACCCTCCCACTCCCTCCCTCATCTCCCTCCTCCCCGCCCCCTCCAAGTCCACCAACAGGGGAGGACCTCCTCCCC
>CM053742.1:41586518-41618423 GCA_028658305.1 Pachyuromys duprasi
CCCCCCCCCCCCCAATGCCTCTACTAAATTGCAGCTCTGCCCTAAACCCTTGACTTGGCAATTGGATTGGTTATTTTCTCATTGCTGTGAGCAGAAGGAACATAAAGAAAAAAGGGTTCATTCTGGCTGATGGTCTGAGGAGCTGCAGTCTGTTATGGTGGGAAGACTTGACAATTTGCAGCTTCATAATGGCTTCATGTGTACAAGACCCTTCATGCTCTCACATCTCAAACAGGACAGGAGGCAGAGAAGGGATAGGAAGCGAGGCCACGCTAGAAGACTTAAGGCCAGCTGCTCAGCAGCCTACTTCCTCCATATAAAAGCTCCACAACCTCCCCAGACAGCACCGCTGTCTGGAGACCAAGTGTTCAAGCACACAAGCCTGTGGGGAACGTTTTCACATCCAAACTGCAAGAGATTCAAACAGTGTCATTTAAAGTGCTGTCATACACACATTTATACTCACCTCAAGGGAATATAGACTCTTCCACTTCCTAGTGGGAAAGCTCTCGAAGTCACATTATTAGAAGACCATATGGATTGGGATGTCCTGTGGCCACCATCTTGGGAAGTACTATCTACTGCATCACTCAGTGTGTGCTTACTGAGTGAATGTCTGCATTCTGCTCATGGTCTTTCCCCAACTCCCTGCTTCGAATTTACCTATGACACGAGTTAGGAAGACTTACAGCAGTTAGGGCTTTCCAGGGTGTGTGTGTGTGTGTGTGTGTGTGTGTGTGTGTGTGTGTGTGTGTGTTGTAGGGAAAGTTAATTGGAGAGTTTTTATTCTATACTTGTAGGTTCTCTGGCCGTGGTCCTGTAAATTGGATTGACGAGTTAAGAGGGTAGCTTGGTGGTTAAAGCACTTGCCATGTGTAAAAGTGATGCCCTGAGTTTGACTCCCCCAGAACACGTGTGTAGTGGAGTATGTACTCCCCCATAATAATAAATTAAACCAAATAAGGACAAGCAGAAATAAGTTCTAGACATGGATTTGTCAGTGTTGGGTGCTGATGAGATGGCTCAGTATGTAAAGATACTGCAAACTGAGTTTAATCTCTAAGACCCTTCTGGTGGAAAGAGAGAACTGACTCTTGTCAATTAGCCCCTGAAGTTCATATTCCCTCAAAAATAAATTTTTGAGGTTTTTTTTTTAAACAAGTTATAAAAGAAAAGTGTAAACATGTATTTCTTGCAACGTAGGCACCCTCATGTGTACATGAATACCCAAAGAAAGTGTTAACATTAATGTTTTCATACTGGGCTTGATGAAGGGTGGGAAACGGTGACAGGCTGTGTTAGAACAAAGCGGTGTGAACTGTGGGCAGACCAGGGGATGCAGCACATCTTGTTCCTCTGGATCCCTCTGGGTGGCCTTCCATCTTGAGAGCTAAGAGGAGGTAGGCCCTGTCCTGGGTACCCCTGTCCAGGAGCATCTTCCACCTGAGGGTCTTGTGATACAGAGTCTTTCCTGAAATTGGCATGCCTCAACATCCAAAACCATACCAAGACATCATATATTGTGCTGGCACATGCTATTATATACTCCTGAGAAACATGTACTTGGTGCTGGAGATGGCTGGGTAGTTAAGAACATGTTTGGTGTCTAGCACACAGGTCAGATGGCTCACAACCGCTTGTAACTTCAGCTCCAGGGGACCTGAAAATGTCTTGTGGCCTCTTGAAGGCACTGGCACACACATGTGCGAGCATAAAAACATACTTGAAAACAAGATCCATATGGCTATGGGGGCCTGGCAAACTGTGAACTTGACTGAGCAAGCTGTAGGCATGGAGCAGACGCTGCAGTCTCCTGTTCATAGGGCGGCCTGGAGACTCACACAGGAGATAAGATGGGGCCTTGCTGTCAGGCTGGCCTCAGACTTATGATCTGTTTGCCTTGATCTGCTGAGTAGCCAGAATGTTAAGCATGTGTTGCCACATCAACCTGGATGTGATCTGGAGTCATGAGTCTGAAGTGCACAGGACAGCCTGGAGGCTTACAACTCAGTCACGGTTTGGAGATCAGTCTTGAGGGAGAATTCTTTCTTCTCTGGGCAAGGCTTTGAGTCACTCAGATCAGGCCCACCCACCTTGTGAAGGGTGGTCTATTACAACGGGTTATCAGTTGCCTAGAGGTAAAAATGACATGCACAAAAGTGCCTTCACCCACCCAACTTGGACTCTGCAGCCCCGCCAAATGGCCATGTGATACTCAGGAAACCCATTCACCCTGTCTGAATTGGTCTTCCCCCTCTGCACTTCTGTCATTCCTTCCTTGTGAGGGTGGGTTGGACCGATTGACTTGTTTTCAACGAGTAGAAATCAGACAGGGCAAAATGGATCACTTCCAGGATTGCGCTGTGAGGTATCTTGGTTTCGTCTTTCCACCTGTCCCACTTCCTCCTCAGAGCCTTCCTGCGAACCACTCTGTGCAAGACTCATGAGGCAGAGAGCGGATGTCTCCTGCTGACAGCAGGTGAGTGATGGTGGATGTGAACCCCCCTACACACACACACACACACTCCAAGAGCCAGCCAAGCCCCACCTAGACCCCTGACCCAGGGAAAGTAGGGAATGATGGACAGACCCTTGTTTCCTAAGTGGCTAAATCTGGAGCTAACTGGTACAGTGAGATAGGCAACTAACACGTCCTGTGGGCAGAAAGGGCTCACACAGTCCCTGGCACAGGGCAGGTGCTAGCATTTGTTACTTCTTCAGATGCTGTAACCAAATACCTGACAGGAAGTGACCTCTGGAAAGATGGTGGCAGGGAAGATGTGGTGGCAGGAACACGAAACGGCTGGTCACATGGAGTCCGAGGGCGGAAACCAGAAAGGGAAAACGAAGTAGGGCTGGGCTGTCAAACCTCAGAGCCTACCCCTCAGTTATTCACCTCCTGCAGCTAGGCCCCACCTTTTAAAGGATCTGTATCCTCTCAAAATTGCACTAGTAGCTGGGGGGCCAAGTGTTCTGAAGGCGTCTGTAGGGGACAGTTCACGCATAAACCACCACGGCATTTAATATGTCTGGCTGGAATCTGACTCTAACCAAGTGTGGCGGTGTTGAAAGACCTCCCAGAGAGGACTTGCATTTTCCTGAAGATTCCATCCTAATGCCATGGGAAAATTTTTCCAGCAGAACCATGGGGGGAAGGGCGTGTTGGAGACCACGTGGGATGACACACACAAGTGGCAGTCAGTTTTCGTTCTGGGCAAGGTGAGAGAGATGGGGAGGGGAGAGGGAAGGAGGAGAGAAGGGGAGACGCCTAGGATATGCTCCTTGTGGAGGTTCCAGGAACTCTCTTCCTTAGGGAAGAATCTATAGTGACAAGGACACCTATGGAACACTCACAAGAGTTACATAGAGGAGCAAAGGCCCTGACTTCGGAGTCGCAGAAGAGGCTGGTAATTATTTATAGCAAAGTGAGTAAGATTCCGAGAAGATCCCAGAGGGCTGCAAACTAGGAAAAGGGTACTCGAAAGACGGGAGAGGTCAGGAGAAGGGACACCAAAATTTTGTCACGGAGATGAACGGCCTTTCACTGGGTGAGAAAAGAAGGGGAAGGCTTTGCTCTTTGGAAGGAATGGCATGTGCAAACATCCCAAGATGGGAGGTAGCCTGACATATCTACGCACTGGCAGAAGATGATTAGTGTGTGGTGGTAATATCGTGGCAGGGGACAGGAGGGTCCTGGAAGGACAGGCTGAGGTAGTCACCAGAGAACAGACTGGTGGGGGGAGGAGGGGAAGCTGAAGCCATGGATCTTTCTACGGGGAGCAAGGTCTATTTTCTTAGTTTATTTCTTTGACCCTAGAGTCCCATACATGCTAAGCAAGTGCTCTAGGCAAGTCACGCCCACAAGCCCCACTGGAGAACTGAAGTGTGGTCAGATTTCTGTTGTTAAGTGGTCTCTCTGGATTGGTGGGGGATGGGGGCTGCAAGTAGTCCAGGCAGATGGTTCTAACTATCTTACAACCGAGTAGAAACTACAGAGCAGAAAGAAATACGGGAGGCATTAAGCTGATGCAAAATTTCACTCACTTCCCAGTGGCAACCATGAGGCAGCAAACATGATGTAATAGATGAAGGGCTCTCTAACAGGCCCAAGCATGACAAACATGGTTGCCTTCCTCCCTTTCCTCTTCCTTGCTAAACCGTTAGATTACATTCCTAAAGCTAGCTAACCACCAAGGTCTATTCCCTTGACACCTAGCAAAAACAGCAATCAAAATTCATTATTTGGCTATACTGGCTAACCTGTCCAATCAGGACTCACCCAGCTCATCCTAGGACAGATTTCCCCTTTTCTCCTTAAAAAACCACTTCTGCAGAAACATCTGCTGCTGTCTTTGTCCGATACAGAGGCAGCAACCCCACCCCCAATATTGCCCCTCTGGAGTAATAAATCTCCCTTGTGCTGAGAATTTCGTGTCTGGGTGTGTTTTGTACTCCTACAATGGAGATAGCAAATCAGATTTGATTTCAAATTCTGACCATGCTTCTTAGTATGTATTTGTATGGGCTGTGGTGAGATCTAAGCCTCTCTGCATTTCAGAGTCCCCACGTCACTAGTAAGGATAACAGGCACAGCATCATGCACCTACAGTCCAAGCATGCAGGGGGTCGAGGAAGGGTAGTGGGTTTGAGGCCAGTCTGGGTTACATAGTGAGACCTCGATTCAAAAACAAGCAAGAAAGGAGGGAGAGGAGAGGGAGAAGGGGGTGGGAAAGAAGGAGGGACAAATGGGAGAGGGGTGGGGAAGAGAGAGAGAAAGGAAAGAAGGAAGGAGGGATAATGGAGAGTGTAGTAAGAATTTTGTTTTTTTTTTAAACATAGAGATGTTATATGAATATGGTTTTGTTTCAATCCCAGGTGTGGGATACGGGACAGACTCAGATTGTCCACAGTGGCTGACTAAAATGTGTCTCATGCTCTGGTAGGGCTGTGATTTTGCCAGCTGAAGACAGGTTACTCTGGGAATTCTAGGGGCTTTTGAGAGGGCATAAATGTGAGGGTCCTGAGAGGGCCTGCAAGGCTGCTGCTCCCCCTGCTGTTGGTGGTTGCTGTTTTCTCTTGCTGCTGTTGCTGGTTGCTGTGTGCTGGATTGCTGGCTGGAGATATCCTGAAGAAGAATATGAAAATTTCCCCAAGGAACTCAACACCCCTAGTCATCAAGTAGTCTAACAATATCAATGTCCCCTTTCCCCTCTAACTTCCTTTCTCTCCTACCTAGTGTTGGGGGATTGGAAGGGATAGGGTGATAGAGGGAGGTAGGGAAAACAACCCAATAAAGTAGCCAAAAAATACAGTTACAGGAAGGGAGGGAGGAAAAGAGAAAGGAAGGAAGGAAGGAACAAATGAATGAAGGTCTATCTTCCTGGGTTGTTGTGCTTCTGGCCCAGTTCAGGAAATCAAGGACAACAACAGCCTGTTCCATTTTTGTTACAAGTGACAAAAATTACACATTTCTGGTCTGGTGCTCTTTGTCTATGTTTGATTCTGCCATAGAAATCAAGACAAGTGGGGCCACTAAGTATTGTCATCAGTAAGTATGTTAGTTAGCTGGGAGAAATATCAGACCTACATGGAAGAGCCTATATGTGAACACTGTTAGGGGTGGAAGGATCAAGAGATCCCTAATATTCATGAGGTACTAAATATGCAAGAGACACAGAATATTCACAAGGCACCTGAGGCACTAAATATTCATGATAAACTAAATATACACAAGGCCTAGGAGGCATTCAATATCCACTCCCATCCCGATTGGTGACACTCATTCTATCCCCATGTGTCCTCTGCCCAAGAAATACAGATAGCATCCCTGACTGTTCCTCAGGCTTGTTGGCCATGTACAGCTGTGGCCTCATTCCGCATCCCTCCCACGGAGCTCCTGTGTGCTGTTGGCCACAGGCATCTTCTAAATATCTGCAGACTTCAGACGTCAGCACTGACATCATGGACACGCTCAGTGGGGAGGCAAACAGCTGTAGCAGAGGGAACCAGGGATTACATCCTGCCTTAGGATTCAGCCACTGGGTTTCTGCTTGCCTGTCCCCGTCTCCAGCGTGTGACGCTTTCAGTCAGTTTTACCCACAGTGGTTGAAACATTTCCCTCCTGGTTTTGTAAGCCTTTCTCTTCTAGGCTTTCTAGGTTAGCTGGCCTGGGAGTGTCCTCAGAGGCCACTGTTGCACAGGTGAATTCCTGTGCGATAACTGAGTCACCATCGAGAACGAAACTGTGCATTGTTCTGAACAAGTGAGGCATTGTGGTTAGAAGCATGGAAAAGAGCTGTGACACCCAGCAAGCCAGCTTGTGAACTCTGCTCTGGGCTTGGTGGGTTTCTCCACCACTATGGGGAATTGGAGAGAAGTCAAGGTGACCAAGAGCTGTGCAATGGTGCGGAGAATTGAAGAGTGTCCTCTGTGGATTGCAGTGAATTCATTCAAAACCTGCTGTAGGCAATGACTTAAGCACACTGTCAAATTGCCTAGTGTTGTATAAGACTTTTAATCCATTTAAATATTGACAAGAATTCACCAATTGGAAAGTTGCCCCCAAACTGAGAGGTTCACTAGCCCTGTGGTGAGTGCTAGGCTGTGGTCCAGTTTTAGAAACAGAAAAACAAAAACAATTTCCTTAGTAATTTAACTCGACAAAGACTGCTCTCTCTCTCTCTCTCTCTCTCTCTCTCTCTCTCTCTCTCTCTCTCTCTCTCTCTGCCTCTCACATGCACGCATACACACAAAATAAATCAATAAGACAAATTTTACAGAAGGAAGGATCCTCTGTCTTCCACAGTAACACATTGAGTGGCCAGATAGGAAGGAATAGTCTAGAAAGAAAAGGTACTGAAAAGGAGATAATAGGATCGTCGAATGACCTTCCCATGACCTTCCCAGCGTAACTAGAGACCTAGTGAACCACTTTTGGCTTTTTAAATAGCATTTATTTTAAGTAGCCCTGTTAATTAGGATTAATTAGCAGCTAATAGTTTCTGTTGCCTCCTAATTGGTGGTTTGCAAGTCAGAAAGTTTAAGAGGAGAGTGCGGTGAAGGTCAAGGTGAGGGGGCAGAGGGTTTTCTAGCTGTCGGGAATGAGTAATTCGTGAGCATTCCTTGTTAAGAAGTGAGAAATTCTCCCAACCGTCACCCTGGTAAGAGGAGCTTCATTCTGAAGGAGGCAATGCCCACCTGGCTTGCTTTCACAGGTGGCTTCTGTGGCTTGAGGCCAATAAACAGCACATTAACCTCCAGCCCTCTCCTGGCCCTGGACTGGCAACCCTTTACTAAGCCCTTTCAGGGCATTGCCCGCTTGCTGGAGCCTGTTCTAGCGTTTTCTCTTTCATCTTCTGTAGCCATGCTAAAGAACCTTGCCAAGACAGAAGCTGCCAGCTCTCTGGGAGTGTCCCAGGTTTCTGCCTCCTGGGAGAGGAAGGTGTGTTAACTCAGAGACCTAACTCAAAGTGAATGGAGGAGAAAAGATTTGGTTTCTAAAAGGTCACCCAGATGTTTACCCCTGGGTTTTAGAGTCACTGGAACTTTCGGCTTAACTCTCTGTCTCTGTCTCTGTCTGTGTCTCTGTGTGTTTATGTGTGTAATCGTAGTTCAAAATCATCCTTGGCACCATAGTGAGTTCAAGGGAAACCTAAGCTACATGAAGACCTTTCCTAAAAAATCTAAATCCAAAACAAACAAACGAACAAACAAACATACATACATACAAAGCTTAAAACCAAGGTGCTGAAGAAGTGGCTCAGTGATCAATTGCACTTTCTGATCTTCCTGAGGACTTAACACCCCCTTCTGGCAGCTTGCAATCTTCCTTATAGCTCCAGTTCCAGGGACTCCAATGCCCTATTTTGGCCTCCTTAGACGTTGCACCCACATCGTGCACATTTATGGATTCAGGCACATATCCAGACACACAAAATGCTCATTCTCAAGAGAGTGGTTTTCTATGAGCTGAGCCCCTCCCTCACTCTTCTCAAAGGCCGGCTTGCTTTCTTTTCTCTACCACATTATGGTTCAACAGATGTAGTCACGTAGTCTTAGGCAGTGGACAAAATAAAGTTAAAAAATAAGTCATCCGGGGGCTGGAGAGGTGGTTCACTTGAAAGAGCATTGGCTGCTCTTCCAGAGGACCTGGGTTCATTTCCCAGCAACCACATGGCGGCTCACAACTGTCTATAACCCCAATTCTAGGGGATCCGAAATCTTTATGCAGCTACACTTCAGGCAAGACAAAAATGCACATGAAATAAAAATAAAGAAATAATTTTAAAAAATAATAGGTTATTTAGAGTCAGTGATATGGCTCAGTGGGTAAAGGTGATTGCTGCCAAATCCAAAGACATGAGTTCCATTTCTGTGACCCACGTTATGGAAGGAGAGAGCCAATTCCTGTAGGTTGTCCTCTGGCTTCTACACATGCATCATGGCAGAGGAACACACTCAGTGTGTGTGTGTTGGGGGAGAATAAATGTGCTAACACCTGTCTTTAATCATAGTACTCAGGAGGCAGAATCGGGAGAATCTCTGTGAGTTCAAGGCCAGTCTGGTCTACAGAGCGAGTTCCAGGACAGCCAGGGCTACACAGAGAAACAATGTCTCAAAAAACAAACAAGCAAACTTGTCTTGGGATTTCTTCCTTTTTCGTTTTTTACTTCTGTGCTTGGGATGAAACACAAGGCCTCTTGCCGGCTAGATAACCTCTCTACCACCAAGTTACCTTCCCAGGGAAGGAATTTTTTTTTAATAGCAACATAAAATTACTTAAGACAAGGAACTCAACAGAGATGGGGCATTTTGAGAAAGTCTGATTTGTGGCTGGGGCTATAGCTCAGTGATACAGTGCTGCTTGCTTAGCATACACAGAGCCCTGAGTTCAATTCCCAGGACTGGGAAAAAACAATAAAGTCTCATTTGGTGCTTAAGTTACTTAGAGACAGTTCAAAACTTGCAGCTGAACCCATGACCAAGACTCAAAAATAAGATTGTTTCTTTAGGCCAGCACAAAGGTGTTGTCAATTTTGTTATATCTATGAATCATATGGAGGTATTGATTTAAAACATGAAGTTTTCAGATATGCTTATTTATTGTGTCTGAAGTTGGGATCAGGCTTGTAATGTGTGTGTGTGTGTGTGTGTGTGTGTGTGTGTGTGTGTGTGTGTGTGTGTGTGTGTGTGTGTGTAGCATGGAGGGGGGCATGTGCACATGAGTGTAGGTGCCTGAGGAGGCCAGAAGAGGGCATTGGATCCCTTAGAGCTGGAGTTACAGATATTATAAACTACCTGACCTGGGTGCTGGGAACTGAACTTCAGTCTTCTGCAAGAGTAACAAGTGTTCTTAACTACTGAACTGTGTCTCCAGCCCAGGCCTTGCCTGTTAAGTATCTTCTTTCCCTAGTCTGTTACAGGCTTGAGAAATACAGTTTTACACTCAGTTGGAGGTGCATCTGTCACTACTGTTTTGAAACAAATAGTCCCAGATTTCCAATTTTTGTTTCATTCCATTTATGGATCCTGTTAGGAATTTGAAAAGAGACCCTGTAACGTATGGAGCCTCCATTGGAAAGAAAGAAGAGTTATAATCCTCCAAAACTTCTTCAGAAAATACAGCCAGTAGTGAGTGCTGAGCTCTTCACTGGGGTATCTACCTGTGGATCTCTTCACTCATGTTGGGCTTCCTCACAACATGCTCACCAGGTTCTAGGAGTAAAATTCAGAAGAAAGACCAGGAAGAAACTTGTTAAGGTCTAGTGAATGAGCCTCAGAAAACAGGTGGTTTCACATCTGCCGGAGTCACGGGCCATCCGAGTCAAGCAGCTGGGCACATAGATCCCACCTGAGGATGCATAGTAGGAAAAGTGAATGGGATGGGTGGGAACCGGTGCCACAGCCTTACCTTGGGAAACATCACCTTCTGCAGGAGAACTCTGGGAAATGCTTCTGTCCCCAATTTGAACGGAACAAAATTCCCACTCCACCTGCTTTACTTGCTGGCTTTGAGGTGTGCATGTGTGTGTGTGTGTGTGAGTGTGTGTGTTAGGAACAGAACCCAGATCCTATCTTCACACAAGCTAGGCAAGTGTATTCCTACTCCCCAGCCCTAAGGTGAACCTTTTGCTTTAACTGAAGCATTACTTTTTTTCTTAGGTATTTATTATTATTACTATTGTGTATAGATTCACATGTCTGGACACACAGGTGAGAGTGGACATGTGTGAACATAAACGTAGAGGCCAAAGGGCAACCCCTGGTGTCCTCTGCTTGTCTCAGCACTCAGAGTACCAGGGTGTACCACCGTGCCCAGTTTTGAAAATGTGGCTCCTTGTGATTGAAGTTATGTGATACTTCTGTCCATGGGTATTGGATGGTCAGAGTGTAGTGTGTTGCACAAGCATTTGGAGACTAGAGCAGGATGCCAGATGTCTTCCTCCACTGCCTTCCACTTGATCGCCTTGATACAGGGTCTCTTCCTAAGTCTGAAACCTGCCATTTTCACTAAGCTAGTTGGCCGCCTGCTTCCCTCCCCCCCCCCCCCAAATGCTGGGATTGCAGAACCATGTAAGACTTTTTACATGAGTGCTAGGGATTTAAACTCAGGTTTTCAAGTTTGTATAGCAGGTGCTCTTAGTCACTGAGCCATCAGAATTTTAAACAGCATCTGCTGTGAGGCCTTTGTACCAGCTTAGAACAACCACCAAGCTTTTCCTTCCTTCTTTGCACCACACACTAGGGCCTCTCTTTCCTTCTCTTTCTTTCCCTTTTTCCTTCCTTCCTTCCTTTTGTTCTTCTTTTTTCTCTCCCTTTCTTTTTCTCTCTTTTTACTTTATATATATGAATATTTTGCCTGCATGTATGTACATATACCACCCACATGCCTGGTGTCTATCAAGGTCAGAAAGACCGCCTCAAATCCTCTGGAACTGGAGTTCTAGATGGTTGTGAGTCACCACGTGGGTGCTGGGAACTGAACCTGACTCTTCTGCAATAGTACCAAGTGCTCTTGCCCGCTGAGCCATCTCTCCAACCCCTTTCCTTTCCTCCTTTTTACTATCAGTTGGCAGTGTCCTGGGTTGTAGATTTTCCACATAGCCGTGAGTAAAGCCATGGTGCTGGCACCTAGCGGTGCTGTTCCCTGGATGATAGTGGGACCTCATACATGTTTAGCCTCTTCCCACTGCCTGCACATGACCACACTGATGGGCTGGACAAAGCACTGCTGAGCTAGGGCCACTTTCTCCAGATTTAATATCACCTACTGCTGGTGGAGGCATACTTTATAAAACTATTTATGTTTTTATGCCTCTTTCTCCGTACTCCATCCCAATCCCTTCCAACAGCAGGTAGGAGACAAAGAAGGTTAATGGGGGGGGGGGGCGGAGTTCTCTTTGGCTACTTCCTACTGGTTAGGGTAGTTGAGTTCCTTGACGCAAGTCCCAATCTTTGTTGTAGGCTATCTCCAGCTCCTTCTCATCCAACTGCATCACCAGCAACCAGGAGCAGCAGGGAGGAGCACCAAAGCCTTCTTTTTCTCTCAGAGCCCTCAATTGTCTCTGGGATCTGGCTTTTATTCCCTTTCCAGAGTCCTCAGAATTAAACTATCTGCTGCTAGCAAAGATCACGCTCCTCTCAGAGCCCACATGAGGCAAATTGTCTGCTGCTGTGGACAATCTGAAGCAGCCCCTGTATCCCACACCTGGAACATGTTTACATAACATAACTGAGTTGTTAAAGACAACAAAACTTTTCACTACCTGCTGGTGTTGGCCTTGGAGGCCTTCATCTGACCCCACCTTCAGAGAGTGCCATCAGAGAGTGGCCAGCAACCCCAAGTGACCCTTCTTGAAGCTGTGTGGCTGAGTCAATTGAAAACTGGAACCATTTCTGACCTTAAAGGAGGACAAACACTTCATGTTTCTATAGTGACATGCAGATTTTACCTCTCTTATGGCTATGCCCTCCCCACTTTCTCTCTTTTCCAAACCCTCTGGATTGATTGCTCCCACCATAATATAGAACTCTGAGTGCTACGCAGGAAGCTCCTTCTGGGAAGAGCTTCTGCCTGTAGTTGTCCTGTTTCAAGCTGTCTTTTAAATAACATATGAATTTTGGGGTTTCCTATAATCAATGCTGAGGTGGCATTATTTGGGGGGATGGTGCTGGGCATCAGAATTCAGGGCCTTGTACATGTTAGACAAGTGTTCTATCACTGAGCAAGACTCCCACCTTTGCTTTTTTGAGACAACGTTTTACCACATAGCCCAGGTTGGCCTGAAATTCCCAATACAGCCCAAGCTGGTTTCAACTCATGATCTTCCTACCTCAGTTTTCCAGGTGCTGGATTACATTCACTACCACATCTGGGCCTGGGTTTCTTTTAGAACAAGACAAGAGACATAGGCTCAGACCAGATTCATAAACAAATCTATGAAGCCCTTCACACGTTTACCATTGAGAGGTAGCAAAGTGTGTCCTCTGCTCTAGAATCTGAGATGGCCTGGCGACTTCCTTGTAACGGATAGAACAAAGTGTGATTGGCACTACATGATTTCCCAATTTCACAGCCAATGCTGTGAGGCTTCTGCCTGGTCACCCTGGTCCTTCACTGGAGGCAACTTCCCTTCACTGGAGGCAACTTCCCTTCACTGCAGGCAACTTCCCTTCAGTGCAGGCAACTTCCCTTCACTGGAGGCAACTTCCCTTCACTGGAGGAAACTTCTGTTTTCTCTCTCCCCCTAAGCTCAGCTACGCCACTGTCCCTGTATTCCACATAATGCCTGCCTTTCCTTTATTAACTTCCCCTCTATTTTCTTTCCCAAGTGTTGCTACTTTTCCCAGAATCTTCTCTGAGAACCCCAAATTTGAGAGCAGCCCCAGATGGCTATACACTCATAGTCCAGGTCTCTGCAAGCAGAAAGTGGCAAAGGGACAGAGGCAGGGTCAAAGGAGGCAGTGTGGGATCTGATCCTTCTAGAAGAAGTGTCACTGGCCTTTCTCACACTGGGGCTTGTCACAGAAATTGCCCCCGACAGAGGTCAGGTGGTCTAACACTAAATTTCGGGGGTGGGGGAGTGGGGATCGGCCTGAATAGAGCTTTGCACCGGGAAGGGGCTCAGCAGACCCACAGGGCTAATGAAGGCACCCAGGCATTGTGCAAGGCCTGCAGGACACCGTGAGGGCATGGCAGGGAGGCTAGGAGAGGTCTTAGCCCTGAACAGAAGAATGCCCGTGGCAAGGAAGGCAGGCATTAACTCCAGCACTAGGGCCAAGGGGCGGCATTAACTCTTCAAAGGCCACTGAACAGAGCCTGTGGCTGACAGCTGGACTCTGTCAATCAGGAGAAGCTGGGGGAGAAAGATTGTGCCACCAGATACAAAAGGACAGGGGCTCCATGGGCCCTGGCGGCTGGGCTGCAGTCACGGGGACCTGCAAATGTACGAGACACTGCTGGCGAGCCCAGGGATGAAACCGGCATCCTTTGGGGCTGGAGCTTATTATCATGACAGGAAAAGTCTTGTTGGGAAGAGTTGCCTAAAGGAAGCTGGCTTCTCAGCCATGCCTGTGTCAGACCCTTGAGCTTGCTCTCGGGAGTTGGTGAAGTCACAATGGCTTGCAAGCGTCGCCTTTGTGTGTGAGGTGGGGGAAAAGAGGCCTGGCAGGTTTTGTCACAGGAGTTCACGGAGGGAACAGTGATGGTTTGGATTGTGCAAAAGGATCTTAAAGGACATGATAGATAGGAACACATTAGCTCACCCGCAGGTAGGATTCTGCTGCTCCGACTGCATTTTCAAAATAAAGCCTCTGTTCTCTGAGCTTCCATATTAATTTAAATTAGATGTACATAGACATTTGAGAAACTGCTTGAAAGATAGGGATTAAGGTTGAGGGTGGGGGAGGGGCGCCTCCCACCGAAAGCCAGTCATTGGAGGCATCATGGCATATTTAGCGCCAGTCTTTTGACTCCGAATCTCTTAAAACATAATTGTGATCAACCGTACACGGTTTGGTAATTTGCTCAATGTGGTGATACAAGCATTTTTCATGCTATTACAAATTCCTGGTAAACATCATTTTTAATGGCTACGTAATATGGATTGTGTTTTCAATTTTCATTAAATTTTTGGTTTATCTTCAGCCTGATTGCTTTGAGAGACCTAATTTCTGCCAGTCCTAATCTCCTCCCCTGTTTATCAGGAGTTGTAGCCCTATCTCTTTTCTGAGGAAGGGCAGAAAGGGGACAAGGCAGAGAGGGTTACAAAAGGAACAGACAGCAATGCCACCAGCCATTGGCAAGTCCAAGACAAGGTTAGGGCAGGATCACAGCAGACTTTAGTCTCCGGTTCCAACATTCCCTCTGTGTGTCCATAAACGTACTCACCCTTATGGAAATTAACAGAGCCATGGTTCTGGGAACACCATGACAGAAGGGAACAGCTCATATGAAGTAAAACAGTGACACACAGGGATTGTGACAACGGGGTGGGAATCAGTAGATGTGTTAGATACTTTCTTGTTGCTGTGACAGGACATCTAAATGAGCCTTCTTCAGAAGTCATAGTCTACTATGGTGGGGAAGGCAAAATGGAATTCCTGGCGCGGGGGTGGGGGTGGGTGGTGGTTTGTAGCTAGGGCCCTTCACATCTCTGAAGCAGAGAGGCAGCAGAGAACTACTGGAACCCAGAGACAAATTTAACTTCAAGTCCTCATCCCTTGTGACCAACTTCTGCTAGCTAAGCCACAGACCCACAAGTTCTACATCCTCCCAAGACAATGCCACCAGCTGGGGATCAAATATGCAAATACATAATCCTGTGTGTGTAGACGTTTGATAGTCAGATCGTAATAGTAGGGCTGGCAAGGTGGCTTGCTGGGTAAGGGCACTTCCTGCCAAGACTGTGTGACCCAAGTTCAACCCCAAGAACCTATAGATGGAGACTGACATCTGCAGGTTGCCCTCTTTCACATGTGTACCATGGCATGCTCCCCCTCCCCAATAAACAATCACTTCAATGTCTACCTTCTCCAGGTTCTAAATGTATGACACCCACGAACATATCAGATCTCCCTCCTTAAAAGACAAATTGGAATGGGTGTGTGTGGGGGTGGGGGGTGGAGAGTGATGGTGATGAGATGGCTCAGTGGTTAAGAACACTGACGGATCTCACAGAAGATGCAAGTTTGATTCCCAGCACCCGTGTGGTGGCTCCCACGCATCTGGAAGTTTAGTTTCAGGAAATGCAATGCCCTTCTGTCCCCCTTGCGCTCCAGGCATGCACGTGGTGCACAGATAGACATGTAAGGCAAAATGTCTTTCCCCCCCCCCAAAAAAAAGAATGAGAGGCAGGCAAGATGGCTCTGTGGATAAAACGTTTGCCATGAACACCTGGCAATGTGAGCTCTATCACTGTAGTCCATAAAGATCGAAGGGGAGAATCCACACCACAGAGCTGTCCTCTGACCTGCACACACAGGCTGTGGCTCTTGTGTGCCCGTGTTCATGTACACACATACAAAATAATAGTAATAGCAATAATAACAACAAATTATTACCGTTAACTATTCTTTTTCAAGAAAAACAAAATAATGACTTTTCCCAGTGAACAAATCGTACTAGCTGTTCAGTTGATTAGTGGACACAGCCAACCTGTGTGTATGTGCATTTGGGTGTTGGTGCATGACATGACATGCACAGCCAAGCACACTACGTTTCCATGATGTATGTGTGAGTATGAGGAGTGTCCCAGAGAGTATATACACAGGTTAGCGGACAGCCTCCATTTTATCCATTGAGCCATCTCCCTAGTCCAGTTCTGTGACTTTTAACCTACATATTGGTTCTTGCATTCACTAGTCCAATCAGGACACAAAAGAGTCAGTTGCTTGATCCTGGAAACCCCTTTGTAATCAAGCACACTCCCCTTGAGATGTAGTCATTCCCATCCATTCTAGTGGTGACTTTTTCAGTATTCTGTGTGAGCAAGAGCACGTAGCGGGCATCTTCCTCTGACCATGATGCCATTTAGATCCAGTCCAGGCACAGCGATCTACAGCTGTACTGCTGTTGGGTCATTCATTCAAGGAAGGAGAGTTGGGGGCATGGATGGGAGGGTTGCTATGCACGACTTCGGACAGATTTGGCCAGATCACACATTTTTGTTTCCCATGGGTAGATAGGCCAGGGGTCAGCTTTCTAGGTCATGTGAAAGTGGGCTGTGTCACTTTATGAGAAGTGGTTAGAATGTTTCAGGGTGACTGCTCTGTGTTTACGTTTCTACCCCCAGTGTATGAAAGTTCCAGCTGTTCTACATTCTCATCAGCACTTAATATGGCCCTGTGGCTTTTTTTGTTAACAATTTCTGTTCTTTGACAATTTCCTACATGTATTTATAATATATTCTTAGCTACTTCGGTGTTTTGTGATTTTAAAATCTCATTTATTTGTTTGTTTGTGCTTTGGAAGGTGAATAGGTCATGGCACCTATTTGGTAGTGAAAGGACGACTTGGGGGAACTAGCATGTGGCTACAAGGGATCCAACTCAGGTTGTCCGGCTGTCAGCAGGAGCCTTTACCTGCTGAGCTGGCTCAGTGGCCCACACTGCTGTATTTTGCTTTAGCCACTGTGACGTGGATGCACTATGTCCTTGTGGCCCTGATGTTCATTTCCCTAATGGCTCATGATGCTGAACATCTTTTCTGTTGATTTGCCACCTGTTGTCCTTGTCCTTGTTCTGGATGGAGTCTCTAAGCTTTTTGGCCATTTTAAACTTGGCTGTTAGGTTTTACTTTTTATCATTTGTGTGTGCGTTTGTGTATGTGAGTGCAGACACCCATGGAGGCTAGAGGCGCTGTGTGCCTTTTGAGCAGCCATCTGAGGCCCAATCAGTATGAAAGGGCTGGCTAATCTTACTTGCCAGGTTGAGACATCTAAGAAGAGGGGACCTCAGCTGAAGCATTGCCTCTTTCAGATATCTTTGTGCACATGTTCTTGATAGCCAATTGAGGAGGGAGATATGAGCTGTAGGTGGTTCCATCCCTAGACGGGTGCGTGAGCCTGGGCTGTATATGAAAGTCAGCTGAGCCAGTCAGGGGGACTAGCCAGTACGCAGCTTCTTCCATGGTTCTTGCCTCTGTTCCGGGGCACCGACGTCCCTCAGTGAGAGGTCAGTGACCTTGAAGTGGAAGAGTTTCAAAATAAGTGCTTGTTTTCGGTCAGAGTGTTCGATAACAGTAGTAGAAGCGCAAGCTAGGAGAGAGATCTTTGCTTCACATGAGGAAAGCTGGCGAAAATGTGCTCTTCAACGACTCAGCACAGATGTCCAGACAGATGCTTTCTCAGCAACCGCTGATTGCTGAGTCTAGAGAGGAATCCAAGAGACAAAGAAGAGGGTGCAGGGAGAAGGCAAATCTAAGCATTTGTGAGGAAGACTACTACCCCTCTGAGTTTTGGCTCCTCAAAGGGAAGAAGAAAGAAATGAGGAGAATGATCCCTTACATTAATCCTGTGCCTGGGTCACTTAATTAAATAGCCCAGAAATCCCAAGAGGTACGGGATCCTTCTACAGAAACAGGCCCCAAGACTTTAGGAATTTGCCTGAGAATTGCAGTGGAGGACACCGCCTGGATGCAGGTGGTAAGCTATCTCCACCCACAACGCTCCAGCAGTTGAGTTCCCATGAGCACTTAGATCGCACAGCGGTGGAGCTGTTCACTTAGGGTGACTCCGCTTTGTGAAGTGCTATAGTCCTGCTGACTTTCAGGATTCAGAAGCAACCCAGATACTCCAGTCTGCGAGTTCTCTCTCATCCCTGTGTCCCTTGAGGAACGAGCCTAGTGTACTCCAAAATGTTATACTAGTCTATTGTTTGCTTCTCTAGAGGACCTTAACTAATAGCAGTCCCATTTCACAGAAAGGAAAACTGACACCCAAGGCCCTCTTTGCAAAGCTAGGATTTGGCCCTGGATGATGTGATACCAAGTGATCCTGCCTAAACCACTAGATGCCTGCCTTCTGAGTCCTTAGTGCCTGCACAGTGATGTAATTTCTGAGAAGAAAGTGTGGGAACATGAGCTGAGAAGCATGGGACCCAGTGTTCCTTTCCCAAACTATCAGGGCCACATCATACGATTTAGGTGAGAATTCTCGGGGGGGCAGGGGCCACTTCCCTCAGAAGGGAGTACAGAGATAAGGATGCCTCTAACAAAGGCAAAGAGGACTTAACTAAATGAGGAGGCGGGAATGGATGCCTCCAACTTTATCAACGTCCTCCCGTGTATCCATACTACAGTTTTCAAGATCCCTTTCCTTCCCAGTCTTGGTCTTTATTTTAAGAGTAAACACTTTGGGGTGAGGGTTGGACTTTCAGTACTTTTGTGGGGATGAACATTCAGCATGCACTGCGATCTTCCAGTCCCAGGAAGAAACTCTTGATTTCATTTTCTGCAGTCTCAGCCATGTGGCTGAGGGTCTCCTTTCCAATACACATAGAAGCTTTTGGGCTATTTAGTCATCTCTTGAACTGGGAATTTGTGAGCTCCTGCTTCCTTCTTACACTGCTCAACATTAGGAGAAAACAGTTTGTTTCATTATATTTATTAGTTTGGAAAAATTGATCAAAAGTAGTACCACAGACACAATACCTCAACCCTCTGCTTCTGGTAGATGGTGGACTGGGAATATCCAACAGTGACATTTTTATAAACCCTACTGCCAGATCCAAACCATGGATTATCTGGGCTCTCTTTACTACTGAAAATGAAAGCATCAGCATATTTAAATCTAATCCAATTAAAGAACCAGTTCCAGAAACTCCAGGACCAATTCAAGTACCTCACCTTAAAATTCTCTTCCTAAGAATGACTCTTGATACCAAGATCTGGATCAGTTGAGATCTTCCACAGAAACAGAACCATCAGAAGATGATAGGGAGAGAGGACAGAGGAGAGAGGAGAGAGAGAGATTTATAAGAAGAATCCACTCCAGATCTTACTATTTCCCACTTCTTTCATAAGATTCCCTGCACTCTGCCCAAGTGTTGGCCATAAGTCTCAGCATCTGCTTTGATAGTCTGCAGGGCAGAGCCCTTCCGAGGCCCTCTGTGGCAGGCTCCTGTCCTGTTCCCTGTTTTCTCCTTCTTCTGATGTCCATCCTCTTTGCCTTTCTGGATACGGATTGAGCATTTTAGCAAGAGTCCTCCCTCTTGATTAGTTTCTTTAGGTGTACAGATTTAAGTAGATTTATCCTACAGTATATGTCTATATGAGTGAGTATATACCGTGTGTGTCTTTCTGCTTCTGGGATAGCTCACTCAGGATGATCCTTTCCAGAAACTCCACAAGGAGAGCAACAGAACCAAATAATCTGAGCACAGGGGGTCTTTCCTGAGACTGTTACTCCAACCAAGTAGCATGCATGGAGATACCCTAGAACCCCTGCACAGATGTGGCCCATGGCAGTTCAGTGTCCAAATGGGTTCCATAGTAATGGGAACAGGGACGGTCTCTGATATGAACTGATTGGCCTGCTCTTTGATCACCTCCCCCTGAGAGGGGAGCAGCCTTGTCAGGCCACAGAGGAAGAGAATGCAGCCACTCCTGATGAGACCTAATAGGCTAGGATCAGAAGGAGGGAAAAGAGGACCTCCCCTATCAGTGGACTTGGGGAGGGAAACGGGTGCAGAAAGGGGAGGAAGGGAGGGATTGGGATGGGAGGAGGGAGAGAACTACAGGGGTACAAGGTGAACAAAGTGTAATTAATAAAGAATTTAATTAAAAAATAAGAAGAATCCAGTAGTTGCTTAGTCTATGAGGCTGAATGTCTCAGCTCGTCTTCAGGATATGCTAAAATCTTAAAGAAGTAGGCTCTAATGCCAGTGAAGGAATGGACTTGCCAGCAAGAGCAAGCAGGCAAAGAGCAAGCTTCCTTTTTCTATATCTGTTACATAGGCTGCTAGCAGAAGGTGTGTCCCAGACTAAAGGTGGATCTTCCCACTTCAAATGATTTAATTAAGAAAGAAAAAAAAAGTCCCTCAAAGGTATCCAGCCACCCGGATTTTAGTTCATTCCAGATGTTGTCAAGTTCACAAGCAAGAATAGCAATTGTAAAAGTATCTTTTATTCCCCTGATTTAATTGTCATCTCAGGAGCTTACTGCCTCTATCTGCTAACAAAGGCCTAGTCCTGGAAGCTTCTAGTCTCCATACAATCTAATCTAGGCTTAGAATGTTTTCAGCCTCTGAGGCTTATTGCTAAATAAATTTACCCTGTCTTACTCTTTCTGAATTCTGGCTGGCTGGTTCAACTCAGCTGTTACCTCAAATTCCTTTCCTAGTTGACTAATTCAAACTGGCTTCTCTCAACTTTGAACTGAATTGCTCTTCTTGGCCTCAAACTAACTCTAGCAATCTGTTCTAATCTTCTGGATCCTTCTCATTCTCTGGCTCATTCTGTCTTCATCTGTGTCTAGCTTGTTCTCTCTTCAACTTGCTCTGTAAAACTGTCTCCTCTCCCTCATTCTCTTAAGTAGCTTCCCTTTCCTCTTTCTTGTGAGAGTTAGGCATATCCTATTCTGTCAAATCTTTCTCTGACTCATTACTTTGTCTACCACTCAATTGGACATCACTTTCAAATGTGGGTGCTTCCTTCTACCAACCAACTTTACCTTCATTGTTTGGAATTAAAAGTGTGTACCACCACACCTGGACCCAAGCTTTTCCTTACCTAAAACTTGCTCTATACCAGGATGGCCTTGGACTCAATTGATGTGTTTGACTCTGTCTCTTGGATTAAAGGTGTATGCCACCACTGCCCAGAGTGTCTACATTCCAACTGGATCACACAGACCTAGAGGGGCTTTGGATGTGATCTCTTGCCAGAACAGCCATGTTCTGAATTAAAATTCCTCTACAAGCCATCTCAAGTCTCTCTTGTCAACTTGACACACAATCAGCTCTCCTTATGTCATGGTTAATTTCCAAATGAAAACAATAACCAGGCCATAATTATGGCTAACATGAAATAAGCATCCCTTGTACAACCACAAATGCATTATAAATTTAGAATAAGTGGCAATGTGCTTGAAGGGTATTCTTTCAGTATCTCAAACTTCGATATGATAAACATTGATATTCTCTTAATTGATGCTAGATCACATGAAAAAGAAATTGTGAAAGGTTCAGTCAGATCCAGACAGCAGCTGCTGCTTGTGGCAAGACCTGTGGATTCAGTTTCTCTGTAGCTCTTCTGGTCTCCCTTCGGTTTCTGGAACCATGGCCCCTGGTGTGGCTGTCTCTGATGGTGTCATCAAGGCATTCAATGACTGAAAGTTCTCAAGTCCTCATCACCAGAAGAAGTGAAGAAACGCAAGAAGGCAGTGTTCTTCAGCCTTCGTGAGGACAAGAAGAACATCATCCTGGAGGAGGGCAAGGAGATCCCCCTAGGAGATGTGGGGCAGACTGTGGGTGACCCCTACACCACTTTTGTCAAGATGCTGCCAGACAAGGGCTTCAGCTATGCTCTTTATGATGCAACCTATGAGATCAAGGAGCAAGGAGGACCCGGAGTTCATCTTCCGGGGCTCCCGAGAGCACACTCCTTAAAAGCAAAATTGTCTATGTCAGCTCCAAGGATGCCATCGAGAAGAAGCTGACAGGAACCAAGCATGACTTATGAGCAAACTGTGGTCGAGGAGCGCTGTACCCTGCCAGAAAAGCTAGGTCTCCCTGGAGGGCAAGCCTTTGTGAGCTGCCTCCGAGGCCCTGCCTGGAGCATCTAGCAGCCCCAGACCTGCTCTTGGGTATTGCAGACTGAAGGGGTTGTGTGTGGGGGGGGGGCGGGGGTCCTAGCAGGAGAAGGGCAATCCCTTCACCTCAGTTGTCACCCCCTAGAATGTCCTCTTCCCTCCATCCCTGATAGTTCTAGCCTTCCCAAACGGATTTTGATCTTATTCCTCTTGGGTTGAAGCAGACCAAGTTCTGTCCCAGACATCCAGTTTGGGGGGAGCCTTTTTTTTTAAACAACATCCCTATTCCTCATCCCTCCCCATGCCATGCTGCCAACTTCTAACCACAGTAGTGACTCTGTGCTTGTCTGTTTAATTCTGTGTGGAAATGAAATGTGGAGATGACCCCTCCCTGCAGCTGCTGGTTGCCCTCTCTTTTCCCTTGATCTTGGCCGCTCAGGAAAGCAAGATCAGTAAGGGACCTTCAATGAAAAGACAAACAGGGCTGGAGAGATGGCTCAGAGATCAAGAGCACCGGTTGCTCTTCCAGAGGTCCTGAGTGCAATCCCCAGCAACTACATGGTGGTTCACAACCATCTATAATGAGATCTGATGCCCTCTTCTGGTGTGTAAGTGTACATGCAGACAAAGCATTGTACACATAATAAATTGAAAAAACAAACAAACGCAATAAACAAGGCTAATTAAAAAAAGAAATTAAGGGAAAAAACACGAATATCTTTACAAACACATTCTCAACAGAAACACTCATGTCAACTATAATTCTCATTTGTGGCCTTAGCTAGTATTTATAACTACTGCCCTCTAGTACCCATTCTATATTTCTTCCACCCTCAGCAAGCACCTCAGCAGGTCTTAGTTCTTTTCATGGAGGAGTGACCCACACCTGCATTCCTGAAGGGTCTGTGCCCTTTGTCATCCTGCCTGGATTAGACTGTTGTAGTTTCCCATTGACTTTAATGACAGGGCACAGTAGCAGCAAGCGATGCCTTAAAGAGTCTCCCGCACTCCAGACAGAATTCTTCTTACCTCTGTTGTGGAGAAGCAACCTAATTTCCCCATGGTAACCCGAATCAATCACCCCTCCTAACACTGTTACTCCTTTCTTAGCCTCTTGGTTTTAAGGGAATCAAGAAGTCCTGGGCAGTAGTACTCCTCACTCTGGAAACAAAACATTTAGGCCAGCAGAACTTAAGATCATGCGAACAGGGAGCAAAAAATCTTCCTGTTGGGTCACTAGGTGTGATAGTGAATGATACTATTGCCGTTTCCACCCACTGATTCATGGACTGTGGATCCTGGCTATAGGAGAAACCATACCATATATCAGATGCTGATGCAAAGCATGTAGCATCTTCTAGAGAACCCTTCCCCAGCCCACCAGGCTGCTGCCGCCCAATTGGCACTGTAGCTGTGTCTTCAAAAGGCCCATCTTTCTATCAGGCCAAGATAGTGAGGAACATGGCAAGACATGTGGACTGCATGATCGTGGGCTCCTGTTGCACTTCTCTGGCTGCGGAGTGGATTGGTTGATTGGAGGCAATACTGTGTGGAATACCAGGATGGTGGATAAGGCATTCTATAAGTCCATGGATGGTGGTTTTGGCAGAAGCAGACAGGAAGAAAAAATCCATAAGAATAAGTATGTACTCCAGTCAAGACAAAGTGTTGCCCTTTCCATGGAGGAAGTGGCTCAATGTAGCCAGGCTGCTACCAGCTCACTGGCTGACCACCCTGGGGAATGGTGTCATGTCTGGGGCTCAGTGTCAGTCTCTGCTACTGGCAGACATGGCACTCAGCAGTATTTGTAGTCAGGTCAGTCTTGGTGAGTGGAAGTCCGTGTTGCTGAGCCCATGCATAACCCCATCTCTGCCACCATGGTTACTTTGTTCGTGGGCCCCACTGGGCAATGACAGGAATGGCTAGTGAAAGAGGGTGACCTGTCCATAGAACTGGTCATCTGATCCACTTGATTACTGAGCTCCTCCTCTGAGGAAGTCACCTTTTGATGAGTGTTTACACATTACACAGGACACAAGTATCTTCACATCCCTCAACCACTTGCAGAGAGCTATCCACATTCTTCTTCCCCAGATAACTTCCTAATCAATTTTCTAATCATGCTCTGCCCAAGTCCCTGACCATGGAGCCAGTTCATTGGTTCCAGCTCACAAATCAATGGACAATTGTACATCTGGTCATTTCTCTTTCCAGACCAACTGTATTTCTGATTTCAAACCATGTGTACTGCCCAGAGTTCTGTGAACTGTGAAGATTTCCCTTCACCAATGTTTTTCCGGATTGTCCCAGGACAGGGTTGTAAATGCTGTAGCTGTCCACTTCTGGGTGGTGCCTGCAAAATGGGCAGAACAATCAGTAAACCAATCCCTTGACTTCTCTTCTTCAGTCAGCCAATTATAGGGCACACCCATGAGGCTCTAGGTGCATGTGTGGCAGCAGATGGCATTGTAAGTAACAGGAGAAGAAAACATAGGCATTTGGGCAGCTTCTTCATGGAACTGGCTTGTGCCTTCAGGACATTTTTGGGTCCAATCATGAATATACCACTTTCATTTGATGATGGGTTGTTGCTGTGCACAGCTCAGGTCGCATGGTAACTTGGTGGTCCATTGTCAAAAGTTCAGTTTCCACCAAAGCCCATGAGCAGGCAAGTGCTGTCTCTCAAAGGGAGCATAATTGTGTGCAGATTATGGTAGTGCTTTGCTCCGAAATCCCAAAGGTCTCTTCTGTGATTCCGCTATGGGGCCTGCCAAAGGGCTCCAGATAGTATCCCTAGCTGCCGCTGACACCTTAACTACCATCAGCTCTGCCAGATCGTATGGTCCAAGTGGTAGAGCAGCCTGCACAGGAGCCTGGACCTGTTGCAGAGTCTTCTCTTCCAGGTTCCACTCTAAGCCAGCAGCTTTCAAGGTCGCTTGGTGCATGGGCTGGAGTACCACACCCATGTGAGTAATGTGCTGTCTCCAGAATCCAAACAGGCTCATAACATGGACTTTTTCTCTTGGTGGTTGCATTTTTCTCATCTTTTCACAAATTGTCAAGTGTTTTATATACAGAGTTGCCAAGTCCATTGCCTCTCACAGCTGGCGAATCAGGATAATCATGCACATTTGTCTCCATAAGTTTGTAAAAAATAGTTCACACCATGGGCTTTCGGTAGCCTTCTAGCTTCTAGGAGAGGTTTCAGTAACTGTATGTGCTGGCAAATTGGAAAGCCTATTCCAAATACTTAGAAGATTCATCCTTATACTTCTGTTGTTCTAGAACTACTTCTGGTTCCAAAATCTGTATTAGTCAGGGTTCTCTAGAGGAACAGAACTTACAGAATTCATCAGGATGGCTTATAGGCTGTGATCCAGCTAATCCGAAAATGTCTGTCTACCAATGAGAGGTCCAAGAATCCATTAGTGATTCAGTACATGAGGCTGGATGTCTCAGCTGGTCTTCAGTATGAAACAGAATCCCAAAGAAGTATGCTTTAATGCCAGTGGAGGAATGTACTTGCCAGCAAGAATGAAAGGAAGCAAAGAGTAAGCTTCCTTCTTCTTTGCCCTTTATATAGGCTGCCAGCAGAAGGTATGGCCCAGATTAAAGGTTTATCTTCCCATCACAAAAGATCTGGATTAAAGGTATATCATCTCAGTTCAAAAGATTTGGAGTAAAAGTGGGTCTTCCCACTTCAAACGATTTAATTAAGCAAAAGTCCCTCACAGGTATACCCAACTACTTGAGTTTTAGATAATTCTAGGTGTAGTCAAGTTGACAAGCAAGAATAACAGTCACAGCCACCAAATAGATTTGAACACCCGGTCCCTAGTTGATGGAACTGTTTTGGGAAGGATTAGGACATGTGGCCTTGTGGGGGAAGATAAATCACTGTGGGGTGTGCTTTGTGGTTTCAAAAGCCCAGGGCAGGTTCAGTATTTCTCCCTTCCTCTAAGATGAAGAGAGTATATAAGTTTGCGGCTACTGCCCCAACTTCATGCCTTCCTGCTGCCTTGCTCCCTGTAATAATGGGTCATGGACTGACCCTCTGAAACTGTGAGCAGATCCCCAGTTAAATACTTTCTTTTATGAGTTGGTCATGGTGCCTCTTCACAGCAATAGAAAAGTGATTATGAAAAGTTTTTTTCCTTCCTTCCTTCCTTCCCTCCCTCCCTCCCTCCCTCCCTCCCTCCCTCCTTCCTTCCTTCCTCCCTTTTCTTCTTTGTTTCACTATGTAGTGCCAGCTAGCCTGGAACAATGTAAAACAGGCTATCCTTGAATTCACTGAAATCTGCTTGCCTCTGCCTTCGAGTAACGGAATTCTGGGAATGCCGGCTTGTGCTATCACACCCAGCAGAAGAAAAGGTTTCTATTTAATGGTGCTAGTATCTATTTAACAAGTGTATCTACTTTTCGTATACCTTCCTTGTCTGAAGGCTATAATTCTATCATGCCTCTTAGCTCCACTACACATTTCATATTTTTCTTCTCACTCTCATTGTAGGCTTGAGTAACAGCAGTGAGCAGTAACCAAGTCATAGTACAAATGTTATAATGTCTCAAAATGTCAGCTAGAACTGCTCATCTAGTTAGCAAAATAGATAGATAGATAGATAGATAGATAGATAGATAGATAGATAGATAGATAGATAGATAGATAGATAAAATAAGCTGAGTCAGAACTGACCACCCTATACCACCATCTGCCTCCACCCCCCCAATGTATGAGCTAATTATGGTTTTTGCCTTTAGAAAATGGGTTGATGTCACAGTTAGGCTCCTTAGTCCCCCTGTGTCCCCGATTGTAATCAGCTTGGAAAAGGCCTCCAATAAACCATCCATATCTGAGACCAGAGTCTGAGCGGTTTTGGGTGGCTTTTCTTGTACTATAACAAGCCTCATTCAAGTTCTCATGGACAGAACACAGCCAGAATCTTTGCTGGTCCTTGATAATGTTCAATGCCCCAGCCTCAATCCTTACAAGCTAGGCTTCACTGCCCACGTTCGTCATTACATTCTAGTAGTCAAAATTCCCATCAGAATGGCATGCTAAGCACTTCATACAACATTCTGGGGCTTCTTAGTCCCACAGTTCCACATTCCTCCCATAAACCGCTTACAAAAAGCCTATAAAGTACACAGTGTAATTTTTGATAGCAGGGGCCTTACATCATAGTTCTGGTTTTCCTTGATGGCTAAGCCTGGTTGTGCTGGGGAGTTTTATGTCAGCTTGACAAAGCTAGAGTGATCAGAGTAGAGGGAGCCTCGACTGAGAAAATGCTTCTATAAGATCAAACTGTGGGCAGACCTGGAAGGCAGATTCTTAATTAGTGATTGATCTCAGTGGGGCCAAACCAATGTGGGTGGGTCCATTCCTGGGCTAGTGGTCTCAGGTTCTCTAAGAAAGCAGGCTGAACAAGCCATGGTGAGCAAGCCAGTAAGCAGCGCCCCTCCAGGGGCCTCTGTCTCAGCTCCTCCTGTCTCCAGGTTAGTGCCTGGTTTTTTGAGTTCCTGTCCTGGCTTCCTTCAATGACAGACTACGACATGGATGTGTAAGCCAAATAAACCCTTTCCTCCCCAATTTGCATTTGGTCATGGTGTGTCTTCACAGCAGTAGTAACCCTAACTAGGACACACCTGGGAAGAGGGGAACCTCAACTGAGGAATTGCTTCCATTAAATTGGTCTGTGGCATGTCTATGGGGGCATTTTCTTGCTTGCTAATTGATAGAAGAAAGCACAGATAAGTGATATTATCCCTAAGTGGGTTAAGAAAGGTAGTTGATTATCCTATATTATGTCCAATGTCCACTTACTAGTGAGTATTTACCATGTGTGTCTTTCTGCTTCTGGGTTGTCTCACTCAGGATGATCTTTTCTAGTTCTCACCATTTGCCTGCAAATTTCAGTCTCCAAATGGGCTCCCTAATAAGGGGAGCAGGGGCTGTCTCTTACTTGAACTCAGCGGCTGGCTCTTTGATCACCTCCCCCTGAGGGGGTAACAGCCTGACTAGGCCACAGAGGAAGACTATGAAAAACAGTCCTGATGTGACCTGATAGGACTGCAGTCAGATAGAAGGGGAGGAGGACCTCCACTATCAGTGGACTGGGGAAGCGGCCTGGGAGGAGAGAGGGAGGGCAGGATTGGGAGGAAATGAGGGATGGGGCTACAGCTGGGATACAAAGTGAATAAATTGTAATAAATAAAAACATATATTTAAAAAAAAAAGGTAGTTGAATATGAGCCCGGAATCAAACTAGTAAGCAGTGCCACTCTGTTGGCTTCTTCTTGGAGCTTCTGCCTTGGACTCCTGCCTCAGCTTTCCTCAATGACGGACTGTAACCTGTAAGCCCAAATAAACCCTTTCTTCCCCAAGTGGTTTTGGTCGTGATGGTCACCACAGTAACAGAACCCACACTAAGAAGTTACTTTTCTCATTACATGACAAGCACTTTAAGGGAGAAAGGGTTTGTCTCAGAGTTTGAGAGGATTATGGTCTCTCGTGGTAGAAAGACATGACAATGGGAACACGAGGTGCCTCGTTGTACTGTACACACAGGCAGAAAGCAGAGAATGACATGCTGTTCCTTAGCTTGTTTTCCCCTTTTATTCAGGTCAGGAACTCCAGCCCCTGGGACGGTGCCACCTACATTCAGGGTTGGCTGGCCTCAGTTAAATATTTTTGAAGACACCCTGGCAGACACACCGATAGATGTGTTGCTATGGTGATTCCAAATCCAGTCAAATTGCTAATGAAGATTAACTATCACAGCACTTAATAAACAGGGTGTGTGTGGTGGTGCAGGGAGGTGAGCCTGCTAGTGCTGACAATGACATTGATAAGGATGGTAAATGACGTCAGTGAAGAACACTCACACTTCCAAGGAGCTACTTAGAAAAGGCTTGAAAAGGTTACCGTCTCCACGGTTAATATCAAGACTCTGTTAGAGCTGAGACTACTGCTGGGGAGTAGCAGACATGCCTTTATGCTGGAACTTGGGAAGCAGAGATGGTTGGATCTCTGTGAGTTTGAGGCCAGCTTGCTCTATAGAAACAATCACTTGGAAAATACAGACGTGGCCATTCCTCCCACAGTGTCCAAGAAGCCACCACAGTCCATTTTTGACTCTGTGCTGGTTAGTTCTTGTCAATTCGACAGAAACTAGCATGACTTGGGAAGACAGAATTGCATCCGTCAGATAGGCCTGCAGGGAAGTCTGTGGGGGGAGTTTTCTTGACTGATGATTGATATAGGGGTGGTCCCATCCTCCTGTGTGTGACACCACCCTTGTTCACGTGGTTCTAGGTGGTATGAGAAAGCGAACTGAAGAGGGAACCTCAGCTGAGAAAATGTCTCTCTCAGATTGGCCTGTATAATATCTAAGGGGGCAATTTCTTGATTAATGATTGATGTGGACAGGCCTAGCCCGCCATAAGCAGTGCCATCCCCCAGACAGGTGGTCCTGGGTTGTATAAGAGAGCAGTCTGAGCAAGGCATGAAAAGAAAGCCAGTTAGCAGCACTCCCTCCATGGTCTTTGCTTCGGCTCTGTGTCCAGGTTCTCTCCTGTGAGGTCCTACCTTGGCTTCCCTAAACAGTAGACTGTAACCTATAAGTAAAAGAACGCTTTCCTTCCCAAGTTTCTGGTCATGGTATTTAATCACAGAAAGCAAACTAGAACAGACTCTTTCTGTAGGGTTGGATTGGGACTTTCTTGCCTCTAAGAAGACAAAATCGCTTCCTTTATCATCCTCACCAATAGATGCAAAATACATCTAGACTTCAGGATGGACAGAGTTGTACTGGAATGATTTTGTAAGTCTGTCCATCAAATCCATCAAAACATCCATAAGAAATGCTTGACCTGGGGACACAGCTCTGTCGTCCAGCATTTGCCTTCGCAAGCATGAGGCCCACACCTGCAAGAAAACAAGTAAGCCCTTGCCTGAGACACAGCTGCCACATTGTGTGATTTCAGCCAGGCGTAGTGGTGCACACCTGTGATCCAGCACTCAAGGAGCTGAGCCTGACTACACAGTAAGACCCTGTCTCAAAAGAGGAGAGAGGAAGGGAAGAGAAGGGGGAGGAAGGAAAAAAAAACACTTGGACTTGGAAGCAGAGGCTCATCTCACTCCCTTCTCAAAAGCGTACCCACGTTCCCTCCCTCCCACCTGCAGCTGCTGCCTCAAGATGAGATCTGCTCCCTCAGAGCAGCCCTCAGAGGCTCCAGGCCAAGCAACACTAAGTAGCTCAGTCCCTGGCCTGCTCCAAGCAAGCTCTGCCTTCATTTGCTTCCCTGGAAGCTGTCGCCTCAAAGCAGCTGGATGGACTATACTCCCTATATTCCCACCCTTCTCATCTCTCCCTTTCCACCTCCCAGCTGAGAAAAAAAATTTTAAAAATTCTAGAGGGATCCCCCAAAAGTTGAATACTTCTGACTGCAAAGAGAATGTCTCCGTTCAAAACTGCTGGCTAAGCCAAGTGCCTGAGAAAGGTTTACAAATGTTTCTGTCTAGTGATGTGTGTGAGAGGTGGGAAGTGTGCGCACACGGAGACGCAGAGGATGGGTCCCGATTCTCCATAAGTCACCCTTGGCAGGCCTGCAGAACACACTATCAATTACCTCCCTGAGTGTGGGAGAGGCTGGAGATACGCTGATTCATCAGATTAGCTAAGAACGGCAGCAGGAGAGTGATCGCCTCCCCTTTGGATGCCACACATGCCACCAGCTGCCTGAGAAGGGAGGCTTCTGTTTGCCTGTGAGCCAGGACATCCCTCAGACCCTGTGACCTGAGAAGGTCCTTATCCCCTTTTGGATAAGGCTTTCTTGTGTCTCGGGAGAGGGTGACTTCCCTGTGAAAGAAAATCGTACACAGGGCCCACTGAGGACCTCTGACGCAGGCTGCTTTCCTTATAAATCCACGGAGAAATGGAACTACAGGGACCCTGCATTGTTCAATATTTGTCCCACTTTCGCTCCATGGCAACCTTTGTCCTACCTTAAAGTTGCATCTCTGAGGTTTAGCCTAAAGCCAAGGGGACCTTAGAAAGCTTGCCCTACAAGCAGCTGCTTTTCATCTGGGCCCTAGATTTGGGTTTCCTAATAGCCCACTATAGCAAACAGAGGCAGGAATGCTGGCTTGGAAAGCAGGCTACTTTAGTGGATCCCCTACACTTGCCCCAGATAAAGCTGCTGTAAGTGAGGGCACAGCAACGCCACTGAACTAGACTGCTCCGTTGGTAGAAACAAAGGTTTATTAGGGACTCACACTGCCAAAGCTGGAGGAAGGAGGCAGAAAGAAGAGAAAACAAGAATATTGAAAAGCAAGCAGATTTCATATGACAGCCATCAGGGTGGGGTCTTTGAGAGGATGCAAGCTATGAGGACTGGCCAGGAACTAGATGCCCTTGCGCAAGGTAGCTGACTTTTGATTCAGATTAAGGGAGGTCCTGGTAAACGGAAACTGAATTACCTATGTGTAAAGTAATAAGTGTAGATGTACACCTCATCCAATATTCAGAAATTTCTCAACAGCTGGATAAGAAGTTGGATATAAGAATTAGGTTATGGTGTAATTTAAATGCTGCCTTCTGTACCCCCCAGATCTGGTTGAACTCCTTGTTCTGATAACCTCCTGTCTCAATGTTGTGTAAATACTGCTTCCCAATTGTCCCCTGGTATGTCAATCACTGAGCAGGAAAGAGAATAGGACTGGTGCCCAATGTGGGGCACCAAAATGTTATGGTTATTTGTATAAAACTGTGGGGGCTGGAGAGATGGCTCAGAGGTTAAAAGCAGTTCCTGTTCTTCCAGAGGTCCTGCGTTCAATTCCCAGCAACCACATGGTGGCTCACAACCATCTATAATGAGATCTGATGGCCTCTTCTGGTGTATAGGTGTACATACAGATAGACAACTCATATGCATGTGTGTGTGTATATATATGTACATATATATATATGTGTGTGTGTGTTAAATAAATAAGCTGCCTTAAAAAACTGTTTCTCTTCCAGGTCCCACCATTTGCCTGCGAATTTCATGATTTCCTCCTTTTTAATTGCTGAATAGTATTCCCAAAAGCAGAAAGAAACATATGGTATATACTCACTTATATAAACCTATAGGATAGGAAGTTCAAGCTGAAATCTAC